>CM034406.1:6324387-6961887 GCA_019925095.2 Dendrolimus kikuchii | reverse complement strand
TAATGTATACAATGACTTTCCATGTTTCTTTTCGTGTTATTATAATGACTTTTCCTCCCAGTATTCTTTTGTATATTCTAAATTGAAATGTCTAGTTATATTAGGATCTATTAAATTATTAAAGGTATGTGAAATTTGCCACATATATAAGTCTCATGTGTCTAAAATTATCTTAAATAAAAAATAGCTTATGAATATTAAAGAAGGGGCCCGAAAGAAAAATTTGAAATATAAAATTAGTTTTAAAATATCAAGTGAGCGGGCTTTTCGATCTCTTTTCAATATCCATTATTTTTTTCATTACAATTGAAAATATACGAAAAATACCCGCCTTTATCTACCGAGCCTAAACTGGCCTATAAAAATAATCAGAAATAATTACTACTAGATCTATATTTTCAAGGAAACATAACTATTGACAAAATCAGAATCATAAAAAGTAGACAAATTTTTGTATATTACTTAATAGTCTTAATTTCACAAAGTTTTTACCAAATTTTTTAATGATTTAATGTATATTTTATTATATAGTATAGTTATTTATAAAATATGAATAAAAAATATATCCATATATCAAAATATGGTAAGTGCAGTACAAGCTGAGTGCCGCGCAGCCATATCATTGCGAACGGCGAATGTTGCAAATGGTTCGGTAATCATGAATATTTAAATTTTTATGCAAAAACATTTAATAATGTTCAAAATGAAATTGACTATACTTCGGCCGCTCTAAGAATGCATTCGTACTTTGTGACCATATGGGCAGACAACATTGTAATGAGCAATTTACAAAAAAAAAAATGGCTTCTGTATTTAATAGTCATTCAAGATTTAGTTAATATTCATATCACCACGACAATTTACGGTAAACTAAATTAGTTATAATGTATTATAATACTTCCGTTTAACGCGGCCGCTTGTTTCTTTTCAGTAACCATAATAATAAATATTAAAATGAGCTTTTTTTTAAGTGGCAATGTTTGCTTTCTCTCTTCATAGCCTGGTTGCGAATCGATGTTGCATGTATTTATTATAATACGTGTGCACTTTTAATATAATTAATGAAATAGTGCATACAGTTTTTAACCGGTAATATACAATTATACACTAAGGGAAAGGGAACGTACCCATACTACATGACCGGTTCAGGGGGGTAGAGAGGTCTTCAAAATACCACGCTTGGTCACAGGGGCGAGTGAGGGGCTTAGGTTTTCTTCACGTAGTCAACATCCTTTAGGGAAATTCCGTGCTATATTCAATTAATGGCATTTTTTTTAAACTGTTTAAAGACAAATATGAGCCAAATTATAATTTTTTTCTTAACTTTCAGTTTGGAAAAAATGATTTAAAATCATATTTACAAATTACTATGTGAAAACTAGAGAAGGAGGGGGCAAAAAATGGGTCACGTTATGTGGGTACTATGTGGGTACGTTCCCTAAGCCGCATGCAACATTTTCTGTAATAATAAAAAGGGAGGGTAATTGATTTAGCTTAATTATGCTTATTATCATTTATATAGTTTATGTTTTTTGGCTAAGCCAAGATTTCGTGGTATTTTTTTGTGTACCATCCCAAAATCACTGCTCTTACCTTCCATTAAATAAAATACGCATCTCTGGCAGTCGGAAAAGGCGGAGGGTACTTTTCACCTCCTTAATTCTGCCCTATTTAATTTAATTTAAGATTATTTTATGATTTGGAAGATTTCCCTTGTGCATCCTATTCCAAAGAAAGGTGATAGAACTGACCAATCTAGCTACCGGCCTATAGCGATTATTTCCTTGCTCTCAAAGGTGATGGAGCAGATTATCAACGGGGAACTTCTGGGTTACCTCGAAGATTTTCAGCTAATCAAGGACATACAATATGGCTTCCGTGATGGTCGTTCCGCTGAGATCTCTTGGTATACTTAACCCAACGTTAGGCAGAAGCCGTTAAGAGCAAGGGGGAAGCCTTGGCAGTCAGCCTTGACATCGCTAAGGCCTTTGGACGGGTCTGGCATAGGGAATTTTTCACGAAGCCGCCATCATACGGGATACTTGAGGGGCTTTGCAAGTGGTTATCGAGCTTTTTTGGTGGACGCAGCATCATGGTTTCCGTCAACGGTTGCTGCTCTACCACCAAGCCTATCAATACTGGTGTGCCTCAAAGCTGTGTGCTGTCACCAACACTGTACATCTTGCATATCAATGATCTGTTGTCTATATAGAATATTCATTGCTAGGCGGATGATAGTACAGGCGACGCCAGATATACTAGCCGGCCTAATGTCTCTCGGTCGCTAGTGGAAGAAAGTCGGGTCAGATTTGTATCTGAACTAGAGAACTCCCTGGAGCGAGTCTCTGAATGGGGACGACAAAATTTTGTCCAATTTAACCCCATGAAGACACAGGTCTGCGCATTCTCTGCAAAACGACCCCATTTGTCTCTGTGCCACATTTCCAAGGAACACCACTTACCATCTCCAACAGTATCGCGATCCTTAGCGTTGATATAACGAACGACCTGCAGTTACGGGATCATTTGGAAGGCAAGGCTAAACTTGCGCCTCTAAAGAGCTTGGTGTGCTAAACCGGTCTAAGCAGTATTTCACCTCGCGGCAAAGACTTGTGCTTTATAAAGCACAAGTTAGGCCGCATATGGAATACTGTTCACACTTATGGGCTGGAACAGCCGCTTACCAGACTGACCCTCTCGACCCCATCCAGCGTCGCACCGTTCATATAGTTGACGATCCCATACTAACAGGCGGTTTAGAATCGCTTAGCCTTCGGAGACACTTTGCGTCCCTTTGCGTATTCTACCGGAGATACAACGGAGTGTTCCGAGGAACTGTTTGATCTGGTGCCAATGGCTCATTTTTACAACTGCCCCGCTCGCCATCGACGGGATGATCACCCCCATTTCCTAGAGCTCCCATGCTCAACTACGAGACACGGTTCTCTTGAACGTTTATTCCGCATACAACAATGATCTGAAGGGAACTTTCCGCGGAGGTTTTCCCTCTGTGCTACGACACGGGGTCGCTTAATAAGGGCGTTATAAAATTTCTTAGAGACCGGCAACGCGATGGCAATGACCCTGGTGTTGCAAACGTCCATAGGCGACGGTGACCACCTTCCATCAAGTGTGCCATCCGCCTGTTGCCTACTTCAGGCAATAAATAAAAAAAAATGTAGTCGGAAAACTCGTTTTCAATTTTCTTCGAAACTATGAGTCTGCACGTATTTTCCTTTTTGTATGACCTTCCTTCTCTCACACCTCCCGCAACCAAAAAACCACTGAAATGCAGAGGCCGTTAAACTAAAGTTACCCTAAAATTAAAAACAAGCAGTGGCTTTAATTCCGACGAAAAGATTCCGAAATAGTAGATAGTTAACGAGAAGTGAAAGTAACTTATTTAGGCACTGGATGGTTTGACGCACAAGCGTTGCGAGGGCGCTAATAATTCGAGCGCCTAAATAGGCCGTTCGCGCGAGGTTGGCGCCCTGCTTTTCATTTCGGATATGAAGAAAGTAAATAAAAACGTATTAGTTAAACAAACATCTACTTCTCTAATAAAATCAGGGGTTAAATCCATATATCAATCTGATAAAACATCATCACGTTTGTCACATATAAAACGTAAAGTTTTTTTTCTCTGTGACATTCTACCAGCCAGTATTTTTTTTGTCACATATGTTAGTAAATATTTAACTCAAGTGTATGCAAATTAAATAATAATTTAGTGAAAAGTAGGTAATTTATAAGTATAAAATTATGTAATAAAACTACGTTTTAACGGTTTTAAGCGCGGTAATTTATTTGATTTATTATATATACAAGTCGCGAAAACTTAAGAAAATATTATATAAAATTATGTTATAATATTGTTGATATCTTTTTTATTACAGTTTATGCCGCGATTTAACAGTGACTGTAAAAAAGAAAGGGACTCGAGTCGCCTATATGTCGCATAGTTTTCTAAAATTTTTGACAGCAGGGAGAAACGGTTCCCAGGGACGGAAAGTGCGGTTTTAATCCCTGTGATTAGGTAACTCCAAGCG
This sequence comes from Dendrolimus kikuchii, assembly GCA_019925095.2. Classification (NCBI taxonomy): domain Eukaryota; kingdom Metazoa; phylum Arthropoda; class Insecta; order Lepidoptera; family Lasiocampidae; genus Dendrolimus; species Dendrolimus kikuchii. Next base: position 6,957,838 of record CM034406.1, on the reverse strand, counting down.
TACTTTCAGAATATCAGAAATTAAAATAGAATTTTTGTCTGTCTTCTACGGCATCATGTGGAAACTACTGAACGGATTTAAATGAAACTGGTCACAGAGCTAGCTTATATCCCGGGTCAACACTTAGAATTCTTTTTAGAAACGGGAAAATACCCTACCACCTAGCTGTGGCCTATTTTGTCGCCTCTTACGACAGGACGTCCGGCCGCAGGAAATTATATTCTTTCTCTGTACGATTGCTATATTTTTATCCGTGCAGGAACGGAGAAAGAATACAATTTCCTGCGGCCGGGCGGTCTGTCGTGAGAGGCGACAAAACAACCCACAGCCAGGTGGTAAGGTATTAGCCCGACTGGATGGCTACCATCCCTGGTCTAGAGTATGCCGCCATAACAACCTTGAGTTGTGTTCCGGCATTAGTGACCAGGTTCCAGTCTACCTTAAGAGAGCAGCAGCGCATTTGTAGCACCTTTGGTGTTGTAAATGTCTATAGGCAATAGTAACCGCTTTCCATAAAGTGGACCGTCTGCCTGCCCGCTGCACTCCTGCATTAAAAAATAAAAAAATTATATAATATCTCATAATCTAAAATTAAGTAATTTATTGTTAATTTAGTTCGAGCTCCTCCAGCTTTGTGCATTTTGTGGTGAAATAAGACATACATACTGCAAATACTAAGTTAATAAATATTCAAGAATACAGCCATTAATTTTTTTCGTTACGCAAACGGAGAAAGTTTGCGAGTTGTTATGAAAATTGCAGCATTTTGCACTGTTCAATTTTTAACGGTTGTGCTTTGCTAAGTATTTTAAAACTTTCTTAAAATTGTCGTAAGATTTGTCACTGGTCATTGACAATTTTTGCAACTAGAGAGTGTAAGATTAGTTTATACTTTTACAACATATAATGTCTCTATGGCCATCGAGGACTGTTTCTCGTGGGTATTCGCATGAATAAAAGTATCTTAACTGTGATCGTGCAATTTTAGAGCAACGGCATAAGCAAGTTTTGATGTGAATCTTTGTACATTGTAGATTCAAGAACTGACATTCAATTTTACTTATTTTGTGCGAACTTGTCACCTACTTTCTTGTATGGTTGATATTACACATTGGTGACAATAGCGGCGACAATTCAGGCCGGTGTTAGCTTACGCGGAGCCGCCGGGCGCCATGTAACGGAAGCTCGTGGCACTGCATTGTACATCCGTCACGGTAGGCTGCCACACTGCCTCGCAACGCAACACGTCCTCGAAGACGCTACAAATATTTTCAAAATTATAAAAATCGTCATTTTCACATCGGTTTTTCAATTAAACTTTATTACTAGATACAGTAACGGAATTAGCCTATAAATCACACATCGGACCGTACGCATAATAAACACGACTGGAGCGCCATTTTTTGGCTTTGTCTACCCCTCGGATACATAGGGTACCCATTCATCCAGAAAAAAAGTTTTTCTAGATAAATGGTACCTCATGTCCTTGACCTTCTTTATACCCCTGACAAAATGTATACAAAATTTCATGACGTTCATTTATGTTCCGTAGAAGGCGTGAAAACCTTACAAATAAAGTTGCATTTATAATATCAGTAGGTATGTCGTATCTTTATGACATACGTTCCTATAGGCATAATGAATCTGGATCTTTGTGTTGAACTCACATTAGGAATGTCTTTTTCGTTAAATAATATGTGATACTCGTAAAAGAAGTCGTAGTATTGAATAATTACTTACTTCTTTATTTAGTAATAATTAATTGGGCAAATAAAATATATATATACACATACATATATATATACATATATATATACACATACATATATATATACACATATATATATATATACACACATATATATATATACATATATATATATATATATATATATTATAAAATTCTAAAAATGCCGTGTCTGTACATTAAAACTATTGAAAAAAACAACTGGAATACACTATATAAACGATAGAGAACACGATGCATTTTTTTAGATTTTTGTCTGTTTGTGCGGGATTCACGTAAAAACTACTGGGTCGATTTCGATGCGGTTTTCGTCGTTCGATAGAAAATTCTTAAACTTAAAATCTGCGCTACTTTTTATCCTGGGAATCCCGCGGGAATTTTCTGGAAATTATTTAAGATGGCCAGATAAAAAAAAAAGAAATTCCAATGCGAGTTCACTAATCGTTAGCGAATTTTAATAAAATGTGTGATATTTTTTATACCGGGAATACCGCGGGCATATTCCCGGGAGCGGTTTGAAGTTGTTCAGGTGCATAAAAATTAGACACATTAATCACTGAAACGATAGCTGACATTCTTTTTTAAATTCTGCGGTACTTTCTGTCCCGAGAATCCCGCGGCAATTTCAAGTCAAACGTGGACGAAATGACGGGCATATCCTAGTAATATTATAAAATTGTGTAGTGTTAGCATTTTTCATATATTTTTTATGTTGTCTGTTTGTTCGGGATTCACGTAAAAACTACTGGGCCGATTTCAGTGCGGTTTTCGTTGTTCAATAGTAAATTCCCGGAATTAAATTCTGAAGTACTATGTGTGGTGGTGATATAGTGTGGTAACAGGAATTTTCTTGGGAGCGGTTTAAAGTGGCCAGGTAGGAAAAAAAAATATTATGATGCGAAAGTTAAACTGATGGATAAAATCTTTAGTAAACATTTTTTTCATTTTTAGTAGTGTGCCTTTATTAAAATTACATATAAGTTTTTACAGGAATTTCGGGCCTTCATGTATTTTCCTACGAAAAAATTCATTACCATGTTGAAAATAACCTTAGATTGTATATTTAGCAAAATAGCTCTAACCTTTGTTACCTGTCCAACTGGACAAAGTTGCGGGCAAACGTGGTTATAAATAAATACATAATATAAAAATAAAAAGGTTTTATTATCTAGTTCATTCTAAAAAACAAGTCTGCATTAGTAAAATGGAATATTAACATTTAAGATTTAGTTTGTGATTATTAAAGTTTCCGTTTTGAGTTTTTAGGCATACGCTTTCTAATTTTTCTCCCAAATTACACATACACCAAATTACATTACTTGTCTTAGACAATAAATGATTTATTGCCCATTTAGTTAAAGTTAGTTTTAATGGCTGTCTGCTTTTAAGTTTTTTATAATTCTATAACCACCGTCCCGTCGTTGGTCATAGTGGTATTTGTGTTGTACTGATTAATTGGGTTTCTAGTATATGAAATGATTCATAAACATTTGACGGTCTCTGTGATGCAGCGGTTTGAGTGGGTTCAAATTTCGAAAGTTCCCGATGTAAAATTTATCGGAGGAACAATAATGTGCTGTGGGGCGAATCTCTCGCCCACCTGATTGGCTGCAACTAGGTGTGTTTTTTTTTTAAATCCTAAATCTTAAGAATTTTCCGTTTCAAGTCTTTTGTTGATAGCAAGAATGAGCTTTAGTCAGTGATATTGTAGCCAAAAATAGGGTCAGGTCCCGGTCGAAGGGGAAGGCCCAAGAAATGTTGGCTTGACGTTGTGACGAATGACATGCGTACCAATGGTCTCAAAACAGGGGATGCTTAAGATCGCGTGAAGTGGAGTAGAAAAAAATAGGAAAGCGGACCCTGGGCGTCGGAATGAACCCTCCGAACGCAATCGGGGTTTAACGCTCGGATGATGTTGATGATTGTAGCCAAAAATAAATGGTCTAGCGCGAGTTAAAAAAAGTTACTGTGGTCAATAATAAATAATAGATTTTAGCTCTGTTAGGTATTTTCTATATTCTGGTTAAATTGAAATCGGCCGTAGATTTGTCTATTACGTTGTAACCCTAGAATATACAAAGCATGTATCTGCCGAACAAATAAAACAAGATTTCTGTCAAGGCCTGCGTTGCTCAGTGGTTTTGATCATTAATTACGCCTTTTCCACTCGGATTAAATTTAATTAACTAATAACCTCGATCTGAACTGAAAATAATTTAGGTCTCAGTTTAATCGTGGCTATATTAAAATAAAAACATACAAACGACAGCACGTCAGACAATGACAGTCGCTCAGCTGGGGATCATGTACGCAACGGTTCTCCAGAACGTTTCTCTTGCGTACTGTGGAGATTTGGATAGAGCTCCCAGCTTAGGTTTTGCCACAGCGGTACGATATAGAGTTATTCAAAAAGGGCGTTATAAGATTTCTTTGAGGCCGGCAGCAGGTTGGCAGCACCTCTGGTATTGCAAACGACGACGTTAACCGCTTTCCATCAGGTGGGCCGTCAGCCTGTCTGCTGTAATCTAGTTTTAAAATAAAATAAAATCAAATCAACAATTGGAAAATGTTACTGTTAAGGAAATAGTATCGAAAATCAATAGGACATTTATGACAAATATTTTATCTATTATTGGCTATGATATTTAACACAATTATAAACGTGTTTTTGATAAAGTCGGTTCACCGTAAGCCTTCTGTAACATTTTCAGTGTCTCCGAACACGTAATTCCAGGAAGTGCAAAGTTTAAGACAAACTCTTTGTTCGATGTTTTTGTCCATTATGAAATTAGCAATACACATGAGATATGATCTAACTAAAAACAGTATTATATTTAACCGAAATTACCGATGCAACCCAAACTCCGCGCCATAATGAAAAACAGTGGCGCCAATCTAACAAAAAAAAAATTGGAACCATAAACAAATTATCCATTTCCGACACTTTTTTGACAGAATGTATATATAATAGGTGGTGCTGCAATGGAGTTTCTGTTTTTTTTTTTTTCATTATTTTTCAATGCTTAACTGTAATACTTGCAACAACTCAGAAGGGTTTATGGTAGTAAAAGAACAGCAACTGGTCACAATACTTTATAATCAGAGACCCTTACGGTTTAACACATTACAGACACTAACTTTAATACTCGACGAGCACTTTTAGAACTCGCCATCCCTCCAACAATTTACCAGTTTAAGAAGAAACTTAGCATATTGGCGCAACCGATAGCAAATTGAATTCATTGATAAACTATTTTGATTAAAGTATTATGAATGAAAAGAATTTAACACATTACTGTTTGGAAATTCCAGATAATATTTTATACAAGATATTGTACAAAATATTATACTTAAAGTTTTACATGTAATAAAAGAAACCGAACACAGTACAAATCTATCGCGTCTGCCAACATGAAAACAAAATGTAGTGAATACCGTCTATATACCAATTGAGAGGTTTTGAATTATAATCTGTACACAATCATTAACATTATAAAGGATAAATATTGTATCAAAATTATTGTAAATTATAGACAACCACTTTATACAAAACAGGCGCTAATCACAGAATAAATAAAAATATAACATTATTATTCAATTAAGGAAATGGTCGATTGTATCGTTTAGAAATAAGAGGTACATAATAAATTAAATTATTAACTTTAAACGGAAACATGACAAGAACAACTATGCCATAAAATAATTTTAACATAACATCTGCCAGGCCCTCTAGTAGCACATATTAATTACGTCAAATTTTATGATAGTTTATTCCCAAGGCTGTGTCTAAGGAACAGACTTCTACACAATGAAAATCGCATTTTTATATGGGAATGGTTAAAGTTCCTTAATAAACAAAAGTTATCAAAGATAATTAGTTGGAGCTAATTAATTAATTAAGGAATTAATGGAATTAATTAATTAGCTCTTGAGATTAAAGCATACTCTTTCGCACATACATAACTTAGGACTTTATTAATATAGATCATAGAGGAACTAACCACCAACATGGTAGCACATTAATTTAGAGATTATAGTATAGTTTAGAGAAAAAGTTTTCAAGTGGTCTTTAGGTCCCAATTCTAACCTACACGAAATAGTGAAAAACACTCAAGTCTCGTGATCAATTTTGACCAAAACTAAAGTGGCATAATGAGATTTTTGAGAAATCAATTTAACCTTTGTCAGGAATTTAATTAGCCGATTTAAATTAAAAACACATCTCTAATATTGTGCCAAATTATAGTGTGCATGTAAAGGATCACTCTTGTGAAGGAATGTCAAACTGCAAATTCCTTCACAGGAATTGTTGCTAATGTATCTACTAGTGTAATAATACAGGATTTAATTAAAATCTGCGGATTCCATTCCTAACTTAAGTAATTGATTTTTGAAAAATCTAATGATACTAATTTAATTTTCTTCAAAATCGGCTTCGAATCTCCTTTGAGTATTTTTCACTAATTCGTATAGTTAAGGATTTGACCCTGAAAGCCTACTTGAAAAATTCACCTTTATAGATAAGACTATTTTTTATGAGTTTCAAATTGGGCGTTAATAATTTGCAAACAAGTAGCTGCTATTGTATTTTGTTACAAAGTAATGAACTCTCATATTGCTGTAAATTCAGACGATTAACCGCAGGTGCCACCGCGACATAGAAACTCAAGATTTCTACCTTTCTATTGTTCGTTACAGCCAAGTATTTCACAATTCAATTAAATATGCTTTATTGATTAATACTGTCTTCGAGAGTAATTAAATAAAGTTGTATGAAAAGTGTTTCGCGACGTTTATACCGGAATCTTAATTCAACACTGCATTTATTTCTTATAAACATCCGTCGTTGACATTTATGAGACTTTCTTTTACTCCCAAAATCTATTTGTAATGCTGGGCTTTCATCTGCGTTATTGTTAAAAACTTAGGCTGTGGCCGAATACGTCTTATTTAAAGCGTTAACAAATAACTTTAACGCATATCCACATTAGTGTATATACTCGTATAATATACGTTATCTGTCAATATTTAACGTCAATAACGATGTCGCTTCTTCAATAACGTAATACACCCAAAGCCATATCTTCATGAAACGGCCTAAACCTTTAACACTAACACAAATGAAGCCCCACCTTATCAGTTAGAACCACGACAACGGCATAATTGTAACAATATAAATCATTTCAATCACTTCAAAGCATATGTTTTGAAGAATAAAAATGGCCGTCAAGTTATTAGGACATTCGAAAATCTCTAAAGATCGTTATAAAAGGGTTGAGATATAGATAAATAATTTTGTATGTTTTAAAGTAAGTAGTAACTCAATAGAATGAATAGTAGTAATATATAGAAACCCGGTATAAATCATAACCATACTTGATAAGAGTCTTAAAAATATAATAACTTATTCAATATTATTTATTGCATACAACGCGCAATTTTAGGTCATGCGGTCGTCATGAGCTCAGAAAAGCGAGAAATACACGAGTACTTATTTATCGCTTTTCTGTGCTCTCTTCGTCAGCAAAATGAAAGCCCTTGACTTGTTTCTTTTTAGTGAATCACTTTTGTGAACGCTGTATAGTGTGCGAACATTGCGGCAATATTTTAATATTTATTGTCCATAGAATAGAATATACTTTTTTTGTAGAACATTTTAACAGATACAATTAAAGAAGTGTAAACACAGAAGCTAATGGGCTGGTCTTATATAAAGGCAATTGCTCCCAGACAACATTAGGATCCCCACCAGGCGGCCATGCTTGTTGTTGATTTCCTCACGATAGTTTACTTGGCCAAGTCCAAGTACCTGAGCCAGAAACTGCTACCTAAGCTATAGATACATGCTCCCCGGCTATGAACCACGTCGAACCCCCTTTTTTTTTACCCGGGGGAAATCCGATTGAGGACTAAGCTGCGACAAGGGCAGAACCTTAGGGGGATAATTCGAGACCTAGTGTGGGATTCGCCAGATCGGGGGTGGCACCAGCACGCCCAGTCAGAACTGGTGCCATGCTGTTGCCACCCCCGGTTAGAGATACCCACTAAAACCCCTGGGTGTTCCGTCCTTCGCCTTATGCCAGGACTACGGGTATATGACCTAGCCTCTCCGCAGCCCTGGCAGGCGTGGGCCCCCCTCACTAGGCCTCTTCCATTGCCGGGGACTCATCCTCCGGCATCATCATGCTCTCTTTGGCGTGGGGCGGTCTGTAACGCGCCCCACGGGAACCACGTCGAACCCACGTCATCTGAATGAGAAGTATGTGCGTCCTAAATTTCGTGACGTCTCATTTCAAAATTAAGTTTATTTAAGCTTTAAAACACAAAATTTAAACTATTAACGAAAATATTCAAAATATTTCCAACTCTATCTGTATTATCATAGGTTTAAACTATTAAAAAATATTTCAATGGAAATAAATTTAATTACGGAACTACATACATAACTTCACGCCAGTTCCCTTGCGGGGTAAGCACGAACAACAGAGCGCCATTTAGGCTTATTCTTACACACCTCACTTGCTTCTTTGACATTCATAACTCTTGTCATGCACGCTCGTCTGTTCTTAAGGCTCCTGACATCACCTTCTAATTACGGAACTGCTGTTTTAATTTAATAATTTCTTGGATGTAAAATTGCAACATGTATTTGTGATATCACACTAGAGAGGGAGGAGTCTCACGAATGTGACCAGCTGTAACAGGGACGGGGGAGGGGTCAAAAGGTCATGAAATTTGTGGATGGCCCCATATCTACTCAGCTACCACTATATATATTTTTATTAGGTACTAGAGTTTACCCCGCGGCTCCGCCGCGCGTCAAACTCTAGTGCGTACCTCTTGTTTTAAGAGCAGGCATTATACAGGATATATTGTATTGTATTTTTATGTTGGTGCTATTTGCCCTCGGAAGATTTACTTCATTTTATATCGCAAACTATCCCATCTACCGGGATGAATAGTGTCTATGTCCATTTTCGGTATTCAGACCGGTATTCGGTATTTCAGTATTTCAGATCGAGTGAAATTCGCATTTTTTTAAAGATTATGAATTTTTATACCTATAAACTTGATAAATGATTGGTCCCCCATACAAACTTTAATACCCTATTTCAACCCGTTCTAGTTTTAATTTTTATAACTAAATATTGTGTAAACTACACAAACGACCAAAACTACCAAACGTACTAAAATTGCCGAAACTACCAAGTCTACCAACCAAAACTACCAAATCCACCAACCAAAACTACCACAACTACCTAAACTACCAGAATTACCAAATCTACCAATCAAAACTACCATAACTACCAAAACAACCGAATATACCAAATCGATCAACCAAAAATACCAAATCTACAAACCAAAACTACCACAAGTATCAAAACTACCACAACTACCAAAATAACCGAATCTACCAAATGTACCAACTAAAACTACCATAACTAACAAATCTACAAACCAAAACTCCCACAACTATCGAAACTACCAAATCTACAAACCAAAACTACCACAACTACCAAAATAACCGAATCTACCAACTAAAACTACCATAACTAACAAATCTACAAACCAAAACTACCACAACTACCAATACTACCACTACTACCAAAACTACCACAACTATCGAAACTACCAAATCTACAAACCAAAACTACCAAATCTACCGAAACTACCAAAACTACCACAATTACCAAATCTACCAATCAAAACTACCAAAACCACCACAATTAACAAAACTAACACAACTACCAAAACTACCACAACTATCAAAACTACCGCAACTACCAAAACAACCAAATCTACCAACCAAAACTACCAAATCTACAAACCAAAACTACCACTACTACCAAAACTACCGAAACTACCAAATCTACAAAACAAAACTACCAAAACTACTACAGCTACCAAAACTACCACAACTACCAAAACTACCACAACTACCACAACTACCACAACCACCAAAACTACCACAACTACCAAAACAACCGAAACTACCAAAACTACCAACTAAAACTACCACAACTACCAAAACATCCAAAACTACCAAAACTACCTAAACGACCAAATTGACCAAAATAAACAAAATGACGAAAATGGCAAACCACAAATAAAAAACCTATCCTAGTTTTCGGGATAAAGTTTACATAAATCTATCCCAAAATCTATTCCAGTATCCGGTATGAAAAGTATCCCTTGGCCACCCTCGGTATTCAAATTACATATGTACCGAGTATCAGTCAAATCGGTCCAATAGTCTTTCCATAAAAGGATAACAAACAGAGAGACAAATATACTTTTATCACGGAAACTATCCCATTTTCCGGGATAAAAAGTATCCTATGTTCGTTCTCGGCATCGAAAATATATATATGCTGAGTTTCAGCCAAATCGGTCCAGTAGTTTTTACGTGAAAACGGAACAGACAGACAGACAGAGTTACTTTCGCATTTATAATATTAATAGGGATATGTATGTGTTAGTTAAGTTCATATAAGTATATTGCACATAGGTTGAGCGGGCTAAGCTATTGCCGGCCTACCTCACTGCAACGCAGAGGCTCCGGGTTCGATTCCTGGTATAGTAAATTTCGGAAACGTATTTTCTCCGTTATTTACTATAGTCCGGGTGTCTGGGATCGGCCCCAGAGTATTCCGTTGTATATTACCCATAACACAAGCGTAACTTGCTTAATTGGGGATATACAATATGTGTGTTTGTTTGCCGATTAATATTATTATATCTTATAAGGGTGATAGACGTGTCACTCTATCTATATACTCGTGTGTAAGCGCGAGAATTTTCAGAAGCGAAGGTCTTCGTGTCAAAGTTTGAGTACATGTCCGCACATCATACCCGTCTTTACGTGGTAGTTATGTCGTAGATGTCCATGGGCCGTAGAATGCTTGCATGTCAGAATTGACTAAGTAACTGTATTTGACATGTTTAGATGTCTGGAACACACTGAAGTATATCGTTCTCATTTTCGCAATAATCACTGATATTGATTTTAAATGAGTTTATGCGATTTCGTGCAGGTTGACCTCAATTTACTGTATTAAAACTTAAAACTGTTGTTGGTAACTACATAATATACGCTAAAATATTTATATACTGGCAAAAATATTCTGAAAAGCAATTAAATAGCTTGGTAATACTTGTCAATCAAATTTAGTATATCAATGTTAATGGAATTATAATAACAACTGGTAGGATATTTTCTCATGTCTTGTCTTGAAAGTATCTTCTATAAATCCCTGTGTGGTCTACAAATAAATTAATGTGTTATGAGTAATTTAATTTATAATTAAATGTTTAATTTTATTTTTTTTAATTTTGATATTGGGCCCAAAGTTCAACATTAAAATTAAATATTTTCAATTGTGCCATATATCATATCTTAGCCATAAGAATTACTGAGATTATCAACTGTGTCGTACACATACAGATATAGAAATGAAAGAGACTATAACAGTTACTTTTAGATTTAAGTAATCTGAAGGTTGGCAAACCATACGTATATCTGAGGGGTGGTGACGTACTGTCCACTACAGATAACTTCACTGTTGTACCTAATTTGATATGTTCATAACATTGAAAGCCGCAGTGGTTTAGTGGTTAGCACACTCGCGTCCCATACTCAAAGGGCGCGTGTTCGAATCCTGGCCCTTTACGGGCAGGATTCGAACACGCGCCCAGGCCGTGCGCCACTTACATAAAAATGGCAGGCCCGGGCCCAACAGTGGGACGTTATGGGCCGTTGTTATAACATTTAATACCTCGATATTATATTAAAACTATACGTAGTAAACACATCAAATATATTGACCGGTTTTGTTAAGCAACATGGTGGCGCAGTAAATTGTTTTCCTTCTAAATCGCTTAGTGCCTCAAATCTTTGCAATTAATATACAACGGCTCTTAGTTTGGTGAAGCCTGTAGCCTTTACTTATTGATGTTACCTTGGCGTAAACAAACAAAAACAATTGCCCCGATGAAACAATTTCATAAATTATTTACGCGTTTTTTGTTTCAATTTGTCATTGAACACGTGACACTACGTTGTAAATCAAAGGCTTTGTAACTAATTTTAAATTTGTTGAATGTGGTTATTCGATTATACGACGGTATTCTTGGTATACCTACCTACGTAATTTACGCAAAACCTATATCTAATAATTCCAAAAAAAAAAAATATCCTCATTAACCCAAATCTTCTTAGGTTAAGTTTTTTCGAAGTGTCATGAAAATAAGGATAGCAGCGGGATAGTGCACTCCCGATCGCAAGCTTCAATTAAACTGACCCTGTGTCACATCAAGTCCCGCTGTAATTTCAGGTTATCGAGAACCGAAAATATTTCAAATACACAGATGATGTCGGCTCACTTAGCTCCTCTGACGGAGGAGGGTATTGCGCTCTTTCCCGTACATTACTGGACGCTTGTGCAGGAACATAATGCAGCACCGCCTCAGGGTCTTTGTTTGAGCAATGAGATTCCTTTCTCAAGGCCGTTAAGACGGAAGGAGTTAGTAAAATTCTTCCATCTACACTATGGCTTGCATTGAGGGATCTGTACTGAGTAAGCTACGTCTACCTTTCTGCTTTCCACCGCGTCGTTCTGTGATATCACCCTGTCACAGAAGGCTTGGTTCGGTCTCCACGGTTCATTGTCATTAGCCCTAGTGTTGACTGTAATCGGCAACGACAAGTTATTCTCCCCCAACACCAGCCTGCTGCAGTGATCTGCCCAAACAGGGCAGCTTTATAATGTATGGTGGGCGATGTGCCGAAGAATTGCCTGCCAGCAAATGTTGTTGAATCCATTAATGGCCTTGGCATTAATCTTATTATTCATTCACTTGTCTTACTATCGGTTGAAATTTTACATCACTTGTGTGTCACAACTTATGAAAATTTTAACCAATAGTAAGAAAACAAGATGAACGTTCGGTAAGATGTACGTACAGGCCGTAAGTGGTTTTTTACTTACTCGAAAGAGAGCACACCGTCGAAGAAGAACATCCGCGCATCGTATTAATATTCCCACCATATAAATATTATATAATAATAATAATAATAATAATAAAAAAAAAAAAAAAAAAAAACTGCTGTCACCTAATCGTCTGTCCTGTATATTTTGTAATAAATTTAAATAAAACAGTGATTCTAAGTGATACAATAGTCCTCCAAATTCACAAAAACAGTTTACCGGTATTTATAGATTATTTATAAGAAATCTCCTTCATCAATATTTAATAGAGAGAAATTTATTACTATGACATGTGTAATGTCAATCATCCGGACGAAAATGAAAAATTCTACAGAAATAATTTAGACAAGCACAAAATTATGGCTAACACAAAACAATAAGGAGACAGACGAGATTGCAGCACGACAAAGATGCGCACGCCCACCATCAGCTGTGTCCGCCTCGCCGGGTTCTACGTCTCAGTCATCAGCGTCGTATGAAGAAATCGTGACGTCAACGACCACCGGGACATCGAGCGAAGACGAGGAGGAGCCAGCGCCGCCCGCCCCGCCGCTAAGACCTGTGCGGGGCCGTGGGCGGCCACCGTCGGCACGCTTGGGGCCTGCGGGACGAATCTCGCGCCCGGCCCTCGCTACCGGTGGTGTAGTGCGCCGCATGAGATGGACTCAAGAGTTGAATGAGTGCGTCATGCGCGCGTACTATGAGGCGACAGAGGGAGAAACTAACCTCACTTCGTATCGTGGCCGTTTGCTGTCTTTGTTTCAGACCCTTCAACCAGCATCCACCGTGACGGCGCAACGACTATCGGATCAAGTGCGCGCTATCCAGCGGTTACACCTGCTGGACGAGTCGACACTTGATCGTCTACGCAATGCTGTACGTATCAACCGCGAAGTTACTGACACGCCGCAGCCTACGTCACCGGCACCGCCTGCGGACTCGCAGAGGCCGGTGAACTTTACCATGGACGACGTGTCAGATGGCCTAGCGGTAGGTGATGTAAGTATCCAGATTAATGAGCAGTTGAGAAGGACTTTGGAACATTCGATTCAAGAATTCCGAGATCAGCCTATCTTAAATAGGCCACGCGTTCCAAAATTGCCCATGCATAGAAATAATTTGTTGCTTATGGGAACTCTGGATTGCCTGCTAGCGCCTTATTTTAGGTCTAGCACGGACCTTGCCGATACCCACTCGATCCTATATTGCGGGGCCGTAGCTGTATGTCGGGTGGCTGGTGTAAAGTTTCCAAATACACAGCCTACCCGACCTGCAAGCGGCAAACCTGCCTGGCGAATACGGATCGAGCGGCGTATCGACAGGGCGAGAGTTCTCATAGCCAAATTAATCTGCTTCCGGGCTGGCAATTGCCGGCCCCGAGTTATGCGCTTCGTGGCTCAGGCATTCGCTGGTACTAACATCAGTCCCAGTGAACATATGGCCAGAGCCACGGAACGTATAGACTTCTGGAAGCAAAAAGTCTATGCATGGGCAAATAGAATCCGCCGATACAAAGAGCGAGCGGATAGATACTTCTTGAATCGGACCTTCCAAAGTGAAGAGAAAAGGGTTTATAGAGGTTGGGAGAAATCTAGCGATAGTGTCGCTGACAGGCAAATACCAAATACTGATGCCATGGCTTCTTTTTGGCGCAGCATCTGGTCAGTGCCTGTCAGTCACACGGAGGGTGACTGGATTGAGGTGATCAAGCAATCATGCGAACAGGTGCCAGATATGGAACCTATTACCATTGAACCACTTGATGTTGGTAATGCAATTCGTTCGGCACATAACTGGAAAAGTCCAGGGCCGGACGGATTGCATAACTTTTGGATCAAGTGGTTCAAAAGCTCGCATGGTTGCTTGGCTAATCAATTCCAAGAAGCTGTTGATCGTGGTTCGCTTCCAACCTTTATGACGACAGGCGTCACCCATTTACTCTTCAAATCTGGCTGTACCACTGAACCCAAAAATTATAGACCAATCACATGCTTGCCCACCATCTACAAGCTCCTTACATCCATTTTGGAAAAAAAATTATCAAATTATTTTTATAATAATAACATTTTGGCAATCACCCAAAATGGATGTAAGGCTGGGTCACGTGGTACGAAAGAATTGCTTCTCATTGACACAACTGTTAGCCAACAAGCCCGACGGAATAGAAGAAATCTCTCCGTCGCCTGGATCGACTACAAAAAGGCATATGACTCAGTGCCGCATACATGGTTGATGAGAGTCTTAGAGTTGTATAAAGTCGATGCAACTCTGAGAACCTTTCTTCAGGCATGTATGAGGCAATGGGTCACATACCTTAGGGTTCCAGGGGGAGGAGGGGTTCCTTTACCGGAGGGCGAGATAAATATCGAGCGTGGAATATTCCAGGGCGACAGCTTGAGTCCCTTGTGGTTTTGCCTAGCATTGAACCCTCTTAGCACTTTGCTAGAGTCTTCAAAGCTAGGCTATCGGTTTCGAAGAGGGGGTGAGATCGTGTCGCACTTGCTGTATATGGATGACCTCAAACTTTTCGCATCCAACGAACCAGACTTGATTGAATTACTGAAGACAACAGAACACTTCAGTAAGTCAATTAATATGGAATTCGGGATAGAAAAGTGTGCGGTCATGCATGTACGGCGAGGGAAAGTTGTAAATTCACCGAATTTACAACTCTCAGAGAACATGTCTCTCAAATCCCTCTCCGAGACCGAGACATACAAGTACCTGGGTATGTCAGAGTCTTTAGGTATAGCCGACGCGGACGTAAAACAGACGGTGAAGGACCGATTCTTTTGCCGCCTGAGGAAGGTTTTAACCAGCCTTCTCTCAGGTGGAAATAAGGTCAGAGCCTTCAACAGCTGGGTTATGCCCGTGTTGGCATACTCCTTTGGCATACTTAGGTGGACTCAAACGGAGCTGGACGCCCTAGATCGAAGAGTCCGTTGCCTACTGACAAAACATCGTATGCATCACCCACGTTCATCAGTAATGAGATTGTACATCTCGCGAAGATGTGGCGGCCGAGGCTTTCTAAATGCCAAGGATCTGCACAATCGCGAGGTGAACAATCTCAGGGCATATTTCCTTAAGATGAACGTGGGCTTGCATAAAGATGTTGTGGCAGTAGACAAAGGTCTTACCACGCTCGCGTTGGCTAAAGAGAACTGGTGCAATTTGGCAGTACTGAGCACCTCCGACCGCATCAACGTATGGAAGAGCAAGGAGCTGCATGGCAGGTTTTATCGGGCCTTAACAGGGCCCGATGTAGATCTGTCAGCGTCGGTAAACTGGCTACGGTTCGGTAACCTCTTTGGAGAAACTGAAGGTTTTGTCTTTGCAATTATGGACGAAGTTATTAAGACGAATAACTACCGGAAATATATCCTGAAGGATGGCACCTTAGACATCTGTCGGGCATGTCATCGCCCAGGTGAATCCCTCAGGCATATTGTTTCCGGCTGTTCACATCTTTCTAACGGCGAGTATTTGCACAGACATAACCTCGTAGCCAGGATTATCCACCAGCAACTTGCCCTTCGGTACGGTCTTGTGGAAACGGAGGTGCCTTATTACCAGTACTCGCCGGAGCCAGTTCTTGAAAACAGTCGTGCCACGCTCTACTGGGATCGATCAGTTATCACGGACAGGACTATTGTAGCCAATAAGCCTGATATCGTGATAATAGATCGATCTGCACGGCGAGCAATACTCGTTGACATCAGTATCCCACATGACGATAACCTCGTGAAGAAAGAAAAAGAAAAACTAAGTAAATACTTGGATCTTGCTCACGAGGTTACGGCTATGTGGCGTCTGGAGTCAACGAGCATTGTGCCGATAGTTGTTACCGTCAATGGTCTTATAGCGAAAAGCCTCGACCGTCATCTAGAGAGGCTTTCGCTGGGAAGCTGGGTGAAGGGCCAGATACAGAAGGCAGCACTCTTGGACACGGCACGAATTGTGAGGAGGTTCCTGTCTCTGGAGCCATAACCATCGGTAGTTTGGACCCCAGGCCCCGCTGGCGATGAGATACAAGATTTTATATTTTTTTATTGAATATGTATTTTATTTTTGATATATTTTTATAAAAGAATAATGTTATCTATTTTTTTATAAAAAAATATCTTTATATGTATATTTTAAAAAAATGTAAAATTTTTGAGAATAAATAAATACAAAATTCCACGCGGATGAAGTCGCACGCATAAGTAGTACTTATAAAATAAAATAAACTAAAAGTATGTCGATCGCCGCACAATAAAAGGGTTTTCAACGTATCTTTTTCAAATAATTTTTCTTTTATAAGTATTTTAAGCTCTAAGCCTTAAAACTGTTGCAGCTACACGAAAATGATCTTAGGAGACTATCCATATTTTTTTTATAAAATTTTGATCCCCATTCACAGATTTTCGTAAAAATGTACAGTTAACAAGAAAATGGCCATTTTATAAAAAAAAATATGCCATTCGATCCTGTTTCTGATATTGATCAAAAATTTCTATGGGGACAAACCCAAGTTGAAGTAGTAAAAATGTCAGATTTACAAAAAATATTTCCCGAATATTTTGTATGAAAATTTTACATTTTTTGAATGTCAATCATCCTGTTTGTAATACTAATCAAAAACTTCTACCGAATCAACCATCGTTGCAGTACTAAAAGAGTCAGAAATCGCAATAATTTTTTCATTCGTTTTTGTTTGAAAATAAAACGAGTTCGATTTTTTTTTAAATCTTATCTTTTTATTCAGTCAACATAAAGATTTGATAAATAAGAAAAGGTAAGTAGGACTTCTTAAAAGATGTATGGGAAAAGATTATTGCCATTTCTGACTCTTTTAGTACTCCAACGATGGTTGGTTCGGTAGAAGTGTTTTTATTAGTATTAGAAGCAGGATCGATTGACATAAAATTGTATAAAATGTTTGTTAACTTGTTAAGAAAAAAAAATTGATCTTGGCTGAATAGCCACAGGGTCGTTGCCTATTGTTTTTTTTTTGTATAGATGGCAGCACTGTCTCTCTGAGTCTATGATCTATTGTGTTCTTGCTGTGCAATCGTTTTGTTAATTTAAATAAAACAAATTAAGTAGATTTCTCAGTTTTATTTGATGAAGAAGCCCTAACCTTAATAATTTTCATACAAAATATACGGGAACAGTTTTTTTTTTAAATTTCTGACTTTTAGTAACTCAAACCTGGATCGGTCCCATAGAAGTTTTTGATCAGTATCAGAAACAGGATCGATTGGCATCATAATAATTTTTTGTGTCAAACTGCCATTTTCTTGCTGACTGTAAATTTTATTAAATGTGTGAATCGGGATCAAATGTTCACGAAAAATTATGTATAGTCCTAAGAACATTTTGTTTAGCTCCAACGGTTAAGGCACTTCCCCTTACGCTCCGTTCAAAGTTCCCACTATGTATAATGTCAATAGATCTTAGAGTAAAAGATTGCTGTTAATAGTAGTAATAACACCACCTTCTCAGTTTGGCTATTAGTGGCTTCATGTATTGTTAAAGATTTAGACTAGTATTTGCTTTGTGAACATTTAATAATTTGTGTAATAACTAGTCACAATAAATTGTAGTTGTTACTTACATATTAAAGTAATGAAGGTAGTTTTGTATTAGTCTGTCAACACTGTATAAATATTGCAAACTGCTGTTAATCGGGCATTCTTCGTTCGAGAGTCAAATAAAAGAGTTCTCAAAGTTCTAGGTATTTTGTTATATAAATCCCGCATTAATACCACATAATCGAGAACGGACATGACGAAACTGTAAGTCTTCCGTTTTTTCCATTTCTCTACGGAACCTTACACTCGCTTAAATCTATTAATGTAATTAATTCTAATTATTATGAATCACGTCGGGTTAATTATTTCTAACTCGTTCAGGAAGTCGTTACAATTGGATAACCCTTACGACTATGTTAATACTAAGCTATACAGGCGTAGGTATTGTGCAGTGTTACCAAACCGTGTAAATAATACTTTTTTATTTTATTGCATGAGTTCAGCAGACAGGTAGACGGCCCACCTAATGGTAAGCGGTTACCATCGCCTATGGACATTTGCAACACCAATGTTGCTACAAATGCGCTGCTCCTGTCTTAAGGGAGACTGAAACCTGGTAACTAATGCTGGAACACAACTTAAGGTTATTATGGCGGCATACTCTAAAGCAGATGTGGTAGCCATCCAGATCCACCTATTAACTAGTTCTCATATTAAATTAAATAGTAATGTCCGTTATAACAATTCACAGGTGTAGGTCACCCTTATGTTTAGTTAAGAAAAATAATTTAAAACCTACACCATAAGTAACACAACATACTAACATAACATGTACTTACTTGCAAAGTGCAAAAGCTGTGTCTTGATAGTTACAACCAACTTACAGTGTCAAATTATTTTAAAACAGAATCTCTAAACAGGATAATGGACAGTAAAATCAACTGAAATACTTTCTATCATCTTACGAAACATCGAAGCCTTATAGATTTTTTGCGAGCGTACAAAGTAATAACGTCATATCCTTGTAAAAGTAAAATGAGTCAAATAGCGCATAAATTTATTATTATTATCATTGTTTAAACAGTGATTTAAATTATATATCTATCAGGATATTTTAAAAATAAGATAATAAGATGATATTTTAACGCCTGTTCTTTTATGCCCAAGTAATGTTACAATTTATTGTGATATGTATCAACATACCTATTATAAGTTCATCTAAACAAAGAAACTAAACATTGATGTGCCAAATGCGACACACATACAAAACAAACAAAATATATTTAAAACGTAAAACATTTTTAACAGTATTATGCTAAAAAAAACTATCTTGAAGAGGGTGAAATAGCGGGTGAACATTTGTATATAATTATGTGCCTTTTAGGAAGAAATAAATAATTACGTTGTTTCAACGTTGCAGTTGCATTTATAATTCATTCATAAAGTTTAAAAATTAAAGAAGACGAAGTCATTGGTTACATACGCATAAATGTGAAAATGAATTTTAATTTGTTTCTTCTTCACAGTTCAAGACGCCTTTATCGTAATGTATGGTATACTATGTATGTACTTACAATAACGGGGGTGAAAGCGACTTTCTACGGTATACAAGCAAAAATACCGTGAAACCTTAGACCAAGTATTGCACCTAATAGTATATTTCTAGATACATGCCAATTTCTCAATGCGATTTTCCAAAAGTCGGCCACTGTTGGAAATCTTTTTTTGAAAATGTTAATTAACGCCTCAGATCCAAAGTATATGTGGGCGAAGGTGTAGCGACCTACCTTAATCTGCTCCGTGCAGGAACGGAAAAAGAATACTAATTTCTACGGCCTATCGTAGGAGGCGACAAAACAACTCACAGCCAGGTGGTAGGGTATTTGCCCGTTTGGATGGCTACCACCCCTGGTCTAGAATATGTCGCTATAACAATTTTCAGTTGTGTTCCGGCATCAGTGACCAGGTTCCAGTTTCTCTTCAAGGCCGGCAGCACATTGGCTGCACCTCTGGTATTGCTAATGTGTGTAGGCAACCGTAACCACTTTCCATCGCAGCTAGGCTGTCAGCCTGTCTGCTGTGTTTCAGCAATAAAATAAAAAAATAAAGGATTCAATCCAACGGCGAATGTTGTTGTAATCATCATTTTATGCGGCTCGGTAGGTAGATAGAGCCGTGGGACGGATACGCGTAAATGAAGGGACAAGGGCGCAGCATCGATCCCGTCGCACTCCACGGGCGCTCCTGGCACGACCCTGACCCCCCGGGAAAATGCTCCGATCTAGTAATACACCAGGGGGCGTACAGATGACGTCAGTTACGACTCGCGTCACTGTCTGCCTCAACGTTTCAACATTTACCAATTCATAAACAATTTAGATAAAGCTGTACGTTACAATTTTGCCATTCTGTTGAAGTATCGATTTCCTTATTTTTTCTTGTAACTTCTTTATTCTTCATTATTGTTGTCATAATTTTATTGTTATTACCAGCTTTCATTCATTTCTTTCGTTCTTGATACACAATTAATTTATTACAACTTTATAATGAATTCGTTTTCGTTTAATTTCCTCAAATTCTGTGCATTTGTCAGGTTTGTAACCCGGATACGTCTTTTGTAAACAATTTTTTTTTGTTTCAAGGCCGATTTTTCAGTCAACAGATAACAGTTATTCTATAGAATAAAACACAACATGGTAAAATTAAAAATGACAGTTGCATAAATAAAACAGTTGAATTGTTTCACTTTTGAATTTAGTCTGATTATAATTTATACGACTGATTACTTTTATCTGATAATTGAAAAATCGGCCCTAAATCTACTATTTGCCTCTATATACGTGTTAGAGTAATGATGTCACGTAAACACTAATTTCCTTATTCATAATATATATACAAGCCAGGAACATCCGTGCAGGAACGTTAATCCGTGCAGGAAGGAACGCATCCGTGCAGGAACGGAGAAAGAATACAATTTCCTGCGGCCGGGCGGCCTGTCGTAAGCGGTGACAAAACAACCCACAGCCAGGTGGTAGGGCATTTGCCCGACTGGATGGCTACCACCCCTGGTCTAAAGTATGTTGCCATAACAACCTTGAGTTGTGTTCCGGCATTAGTTACCAGGTTTCAGTCTCCCTTAAGACAGGAGCAGCGCATTTGTAGCACCTTTGGTGTTGCAAATGTCCATAGGCGATGGTAACTGCTTTCCATCAAGTGGGCCGTCTGCCTGTCTACTGAACTCCTGCAATAAAAAAAAACAAGGTTTATAGTTTTTTATAGACTAGTTTAAAAAAATTGAAATGTGTGCTGGGACACATAGTAGAAGTGAAACTGTAACGGATAAGTGGCAAAACAAATCGCAACAAATTTTTTGTATTTGTGTTTGATTGTTAATGTACTGGTCCAATTTTAAAATCTGTCCGTAAAACTTCGAGTTAAAATTTTGTTGCGATTTGTTTTGCCACTTATCCGTTGCCATTCATTTTTCCATTTGTCCGTTGAAGTTTCACTTCTACTATGTATCCCAGCGCACATTTCGATTTTTCGCACGTTTACTGCAAATTATGATTCAGTTAGGTACATTTTATTGAATGCATTTTTTACTTAAACATATTTTATTTTATCAAACAAAAACACTGAATTCGATCCGGAAACAAAAAACGCATGCATAGTATTACTCTAAAATTATGCCTCTCACCACGTCTAGTCTAAATTTATGCCGCTCCTCCACGCGGCCGTAACGCTTTTTCGTGACAGAAAAATCCTAAGACCTCCGTTTATATAGAAGTTTCAGTTCAAAAAGGAAAAAAGTGTTATTCCAATTATAATGATTATTCTTAATTATTTAATCGCATTCAGAATGCGTTTATGAGAAAAACTATTTATCAATATAATTTTATGGGTAGGAAAAACATCAAATTTGTTAACATTTTGAAAAAATTGACAGGTTGAACCCTAAGAAGACATTCCAAATATCCGAAATATCTCTTACTGTATCTATCTCTGTTTAGTGTTAAATTACTTAACCGGTCATTACATTATCTAATTTACAGAGCGCTTTGTTTCACTAACTACCTAACTCACCTAGAGTTAGGTAGTTAGCGAAACAATCTAGTACAATCGTATGGACTCTGCCACCTTTGCTCATCTAGTGCACTAGCTAGCCCACCAGTTTTAGTGCACTGCCACCTGGATAATGTAATGCCCGCCTTACCATATTTGACGAGTTAAAAATACTTATGAAACCCTCCCCTGCCTTGGCGATTTCACTTTAGCCTAAAAATAAATAGTTCCACCAATACTTACTTCATATATCGCCGCAATTGTATGTCCATTGGTAATAGATTGATATTTACGGTTTTCAGAGTTGCGACTGGGGCCTTACAGATCTGGGACTTATCAGCTGTATCTATCTGTAATCTAAAAAAGGGATACTACACTATTGAAGAATACTTAAATGACAAAAAAGTCATTTACATAGCAGCTGGCTCCAACCTCTTACACTATATTTTGTATAACATTTTTATCTTGCCAAGCTTGTAAGGAATTTATGGAGACATATTGCAGCATAACATTTTAGTACGTCATATCATTATTATAACTATAACATTATCTTTCCTTTTATTGTGTCTTGGTCTTATTGAGTATGCATTGTTTGCTACAACTCCATTAATTCTTTCTAAAAGTAATTCTGTAACATACTTCTGTACAAAACTTATAAAAAAAAAGAGAATTGAGTTTTTTTTATTTCAGGAGATCAGCAGACAGGCAGACGGCCCACTTGATGGAAAGCGAATACCATCGCCTATCGACATTTGCAACACCAATGTTGCTACAAATGCGCTGCTGCTCTCTTAAGGGAGACTGGAACCTGGTCACTAATGCCGAAACACAACTCAAGGTTGTTATGGCGACATACTTTAGACCAGGGGTGGTAGCCATCCAGTCGGGCAAATGCCCTACCACCTGGTGGTGGATTATTAAGTCGCCTCTTACGACAGGCCGCCCGGCCGCAGGAAATTGTATTCTTTCTCCGTTCCTGCACGGATAGAATATGAAATATAAAGAAAAACAACATTTAGCTAGACGTGTTGCTGGGGAGTTTCTTGCCGTTTCTCCTTAACAGCATTAACACGTTGCGAAACGGTGTACATAGAATAGGAAGTAAAATTAAATTTTAACATACATATATGACATGACAAGAGTTATGAATGTCAAAGAAGCAAGTGAGGTGTGTAAGAATAAGCCTAAATGGCACTCTGTTGTTCGTGCCTACCCCGCAAGAGAACTGGCGTGAAGTTATGTATGTATGTATGTATGACCTTAAAAAAGTGTTCTCCAGTGGAACTTATTTTGAATAAAAACTTTTGAATATCGAGATTCAAGACCTCTTATTGCGTTTGGTAGAGATCTCGCGTGACCAAAGGGAGCCTTAGCGGCCGATGATACTTGCCAGTTTGTAATACGAATTTGCGAAAGCGACCCCTGTAGGCCCCCAGGTCCCATACTTTAAATAAGCCGATGCCTTAACGTAGAATTCGCAAAAATAATAACACGAACAAAATAATGAAAAAAACTCAATAATTGCGATTTTTTTCGTTAATAAAATACAAAGAGACAGTGTGTCTAGTTTCAGTCAGCACATTGGCATCTGTCCATATCATCACGTTATGACAGAGGAACGCAGACTAAAACCACTAAAACTTCTTTATCTTTAAGCGTTCCGATTGCTATCGGAAACGCTACAATGGGTTGCTGATAAAAATGCATTGTGCGTGTATAAAAATGGAATATTGGTTGGATAAAAGCGAACTGAAATATCACGAGTTGACAGGTTGACATGACGCTTTTACGCATATTGACGAACGATGTGTGGCTATTTTGAACTTGACGGCCGTCTGGGAAAAGCATTTTCCTAATTGTTAACATATAGAGTTATAAAACAAGCTGTGCCATTCACACACAATGTAGCAATTATAATAATTAGTGGAAGTCGGTCGTTGTCTAGTCTACCTACGCACCTGTTCGGCGTGAGTAATACCACCGAGTTACGTTACGTTAGGTTGATCTCATTTTACTCAAAATAATTTCGTGTTTTCAACCATACGTCTACGCATTTGTTGCAATAATTTGCAGTGTGCCATTTATTCCATAGTTTAAAGTATAATAATATAATTAGTGCTCACAATTTATTGAGAAGAATAATTGGAAACGACAGTCGCTCAGTAAATACGTTTCTGATAAAGCTCCCTAACTAAATCTTACTCAATTATTTAGCTTTGACGAGATGACGTTACATATCATTCTCCTCTCGTTTTTGAAAATAGAAAAATACCAAAACATTTGACCATAGCATTTTTACCTAGTGTTGAAATCTCAAACAAAGTTTGTCGTTCGAACGAGTTGGAATAAGAAATATTCATTTTACCAAAACAATTGACGGAGAAGTGGTAGATTCCGTGCCAAATTGTATAGCTTCTCCAGCTATATTAGATACAGAAGGCTACGGACTACTTGTATATAAAAATGCCATCTGCGTAGCCATATTTATTTCTCTCTCTTTTCTTTCACCATATCCCAATTACTTGGGGTCGGCACAATATGTCTTTTCCTTCCACACTCTTCTATTCTGACATACCTCTTCTGTCACACCGCATATCATCATGTCATCCTTCACACAATCCATCCATCTTTTTTTTGGTCTACCTTTAAATTTGTACCCATCGATCTTGTAGTATAACATTCTTTTTGTCACGTGACTTTCATCCCTCCTCATTATATGCCCATACCAACTTAATCTTCTTCCTCTCAATTTTTCTGTCACAGGTGCAACTTTCAAAGATCCCCTTATGTACTCATTTCTCACCTTATCCATTCTTGTAACACCACACATCCATCTCAACATTCTCATCTCAGCCATATTTATTTCTAAGAGCGTCTAATTGGCAGATTGGTCCGGATTATCAGTGCTTTAATATTCACAATGGCACTTACAGTACCAGCAAAACTAAATGCGTCCTTGAAAATCGCACTTATCACATATCATTGCGCAATACACAATTATTAGGTTCACAAACAGAACACAGAGGGGAGTGTTGCCCTCTCGTTCGGCCGCTATCCGAACTCCACCCCAATTCCTTAGCACAACACGCCGTAAGATGTAATAAACATTAACATTTGACAGGGTCTATACAAACAAACTCACAGAACAAACTTCACTCAAAACGCATTTAAGTTTTGCGCGTACTGTATACAAACATATTATTCGTAACATAAATCAATTGCTAGAGGCCACTCAGCCTCCAGAATACCATAATTTCGGTAGGACCATAAACTAAGGGTAGGACGCTAAATAACAAGACCTGTAAGCATACACATAGTGTAAATAATTAGATGTATTACATTCACATTTGATATCTAGTGAAGCAAAAATTATATACGTACATAAACATTACACACAGCTAAAACAGATCGAAAAACGTGACTCAATTGCTCAATGTGTGGTAATACATTTATTTGTGTCTTGTTATCGTCCATTTATACATTGATATTATTCTTTATCTCTTATATAATTTACGTACACTTATCATTGCTCCGATAAGTTGCCATCTAATACCATGTGTGTGTGTCCAAACTGTTTAATAATAAAAACAAACTTTTTTGAAACACGTTTTTTAATAATCTTATACTTTGTTGCGATGAATCAGAATTTGTCTCGGCTTTGAATTCTCAAGTAAGACGGTTTTGTCTGCCTTGCAATTTCGCGACAATAGCAATATGAGTTACCGCGTCTTCATTTTTGACTCGAACGTAGAATCGGGTAGGTTATTGAATTAGTAATAATAAAGATCTTTTTTATTTTGTCAAATTTAGTTATTTGTGCTTTTGTCCTCCTTCCACCGCGGTTGACCCGTTGTTTTTAACGTGTTTATCTTGCGGATTTGAGGAATTTCAAATGAACTTCCAGCTGAGGTTTTTCGACGTTGTTACTTATAGTTTTTTAAGGCTCCATAAATTTTCTTCGAGGCCTAACACATTGGTAGTAAATACCTTTGGTGTTGCAAATGTTCATAGATGACAGTAATCATTTTTCATCAGGTGGCTCGTTAGTCTGTTTGATATGAGCCAACAATAAAAATTGTTATGTGTGCTGGGACACATATTAGAAGTGAAACTTCAACGGACAACTGGTAAAACGAATCGCAACGGACAAGTTGAAAAACGAATGGCAACTGATGAGTGGAAAAACGAATCGCAACGGACAAGTAGAAAAACGAATGGCAACGGATAAGTGGAATAACGAATCGCAACAAACAAGTGGAAAAACGGATAAGTGGAAAAATGAATCATAACGAACAAGTGGAAAAACGAATCGCAACGGACAAGTGGAAAATTTCAACTGACAAGTGACTAAATGAATCGCAACAAAATTTTAACTTGAAGTTTTACGGTCAGATTGTTAATGTATTTGTCTAATTTGAAAACCTATGTCAACTATTATAGTTATGCCACAATATGTGTTCTTTTATTTTAAAATTTTAATTAAAATGCCGCCGCTAGAAAAGGCTCTTTATTTGTATCTTGGTATTCATCCTTATCAAAATAAATTATTTCATATTCAAGACTGCTTCAATACCTTTATATAACTTTTTGAATTATTCAATTCGGACATTCCATTCGAAAGATATCGCGAGTTTAAAAATGTAAGTATTAGAACACGCGGCCGTGACGCTTTTTCGTGACAGAAAAATAGTAAGACCCCGTCTATATAGAATTTCACTTCAAAACGATTATGCCTTAGCCATCGATATATTACTGAGAATTGCTTTTCTTAAGTGATGTTGTGTATGTCTTGAGTGATTTAGAATGACTATATAAATCGTTGACAGGTTGTATTGTAAACTATGCATTTTAGACAAAAAGCGAAATGGCGAGATATAATATAACTGAATGCATTTCCACTTTCTAGTACCTGCAACATAATTATTTAGGGAGTGGTTTCAATACTATTTATGAAATTAATATGTATTGTTATTTAACACTGACGTCGTATGAAATATTAGGTCAAAGTATATTTTTTTTAATAATAATTTTTAAATAACTAATTTTTAGAATAACAAACACGTCGAAGCGCTGGATGATGGACAACTTCGTGCTCTTTTGGATGAGGCTATTACGTACAAATGTCCCAAGGACCGCGAAGGAAAAAGCAGTCTATTCAAGGTCGGTTTTTATAAGGAATTGTGTTTAAGCATCAATACTTACTGAAGAAATTGTTTTAGTACTGAATCCCATAAAAAAGCTGAATAGTCAACTTACGCATGTAATTAAAACTAAGCCGCTTTATAACTTAGGTACTATTCTGTGTTAGAATGAAAAAGATTAAGTGTTATATTAAAATGTATGAAAATTATTTGTAATCTAATATTCATACATTTCAATACAAAAAGTGCTATCAGTTGCTAACTATTATCCAGTAAATGTTTTTAAATATTTTTCTGATATAAGAACACAACTTAATTGTAAATGTGCAATTATTCACAGGAACTATTGGAAGAAGTGGAACAAGACGAACAAGAGTGTGAGGAGGCCGCTCGCACGTTGAGTGGCACGAGGGGCGCTCGGCGCGGAGCTCGCTCCCGTCGCGCTCTGCCGCACTCCAACTCCCTGCAAGACCTAGTGGCCGCATTGGCGGCTGACGCACCCCCGCGCCGCCATCACGTGCGCCACCCCCAGCCCCAGCCAGCCCCTTCCAACGTTTCCGCGAGAGCAATACACGGCGGGAGTCTGCCTTCCGGTGTCGACACTTGTATGTATATTAACTTCGTAATAATAGGGCTGTCCACAACGGAAGGTTTGGTAACTCCACTATGAAAACTATTTCCCTGTTTCAGCCTCCTTATTGAGCGAAGAGCCGGCGCGTGGCGCAGGTTATTTGGCAACCGTAAGGTGCGTGAACCCGCCTCCGCTAGCGGAGCGACGTGTGTCTGCCAGTGACGCCAACGCACCCACAGAACTCGAAGTCAACAGGTACATACACAATTTGAAAAAAATAAAATAAACTTACTTAATCATGGCATACAAATATGGGATTACTTTTAGATTGATATTTTATTTATTTGTAGATTGTAGATATATCTATAACACAAAATATTTGTGTGCATGACAAGAGTTATGAATGTCAAAGAAGCAAGTGAGGTGTGTAAGAATGGGCCTAAATGGCGCTCTGTTGTTCGTGCCTACCTCGCAAGGGAACTGGCGTGAAGTTATGTATGTATGTACAAAATATTTATTTCTAACAAAAATGGAATAATAACTAAGCGAACTGGGAAATGTAGTTGACCATACAATATTCAAAGCGTAATAAGAATCTTGATCGTCTATTAAAATGACGTATAAATTTGTCTGCGTGTATAAAGTAAGAAGTAGCGGGCGCTAGTAATATGGGTGGTCCTTCCCGTTCGCAGGAGGAGTAAGCCGATGTTCCCGATGACGTACACGGCGCGCGCCACTCTCGAGATCGGCAGCGGCAGCGTGTGTTCGGGCCGCGCGGTCACCACCACCACCGCGTCCAACCAGGTGCGTACGCCACCCTCCACACTAATGCGCAACAAAAACATACGCAAACACCAAAACAGGAATGTCAATCACCATCAGGTGGCCCGCCGGCAGCCCGATCGACGGCGTAACGGCCCACGCGAGGGCCCCCGCGCACCCGCACCCACTGACAGCCAAAGCAAGCTCATGAGCGCGCTGTGCCCCGGACGCAATGATAGCGCACGCCGCACGCGCGGTGGTGGTTGCGAGACCGATCAGGACGGCGGCACTGGTAAGGACGCGGACATCGATAGAGGTAAGGTCGATGCACCGCGCGGCCCTCACTTGCAGCGACGTGCCGAACCCGCACCCGCAGCCACGACCACTGAAAAACCCAGTACATCGTCCACGAGATATAATATTAATTCACAAACAAAAGATACTCACAAGCAGCCGACGTCCAGCTATTCACAAACTTGGGTTAATAATATTGATAGGTGGTATGAAGGCTTAGCAAATTACAATACACTTTTCCAGCCAGAACGGATTACTCCACGAGTTAAGACTTCGTCAATAGATTGCGACGAAATTACTGCTAACATAAAAACTAACCTCAATATTAATAATAATATTGCTGAGGATGAATGTGTTTATGATTTAACGAACTCGATCTGTTCATTCACTCAAAGTTTCGAACATAAATATGAAACCAGCATTTGTAGTATGCCAGTGAAACCAAAACCAGGCATTGATGAATGTCATGCCTCCCATGACAAAAGATATAAGTTAAAAGACAATTCAAACAGGGTAAATACAAAGATTAATTGTGATAAAACTAAAAGTGATATTAGTATAATAAGAGAGTTTCGTAAAAAAGTAAATAATGATTTAGTAGTACCGACTTCGCCGTCGTTAAATTCTACAAATTTTAGATCATTATCAAAAGAAAAGCCTACAGAAGCAATATATAAAACAAACTATTTTGAAGAATGTAAATATAAAGAAAATAAATTAGAATATATTACTGAAACCAAAGGTGTAGAAGATAAAAATGATGTGTGTACAAAATTGTCATCCGATGCATTGGATACTGAGCTTTGTGAAATTGTGATAGATTCTAATAATATTAGTACTGATGATATTAATACTGAAATATGTAAATCAGATACAAGCGCTAAATTTAATAAGTTCGATGAGGTTCCTATTTCTCTTAGTACTGATTTTACTGAATTAAGCCACATTCCACATAACTCTACATCTGTAAATAATGATATTGAACTAATAAGTATTACGACACCTCATGAATTAGAAGAGTGTTCGAGTTTATCTTCCAAGTATTTTGCTGATCAAAAGAATTTACTCAATGCTTTAGAAGCAAACGAAGTTCTTTCTTCCAACAAGCAGTTATTGGAAACTGATAACAAAAAAATAATTGAAGAATCTGATAGGAATGATACTTGCAGTTCATTAGAGGAAATCTGTAATAGCATATCTTATGAAAAGAATGAGATGAGACCATCTCAGACTACTGCTACTGAAGATAATGACAATGAAGCAGAAATAAGTAAAGGGGTGGTCCAGTTGAATAAAAACGTTGATGAAAAGGAGGCCGGTGATAGATTTATTCTAGCTGAACTTCCTAACAATGCTTATATCTTCCTAACACTTCCTAAACGCTTGCTCATTCCTCTTAACAAAGATGATAAGCCCGCTGTTCAAATACAGGAGTTAGAAAATATTAAAGTCACGCCTTCTGTCCCAGAAAGTACAGCTTTATTGAAATCTGCCAAAAAGAATAAGGAGAAGCCCACGCTCTCTAGCAATAATACCAAGAGAAATGCAGTTTATAGAAATGCTCTTAAGGTCCTCCTGTTTGAAAATTTTTTAAAGGGTGATAAGAATGAAAAGTCGATGTCGGGCAAATCGGGGGTTTCTTCTTACAACAATAATAATGAGGTAGGAGTCCCAGTATAGTTGTTGTATATTATTTAATAACGCGGCACGGTGGTCACCGTGGGGCGATCTGATGGCGCTGTATTTT
Source organism: Dendrolimus kikuchii (assembly GCA_019925095.2). Taxonomy (NCBI): domain Eukaryota; kingdom Metazoa; phylum Arthropoda; class Insecta; order Lepidoptera; family Lasiocampidae; genus Dendrolimus; species Dendrolimus kikuchii. The sequence goes on along the minus strand of CM034406.1, from coordinate 6,927,007 downwards.
CGCAGGTCGATTCCGCTATACCGTTTAGTTGCATCACAACACCGGAGGTTGTGGACAGTTGCAACACCACCTCGTCCACTTCGCAGGCGGCGGTCGCCGTCGATCCCAAGGTAAACGCACGCTCCTCCGCAATACACGCCTACATCACTGCTTATTTGTTCTATTCTTATCATTATACTTATGCATTCTATAACTACACCATTTGCACACTTATTGATCGTTTCATAACTAAATTCATGTCACCATTATACAAAAGGGACATCAAAGTACATTGGTTTTGGACACTAATCAATCAGTCACGTCTAATTATGAAAATTAACTTTCTTTTCTAATTATATAAGACTTGTCTAGTATCCGTAAAACTATACGTAAACATGTAAATTATTTATTTATTGAATATAATGAGCAACCGTGTTGTTTAAATGAGCTTAGGCATGAACGTCTATCGTCAATTCGCCATTCATTAAAATGTCATCTCGTTACTCTTAAACGGAAAATCAGTATATGTTTTATTGTAACATTCGAAAAAATACAACATGCATCGCGATCCCTTATTTTTAAAAGTTCTTTCGACGCCCGCGCCCGCTCCACCGCTGAGAGTCAACAAGGTTCTCCAGATTGGGGGATTTTTTCGCAATCAAATCAAAAACATTTTGTTTAGGGAACTAATTTATAGTTTAACAAAATGGGTAAGTTTTATTTTGTTTTTTGATGCGAAGCTAGCAAACAGGCAGACGACCCAGCTCATGGAAAGTGGTTACCTTGTCGCCAATGCGTTGTCAGCCTTTAGGATGAAATAAAGAGAATGGAATGAAGGAATCAGACAGGAGGTTATGGGATTGGGAAAGTTGGACAGAGGGAGGGAGAAGCGGGCCATGGAAACTCTCTTATCGTTAGAAACGCGATTAGCTCCAGGCTAACCTTTGCACGTCGATATGCGGTGAGACCGTGATGTCACACTTGGGGACAATTTGTCGGAATAAGATTATTTTTTCGTCTACTATGGGTAAATTTCCAACACTCAATCTGGAGACCGTAGGGTGAATCGCGTAGATGAGTAGACGATAGACGTAGCCACGCCTGGCGGGCGGTAGTGAGTGGTATGGCGTGGCGCAGCCGCTGCAGCTGGGCTCGAGTTACTGTGCCGTGGCCAGCGTGACGGGGGTCGCGCCCCGGCCGCGATCGCGCTCGCCCACCCCCGACCGCACCGCAAACACACAGCAACCCGACGACCAACGCGCCCACCCGCATCAGGTACCACACACACACCACTAACGACCACAACACGCATACGTTTCGTGTGACTAATGCTCTTAGATTTCTGATAAGGGTCTCCTACAGATTGGAGCTTTTCTTTAAAGATATTATATTTTGGGACAAAAATATCTTGGTACATAAAATTTTGTCACTGGTATGTAACAAAATTGAATCAAGCAGTAAAATGTTTTACTTTAAGTTGGAGAATATATCTAATAATGATGAATGTTGTCCATGTCCTGTGTGGCATAATAGACATGGTTATACTGATTTTACTCTTGTTTTTTTTTTTTTCAATATATTCTCTCTTGATGTAGCATTACATTCATGATAAAATATAGATTATAAGAATAGGTAAATTTCAAATATTTATGTCAAAGTTACCTAAATAGTATCACTTTGGAGTATTTTTTTGGTTTGTTTTAAGAAAATTTTTGAAACTCAATCTGGGGACCCTATTTGTTTATTAATTACTCAAACAACGTTCATATCTTCAACTGAAATAGAAGGTCTTAAACTTTTAGTTGTTTTTTTTTGTCTACATCACAGATCGAAGTCTGGAAATGGTGTAGAATCTTTCTCACGTTTATAACAATTAAAAAGCTTCGCGAATTAATATATGAGTTTGTATTCAGTTTTATATAATCACTTGTAATTTTATGCCTCCTTGCATATTTCTTTTTAAATTCAAATTCTTTTCCTTGTATTCATTGGGTCAATTTTGAACATTTATGTGCTGTGTAGTCCATTGCCTATCTATAATATCACAAGAGTCAGGTCTAGCCTAGACGTGCATTTGATTATAAAAATTATAGTGAATTTTAGTAACTGTACGTTACTATGTTATTATAAATAACTCGAGTTTTCCCCGCGGGGCATGAAAAACCCTAGGTAGAGTAGCTGTACGTTTCGTACATAATATATATTCGTATATATATATATACCTTCAGTACTTTAGTTTCTTGTTCAATTCACTAAAATTTCAAAGAAACTAAGTTAATGTAGCGTAGACTACTGCACAGAAAAACAAAGAACAGTTGCAGACAAACTGATTTGAACTACCTAATAGGTAATGTATGACATGTGGGCAACCTGAATTACAGCGATGGTTGTCTACATCGCAATTGCAGCGCCATCTATTTTGCTAATCCGTCTATTCCAAGTAAACGACGTCTTTTATCGGGATAAAAAGTATCCTAAGTGTTGACTCAAGTTATACGTCAGCTCTATGTCGAGTTTCATTAATATACGTCCCGTTGTTTCCAAAAAAGGTGCGATCAAGCACACCATCTTGTTCGGTATTTTCGTCTATCCCACGAAAACGACGTCATTTATCGGGATGAAAAGTATCCAGTTACGCCCCGTGATATAAGCTAGCTCCGTTTCGAATTGCATTTAAATCCGTTCAGTAGTTTTTACGTGATACTCTAACACACAGAGAGACAAACAGACAGACAAAAATTCTAAAAATTGCATTTTGGAATCTCCCGGTCCGAATTATCCCCCATGATTTATTTTTTACATTTTTAAACGTAACGTACAAACTCGAACCATTTACAGATTGATTATAGTACTAGAGTTTACCCCGCCGCTGGGCTGCGGGTCAAACTCTAGTGCGTGCCTCTTGTTTAAACAGCAGGCGTATTACAGGTTACGTTGTATTAAATTTTGAAGTTAGTGCTATTTGCCCCGGAAAATTTACTTCGTTTTATATCGCAATCTATCCCTTCTCCCGGGATGAAAAGTATTTATGTCCATTTTCGATATTAAAACTACATTTAAACAAAATGTCAGCAAAACCGATCCAGTACTCCTAGTAGTTTTTCTGTGAAGGCTTAACAAACAGACAGATCGAGTTACTGTCGCATTTTTTTTATAGGTGATGAATTTTTATATCTATAAACTTGAGTTATGAATGTCAAAGAAGCAAGTGAGGTGTGTAAGAATAAGCCTAAATGGCGCTTTGTTATTCGTGCCTACCCCGCAAGGGAACTGGCGTGAAGTTATGTATAAACTTGAGAAATAATTGGTCTCCCATACAAGGTTTCATCCTCTACTTCAACCCGTTTTAGTTTATCCCCCGTCTATCTATCTGTAAAGTACATAAATGATAAGAATTACCAAAATTACCAAATTAACCAAATTGACCAAAATTACCAAATTGTTCAAAATAGATAGATAACCCATCCATATTTAACAATACCTATATGTAAGGAACAAATAAAGTTCCAAATTTAACATATCTTATGTTTGGAAGTTTATTTCTTCTTGTTTTTTTGGCCTGAGTAAAACTGATGAACCTGAAGTTAGGTAGGTATACATAATTATGTATATGCTTTCGATAACGGATTGGATATAGGATACTTTCTATCCTAAAAATGGGATAGTGTCTGCCCTCTGCCCCCAACGGCTACGCAGTCAAAGATTACGCTAGGGAAGCGGAATGAACAGATTTAGATTAAATCTTTTATACGCACGCGCCCACAAACACGCACGCACGCGCGCGCGCACACAAACACGCGCGCGCACACACACACACACACACACACTCTCACACACACACACACACACACACACACACACACACACACACATACACACACCCACACACACACACACACATTTTTTTCTTTTTTTTCAATGCCGAGGAATAAACATAGGGTGACTTTTTATTCCGAAAAATGGGATAGTTTCGGAGATAAAAATATATTTGTCTCTCTGTTTGTTAAGCTTTTAGTGAAAAACTATTGGACTGATTTGGATGAAATTCGGTATATATGTAATTTTAATATCAAGGCTGGACAAGGGATACTTTCATCGCAGGTAATGGGATAGGTGTATATAAAGGTTATCCCAGAAAGTGGGATAGGTTTTAGTTTTTTGTGATTTGCCATTTTGTTATTTTGGACATTTTGGAAATTTTGGTCATTTTATAACATTTTGATAATTTTGGACATTTTGAACATGTTGAACAGTTAGTCATTTTGAACATTTTGGACAGTTTTTACATTTTGGTCATTTTGAATATTTTGGTTATTATGGACATAATAAGTCGGTGTAGGTGATATTTGCCCGTAGCTTCCTCTCCATCGAAACATTGTCACTTTTGATTTTAGAATTTGTTATCAATATTTCACAAGTGGCGACGTGCCAACATTAGAAAACAATGTAATAATATGAGTACTAATAAATAATTATTCAACAATATACATGTTTTTTTTTATTATTTGTGATTTTTTCAAAAATCATAAATGTTTGAAAAATGATTTTGGTTTTCATTCAAAATACATTGTATCAGGTAGGAAGATTTATGATTTTCGATTTACTTAGCTGAATTATAGACAGATATGGATAGAAAGCCTAAAAATAGGGTAGGTTTTCTGACAAAAGAATTAATAACATTTGTCTGCGTGACGTACAAAACGTTTTTATTACGTAATAGTTATTAACTCTCCGCAATAAACTTTTTATCTAGAACTAGAGTTCATGTATGACTAAGGTTAGTAATTAAAATGATTTTTTATTGCAAGCAGCCTCGGAGTGTGATATCGAGCAGTTTCAATGGACTTCCACTGTCCAGACCTAACTATGGTTCCACTGGAACAACTGCACCAGATGAATTTAAGGTTAGTTTTCTTAATGATTTTGAGTAGTTATGTATTATACAGTTGTAAAAGTGTCATGTACATTGAAGCTATTTAAAAAAAAAATTATTGCAGGAGTTCAGCAGACACGCAGGCGGCCCGCTTGATGGAAAGCGGTTACCATCGCCTATGGACAGTTGCAACACCAAAGGTGCTATAAATGCGCTACTGCACTCATAAAGGAGACTGGAACCTGGTCACTAACGCCGAAACACAACTCAAGGTTGTTATGGCGACATACTTTAGACCAGGGGTGGTAGCCATCCAGTCGGGCTAATGCCCTACCACCTGGCTGTGGGTTGTTTGGTCGCCTCTTACGACAGGCCGCCCGGCCGCAGGAAATTGAATTCTTTCTCCGTTCCTGCACGTATAAGATTAAAATATCAACTGCAATAGACTATATAAACGGCGAAGAACACGAAAGAATCTTTTTAGCTTTTTGACTGTTTGTTTTGGATTCCTGTAAAAAACTAGGTATAGTTCTGGCGATTCACGGAGGAGTGGAGAGGTTTTACTTGTGGTATACATGTATTATGTGTGTGAGCGGGCCTGAAGGGACGGCATGCTAGCGACTGACCGTTCCGTCAGACACGCACACTATCGCAATGTGCATGGAAACAGTCAACCACGAGTAAAGCCCGCTCGCCTTCGATTCGATTGCAAGAAGTGTACTACAATAATCTCAAACTAAAAAGCCCGATTCGACACTTAAGAATGTCTACAGAATGCAACTTAGAAAGAAATCAACAAAACTGAAAGCCAATAACAATTAATTTATTTAGTTGATAATATACATAATTTGATACTGATGCATTATATAATGTTATAAAACACATCTCAAGTAGTAGTTCGCGAAATATTGTGTTATTGTGAGAGAACCTTATTTATAGAAAATTCCAGAAATGTAATGAAAAAATACATTTTTGTCTGTACTTTTAATGTTGTTTTCACAGTTTGGTAAATACAATATCATAAGATGGTTGTTTAGATTTTTCCATGGCCTATGTAGTATTAAATTTATAAATTGAAAACACTTGATAGATGAACACGTAAACATTGACATTGATTTATGGTTCTATAAAGATAAAGTTTTATATTAATTTATTGATTGATTAAATAATGTACTTATGGCCAGGCACCATTACAATCGCCTGTATTGTACGTCCGAAAGGACAAACTGTCGTTCCAACAAAAAACTCGAACAACTTTGTAATTTTATGATTGTGACACTTTATACAATAAACATCACTGAAAGTGAACTATGGGCCATTAAAAGTCCGTGTAAATAGTGGTGTTTAAATAGCTCGAATTTTATAAAAAAATTAATCATTTAAAAAAGAATTGATTTGGACATTTCCAAAAGTATTTCTATTTTTTACTATGATAAAACGAAGTAAACAATTATTTAAAAACACAATTAAAAAACATGCATATTCCTCATTGTGTAAATGTTATATTTTTATTACTTATCAAGTATTACAATAAAAATGATGCCAATTAAATTCAATCGGTATGTATGAGAATAAATTTTGTCTTTAACTAAATACTCAAAATTTCAGAAATCTCTGGATGAAAATGGAAATTCTGTTCAAGGATTCAGTTCTCCCTTATCGGGGTCTAGTCAACATAAAAAACCCAGGAGGAAAAAGTCATCCAAGAACGAGACTGTGATCGACTGCAGGCAAATCGACGGCTACCAGGGGGACAAGGACGTGAACGAGCTGCTGCGCTTCATAGAGTCGAACGCGGACAACGGGCGCGGGCACAAGCTGGGCCGCGCCAAGCACCGCGACGACGCCGACGAGAAGGGCAAGAAGCGGCCCACCGAGCGAGCACACCGCAAGGACAAGGAGGCCAAGGTGCAGCGAGCCACCTCCATGGAGGAGCTGTCGCGCACCACGATCGAGGAGCTCACCGCCGGCGCCGGGCCGCCCCCCACGCCCCCCCTGCGCGCCGACAAGAAGGAGCGCCGCGACCACGCCGCCGTCAAGGCCGAACGCCGCTCCTGGGGCGACGACGTGCGCGCGCCCTTCTACTACGCGGACGCGCCCGCCGCCGACACCGCCGCCGCCATCGCCACGGAGCTGACCGACTTCCAGACGGTCACCAAGAAGCGAAAGCCGAGGCGGCGCGCCGACGACAACGACCGCGACGCGGCGCCGCGTCGCACGCGCCTGCCGTCGCCGCGCGCCCGCCGCGAGTCCGCGCCGCCGTCCGACCGCAGCAACGACTCCAATGACGACATGGATTCGGTACATTCGCTGCCCGCCGACGCGACCCCCGTGGGCCGCGACGCGCCCGCGCCCGCCGCGCCGCGACCGACCGCTGCGCCCGCGCCGCACGCCTCGTACGCGGAGATCGCGCGCACGCGACACAACATACCCGATCTTATCGAGTCGTGCAATTTTTACGCGGAGGGCGAGAACGGCGGCGAACAGAGGCGCGCGCCCGAGCCCCCGGCACCGGTGGCCAGCGACGCCGACGGGTATCCGGCACTGGAGCCGCGCACGACGCCGGGCGTCCCACCCGCGGAGGCGGGGGTCCCGCGCCGACCCAGGGACCCGAAGGTGGCCGCCGCCGCCGCGGCCGGTCGGCGCGAGCGCAAGGATAGAGGCGTTGGCGGGGCTGAGGCCCCCGCGCCCGACGTGGTGGCCGACCGGCGGCCGCCGGTGATCCTGCTCGACTCGACGGTGCGGCCGCGGGACATGGACGGGGTCACGTTCGGCTTCGACATCAACGAGCAGCTGCTGGGCGCGGCGGCGCGTCGGCCGCGCTGCGACCTCGTGCGCGACGCCGTCGAGGGCCCCGCCGGGGTGGCGGTGCGCGCCGGGTGCGCCGCGCTGCGCTACCTGCCCCCGCAGCCCCCGCCCGACACTCACCACTTGCACCAGATCATCGACTACGTCGGCGGAGGTGAGCTGATCCCTTTGTTTACTCCCATTTTGCATACAAAATACAACTGGTCCTGAAACAATTGTTCTTGTCTCCAGCGTGGGAAGACATCCTCCGTTGCGGCGGCAGCAAGGTGCGCTACTTCAGTGAGTAGCGGCCGCTCCCGTCCGGGTCGCGCGCGAGCCTTGCAGCCTTGTCGCGTGCGACTCGTTGACGTCGGCTCGGCTTCGGGCGATCGGGCGATCGGGCTTCTCGCGAGTGTGAGATTTGTTACGAAATATGTGTTACGTTCGCTTCAGAGGAAACGATATTCTATTTAAGACGATTGTTAATGCAATGGAGTGCAGTGCATCCATGGACTAGTGAAGTGCCGCGGCGGTGCGCATCTGCACAATATGACCGCTGGACGTATCGTCTAACTCCATTAAATTGTGTATGTTCTTTTGAATGCATTTTCTGACATTGTGTAGGGTTTACATCAACCCTTTTTGCAGGAAATGAACTACAGATAATTTCTAGAAAATAAATTTGACCACTGTAACAAATGAATTTGTATTTTCGGAATGAGCAATAATTACAAATTTGTTATGAACATTAACATGGAAGATATATTCATACAGTATTTAGAGAAGGTAGGAATATGAGGCGTAAAATTTGAACACTGTGTTGTGTATTAATTTGCATCAGTACAAATTAGCCATATTTGTGATGAATGTGTTCAAAAGTGCATAAACAGTTTAGGGTGTTTTGAAATTGAAATTTTATTGTGAAAGTGAACAATGCATTCACGGAAATAATTGTTTTTGATTGTAAAAATAAATTGAGATGGAAATGTCTTCAGCATTTAATGTGTCGATATCACTTGATGGCTACTTTAATTTGAGTTTTTAATAGTCATGAAAAGTTGTGGTTTAGCAAGTGAACTAAACAATATATAATATACAGGCTATTGAATCAACAATTACCAGATCAGATTACTACTAAATAATTTAAGGCTTTTAAGTTTAATCATGTAATTAATAAATTGTTATAATGATTAGCAACTTATGTCAGCTGTGTTCATTTAAAATCAGAAAATTATCCTATTGCTTTCCTCTCCCTGGGCTTTTAAGTGGAACACCGATATCCGTGATTTTATGGTTGTTTTATTACGAAATGGTGTTGATGATAGTGAAATCATGACAGAAGAGTGGTAAAGAGAGTCCTAGTACTTTAATCAGTTGTTTTTTTATTGCCAAAACCTGGCGAACAAACACTCCACCTGATGCTTAAACAGTTAATTCTACTTTGTTTGCTAGTTTCACATGTATAGGATTCGTCGTAATATTATTGATTAATAAACATTTGTTATTTACTTCCTAGATCCTAATAACATATGAAATTGAAAGTAAATTGATTAAGACTCAACTTTTAAGTAATAATTTGGTTTTACGAAAATATGTTTTAAACTATAAAATGTTGATTAAAAGTTTCAGCGCTGTTTTTCTTTATATAAAAATATTAGAACAGTGAATTTGGGCGCGTGATTTTCATTTCTTGTATTTTTGTTATATGATGAAATTCATATTTATTTCTTATAGAGTGAAATAAATCATTTGTAAACACATCGTTGATCCATTATATATATATATATATAAAAAATATAATATATAGTAAATGCAATCTCGATACATGACCTTTGTTCTGATGTATATGTGTTGAAATTCAGTGCATTCTTTTGATCACGACCTCTTAATGTGTTCATGTTGTAATATTTTTACATTAAAAAAAACGCTCGAGGTTGCTACTTTGCTTAATTCCAGTCCTCTCTACCATTTCCAATGTTTTAAAAATTAAACTCAATAAAATAAATATGCACTGGTTGTCTACTGTCTACGAAAGCATCAAAACGAAGCATATATAGATTGTGTCCGCATAAATAGTGCTTGTTAACAGAGTTCTGTTGATTCGGAGATATATCAATAGTCAGACCGAAATATTAAAGCCACTTGACACTATTGAAGTGAACACACAGTTTTCCAAGTGCACTCAGATTCATCAGTCGCCACAACTGAAATCTGATAAGCTATCCGAATGTACTTGGTCCAATCCAATCTACCACAAGTAGAGACCGAGTGACTATCCAAATATTCTCGGTCCCATCCAATCCGCCACAAATAGTCTGAGTGACTATTCAAATATACTTGGTCTAATCCAATCGGCCACAAATGGAGACTAAGTGACTATCCAAATGTACTCGGTCCAATCCAATCCGTACTTGGATTGTGTCGGTGCGCTTCAAAATATATTTTGAACAGAAGACATGTGAGGTTTTATTTCTGTTATTAATGTTTATTATGCTTGAGTTTGTTTATGTAATCACAAATAGTTGATAGATTTATTCGATAGTTAGCCACGCAAGTCTATTTTGTTATGTAATTTTAAGTTTTACCAATTTAACTGTAAATTAAACGAAGATCTTATAATTTTAACTTGGCCTTGTCTTATATTCAGCGCTGCCATTACACTCGGCCGTGCTTTTGTTGGATATGGTAAATGGTAAGTCCAATTACCAAGCACCGGTTATGGGTTCGTAAGTCTCGCGCTTCACAGTACTTTGGTCTGGTCTGAGTGTTACCAGCATTTTGTAAAGTGGTGTCTGTTGTATGTTACATATAATACAAGTGTAACATACTTAGGTTTGTAAATGTGTGTATGTCTACCATAAAATATTTTGTAAAATATAAATGCTTTTCAGTGATTAATTCAGATTTATACATTTGTTTCATTTAAATGTATCATTAATCTTGTAATATTACGAAAAGTTACAAAATATTAGTAGCGGCATGGTCGAGTGTATATAACCGCTCTCGGGAACCATATGTGAAATTTAATTTATGTGCGATTGTATGTAACGTTTAATGGCCGGTCCCTATATTAATTATCTTACTGTCCAGTCATTCGCCTTATCATTTTGGTAGAAAATTATGGAATTTTAGCCACTTGTATGGCGAATAGTGGTGCGGACAGTATCATGTGACACTTTTTACAATCTTACAGAACTTCGCAGCCTTGTCAATTTTGTACGAGTGTACCTGTCTATGACGTCATAGGTAGGTACAAGTAAAAGTATCCAGATAGCGGTTTAATTATTTATTGTTTAAAAAGTAAGTAAAATTGTTTCTATCGTGATATTTTAAAAGTTGATGATAAAATGTTATTTCTTTTATATGTAAGAATACTAACATTCATTGTAAGATGTGTCCGCATCCCTATTTATTGTATCGTATACCCGCATCTCTATTGGATAATAAGTTTTAGAGACTGCGTAAATCTTACTCGACCTATATCATGCTCAAATACTTTCCTGATTATGACAACAACTTATATGAATGACTGAATACTCCTTTCAATGTTTAGAGTAATTATATTATAATACAAATTATGTATCTAGGTGAATGCAGCGAATGTGGAGATCACATTGAGTATTAATGGCTATTTACCTCATATAGATGACAATATAATAAATATTTTAATATTCACAAGGATTTGTACATTTTTGAGACATTCTCCCAAGATAGTTGGTACAAAAAATTAACTAGGACCCCTGGCCAGGTTTTCTTCTAAGATCTTGACTGTTTTTAAATATGTGTATATTAAAATGATTTAATTTAAAAATTCAGTACAGTTTTGATCTATTTTGTTATTTATCAAGGACATAAAACTACTAAACTTTTGCTTGTAAGGATAGAGATCTCTTGCTCCAGCTAATGTAGCTCCCCGGGGAAGACTAACAGGCTTTTGAATTACTGAGGACTACTCGAAGGTTATCTGGCGTGTCGATATTATTGTGGGTTTATCGCCCCGATACATTCAAGCAGGGCTTCCTCACAAACTGCTTCCGTCGAATTTCGTAATTTTTTCGGACAAATGCCATGAGTTTCTTTGTTCCTTTTGCCTACATCTTAGCTTTACAGAGGGAGTCATTTGTGACACTTATATCTAAGACTGGCTGTGCCCGGCACGTCACATGCTCGCGCGTGATTTTCGTAAAATTGTTAAATTCAATTCCTAAAATTGTCATTGAAATTTGTTGAACCGTTTCGAAGCTTATTCGAGGCAAACTTTCAAACAGACTGACAGGCAAAATTTTTAAAAATTATTACATGTTTAATTTTATTAATTACACACAGACCCTTCAATTTTATTGGCATAAATATCCCTGTTGAAATTGCCAAGACCACCGGTATCTGCACCAATTTGTAAGTTTAGTTATTTAGTGCGGGATTTGTATAACGAGACATGTAGAACTCTTGAGAAATATTTTATTTGACTTCCGAACAAAAAAGTGAGAATGATTGTTCGACGCTACCCACAGTCGCTTTTATATCCAAGCGATGACGAAATGAGCAGAATAGTAATCACAATTACCCCACAATATTATAACAGTACAGTAATAAACGGCACTTTAATAGCACGTCGTCGTCGTCAGCCAGTCGTAGTCCACTGCTGGACGTAGGCCTCCCCAAGACCTCGCCACTCATCCCATATAATAGCACATGAAAACTAAATGTGAATCTATTGATTATAACGCCATCTATATAAAGTAGAAAGTTACTAATTTCCGATGAAACATCTGTGACAGCGACATGAGAGTAAATTACGTTGCTTTGCCACTGAATCATATAATAATAATGTCTGTTTGAGTGATATTAAGTGGAACACGTGGTTTGTGCGCAACAATTGTGCTAATGCCGCATTTATCATAAGAATGTTTGTGTAGTTTGTATTGACTGTTAATAAATCGACGCTCGCGAAGCTACACTGATTAAGCAATATTAAGTAAAAACGGCCTCATTTTTCGATACTTGTATCCATAATATGTACATGTCAATCCCATTAGGCAGGTAGGGGAAATACGTACAAAATGACATATGATTTTGTTTTGGACCCATAACACTTTATTGCTAATACACAGTACAATTATAAACTACACTTATTATCTTTAGTTCTTTATTTATTGAAACCAACAACAATTTGTAGGAAAAACAAAAGAAAAACTAAATTTCTTAGTTTAATTGAGATCAGATAAAATTCGTTTTGTCCGTAGGATATGGGCAAAATGACATGCATGCAATTATTCACAAAGTTCACAAATAAAACTCTTAGTACTTTTAGGAATGTTAGCACAAGAAGCGTGAGCCCAATGCGAACAATTTAAACACCGTAACCAGTTTTCTCCGGGCTTAGATCTTGAAAAAAGATCATTACAATAGATACATGGACAGTCTTCTTCCTCGTCTTGAGAGTTATTAGAAAATAACTCTTCTTCACTGTTATCTTCAAATAAGCTCTTAGTAACTTTTCGTGTCCTCTTTGCTGGAGGAGCTTTGGGTTCACTTCTCGATTTAATTTCTGTCATATTAGGGGTAGAAGTTAAAACTAAAGAGGACTGCCGAATCTTTGGTTTGCGTTTCCCTTGTCCACTAATAAAATGTCCCTTTGGAACTGGAGAAATGTCCTCAATTGGGACATCAAGATTAGAGGATGATGGATCTTGTTTATTAGCAGAAGAACTTTGATTAGGAAGAGGAGTAAAAACACCTACTTGGTCAGTATTCGCAGCCACAACATGATGTGAATTGCCGACTTCTTTTGTGGTAGATGATGCTGTTTCGATTTCATTGTTTTCGTTGGATGTCACAGTACAGGATGTCTGTACTTGAGATTGCGCAATCGCCAGAACCTGACCAATATCTGTTACAGAAACGAAAAATGATCGGCCTTGTTCCTGTGTAGATGGCCCAGCAATGGAAAGATAACTAGAAGTCGTTTGCTGGTGAAGTTGCTCATTTGAAATGTTATTCAGGGGCATGTTTGTAGTCTCTGCAGGTTCAAACATATAATCCGGAAATATTTCAGGATTTAGAGGCCAAATACCCGTGCTTTTAAATCCATGACAAGCATTTTGTACTGTAGCTGCTTTGCCGTATGCTTCGTTGAACAGGCTAGCAATCTGGAATTGTGTAACAACACGTCCGGGATGTGTTTTCAGCCACTTGGATATTTCTTGGTTAAAGTAAGTTTTTAATGGCGCGAAAAAAGAAACATCTAGCGGCTGCATGCGATGAGTGCAATGTGGAGGAAGACAAATAACATGAATACCGTTTTTTTTAGCATATTCTAATGTCTCAATACCTTTGTGACTTGCATGTCCGTCGATAATCAAAATCACGTTATCCTCTATACTTGCTTTAACAAAACTTTGAAAATGCTTTATCCATTTGAGGAATATTTCTGTTGTCATCCACCCTGATTGTTGAGCTACACCTAAAGTGCCAGGAGGAGCACATCGACAAGTTCGTTTTTCATATTCTTTCTCGGAAATATCATCATCGGGGGGACAAAGGTACCAACGGCATTAACAGGGCAAACTACAGTGGTGTTTGTTCCTCTTTCTGCACTGGTTATAATGCCAACCTGGAAACATTCCTGCCAGTAGTGGCCAAAATCTTGAGAGTTTTTTGTACAGTAGACAAACCTGATTCATCAGCATTGTAAATTCTATGAGGTTTAAAGCCAACTGAATCCAACAGCTCTTCATGTAGCCGATTAAAAGCTTGAGCACGGGCTGCTGACGTAGCTTCAGGCTTACGGAGAGAGATATCTTTATTTCGTCTCAAAAATCCTTCCAACCATTCTTGTCCAGCTTTTTGTTTTTGTTTGTTAAATTTATGAGCGAAACCAATTTTATCAGCCAACTGAAAAGCTAGTTCTTGCACCGATGCTCGCGTCAACCCAAACAAACGAGATTCAAGGAATTGCAAATGATTAACTAATTGCCTTTATATGTCAGGTGGAAAAGTAAGTTTCCAATTTCCAAGACCTTTTGAATTGGATTCTAAAGTCTTGTTATTTCCTAAATCATGCCTTCGGAGCGTTGCATGAGGGATACCAAATGTTTTTGAAGCTAATAACCAGCCCATTTCATTATTTTTAATTGCTTCTATAGCTTTCTGCATCGAGTCTGCACTCCAAGATTGTCGATCAGTCGTTCGTTTGTAGTTACGTGGCATTTTGGTATATCTGTAAAAGAAACTACAGATAAAATAAATTTAAACCATCTGCTGTGTTTTACTTATGTACAAAATAACATACCTGTGTCATTTTGTCCGTGGTCTATGTATGTCATTTTGTCCGTACAATGTTATCAAAAAAAGAATACATACATAAGTTCACGCCAGTTCCCTTGCGGGGTAGGCACGAACAACAGAACGACATTTAGGCCCATTCTTACACACCTCACTTGCTTCTTTGACATTCATAACTCTTGTCATGCTCACTCGTCTGTTCTTAAGGCTCCTGACATCACCCTCCGCTAGTACACGATCAATTTGATCATGGAAGATGTGTCGTGGCCTTCCACGACTTCTGCATCCATCCACTTTTGCATTGTATATCTGTTTAGTCATTCTTTCATCATGCATTCTTTCCACATGCCCGAACCACCGGAGCATTCCTTTCCTTACGTTCACTCCGACACTCTCTTTCTTACTTCGGTATTACGAACGCGGTCCGCGAGCGTCACTCCGTAGATTTTTCGCAGTGCTCGCACCTCAACCGCGTTTACTCTACTTTCATGCTCTCTCTTCCATACCCAACTCTCGCTTCCATACGTGAGCGTAGGTACCAGCACCGCGTTGTGTATGGCGAGCTGGGCCTTCTGGCTGAGGTTCTTAGCGCCTAGAAGTTATCAAAAAAAAGAATTAAGAAAACTTTTTTGAAATAGAAATTATTTGAGAACAATAAGAAGTTATTGAGAGGTAAAACAAATACAAAAAAAAAATAGATAGAATGTAGCAAAACTTACTGTTTGTACAAAAAAACTTGCCGTGAAGAAAAAACTCAAAACGGACATACAATCGCAGTCGACCACGATTCCGGGACGAATGAGAGGGGCGCTTTCAAATTTTGACAGGTTAGTGTAAACCATTCGGGACACGTGATGGAGTGTTCGGTTGCGTGCTAGAGTTCGCCAATTTTAAATTATGCCTTCTGTGTCATTTTGTACATATATGTCGTTTTGTACGTATTTCCCCTACCACTAAACTCAAACTAGGTTCACATAATATTTTCTTAAGTTTTCGCGACTTGTATCCCATAGAGTAAATAATAACCATAAACAAAATTAAAATTAAACAATTAAAATTAACAAGTTGGCGGTAGGCTAAATAAAACTTTAACAATACTCATTGACACTTGACATCTTTGTCTTCCGTGATCACGGCCACTGAAAAGTGGCCGAAACGTCGGAAAAACCAAAATCAAATAAAAATTACCGCGCTTAAAGCCGTTAAAACGTAGTTTTATTATTATCAAACTAGGTTACTTGTGAGCAATAATATTTAAAAAAATCTTTAACAATCTCCAAAGTAGACTGAATTTTGTCTGTATCTATTTTATTTATTCATCAATAACTGACTTTAATTTTAGTATCGAATGCATTCTAACAATAGCTATTCAAACAGGTTTAATTTTCAAATTTTAAAGATGTCTTAAAATAAAATAAGTATTCTTTTTTACAACTGGATAAGTGGTTTTCAATACAAAGGATTGTAGTCTATTTCGATAAAATACTAATATATCGCCTTTTATAATATCAGGATAAAATAGTATTAATTAGTGTTTAACAATAATTTACACGATATTTGACTTATTATAGTCATGGCGTCATAAACTTGCATGCCCGTACAAAATCTAGGAGTCTGCGATGTTTTGTAAGATGTTAAAAAATATCAGTTGGTTTGAATGCCAGCTCATATTCATTAAAAAAATGCATTTTTCTGGAGACCAAATGTTAAATTGGAATATTTCGTGGCATCCTTTACAAAATATGTTTTTCACGGCTGTTTAAATAATTTTAATACAACCAATTTCAGAATCTTGTATAGTTTACTTATAATTGCTTAGTCAGGGTTGTCTTTTGAGGGTCGTTATACATTCTAAGTACTATTAATTAGCTTCGATGTTGGTACCATCGTAAATAAATATTGATATAAAAGCTAGTCGAGATTAAAAATAAAGAAAAAAAATACAATATGTAGAAAAAAATGTAAAAAATATTTTTTCATGATAGTTAATTTCCAAACTATATAGATCGAATATTACTAATAATATATATATGAATGTGGTATTGAATACGTTTATACATTGCTTCGGGTTTCACTCGTACTGTTAAACAAACTACGATATTGTGCATTAAATTCAATACTTCATTGTTGTCTAAGACATCTCCTGCTAAGACGACCGTCTTATATTTTACGGCAAATACTTCTGGCGTCTTCAAATTAGCTGTAGATAGCTGGCTGCGCAATACCTAATTATGTATAAAAAAGCGTGTATTGCGCAGTCATCTGTCGCCATCTAAAAGCGGGGTCGTAATATATTGCGTATACTATAGCAAATAATAAAACATAGAAAAACGAAACATAAAGAATATAGCGTGAACATTTAATTAATATTCTATTGCTGTAGATTGTTTGGCAATTTGGAATATTTCTTCAAATATATAACAACATTAAATGTATTTAAATTTACATTTTAACGACTGAACTTATTCAGTTTTCAGCACCTGTGATCACAGAAGGAAAGAGGACTATTGAAAAGGGCGTCAGTCTAGATGTCAAACTAAAATATGAAAAATCAAATTTGAAATGTATTTTTAATTATATTTAGTAGTTTCTTTGGTTTCGATTGTCAGACCCAAGAAAATATTAGTAGTTAACATAATAATGAAGAAATTGCTAAGCAAGTTTTAGTAATAAACCATTTTTCATATTCCAACCGTTTACGAAACTCAAATCGATACAACATGAGAAACAGACTTACATACAGCATTTGGCATATAGATATAATTTTTTACTGTAAACAATAATTAATCTATTGTAAATATAATTAATGTACATTAATTTCATTTTAATTGAGCAAAGGTTTTTAAATGTTGCATTGTTAAGATTGATGAATGAGGAGGACGCTCATATCAAAGGCATAGAAATTATTTATTATTTCTTTCCCTTGTATAATATGTAAATACATGGTAAGGCAGAGAGTTGTTGGATTTATTTTATCAACGTTCCTAGTGCACTAGATTAATTAGGCAGATATGGTCTATTTACGGCTCCTGATTAGACCCAGTGGTCCCCGAGCTACAGGGGCCTGACGCGTAACCAAAAATTCACAAGTGTTATGAAGATTTTTTTTATAATGTTAAGAGTGGTCCGTTTCGAGTGTCCTTAGTAAGAGAAAACGCTGAAAATTGAAATCATCTTCAGTATTAATAATAAGATTGCAAAATAACAAGAAAGCAAAGTTAATTTGTCTGCAATTGATCACAGGGCTATTGCTTCAAGTTTTACAACGCATACATGTGTTAATATAATTGTTTTGTTAATAACAGTGTTTTTGTTTATTTTATATACAACACATTATCTTCCTTTTAGGCTCAGGAACAGTCCGGTGTTATGATTTTTTTCAAAGTTGTAACCAGATTGGAATAATTTCCCGAAGTTTACTAGGCGAAATAATTAATTCCTAGTTAGCCACTTTGAAATAAAAATATAATGATTTTCCAGACATTTATAATTGAGGGGAAAATCGAGTTTTAATATCTTCGACTCGCATACGTGCCACTCGTTTTTAATTGCCTATAATTGTCGCGTACCCAAAAAAATAATAAGTTACGGCCTCTGCGGTTGCGCAGGCTTAGCCTACCTCGCTGCAATACCGAGATGTTCCGGGTTCGACTCCAATGATTTTCAGGCATTTATAATTGAGGGGAAAATCGAGTTTTAATATCTTCGACTCGCATACGTGCCACTCGTTTTTAATTGCCTATAATTGTCGCGTACCCAAAAAAATAATAAGTTACGGCCTCTGCGGTTGCGCAGGCTTAGCCTACCTCGCTGCAATACCGAGATGTTCCGGGTTCGACTCCTGGCATGGTAAATTTCGGAAACGAATTTTCCGTTATTTATTATGGTCTGGGTGGCTGAGATCGGCTCCAGAGTGGTCCGTTGTATATTACCCATAAAACACACAACTTGCTTAATTTGGGGATATACAATGTGTTGGTTTGCTGATTATTAAAAAAATATATGTATACATTTCTTAAAATTCACGAAGGCGAACGGGCTTAATTTTGGTGAACACGTGCCAGACCAAGAGCGGCTATCATTAGTTGGTACGTTTGATTTCCCCCCAAGACATGCACACTATCGCAATGTGCGTTGTATGTACACGTTCAACCACGAATAAATCCCGCTAGCCTTCGTTGATTCCAAGAACTAGGTATACTATTTTTATTGGGTTATAATGTCTATGCCAATACTAGTTCAAAATAGTAAAATGCATTCACAGCACAATCTGTCCATTAAAAAAAAAACTAGTGCCCACCCATCTGCAAGTTTACATATTTAGTATCACGGGTTATTTATTATTTTTAATTATAATATACTTTTAACCAAATTTGGCCGATACATTATTTTTCGTCAAAGAAAATCATTTACTAATTTACGTTACAGTTACGTTTAGTAATCTTAAAGTAAAAAAAAAAATAGGGGCCCATTTCAAATCAAGTGCACCAGGTACGTTAGGAGATGGATGATGTTTCACCATACCATTGATTGTTGTTTGGGTGGAGTGAATGATTTTAGGCAAAATGCTTGACCGTCTGTTTCGAATTCTATCTTGTTGGTGTGACTCAGTTGAAAAACTTCACATAACGACGTCCATTTTTAGCTACGTTTCTAAAGCATAGTACAGACTGTGAATATTTTAGCAGGTAAACATGCTTAACACATCAAATCTCATTTATAGGGAAATGGGCATTCAAAATACAGTAAATTTACATTTCATGCAAATATAATAATATAGGTTGCATAAATGTATAAATTATATGATCTAACATGGGTTTATATCTCGGTTGGTCAGAGAATTCAGGTAAAAAATCACAGCGTAACTCTAATGGGCGCCCCATAAGCGATAAGTTTTGTTTATAAATAAAAACATGATTATCATTTCAAATAACTGATTGCGCATATTATTATAGAGCCAAAATACACGCGTAATGTACTGAATTGACGTACTAGTTTTCACCAAACGCGATGGCTGCTAGATGGGCTGCAGATGACTGCGCTGTAATTGGTTTTGTATGAATCAAAAGTATGGCGCAGCCGACTGTAATTATTCAGGAGCGGCCATCATAAAAGCTGGCGCGGACTAACATATTTGTTAATGGGAAAAGTTTCGTTATATATAGTCATTATTAGTAGTGTTGTAGTTTGAAGCAGACGGTTTAAACTAATCGCAATTAACAATAATCTAATTTTATAATTGTGATTTTTGAACAATTTCAACAAAATGCATATTGTGCAGGCTTACAATATAACACCAGTTTGAAAAGGTCATTTGAAGGCTATTTTACTCGTAAACAAGTCGAAATATAATAATATTGCTTATGAGAATAAATATATTTTCTTGAGCTGAAAGTGTAATTATTTTGTTTAGGTAATGGAGCGATAATATGCTTAAGAAAGTTATATATGAAGTGTAAATGTATAAATAAATTAATGCTGATATATAACTTCTATGTGATTGTGTCATAATCTGAACAGAAATATCGTGAAGTATGTATCAATCGGGCGAATTGTTTCAAGTGCAAGATTTTTTTTCAGATTAGGGCAATCTGTATATGTATTAATATGAGAAATTTTATTTATCTGCTTTTAAATCTGTTTAATAAATCAGCTAAATTTTTATTCTATTAAGTAAATTTGATTTGCTATTTTTTCTAACAATTATATTTATTGTTACGCATTAAAACTGCTTTTTATTGTGTATTGAAATCTGATTAAAATTATCCAAGATACACTGCTTTCTCTGTTAAATCAAGGTTTAATATGATCTTATAGTCCATATTTTATAGAATATTTGAATATTAAAAAAATTAAGCACGTCGCTGGAATAACTTCCCGTAGTGCATTGAAGGTTTCACCACCATGTTATTTGATGAACCCTCGAGACGTTATGGTTGGTCTCAGTAACAAGTGGCTACACAATAAGTACCCATTTACTTTCGCATATAAAATCAGGTATTGTGCAGGCATTTCTTTATTAGTTAATCTGGAGACGTTAAACAGGATTAATAACATACATCAACTATGTGTAAATAGAGACAAAAGATAATTAAATTTGAAAAAAGTTCCTACCTCTTTGTGGCTCGAAAGATCTAAAGTAGTGAAGTATAGGAGCCTACTGTATTTACAAAAAATATTTAGGCCGCTTTCTGATATGAAGTGATATGTTGATACAGCAGTGGTGCGGAATCTGTAGTCTTGATATAAGCGTACCGAAAAGTTACCATGCGTTTATATTTCTAGGAGCGAATCGGCAAACGCTCATAGAAATAGTGCTCGGAAACCTTTCGGTCCCGCGAATACAGATTCCGCACCGCTGCTACGCTGACAAATCAAAAAGCGCTCTTAGTCTTCCAATTTAAAAGTTATAGAAAATTATTTTCAGAGATATGGGCAATCTTTTTAGAAAAATAAAGATTCCCTATTGCCAGTTTTAACGTATAATTATACAAAAAAAAAACGAAAGCATGCTACAAGTACGATAATAGAATAAAAATTTAGTGAAAATTTTAACTATAAATTTGTTTTATAAACATAATATTGTAACCATTGCAATTTACAGTTATGTACTTTTTCACTGTTTCCGTTTTCTTAATAAAAACGTTGAAAATAATTGTTTATTTTCTTCCAATTCGCTTTAGCTTTTGTCTATTTCCTCTTAATAAGTCCGAGGGTCTTAGGCCCCTTGTGTTCACGAAAGCGTGTAGCACAGAGTACTTTATATATACGGGTAGCGGGTAGTCAGCAGTGTTGTAACGACTCGCAGTTTTAAGATTTTTCTCTTCCTTCAGAATAAGGTTTCGGACACAAAATCATTCACTCTTGACCTCGGATTGGGGTGAAAATAAGTTTCATCAAAATGATTGCCAGACCTGTTAGCTTCATTAAAATACGACCTAATCATATCCCTAATAAGCGTCATTATGGTGCGGCTTTATCTCGGTTAAAGTTAAACGTTTCACGTGGATGTGGCGAGGGGTGTACTGCACAATTTGAAATGCGACATTTTTAATGACGTTAAATATTGACAGATAACGTTTGTATATCACTACTGTGGTTATGCGTTAACGACATTATTTATTAACGGTTTAAATAAGACTTAATCGGCCACAGCCTAAATTTTTAACACTAACACAGATGAAGCCCCTGCATTAGAATGAACTTTTATTTGCAGTTTGATACAGATAGCATAATGTTCTTTCTTTAAACTCTTCACTAAATAAAAATGTTAACAACAAAAGTTTTCATTGAAATATTTTATATGAAGAGATGTCAAATTTAAAAATAAAACACAAATTATACTATTATGTGTCTCCCTAAAACACCGTTGTTATGAAGAAAGCATATGAAGTTTGCCCTTAATTTACTCTCTATAACGACCGCGGTCGTCTTGTAGAACGCCACACTGAGCATTTTCACCGTTGTGAAATACTACAGGAACGCGCCCATAATATTTTCTGTGACGTCAAGGAGACATGTCTGGATAAAGAAGCAGCATATAGTTAGTTCTAAGTTTATGTTCTAATAGCCGGCGGTTCCTGAATGTTACTAACCGTTCAATTGCCTTACTACTAAATAAATTTGACAAAGCTCCACACAAATAATGTCAAATTTCTACCAATGGTAAGGCAAGTCAATGAAAAGTACGATATATAGGACCTGGCCATAAATTAATAATCACTCTACTAAAGATATTCTTCAAAAGGGATATAATAAAAAAAATATCAAATTACATTTTTTATTATCAACATGATACAGATGTTATGGCTTTTGTATTCAAATATTTCAATCTATTATAATAAAAATATTAACAAATTATTTTACATACACTTGAAAATGTACAATCTGTAATAATAATCCTTATCAAATTATTAGGCTGTTCGTACAAAGCAAAATGGAGTAGCGCCGTAACCAAACTGCTACCTACCTACTAAAATTATTTTCATTAATTAATTATGACAAATTGTTGTTGTATCAAATATAATTCGGAAACCAATAAACATAAAAACCAGAATGGTATAAATAGCCTAAAATGCCTCACTGGTAGATGTTTTTTCTATCAGTATTAATTCTCAAAAGCCATATTAGATGGCAGCACAATGACCCTATACATTTTCTAATTAATAGATCGAGTTATAATCCAGTAACATAACTGATATAGACTGGTATGGTTCGCTTTCGTAGATAATCCACTCTGGTTCTCATGGTTTCAATTAAAATAACGTTTTAGAAGCGGTCAGTTTTTAGTAAGTAATCCTTGAACACGAGATGTAAAACAACACGCCCATTAAGTTTGTAACAAACATGGAAAAAGAATACTAAACTAAGAATGACAAGTGCTATATTTCTAGAGGGCACCACAAGTCTTCTCTTGCGTTTTGACATCTGAAAACACTAATGTATTTTTTTAATCAACATTATTTAGACCAGGGATTCCCAACTATTTTGGACGAGACCCCTTTTCCAAAATGAACTGATATTTCTGACCCCATAGCCAAATTATTTAAAAAATCTCTAGTTTTTTTCCCTATTGATATAAAATACTTTCCAATTTACAAACTGCGGTTGGTTAAGTCTTAATTAACTTTCCAGCATTTTCTCATCAAAATTTAACAAATTAAATAGACATAAAATTCAATAAATATCAAGTATAATAATTATTTTTACAAATTAATCAAAAATACTTAAGTAGATAATTATTAAAAAAAAACCACACTTTTATACACGTCACACAACTTATACAATATCTGAAAAATTTTAAATAAGAATTTGTGTTAGTTAATTGGGGTCGATTTTTAGACCTCGTCGACCCCCAAAACCAGTTTTCCTTTACGTCGACGTCTGGGAAAGCAATTTCTTCCCCAGGGGGTCGATATCTACCACTTTGGGAGTCCCTGATTTCGACCATCTTATTCAACATTTACTTTCAATAACTTACGTTTTGACTGATGAAACAATAACATATCGGCAAGAAAAAAGGCATTTTTTATGCCTCCTATTCTTTTTCCAAAGTACAAACCATAACATGTATTTAACAATCGAAATATCTCTATCAAGACCTAGCGTCGGCGCAAAACCATTGGTTGCTCCCAAACAGCCTCCGTCTACGGGCCAGAGGTAATATCAATTGTTATGTAGCCAACATTTTGATATTAACTCGTAACCACCATAATCACCATATAACAGTATTGCTTCGACTTCAAGGCATTAAGGAAAGTCTAAGAGCACATCACACCGTTACCAATCGAAATGTGGGAATCGAACATCCGGTAGTTCTTTATTTTTTATTGTATACATATAAGTCATTATTTATATAAGGGAACAATAGAATGGTTGGCACCCTAATATTTTATTCAAAACATTCAAGACCATTTAATGTTATTTTTTTCACTTTGTTGCCATACAATGATTATTGGGGAGCATCAGCCCATCAGTAGGAGAGATTTACTCCCAATATTATACAGCTTCAATTCTGTATCTTAAGCACTAAAATTTTTATGTAATCAGTAAAATCCATGCAAAAGAATACGTCCAACCGTTATTATCGTACAAGTTTATGGAATATCTATTCCTACCCATTTCTGGTTAAGTGTGATGAGTCTCTTAATGGATAGTCTGCACCAAACATTGTAATAACTCCATATTGGTTACAAGCGGCTGTGCAATACCTAATTTTGTATAAAAAAAGCTTCTATTGCACAACCATCTATTTCTTACTTAATAGTGATATTCTAGTTATAGCACAGACTATAAAAAGTATATATATTTTTAATGCCTAAAGACATCGTCATTTCATATGCAGTTAAAGAGATTAAAATTGATTTGTTAATTATATTTGCATTATATTGTTAGGAATATTTATTTTTTTATCAATGTGAGGCACATGACTTGTATTCAATGGCTAAGCCATTAGTAAATCCACGAGGGAGCTGTGCAAATGACATTAAACCTTGCAATTACTTCCCAGTCTTCCCGAACAATGCAGCCAATGGTATTTTATAATTATATATTGTAAATTTTTTATTGGGCTACGAAAAAGCACTTTAGATTTCACTAACGCGATTCGGGTGAGCAGAAGCATTCAATCGATAAGCAAAAGAAAATTTCGTTGTTAGTATTTATTGTTTGAAAATTTACTCTTGTATTACAATCCAGTACCGACACTTAAAACCATCTAATGAGTAATAAACTTATCTATTAGGCCACACTTTGTGGAACTAAAACAAAGTGATAATCATATTTTAAATTAAATTATATACACATAACTGTATATTAGAACAAATAATTTTGAATATTAACAAACAAAATAACCACAGTTTCAAAATGGAATGAGTACATTACGAACGGAAAATATGAGAGGAGCTATTACGTCACCGTCCACGCGAGAAATCGACAACGGCACTCGCCCGGCTTCAACGTTGCACAAAATCCAAACTGAATCACAATGGAAACATTCACCCGTTCACACTCATCCCGAGTCCGCACCACACAACAAGCGTTAGGTTAAAAATATCTGGAGTCGAGGACTCGTCCCAGCGATGGGTCGAGGACTGACCTTTAATATTGCTTTCCACTGGACAGGTTGCTGGGATTCAGTTTTGCATCTGCTTTATTGGCGCTGAGTGCGACAGTCTCAATGAACTAAAATGTTACTAAATTAATACTAATTTTCCTCGGCCTTACCTTTGTAAAGGCTGATTTACATTGATACAGCTACTGACTTCAAAATATTCAGTTGGGAATAGTGAGGTCATCATAGGCTTTCTATGAATGTAAGTCCGTTCTAGATTTGCTTGCGTAAGCTTCTAAGGCTAAGCGCGGATTTTTATTTATTAATAAACTTCGCTGTGAACGGATAAGTCTATAATAAATAACGGTAGTGCACACTTAATTTTAGAGGCTTACGCTGGTAAAACTTACAAGTGTAAGGCCGAAGTGAGTTGCAGAGACGGTCGTAAGCAGCGTTTCAAACGGACACAATTATGTGCAGCAACCAATCCGATGGCAATACGGGGGGTCAGTGAAGAGCGGCTGCTTCCGGTCGCCAGTCGGCGGGGCTCGGCGGCGGCTAGAAGATGTCCGGGCAGCCGGCCCAGTCCTGGCGGCGCTTGCACTCCCAGTACTTGTGGTTGTAGAGGTGGCGCAGGTGCGGGTGCGAGCCGTGCGCGGGGTGCGCCTCGCGCGTGAACCACAGCGGGCGCGGGCCGGGCGGCGCGCCGCGGCCCTGCGCCGCCGCCGCCTCGGCGGCCGCCTCCAGCTCCCGCCGCGCGCCGCGCTGCTTCTCCTCCAGGCGCAGCTTCTCCGTGTTCGCCTCGTCCCAGAGGCCCTCCTCCATCAGCCGCTGGTCGGGCCGCAGCCGCGAGTCCGTCGGCGCCACGCCCGGCTCCGGCTCGTTCAGCTGCGCCGCCAGGAGCGTGAAGTTGTACCACCTGGCCGAAACAATAAACAGGCCGTTCCATTAATAGCTCACAACGCCCAAAATGCTCCGTTAGCCGTTCCACAAGGCGACCGCGGTCGTTATGGTCGTGGCGAAAACGTCATTAATGACGTCATCATTTTCGATCAAATAACGCTCATAACGACCCATGTCAAGGGGTGGGTCGAATAGTTGTTCCACTTGGGTTTACGATTGTAACGCCAGCAAACAAGTGCAACGGGATAAATCGCGGTCGTGAACGTGGTCGTTGTAAATCTCTAATGGAACGTAGTCATAAGCTCACATGAACAAATAATGTCCAATGGCCTAATTCCTCCTCCCCTAAATCCAATTCCACCTGTCTTAATCCCTTCCATCCTACTGGTGCTGCAAACGTCTATCTATAAGCGACGACTCGGCCTTCCATTAGATAGGCCATCTGCCTGTTTGCCAGCTTCACAATAAAAAAGATCTTTGTATTCATTGAGTTCCAAATTCTGAGACTGAATTCAATGCAAATAAAAAATAAAAAAATAAATCAAGAGCATAGTAAATATAATAGATGACTCTCAAATCAATGGAGACTTTACTAGCTTACAAAATATCGTAACCACATAGACTTTGTACGAGTTGTTTGGTCTATTTACTGTCTATGTATACATATGTGATTTCACACTAAAACAGTTGCAAAGAAACCATTAAACAAACCACACACATTTTAATTTCTCAAAATTCCTTGCATATAAAGTCAAATTTCCACACCTCAACACGAGTGTACAAAATTATGACTTTATAATATTGTATACGTAAAGGAGTCAAAGAGCATTACAAGCAATTACCTATTGTTTAAACAGCTTAAATTATATTTTAAAAGTAGATGACAAGATGCCATTTTAACGACAGGTTTCTTTTATTACTACGTCAATAATATAAGAATTTATCGTAACCAATGTCATATATGCCATTAATATTGTGAATTGCAATGCACTATTTCAAAATTATATTCGTCATATTTTTATCCGTGCAGGAACGGAGAAAGAATATAATTTCCTGCGGCCGGGCGGCCTGTCGTAAGAGGCCACCAAACAATCCACAGCCACGTGGTAGGGCATTTGCCCGACTGGATGGCTACCACCCCTGGTCTAAAGTATGTCGCCATAACAACCTTGAGTTGTGTTCCGGCATTAGTGACCAGGTTCCAGTCTCCCTTAAGAGAGCAGCAGCGCATTTGTAGCACCTTTGGTGTTGCAAATATCCATAGGCGATGGTAACCGCTTATCATCAAGTGGGCCGTCTGTCTGTCTGCTGAACTCCTGCTATAAAAAAAAAATAGAACTTATTTACAATTAAAATAAAATAACAGCAGATGAAAGTGAATCATCATAATATTAACTGTATATCTGGTAGTGATAAAAAATTTCACTGTTGGGCCGATTTTTCAATCACCAGATAAAAGTTATTTATAGTATAAAGTATAATCTATCTATACATATAATAAAACTATAAAACTGTAGAGGTCGAATTTCTTTACAATGAAAAAAAAATGCTAAAAACCGAGTCAGTGGGATGTAAGAAGTGAAATAGAACTAATTTAATATTTTCTTAAGTTTTCGCGACTTGCATACATAATAAAATTACGTTTTAACGGTTTTAAGCGCAATAATTTATTTGATTTTGGTTTTTCCGACGTTTCGTCGAATCGTTTCATACCTAGAATGATGCCATTATTGAAATCAAAAGACACCCAAATTTCAATAGAGAAGATGGTTGGCAAGTACCACCTGTTTGGGATCCAATCATCAAAACTATTAAGACCCAAACCTAGAAAAACCAGCTGCCAGACCTCAAGACACTGTGAGCTCTTTCTGCGTGCAACGGAACACAAACCAACTTGACTGATAATTTCTTTTATTTTTCTTCCACCCATTTTAATATTACATAAAATTATTAGAGCCAGGCATGTTTGCTGAAGAGTTTCTTGCGCCGCTTCTTCTCTTCAAGCCATAACATGTTGCGAAGCGGTAGTAAATTAGATTAGGCTCCCATAGAGTAAATAATAACCATAAATAAAATTAAAACTAAATAATTAAAATTAACAAGTTGGCGGTAGGTTAAATAAAACTTTAACAATACTCGCTGACACTTGATATCTTTGTCTTTCGTGATCACGGCCACTGAAAAATGGCCGAAACGTCGGTAAAACCAAAATCAAATAAATTACCGCGCTTAAAACCGTTAAAACGTAGTAGAAGTAATTTAGATTTTTTTCAAATTTTTTGTTTCTTTGTACCGGTTAATCTCCGAAACGACTGGACCGATTTAAATGAAATTTTATGGTTGTATGCTGGTAGCTTATATCCCTGGTCAAGATATAGGATACTTGATCTCGAAAAATTAAAGAGTTCCCGTGAGATAGTTAAAAAAAATCTACGCAGACGAAGTCGCAGGCAGAAGCTAGTATGGAATAATTAAAAATGTCAGTTGCGTGAATATAACAATTGAATGGTTTCACTTTCGAATTGATTCAGGTTATAATTTATTCGACTGATAACTGAAAATCGACCATTCTTCATCTCACTTTGATGATTGAAAAAACGGCCATTACTGTATTATCTTTCATTATCTCATCAAAACGGCAGAGAGCGAGTGTGCTAAGAACACACTTAGCACACACACAAACACGAAAAATAAACAGATAACGGTAGGCCACTGTGAGAAATACTTCTTGCATGAAGCATTTAATAATTTTATTATGTTTTTTAATGTATTTCATTAGGCTATGCTAGCTTTTGCTTACAAATTTGACAAAAAATTTCTAGAGAAGCATTGAAAAGGACAGTTTTTTTTTTTTTCTGATATATAATTTGTTCAGAGCATCAGTGCTGCCCTTCTTATAGCAACGCAGTACTTGCAAATGGCGGTTTCGAGAAAAACGCGGTAAGCATATCTTTAGATATCTAAACATAATGACCTATGTAACTGTTTAGTGTATCTAATAAACAAAACAAAAAAATCAAGCTTTGCATATAGATTTAGCGTCTTGGTACACCATTTTTGCAAAAAATTTAAAACCCAACAATGTCAATTAGTGCAAGTGCAATTAGTAGGGGCGAGTAGACTACACAAGGTTCATATGTGTCGAAAACACCATATATTTATAATTAAGAGAAGCCTAATATAATTATTTAAATCATTACATCTATGATTTCGACGTACGCCACCAGATGGCGTTGTTCATTTTAGTTGCACACACCGTTTTAGCGATCGCCATCTTTTTGGACTTCGGGTTAAAGAACTTTATTTCTCATAAAATAGTTTTTACAGTTCACTTAAATTATGAGAACATTTATAAGTTGTTGAAAAGTAAGTTGTAATTTGTAACGAGACAGGAAGCACAAATACTAAAACGTTGGAGGTAGTTTTGAATTATTTTTTGTACATGCAAGCTACAATTTCCTTCGAACCAAAAGAAACATGGATATAGATTTTTTGGAAGTGTCATTGTGTAAATTGTTTTTTTTTTTTAAATAATGTATTTATTTTTATATGAGTAATGTCTTGTATAATAATATATGCAGTTTTTGTATATGTATATATTTTGTATTGCGACAAATTTATATTTAATTTTGCTAATTTAAAATATTTATATATTTTGTAACGCATGATTTTTTAGGCATTTTTTAAACACCTTTATGGATTCTGCTTCTTTTATGGTTTTTGGAAGTTGATTATATTTTATTATTTACCGTAATTCGTTCGGGGTGTCGGGAGTACTAAATTATCTTTATTTCTTAGAAGAACTTCTTGTATTTCGTGCCTTTTGATAATTTTTATTTCGAAATGCACTTTTTTCTTTAATATTTTATAAATTAATGTACATATGTTAAGAGTATACTGTTGTTTAATGTTCATTATTTTGGTGTTTTTGTAAATTTCATATGTAGGTGTTAGAAAATCAAAATCAATAAGGCTTTTATTAGTTTATTTTGTGTTACTTATAATTGTTGAAGATTTGTTTTAGGTGATTAGCCCTAAATTTCTATCAGGTAATTAATATGCGGCTTAACCAGACTGTTGTAAATTGTATAACGTACTTGACGCGACATGCACCTTGCAAAATTTTTCAGTCTACCTGACTTCGGATATTTTTCCTAAAACTGGTTCGCTCTTTGTGGCCACGGCGGTGGCAATGTAAGTTTCATAGTAACAAGTGTGTGTGTGCGTATTATTTGTGTACCTGTCGGAGTCGGGCGGCGCGGGGATGCGCTCCCAGGCGACGGTGAACTTGCCCGTCTTGCAGACGGTGTTGTCGGGGGAGGCGCTCGTCACCGGCGCCACCTCCACGCGGCTGTCCCAGTGCCCCTGCAGCACGTACCGCGGCTGCACGCACCAACAAAACGACCCATTGTTCATTTATACTCGAACAAAATCAAACACACATACATACATACATACATCTATAATATTATGAAATTCTGCACATGCCGTGTCTGTACATTGAAGTTATTAAAAAAAAACTGGAATAGACTATGTTTGCGATTAACGCAACTTCTTCATTTCATAAAACGTCATTACATCATAACATTATATTATTAAAAATCACACATGTCACTCGCCTTACATATGTCTAATACTAAATACTTAATATTTCTATATAAAATCTAGAACCATATAAAACGTGTGAAATCACGAAATAAACACACAGAAATCGCAACAGACTCTAAATTTAATATATTAACAAACAGGCTATAAATAAAATATAAAGAATATGATATATTTTTTTTTAATTTCTTGTCTATTTGTTCGGGTTCACAAAAAAATACTGGGCCGATTACGAACCGTTTTTCATTGATAGACAGCTAATTCTTGGACTTAAACTCTGCGCTACTTTTTATCCTGGCTAGACTAAAAAAAAACAAATTCCAATGTCCAATTTTATACTGATCAATAGCAAATTTAATGTAATAAAATGTGTAATAATTTGAATCCCGGGAATCCTGCGGATTTTTTTTCCCGGAAGCGGCTTGTGGTTATTCAGGTGCGTAAAAATTAGCATATTCCGACACGTTTTCACAGAAACGATAGCTTGAATTCAATTTCAAATATTTGCGGAAATTGCAAATGAAGCGTGGACGAGGTCGCGGGCATATCCTAATTGTTATTATATAGTTTAACTGACCACTCCGTTGGGGTCCTTGATGACGCCGGTGACCTTGCGCTGCGTGTCCTTGCTGAAGTAGCCATAGGGCAGGTACTTGAGGTGCGCCACGTAGCCGGCGGCGGCGCCCGCCTCGCCCACGATGTCCATGTCCCCGTGGTTGTCCACCCACAGCTTGCCCACGATTATATTGTGCACTGTCGTCGTCACCTGGAACATCGACATCGTCTTTCTTCAATTTTTTTATAACTAGGTATCTGACAGACAAAACAAGAGAGATACATTTTGGCTACGTTCCAGAAGGGACTCACAACGACCACGTTCACGACCGCAATTTTCCCGTTCCACTTGCTTACGAACGTTACAATCATAAACTCTAGTGGAACGGATTATGGGGCGTTGATGTCATATGACGAAATACACAAATGTCATTGGTTGATTTGAAAATCGCGCCTGTTTCAATGTCAAGAGTCAGAGAGAATGAATGCTCTGTGGTCAACGCCCAATTCGAGCCACCTCTAGACATGGGTCATTGTGAGCGCTGTGTAATCGAAAAAGATGACATCATTAGTGACGTTTTTGCTACGACCATGACAACCACGGTCGCCTTGTGGAACGGCAGACGGAGTATTTTGTGTGTTGTGAGATACTAAAGGAACGCGTCCTTTGTAGTCATACAAAACATCACAACCTCCTTATGACGTCATAATTCATGAGTCATATAGCTCATTAATTGTTGTTTAACAGTAATTAGTGTTATTTCTATGAGGAAATGTTGAAAGTTAGATGATAATAGGATATTTCAACGCATGCTCTTCTTATATGTTTATATTGTTTAAGAATTTATTGTATGTGTCAAATATCCAGTTATAATAATAAAGACCTGTAACACGAGGTACCAGCAAAGCTCGAAGTAATTACTCATCAAATAAAATAGTTTCAATGTTTAACTTCTCAATACTGGAAGAAATCCTTTAAATGGGTAACACTGCCTATTATTCACGTTATTATATATATATTTATTATTTATAAATGTGACATGGAGGTCATATTAATACAACTAACCTCCGCTAACAACTATAAGATTATATTGTGTTCACGTCAAGCCAGACAATTTGCTTATATCCACTGAAGACATTTCTTAATCTTAAATACAAATCTAAAAATAGATCAGAAATCATATTATCTTGTAGTGGTTTCTAATATACAAACTACTTTAGTAGTTAGTAACTACTATAAGATATAATGATTTTAGAGTTAATTTTGAATTTATATTATTAAATACAAAGAAAACATTGGAGACATTAGCTAATCGTCTCGTTTGACATCGTGAAAAATAACATGATTTCATCAACGTTGGTGGAGGTCAGTTTTAATAGATAAAACCTCTGTTAGCTTCTCCCCCCTCTTACCTAGATTTAACACCCTCGTGCCGAGGTTAGTTTCCTGGGTCTACCACGCTCGCATCTCTTGTTTGTATGTGGCTCAATCCGCCCTACAAATAGTCTAAATGGAGACTGTAGCTTGTGGATGCTATTTGACATGATGAAACATTGGTGAAGGTTGGTTCTAACACATAAAACCTCCATGTTACATTACTAAATAATTTAAATTAACTTATTGTGGATAACAGTCATTAACAGTGTTATCTACCTACCCCATTATGAAGTTTCATCTAGGTTAAATATATTTTTATATAACAACTAGAAATAATATATTAAACTAAATACTTAAAAATAAACTAAATTAATATGAAGTATGTAACAAATCGATGCCAGAGGGAAGCATGCCCAGAAGGCTGGCTGCATTGCTGATTCGTTGCGTGCAATACGAGCCAGCCTTCTGATCACGGGGGGTATCAGTATCTTACAAATTTCTTTGACCCTTTGCCGATGGACCCCACGGACCTAAAGTATAAACTGTAAACGGCACAAATATGCAACCCCTTCTTAGGGTTCCATATCTGCGCCGTTTGAGATCTTCAGCTGTTGAAGCAGCGTTGCCAGCATCTGACTTAGTCAGTGGAAGATGTGTTACAGTTATTAAGTAGCAAAGTTGTTCTTGTCGTGTTTCTTTTTAAAGTTATTAATTGATTTTGTTATGTACCCTCTTATTTCTAAATGATACGATTGGCCATTTCCTTAATTGAATAATAATGTTATATTTTTATTTATTCTGTGATTAGCGCCTGTTTTGTATAGAGTAATTCTCTATAATTTACCTCCATTTTATATAACAATAACATGTAGTGATTGTGTACAGATTATAAATTCAAAATCTCTCAATTGTATATAGACGGTATTCACTAC
The DNA here is from genome assembly GCA_019925095.2 of Dendrolimus kikuchii. Classification (NCBI taxonomy): domain Eukaryota; kingdom Metazoa; phylum Arthropoda; class Insecta; order Lepidoptera; family Lasiocampidae; genus Dendrolimus; species Dendrolimus kikuchii. Next base: position 6,893,159 of record CM034406.1, on the reverse strand, counting down.
ATTGTGTTCCCATGTCGGCAGATGCGATAGATTTGTACTGTGTTCAGTTTATTTTATTACATGTAAAACTTTAAGTATAATGTTTTATATGACATCTTGTATAAAATAACTGAAATTTCCAAACAGTAATGTATTAAATTCTTTTCATTCATAACACTTTAATTAAAATAATTCAAAACAGAAATAGCAGTATGAAATTGCTAAGTTTCATGTACTGTGAAATTGTTGGAGGGTTGGCGAGGTGTTCTAAAAATGCTTGTAGAGTGTAAAAAGCCAGTGTATAATATATATTAAAACCGTAAGGTTCTCTGATTATGAAGTATTGTAACCAGTTGCTCTTCTTTTACTACCATAAACCCTTCTGAGTTGTTGCAAGTATTACAGATGTGATGCTGCCAGAGTGTCCCACACATGACTATGAACTATGAATAGTTACCCTTCCCCATCTGTAAGCGTTGCCGTCTCCGAGGAAGAGGAGGCAAGTGAGCGCGTTAGGTTGCACGACGACGCTCTGCCCGCTGAACCGGCTCGCCATTCCGAACACCTGCTCGGTGCTCCATCCGTTGGAGCCCTCCACGTGCTGCGCCGCGATCGGCGGGTGGTGGCTCACCTGACATAGCTGGTAGCTTGACTCGAATTGACCGAGAGTTCAAATACCTTCTACCTACCTTTGGGGAACACCTACCTAAATAGGAAATAAAAGACAGCCCCTAGCTAAGTGAAAAGAAGTTTCCAGGTATCGACCAAAATAAACCTACTGCATTTACAAATATACAAATAAGTTGTGAAACTACAAAACCTAGCAAGTGGTTCACGAGAATTTTTATAGTGCAGTAAAAAATATATTATGTACACACCATTCAAAGCTATTTATTGTAACCCACTGGCAGTGCTATTATATTTTGACACTTTTCTTACATGTTATGATAGGCACATGACATCGGCAAATGTCTAGCAAGACAACTAATATTTCCTTATATTCACAATTAATCAACTAGTACACAATTAAAACTAAATTTTAAGTATGAATTTTACATAATTTTTACTTCGACGTTTCGACCACTATTCAGTAGCCGTGAGTCTTCCATTATTACAGCTACGAAAAAGTGGCCGAATCGTTGAAATAAAAATCAAATAAAATGCCGCGTTTCAAACGTAGATGTAATTAAAATAAAAAAATATAATTACACAAACCTTCAATTAAAGAAAATCAGAACTGACATATAATAAAAAAATTGTTGAAAGAGTTATCACTGCAGAGTTTGATTTTTACTTTATTGAAAAATTCTTTAAAACCATTGCGATCGTGAAGGCCCCGCTTTTGATCCTTACTTCCTTAATAATAGTAGTTATTAGACTCATTAAAAAGTTTATGTATTATTCATAAACAGGTTAACATTGCGATTTTGAATAATACATCCTTTAAGGAGCATTTCTCTTGTAATACTACTATGTATAAAAAGATTTTGAACCTGGAACATTTCTCTGCATCTATCTAGAGGCTGCCCGCTGGGGTGACTTGGAGAATGGGGAAGTGAGGTGGGGAGGACTATCGTACCTTCCTCCACGTGTACTTGTTGCCGGACGAGAGGAACATAGCCGAGGCCGCGCCGAGAGGGATCACCTGCAGGTACTTCCCGCGGAACTTGGTGGTCATGGTGAACTCCTGCCAGCACTGCCACCCCGCTTGCCCCTCGCAGAACTGCGCCACCATCGGCGGGTGGTGCGATACCTAACATCCCCACAATTTTGAATTTCCAATACCGAAAACATCACTTTGTACCTTTGGACGCACCATGTCTAGAAAGCTTCCTTCAACCTTGTCGAAACATTGTCTAGCGTTTTAAAAGTGCCAATTGTAAACTTGAATTTAGTTTAAATAGTAATCATTTCTATTCTAGTATGGGTATTCCAAAGGTTTATTAAAGAATCGAAAATTTGGAACAGAAAATAAAACCAGTTTCGGATATGGTAAAAACAAGGAAGGAAGTGCTGGAAGGAGAGAGAAGGAATCAAAATATTCTAAGATATTTTGATTTTATTGGGATTCAACGCGGCTCGGATGAACTTCAGCAATTATTGAAACAGGGCGTAAGACTAGCTATAGCAAAGCAAATCATATTTAAATTTAAAAACGGATACTACACTATTGAAGAATGTTTAAATGATAAAACTGCATTAATACAGTTGTTTGCTCCAGCCTTTTACATGTTTTTTTCAACAAGTCCTTACGTGAAATTTGTATTCATACTGCGACATATCTCTATAGATTCCTTAATCTATGGAAATATGACAACAATAGTAACAATATTTTTTATTGGTTACAACTCCATTAATTCTTTGAAAAGTAATTGTATAACAACTTCTATATGTATTAAAAACTACCTTCTGCCCGCGACTTTAACCGAGTGGAATAAAAAGTAAGTTAAAAACCCCCGATTTTGAAACATTTTTCATTGGTGCTCCGCTCCTATTGGTCTTAGCGTGATGATATATAGCCTATACCCTTCCTCGATAAATGGGCTATCTAACACTGAAATAATTTTTCAAATCAGACCAGTAGTTCCTGAGATTAGCGCATTCAAGCATACAAACAAACTCTTCAGCTTTATATATTAGTATAAGACAAGAGCCTGAGATAGATAAATAATTATAATGAAAAACTAAAAATAATTTTTAGTTAGACATGTTCTGACGAGTTACTTGCCGCTGCTTCTCCTTTAAATAGCGAGAACACGTTGCGAAGCGGTAATACATAGAATAGGAAGTAGATTTAAATTTTGACTTATGTATGACCTTCAAAGAGTGCAACTTATTTTGAATAAAAACTATTGAATTTGAATTTAAACACTGATGTTGTTAGCATGCAATATGCCTTTTCTATTGTTAGAAAATATCTATGATCTATTGGAAAAAACAGAAATTTTAATTAAAAAGAACTCCAATATTATTTCTTATTATACTGTTTCCATTTCTTTATATTCTCGATGACAGTTCTAATTTGATAGTAGTAGTGTTGTGACCAAATAAGTAATAATGATATCGATCGCATATATTTATTATGTTTTGAACAAAGACAAATACAACAAAAACATTCAAATATATTTTTTCAAGCTGGGAACACTCAATGGCCCACCGCCATTTTGTGTGTTTTAATCTGTCACTCGCAACAAGACGGTCGTGCTATATAGTCACTACATTTCTGTTCGCTGAGTTTTTTCACATTATCCATACGTTACGTTGTGTATTTTGTGTTCCTCCGTGTTGATTGCTGCCCAGCTGTCAAATATCAAAATGCCTAAGGATCTGTTCTGAAAAGGCAGGCGAGAGAACTGGTGATCAAGGTTCGTAATTACTTTGAAGCAGAGTATCAAAATGGTGGCCCGTTATTACCACTGTCGCAAGTGCGAGAGCGTGTTGCGGCCGCATTAGGAATTAGTGGACCTACTATTTCAAAAATTACTACAGAAGCTTACGGTATAAGCGGCATGCAGGAAAATAAGCTTCGTACGCCGAAGAAAAAACGCCAACCACGTCGCGTGACATCGGTTGACAACTTCGACGCTGACGCTATTCGCCGTCATATATATGACTATTATTTGCGCAAAGAAATTACAACACTTAAAAAACTTGTTGTTTCTTTACGTGAATGCGGTTTGTTCCATGGCCAAAAATCATCATTAAGCTTGGTTTTGAAAAAAATTGGATTTTCTTATAAAAAATCGGACAAACGTAAAATATTGACGGATCGTCACGACGTTGCTATGGCTCGCTGCGAATTTTTGATCGAAACCAAAAATATATCAGATTCGTTAAATTATTTTCACTGATGAGACTTGGTTAAATGCAAACCACACAGTATCTAAGAACTGGAATGACGACACCACCGCTTCCACTAGTTCAGTGCCAATGGGAAAAGGTGAACGCCTTATCATATGCCATGCACGGTCTACGAAAGGATTCGTGTCAGATTCTTTACTGGCCTTTAAATCCAAAAAACAGTGGACTACCACGAAGAAATGAACGCGGAGATTTACGAAGGATGGTTTAAAGAAATAATGCAATCTCTGGAAGAATCGATAATTATTATGGACAACGCTACATATCACTCCAGACAAATTGATAAAATGCCAACGCAGGCCAATAAAAAACAAGAGATAATTGACTGGCTCCAACGTCATGGCGAAAATGTGGATAATACTTTATTGAAAGTACAATTAGTGAATATTTTAAAATCGAAAAAAAGCCTCCCTAAAAGATATATTATCGACGACGAAATAGCTGCCGAATGTGGTCATTGGGTTCTTCGACTTCCGCCGTATCATTGCCAGTACAATGCTATAGAACTGATATGGGCACAAATCAAAGGACACTCCGCTCGAAACAATAGCCATCCCCTTTTTATGGCAAACAAGATGTTAGATTTATTAAAAAATGCATGTGCGGAAGTAACCGCCGAACAGTAGGAAAAAATTGTGAGAAGAACCCAAAACATTATAGCGTCGGATTGGGAAATTCATGTGGCATTCGATAGTATAGAAGTACAGGAACTTAGAATAAATATTGCGGAGAGCTCATCGAGTGACAGTGACGATTCATCAGATTTTGATTAAAAGAAATAAATGAAGAATCAACATAATATAATTACATCTTGTAATGAAATGTAATATTAGTTAATAAATTTGTACAAAATTATCCGGCAATAGTTTAGTTTCTTACACTTTGTAAAAAAATATCGAGTCTGTTATCGTGTTACGTTTATCCATAGCTCCATCCCTATCAGTTTCTCCGACTCTGCTATGAACTTATACGTGCGTAAGCGTCATATTTTTATTAAATAATGTATACATAATGTAAAAAAGACGCTCGTTCAAGTTTCCAGAGAAGCTGTCATCGAGAAAACAAAGAAATGGAAATAGTATAGTGTCAAGAAACTTTTGGGTTCCTTGCTACACTATTTCAAAACTGCACCCCAGTAAAATTAAAGTCAGTCAACGTTTTTAATTTTCTATCTGAAAAAAATATAATAAATAATATCTTTTTACAAAGAATAAGTAGGTAATAAAAATAAAAAATCGAGTCGAACTAATAAGTCTCATAAATAAATAAAGAATATTTCAGATGTTAATTAGTAAAATTGAAATATTTATGCAGCACCATGATAGTGCAGTTTCTAAAATTACCAATACGAAAGAACTCTGTCTGCAGATCTAAGATTATAAGAGTGAGGACAAATGTAAAGCTATAGTGGAAATACTTTTTAATTTCATTTAATTATCATCTGAATCGGTAATTTGTGTAAAAGAATCGTGTGGTGAAAAGACATTTGGTTTAAATGACATTTTGTGAGAGATTTAACGTAACTGATTTTTTTTCCATCTTAATGTGTTAATTTAAAGACATATAGAGACCGTGGTTTCCAATTAAAATGTGTATTTTTCTCCTTTTTCAAATAAACATGAATTATGCGGTTTTATTTTATTAATAAAACTTTGAACCTTTTCCTCTGGACACATTATCTAATTGTCGCTTAAAACAAATGGCTTTTCACCCTTCGATATGTAAGCAATGTAAGTACGTCGCTATTTCTCCCTATCAATAGTGGTGAATTTACCTGTTCGGCAATTGCACGCCACCCGAGATCTGTCATACGATCACATTCGAATGTCTCACCCAGCAGTGGATTAAATGGTTTATTTGTTCTGAAATGAAAACAATTATATTAGCTAATATTATTAGCAAAATATATAAAAACAAGTAATTAAGTAATTAGTTTTTATGTTAAGGTAACATTGCAGTTACTAACTCTTCACTATAAAAAAATCAAGATGTCACAACTTTGTATGCTCATATAAAAACTATAAGGCTCTGTACACTTTGCAATATGTTAATAGTTATATATTATACTAGTGTGGCAAATTGATTTTTACAAAGAAGTAGACGAATGTAAGCTCGTGACGAAGTTAAGAACTTACTATAGCCATGAGTTTGTAACAACCAATAACCACATGTATGTCATACAATGTTTTACAAGACAGTTGCGAGAAAACAGTATAATAGGTAATGAAACAAATATAAATATCAGTCGGAGAGTCGCAATAATCTTTTGACGTTTCTAATGTCAAAAAATGACGCGCATTTGCAAATGGCGTCACGTGCGCGTAGTGAAAATTAGAATTACATCTTTCGTCTCATTTTTCTTAGTATTAAAGTGAGACAAATATATTGATCAAAAACGTCTCGATCTCGTAATGTGAAACACCTCGGTGGAATTCTTATATTTTTTTTCTCTCTCGAGTACCTATTTTACCGCACGCCATGCGGTAAAATAAGTACTTACATGAGAGAACCTAATTTATCGCACGTTCTGTTGTATGGTGCGTAATTTTTTACTTTCGAAGAATACAGGCTTCGTAAATGCCAATCAATGTATTGAAAAAGTATGTCAGTTGCTTTGACCTGATCCTATTAGAACAGATCGTGGGCATACCTGCAGGCGGTGGTGGCGTACGAGGAGACCGTGAAGGCTGCGACGTAGGCGAGCTGCTGCGCGGGGTCCGAGAACTTGGCGGCCTCGTCGAGCACGCACGAGTACTCGTAGTCCTCTGCCAGCCGCTGCAGCATCGACAGCGGCTCGCTGAAGTTCACCGGGATCGGGATCTTTGACAACTCCTTACCTACAAACATATGTACACTTTTTTTACATATTAGAGCCGCGTGAAAAACCCTAGGTGGTAACTCACATAAAAACGAAATTAGGTTTTTTATATTAATACTAGCTTCTGTCCGCGACTTAGTCCGCGTGGAATAGTTAAAAAAAAGTTTGGTCTTAGCGTGATGATATATAGCCTATATAATATATAGCCTTCCTTGATAAATCGGCTATCTAATACTGAAAGAATTTTTCAAATCAGACCAGTAGTTCCTGAGATTAGCGCGTTCAAGCAAACAAATAAACAAACTCCTGAGCTTTATATATTAGTATAAGATACTAGACCTAAAACTTTACTATTTCTTATTCAAATCACCACAATAACAGATTAATTAAGTCCATATAGTCTAAACAGCTGCTCAGCTTAACAGAGATGAGTCGAAGCCAACCTGATTTGAAGTAATACAATGAATGACTTGTTTCCTATGACAATGTATTTGTTAGTGAATAGAAAAAACGTAATTTCAGCGCCATCTATTTAGCTAATGTGTCTATTTTACGGAAACAATATTTATCGGGATAAAATGTATCCTAAATGTTAACTCGGCGTATAAGCCAGCACTATGTCGAGTTTTATTCCTAAACATTTAGTAGTTTCCAAAAAATATGCGATCGCAGCGCCATCTTTTTCGCTATTTTCGTATATCCCACGAAAACCACGTCATTTATCGGGATAAAAAATATCCTTAGTTACGTTTTAGAAAATAAGCTAGCTTTATGTCGAGTTTTACTTAAATCCCTACAGTAGTTTTCCCATGATACTCAAACAGACAGATAGATAAACAAAAATTCTAAAAATTGCATTTCGGGAATGCGCTGGTGCGAATTATCCCTCCTGATTTTTTTAAATATTTTTAAACACATTGTACAAACTAGAACCTTTTACAGATTTATTATAGTGTAGATTACCTGTGGCTGGCAAACAGTCTGACGGCCCACTTGTTAGAAAGTGGTTACCGTAGCCCATGGATGTTTGCCACGCCGGGAGCTGTGCAAACGCATTACCTGGCTCTGGAAACATGATTAGCTCAAGACTAACCGTTTCACATAGATATTTTGTGAAAGAGTGGTATCGCACCGACTGAGCCGGCTGTAATCCAGTATGGCTATACAACATTATTAGTGACAGAGGGCCTTCGGAGAGATTTTGTTGCTTAGAATGGTGCTTTCGTTTTCCTTATGCTACAGTACCACTCGCCATCCTCACTTCCTTTGAACTGTTTCGCCCATACAGCAACAGCAATGGTTTTCAAGAACGTTTTTCTTGCACAACATGGGGATTTCGAATAAGCTCCCAATTGAAGTTTTCCCATAGTGCATATGGGGTTTTTCAAAAAAGGTGACTTAAAATTCCATTGAGGCCAGCTGCGAGTTGGGAACATCTCTGGTGTTATAAATTTTCGTAAGTGACGACAACCGTTTACCATTAGGTGGGTCTGTAGCCAGTCTGCAGTACATTTACAATAAAAAAGTATGCTACAGTTAAAATTTACCTTTTTAGATACCTCTTCCCCTTATTAACACTGTTACATACTTTTCAGAGCCCTAACACAGAAATGTCCATTGTTCAGAAATTTTGTCATGATCCACCAACAGCAATTCCCATGCCCAGTACTGTTATATACTTAATTTCACAATAAACTTTCACATACTTTCATAAAAACTGCTTAACCCTGTTTAAATGTCGTTCAAATCAAAGCTGTAAGTGCACTCACCTATACAATTCTTCATAATAGACCATAGACTGAGTGGATAATTCGGTTTGTCGGGCACGCGCGTCCGCCGAGGGTGGCCGTCCACCATGGTCACAGCCGCCTGCGAGACGTGCGGCTGTAACGACAATTTTATATCATTAAAAAAAATTGGAGCATTTTTTTCACAATTTTGAATATAATATTTTCTTAAGTTTTCGCGACTTGTATACATAATAAAACTACGTTTTAACGGTTTTAAGCGCGGTAATTTTATTTGATTTTGGTTTTTCCGACGTTTCGGCCACTTTTCAGTGGCCGTGATCACGGAAGACAAAGATGTCAAGTGTCAACGAGACAAAGATGTCAAGTGTCAACGAGACAAAGATGTCAAGTGTCAAGTGTTAACAATACTCGTTGACACTTGACATCTTTGTCTTCCGTGATCACGGCCACTGAAAAGTGGCCGAAACGTCGGAAAAACCAAAATCAAATAAAATTACCGCGCTTAAAACCGTTAAAACGTAATTTTGAATATGTAAAGATTTTCGTGAAGCCTATTTTATAGTAATATAAAGATGTGAAAATAACTTTTTTACCTTTTCTCAGATTTGAGAATGTACCAATTATCCTGATATTCGAAGATCTAAAGTGGCAGTTCTCACAGATCTGGTTATGAACATGACAAGTATCAAAATAAGGTGGAACCTGGAAGATTGCAGGCAAGCCAAACTGGCAATGCCTCGAGCAAACCTCCGATTTTCCAGGAGTATCTAAAGGCTCAGTCGATCACGGCTGAGACTAGTTATTAGTGCAGCCATCGGAATTGGCAATTTTAACAAATATCTTATCAATATAGGTGTCAACGACAGCCCCCTGCGCAGAGCATGCCTGGAGGAAGAAGAAACAGCCGCCCATGTCCTGCTTGAATGCAGAGAGGTGACCCAATACAGGGCGAATTATCTGGACACCCCAGGTAGCCTCCGAGAAGTCTTCAGCGACGTCAAGAAACTGGTGGAGTTCCTGCAGGTTCCTTCCTGGGTGGAGTAACCCCGCATCGCCCGCTTGCAGAAGAAGAAGACGGTGGAACCTTATGCATTGCCTTGGACCTAACCAGTATATCTACTAAGACACATGTCTATTACAGTAAATTATTCCACAAAGGCCATTGATATATATGTACTCGTGACTAAGGAGACGGACAATAACATCCATCATTATGCCAAATAATTGGATAGTTTCTGTCAAATATGAAACAATACGCGCCAAAAAAAACAAAACAATAATATAAATGTGAAAATGACTCGGTACATTTGTTTGTATATTCTAGAAGACCCTGATGGTATGCATGGATACTCACCCATACGACGATGTCTTGCTCCTTATTGTCTGTCGGTTTGGGAAGGGCCGCATTGGCCTCCGCGGAGTTGTCCGCGCCCCCCATTCCGCTCTCGGCACGCTCCTTGTCTTCAACAAATATAACCTGCAACAGATTTTTACGACATATAGAGAGTTAAACTATCCGATGTTACACCTGATGGTAAGTTGCTTAGTTACCGTAATATCGGGAATGTTTTGAATGAATTATTAATAATTTACTTTAAGTGACACTTGCATAACATTAGTTACAAGAGATACAATAATATTTATTTATTTGAATGTTTACAAAAAGAAAGAAAATTAAATTTTGACGGATATTTGTGGCGGAATTTCTTGCCCTTAAGAAAACAGTGCGTACTCTTCGCCTTTACAATAGGACAATAAAATGTTCTATATACAAAGTACCACAAAGAGCAGGATAAAGATATAGGATCAGAAAGATATTAGAAAGAGATAGATACACTCGGGAAGAAACTGGAATAAACTCGTAGTAAGTGACAAGGACAGGAAAACTATTTGCTACAACTCTATTAATTCCTCAAAAGTAATTCTGTAACATACATCTGTATAAAACTTATAAAAAAAGAACTTGAGATATAAATAGAATAAGAAATATAAAGAAAAACAATATTTAGCTAGATATGTTGCTGGGGAGTTTCTTGCCACTTCCTTCTCCTTAACAGCAATAACATGTTGCGATAGAATAGGAAGTAAAATTAAATTTTAAATTATATGTATGGCCTGCAAAAAGTATTCTCCAGTGGAACTTAGTTTGTATTGTATTGTATTTTATATGGAATAAGTTGCACTTGACATATTATCTACAATTAGGTACCTACTGTATAATTCTAGAAAAAAAGAAAAATTAATGTCTGGATTGAATGGGTTATAATCTGTTATTACTAGTTAGTTGATTTTCAACTTTTAATTAATATTTACATGCCTGAAAGGGCAAAAACATGTGAAACAAAATAACATATCTTCATCTAATGTTTTTACTAACCATGTTTTGAAGCAAATATTTGACTTTGACTTTGCACATTGAATTGAAAAAAGAATATATTGGGGACAATATGGACCAGCAGATTTCAATAATACAAGTTGAAGGCTCTTAGTATGTCTGTTCGAACATCAAGTGATAAAATTTAATAGGTACATGTCTATAAATTTAATAGCTTATGTCTAGGATCAAGATAAATTGCTTTTATCATGCATGCTGATTTAGTCTTAGTGAGACAATAAAGGGCATGAGTACGAACTGATATGTTAAAATTAATCATTTAAACAAACATACCTGTTGAGTTTCTGTCACAGTTTCACCCTCAGACTCATCTGAACTTTCGCCACTCTTCACTTTGTTTTTTCTATTTACCTGTAAATTAACACAAATGATATGAACACTTTAATAAATGGACGTCGCATTACAAAAGGTGCATAATTTTATAATACACTACAAAAATCTATTCATTGCTAGCTAAAGAGAAAATTTCATACTCCTATCTAGGCATGTTGTGTGCTCAGAGGAGTGTGAGATTTGATATAGTTACAGTTTATATCAAGAAAGAGTGAGTTGTTAACTTTCATACTGTCAATATCAAACACGTAATAATAGTCTGTGGTCTAACTGTTATATATTTGATATTGCCATAGATTATTGCCAGACTTTTATTCAATATTATTATTTTATTTAATTATAATTTAAATAAAAAGTTTGAATATTTATTAAGTTAATAATAGTCTAGAATTAATGGTTGTAGTAATTGTATTTTCGAATATAGCATCAGACAATTAATATGATAATCAATTCTACTTTGAGATGTCAATTTAATAGCTATTTACTAATATTATTGTAAGTAGGTACCACCTTTTTATTATTAACCTTATAGATCGAATCTTTAAAGATATGAATAATCTTTTATGTTGATTTTTTGTAGACACTCCTAAGTAACGCAGCTAGCAAACCTTAAAATATCAGATTCTATTGATTTTTACATTCTCTTGTATGCATGACTTACAGTGATCGAAAACACTAATGGTTCTTAAGCCAATTGCTGTAAATTAGTTTAATTGGTATTAAAACATCCTGATAAGTCATCTTTATAAATTATGATTTAAAACCTGAGTATAATTTGTATGAAGACAGTAATAATTAAACAAAATTGACAAATCACATCACATTGAAAAACTAAATCTTTTAAAAAAACAAGTGCAAAAAGATCTTTGGTCGGGTTCAGTAAAACATGGTTATGTAGCAACTACAAACAACTAGCATTTACAACACATATTACAAACTGTAAGCAAATACTACCACAAGAATAAGAAAGCACAAAGAAAATTGTAAGGAAATCACCACCTACATTGTGGCACAGCCATATTTTAAGCAAACTGGTAAATTATTTAAGAAACAAATGTCGGTTTATGCCAACTTTGCCAGGTCCCGATAGAAGATACGAGGTAAAACTGATAACAAAGTCTTTGACAACGTCAGCGGGTGCGTTATGGCGAATGCAGACTCAAGTTACAAAACAGTAGACGAAAAAGTAGAGACGGTTTATCCTTGTGAGAAATGATATGCATGCCAATAATCTCAGAACAAGTGATGTCGAAGACCATGTGAAGTAGAAAAGAAAAAGTATGAAACAGTTTTGGGTTCCGAAATGGATGGTCTAAATGCAACCGAGATTTAACACTAGAATAATGATGATAGTTTTGTTGCTATTTTTAACAATCCATTTGAAAGATGATAAAATTTACTTACAGGCACTTTAATTACAAACGACGTCTTATCATCCATAGCCGATGAGACGGTCTCTTCCACAGCATCAAAGAACTCATGGTCTTCATCCTCAGTATCGTTGCCTTGGCCAGTACCGTTTCCACCTGCAAGTTATACCTATAGTTGCAATAGGTACACAAAAGAAATCCATACGCTGCCCAATTATATTTTTAGAAGGTGGCCTCATATCTGTTTTGTGAATGCTGTAATTGTTCCACTCTCTGAGGTCTGATCACAGTGCACTGTTTGACGATAAATTTATGTTCCAGACTTAATGCATTCTTCAGTGTCTCTTGCTGTGAGACCATTGGCATGCATGTCACATTTCAAAATAAACACTACTACACATAATACATAATAATGATTATATTGAATAACTAGTTATCTGAGCAAACATCCTACCCTGAAAAAATTAAAATCTAGAACCCGATTCCGGCACCACCTACCGGATCTGATTCTGAATTGAAACCACCCCCGGACCCACTCAAACACACATAAAATTTCATCAAAATCGTAGAACCCGATTCCAGCACCAAGGGTATTGATTAGATTAATGGGTTACATTATTGATGTTCCCTAATTTTTACAAAGCCTATATTGATCTGAAATCTCGATTTTCTGAAATAAATGAATTATTAATTAGCATTTGAATGGTGATAGAATTTTTGAAATAGGTCCAGTAGTTTTTGAGTTTATTCATTATACATAAAAATTATAAATCTTTCCGTTTTATAATATTAGTATACACGGACGAATTTTCATTGTTCATAACAAACACTACTAGACAATCTTGTGTCCAAGATTTTTAATGAAAAACAATACTAACTTTTAACAATGGTTATTCTGGACTACTTTCATTTGAGTTTTTTAATGACCATTTTTATCCACTATGGTAGTTTAATTAATGCTATAACATAACACTAGTTTTATAATTATATTATAAATATTTAAACCAACTGGCCCACATAAATGTTAAAGAGACCTACACTGGTATTATTGTCTACTTTATACAAGGTCAACACCAACAACTAGAATATAATTTATGTATATACTTATAACATGAAGAGCAACAGTTTTACAGAGTATAGATAATTATGTTGTGGAAGATGATTAATGTTAACCTCTCTCTTTTCTTTCACCATATCCCAATTACTTGGGGTCGGCACAATATGTCTTTTCCTTCCACACCTTTCTATTCTGACATACCTCTTCTGTCACACCGCATATCATCATATCATCCTTCACACAATCCATCCATCTTTTTTTGGTCTACCTTTAAATTTGTACCCATCCATCTTGTAGTTTAACATTCTTTTTGTCATGTGACTTTCATCCCTCCTCATTATATGCCCATACCAAGTTAATCTTCTTCCTCTTAATTTTTCAGTCACAGGTGCAACTTTCAAAGATCCCCTTACATACTGATTTTTCACCATTAAACGATTAAACATAAAAAGGGTGAAAAGCGAATTTGTTTCAAGCTATATTTTGTGAGTGACTATAATAAATGTTTTTTCATGTTAATGTCTCAAAGAAATATAAAGACTTGTTTTGCAATTGAAATTTTAAGATATTCTTCTTGTTTAAATATGTTTATTTATTAATTATGTAAGTATTACTGAATCATTAAATGATAATATAATAGAGACTAAAATCATCCACATAACACATAACTTATATTCACTTTGATTCCAAAAATGTATTCTGCATGAGGAATCAGTTAGTTCTAAAAGATAAGGCATTCAGTTAAAACTGACACAAATATTTTTAACTTTGTAATTCAGTATATCTTTAAGTTTAAATATAAATATCATATTGTTCACTTGCTTTATACACCTTTAATACAGTTTTTGTTTCATTTTAAGAACTTTATAGTTACTGACAACTTGAAATAAAACCAAAAAATACATGTAATTTCCAGAACGGTTGATTTAACTAAAGCTTAATACAGGTTACATCATGGAGAAAATTTATAATAGTAAAGTTATTGCTTGCATACTTCTTGTCATAAGTTTCTATATTTATCATCTCACTCTATTATTGGTAATACATATATTTAAATACACTCAATTTCATAATAGTTAGTTCATTCTCATAGCTGTGAATGAAGAACAATGAAACATAAATATTTCCAAATATCACATTTATTTAAATAGTAAGGATTCTTACTCTATTATCTGTGAATTCTATAAGTCCATTGATATCTTGTTTTCATTCTCTAAATTTATCACTCTGCCTATTATAGCTAATGATATTGAGACATTTTTTTTACTTATTTGTTAATTAAAGAAGATATATTTAACAAACTTAAAATAAATTCAATTATTATTAGTCATATAAACTATTTAAAACTACACACAAACATCAATAAATTATCCAGCCAAATTACAAAGTAATTTTATATTCTTGAAATTGTTATGGGGCAGTGCATTTTAATTTTACTATTCTATAACCTTAACTTTTGATATGGCTGATGATCATTCCTAAATAAAAACATTAAAGTAAATTATTGAAATTTCAGCAGAATACATTTCCAAATATGAAAAACATTAGCCATTTTATTGCAACTATTGACCTATTCTACATTCCAAATTGGTTCTTATGATGTTTTGTTGAACTTTCTAAACTGTGAAGGACACTTTTATGAAGTGAAAGTTAAATCCACTATAGCCAGCTACTTCATAATCTGACACTGAACACTAATAAAAGAAACAAGTGTTATAGTCCATGCCAAACATAATGGCCTGATGCCTCACTATATCAGCTGCAGAAAGCTGTGTATTTGCTTTAATATAAAGACTTGCTATTATCCATGCGTCCATCACAAACTAAGAAGTGGTCACAATATTTGGTGTGGAAATATTTCTTTGTATATTTTTCCAATTTTTGGGATAGACACAGTATATCTTTTCTTTTTATACTCCTCTATTTTGTTGTGTATCCCCCTGTCACATCATAAATCTTCATGATGGCCTTCACATAATCTATTCATCTCTTTACTGGCCTACCTTACTCATTAATAATCCAAATTAACATACTTTTTGTCACACCTTCATTCTTTCTCTTAACATGGCACTATCACCTGGACTCTTTTTTGTCATTATTATGCAGTTTACTAAATAAACTGTTAATCTTTACTGATATATAAATGAAGCTTAAAGTATGCTTTGATGTCTTATCTATCTGCTTTTTAAACAATCTCATCATTATGAAATTTAAAGACTGGAGAGGAACATAGGACAAATTTTATCATATATTTTGAAAGCGCATACTAATATGAAACTGACAGAGCAGGTTACATCTCAAAAAAGTGTGGTGAAAGTTTTCCTCATTGATAACTTATTTACTGTATTATTGTATATATTGTGTATGTATAATTAATGTGATATTTGATTTCATCATAATTCTTACTATATATATAAAGCTTTATAAAATAAAAAAAGTTGAGAGGAAGAAGATTAGGTTGGTATGGGCATATAATGAGGAGGGATGAAAGTCACATGACAAAAAGAATGTTAAACTTCAAGATAGATGGGTACAAAGGTAAAGGTAGACCAAAAAAAGATGGATGGATTGTGTGAAGGATGATATGATGATATGTGGTGTGACAGAAGATGTATGTCAGAGTAGAGGAGTGTGGAAGGAAAAGAGATATTGTGCCAACCCCAAATAATTGGGATACTGTGAAAGAAAAGAGAGATAAAATAAACAAGTTACAACTACAATCAAACTTTTAATCATAGAATATTCTGATAAATAAATTTTTTAAAAAATGTGTTAGAATTATCTATTTTAGTAGAATTAATCATAATTAAGCATGAGTGAGTCTGATAATGATAATAATTTATTTACTGTTTAACATACAAAACCCAATATATCCATACTAATGCATTATTATAAATGTTAAAGTAATTTTGTTCCTTCCTTCATCATAATTTTTTTTATTGCACGAATTCAGCAAACAGGCAGACGGCCCATCTGATGGAAAGCGGTTACCATTGTTCGCTTATGGAAATTTCTAACACCAAAGATGCTACTACCAATGTTCTGAACCTAGCCTCTATTGCCAGATCACAACTCAATGATGTTATGGTGGCATACTCTAGACCAGTTTTATGCTAGAATAAAACATAATACACTACAATAATATACAGAGGACAAGGTTTACAAGTTTATGTAAGGAATGCCACATAAAATGTTCTAGTTACTTACAATGCCAAGTTAACCATTTACCACTTGCAATGGTGAAACTACATGCTCTACTGCACATCAATTTGCAACAAACTATCATTTACACAGAACTATGGCAATTTGGAAATTGCAGAGGCTTATATCTAACAAAGTTTTCACAATATACATCACATGTTGCATCCGCGGGCATCAAAAAACTGTAGACATAATTAATACACCATTGTATCACACTGCTCATATCTTGACCAAGACCAACAAAAAGTTATCTAAAATAAAGGATGACATGATTACATGCTCATAGCGATTATTGCATGCATTATTGAGTGTATACCAGAAATGGGTCATGAGTACCAGAAGCATACTAAGAACAACATTTGTTAAAAGTGCTAATCAGTGAAAAAAAGTCAATGATAATAAGCCATATAGATGTGCTTGTTCTATTTAGTTGTAGCCCATCTTTGCAACAGACTTAAATTTCTTATTGGTTAATATTTATGAAATACTAGAACAATCCTATCACAGCTCAATAATTAACTTTGTAAATTGATATAAGACATTCAGATAGATAATTCTATTGTACACAAGTATAAAAAAATGTTCAGACTGAAACCTTATTTAAGCTATTAGGGTGGTGGTAACAAACAGTTTTGTTCATAGAATATTAGAGAAATTTTAACATTTCGTAATAGAATATTAACATTTAAATATCCACTTACCCCTGGTCGATATTACAAAACAATATACAAACAAGAATATCAGATACAATTGCCATTTATTTACCATTACTTTGAATCCATGTCCCATGAGATGTTGACTTTACATGACTATATACAATAAAAATAAGTTGATCGAGCACTCGGTGAAGTGATTCAGGCACTGATCTTCTCCTTCACTTACCGCCCATTGTTGTTATGCACTCAATACTGCATGGGGTAAAATTTTAGCGCAACAAAATAATTATAACTCAAACACTTTGTAAGGCCAAGATCGCACGAAACGGATAATGTTATTTTACACTCTACAAAATAAGATTTAATCATGTATCACTGCACTTCCCCAACAAATAACTTTGTGGTGTGTACCGCGCCAGATGATAATTAAATAAACGTATGCGTAACACTGCTAAATTACTATTGAAATACCCGAATATGAAAACAACCTTGAATTCGCCAAATTTTTTCTATTACGTATATCAATTGGATTTGTATGTTTTAAACTACTTCTTACCAAACTATTTCATGATTAAAGAAATAGGTATTTAAACACTTCTTCGATTTACAAGCATCAAATTAAAATAATTGATTGATTTTAGTTTTGACGAAGGCAATTTCTTTTAGGTTTTTATCTGTCAATTAAATTTAAATGTCAACTTCACAAGATGTAACAATCAGGAGATTGCCGCGTTCCGTTTCACGAAATACTGTTCAAATAGGGCAGTTGACTATTTTAGAAAAATTAGTTTGAATTATGCTTCCTGGTCCATTAAATTGAAATATAAGTTTTTAAATTGTCATCTATCGTTAAGGCGACGCATTTTCCGTTTTTCTAAACCAATTTAATTCTTTCTATAATAACACTCCAACTTGTCATGGTCTCTTGTATGACGTCACTTCTATAAAAGCAAACAAATGTTTATTGGAGCATGCAAGATTTTTCTGAAAGTATTGAGATATACTATTACATTAATTAATACTATGACCTTATAAACTAATAAAATAAAAGAAAACTTAGTTATATTGTATTCTACTCATAGACTACCTAGGCTTGCCATAAATATTGTAACAAAGAAAAATTTATTTTTCTATTTCACATAACATTTATAAATTTTACAGTGTGTTAGTTTAATACATAAATATAAATCAATTTAAAATATAAAAAGCTTATTCGAAGTGTACTCCATTGGCTGCAATAGTCCTTTAAACGTTGAGGCCAGTTATCAATAGAAATACGCACTCATTCCATGGGAAAATTCTTCACTGCCAATCGTATGGATTGTTTTAGGGACTCCAAATTATCATGGCGTTTAGAGCAAGCCGTACTCCCTAAAACTGATCATAAAAATCATAATCCAGCGGATTAAGATCGGGACTAGATGAAGGCCAGTATTCAGCGCTGATGAAGTCCGAAACGTTCGTTTCCAACCAAGACTGCGTCGATCGAGCTTTATGACCCGGCGCCGAGTCTTGCTGGAAGGACCATTCTTGGTTATGCACATGGTGTTGTTAAGGGGCTTAACTACCTTCCCAAGAATGGTATCTTGATACACTTATGCCGATGTTTTGATACCTTTTTCACAAAAATATGGCTCAGTCACTCCTTCATAGCTAACACCCCACCAAACCATCACTGAAGACGGATAATGCTTACGCTGCATTCTGTCGACTAATTGAGAAGCTTCCTTAGAGCTCTGAGCATAAATACGGTCATTTTGTTTGTTAAAATGTTGCTCTATTGTAAAAAAATTCTCATCCGTAAACAAAATTTTTCTGTGACTTCCCTTTGCGTACCACTTCAGTAGTTGTTTCGATTTTACCACCCTATTCTTTTTTAAATTATGAATTAAGAAATGACTAGTGCATCTCTTATAGGCTGTAAGTCCTAAGTAATCTTTTAAAATACACGACATGATTCTAGGTGATATCTTCATCTCCCGAGATCCCAAAATATTTGCTTTCGGACAGGATTTCTTCAAATTCTTTCCCTTATTGCTTTGACCACCTTTTTCGTACGAACACTACGTGGACGGCCAGATTTATTTCTGTCACAAACAGAGGAGGTCTCATTGTGCCTATTAATAGCCCGGTACACAAACATTTTACTAATACCAAGCGTATGGAGAGGTTTAAAAATTGCAATTGGCTCCATACCTACTTTGTGTAATGCAATCACAGCGATTCGGTTCTCTTTATCGCCCCACTCCATTGTAATATCGGAAAATGTTGTACAATGTATTGGCGCCAAAATGAGAAAACACAATGAACAATCATATAAAAATGACAGATTCCAAATTCCATTGTAATATTTTATTTTGGTTTTTAATTGTAACAGTATTTATGGCCAGACTAAGTATAATTACTTGTCCTGAAATGAATTCCAAGTGTTATAAATCCCGTGTAATGCCTTAGTGTCAAAAACCCACTATTAAAACGGCGAATCTCTGTATTGCCTAAGTAAATAGGCCGATTTGGCTAATGGAAAATCAAGAAATTAATTCAACACGAAGAAAAATATTTTGGTTTTCATCTTGTTGGAATGAAAACGACTGGATGATTTTAAAAGACTCCAAACCAAAATTTACTAATCATCATGTCATAGTGTTAAATCCCAGTAGCGTAGTGTACTTCGGGACTCAGAGAACACTTTTCTTAAGTTCAGAGTCTCTACGCAATCTTCGGCGTCCCTTATTGTGATATCATTGGTATTATGGTATAGCATTTCATTCCTCAAGCATCAAACCAATATTTGACCTATTTGTCAGGCCTGTTCTTGTATATATGTCTAATTATTAGAATTTATTGTAACATAGGAATATAATGTGACACATGCATCGGTATTCCACTACCAACAGCTATTGAAAAAGCACGCTTGTGCGGAATAAATACAGTTTATTAGCGAATGCTTCCTTTTATTTTCTGGTTATAGAATATCGACATGTGTTCGGCTATTACAACTCAAAACAAAAAGACTAACCTGTTTGCGACGTATTTCTCGCAGTGACAGTTTTCTCCAACGAGTCATGTTGTCTTGCAAGTTGCTCCACTATCTCTTGAAGTCGTAGTTTCTGTTCGCGCTCGTGCTGCAGAGCGCGGTTCATGCGCGTGCTCGAAGCGGCTGCTGCGCTCA
Source organism: Dendrolimus kikuchii (assembly GCA_019925095.2). Lineage (NCBI taxonomy): Eukaryota > Metazoa > Arthropoda > Insecta > Lepidoptera > Lasiocampidae > Dendrolimus > Dendrolimus kikuchii. Next base: position 6,872,566 of record CM034406.1, on the reverse strand, counting down.
TGAACTCTGAGCAGGCCTGTTAAAACGATTTATTTATAATATTATAAAATACTAAACATGCCGTGTATGTTTCCTGTTTGTTGCGATTCACGTAAAACTACTGGACCGATTTCGATATGGTTTCCGCTGGTCAACAGCAAATTTCTAGACTTAAAATCTACGTTACTTTTTAACCTGGGAACCCCGCGGGAATTTTACTGGAATTGATATAAAATGGCCACATTGAAACCAAATCCATTACAAATACGATTTATCACTGATCGATGTGTAATACTTGTTATCCCGGGAATCCCGCGGGAATATTCTCGGGAGTGGTTCGAAGTTATTCGGGTAAATAATAAAAGTTTAGTGCATCATTGCTATGAGACGACGTATTTGTTATATTGCTATGATATGTTTATTAGGGCGCTATGGAGACGTGTTTGTTACATTGCCATGATGATGTCTTTGCTCAGAGTGCCATACGGTATGATTTATCCGGAAAAAACGTATTGATCCCGAGAGCTTAAGAAACAGAATTGATTAAAAAAAAATCTACATTTAGTGAAGTGAAGTCGCGGGCAAAAGCTTTTTATACAATTATACAATAAAATACATATTTTATTTTTAGTACATATGACAGTATCTTGTAGGAAAAGCACGTATATTTATTTATATAATTGTCTTTTATAAAAGCCGATTATACTAAAAACAAATTACTATACCGTGATTGCCAGCAACACACAATGTAATAAGGTTGATCTTTTTATAAGCAATATATTTAAGTGCAGGACTCAAATTAAAAAGAAAAAATAATTAAATGACGTTCTACTAATTTCATTTTTAATATATATATATGTGTGTATATATATACTTAGTCTGGCCATAAATACTGTTAGAAATAAAAAAAAACCAAATATTAAATTTGAATTTGGAATCTGTCATTTTTATATGATTGTTCATTGTGTTTTCTCATTTTGACGCCAATACATTGTACAACATTTTGCGATATTAAAATGGAGTGGGGCGATAAAGAGAACCGAATCGCTGTGATTGCATTACACAAAGTAGGTATGGAGCCAATTGCAATTTTTAAACCTCTCCATACGCTTGGTATTAGTCAAATGTTTGTGTACCGGGCTATTAATAGGCACAATGAGACCTCCTCTGTTTGTGACAGAAATAAATCTGGCCGTCCACGTAGTGTTTGTACGAAAAAGGTGGTCAAAGCAATAAGGGAAAGAATTTGAAGAAATCCTGTCCGAAAGCAAATATTTTGGGATCTCGGGAGATGAAGATATCACCTAGAATCATGTCGTGTATTTTAAAAGATGACTTAGGGCTTGCAGCCTATAAGAGACGCATTGGTCATTTCTTAATTCATAATTTAAAAAAGAATAGGGTGCTAAAATCGAAACAACTACTGAAGCGGTACGCAAAGGGAGGTCACAGAAAAATTTTGTTTACGGATGAGAAAATGTTTACAATTGAGCAACATTTTAACAAACAAAATGACCGTATTTATGCTCAAAGCTCTAAGGAAGCTTCTCAATTAGTCGACAGAGTGCAACGTGGGCATTATCCGTCTTCAGTGATGGTTTGGTGGGGTGTTAGCTATGAAGGAGTGACTGAGCCATATTTTTGTGAAAAAGGTATCAAAACATCGGCACAAGTGTATCAAGATACCATTCTTGAGAAGGAAGTTAAGCGCCTTAACAACACCATGTTCAATAACCAAGAATGGTCCTTCCAGCAAGACTCGACGCCGGGTCATAAAGCTCGGTCTATGCAGTCTTGGTTGGAAACGAACGTTTCGGACTTCATCAGAGCTGAAGACTGGCCGTCGTCTAGTCCCGATCTTAATCCGCTGGATTATGATTTGTGGTAAGTTTTCGAGCGTACGGCTTGCTCTAAACGCCATGATAATTTGGAGTCCCTAAAACAATCCATACGATTGGCAGTGAAGAATTTTCCCATGGAAAGAGTACGTGCTTCTATTGATAACTGGCCTCAACATTTAAAGGACTGTATTGCAGCCAATGGAGACCACTTCGAATAAGCTTTTTATATTTTAAATTGTTTTATATTTAGGTATTAAAGTAACACACTGTAAAACTTATAAATGTTATGTGAATTAGAAAAATAAATTTTTCTTTGTTACAATATTTACGGCAATACTAAGTATATATATACAGATATAGAATCGATGTCCGCCGGCAGCAGGGCCTAGGGTCCAAGCTACCGATGGGTAAGGCTCCAGAGACAGGAACCCCCTCACGATACGGGCTGTGTCCAGCAAGGCTACCTTCTGCATCCGACCCTTCACCCAGATACCAATCGACAGCTTTTCAAGGTGTCGGTCATGGCTTTTCGCTGTTAGTCCAATCACTGACACCACTATCGGTACTATGATTGTAGAGTCCAAGTTTCACATGGCAGTTACCTCGTGAGCAAAATCAATATACTTTATTTGTTTTTCTTTCTCGGCTTTCACGAAGTTACCATCATGGGTAATCGCGACATCTACAATTATAGCACGTCTCACAGACCGATCAACTATCACAATATCAGGCTTATTGGCGTAAGGCCGTATTAGGGTGGCGCAAAAAACAACGTTTTTTTTTGAGGTTCGATTGAAAATATGTTAGTTTTTGATGTTTTAAGAACACCCTCCAAAGGACAGCTCCAAAAAAATGTAATAAGTCGCTCCAATTTTTTTAAGATTTAAAAAATCGCCAAATGTTTTTTTTTATTCAATTTTTTTTTCTCCTTGCGGTATAATTTTTAAACTAAAAAATAATACGTTTCTCAAAGTTTCACTTCAAAATTTGAATTTGAAAGCTCATAATTTTTTAAAATTTAGCATTACTATAGATTTTTTTGAGTGAGTAATGCACTGGTAAATTTTATATATATAAATATATATATATATATATATATATATATATATATATATATATATATATATATATATATATATATATATATATATATGTGTGTGTGTGTGTGTGTGTGTGTGTGTGTGTGTGTGTGTGTGTGTGTGTGTGTGTGTGTGTGTGTGTGTGTGCGTGTGCGTGTGTGTGTGTGTGTGTGTATACATGTATATATGTGTGTTATTTCAAGTAAAACATAAAAATTACTATATTTTTTTGAAAATTACTAAGCACCAACTTTAAGATGTTTTAGATAATATATATTAATTATAATAGCTTTAGAAATAAGTTATTTTACACTTTTTAGTTTTTTAGTTTTTGAGGTCGGTTTTTTTTATACTGTAAGAATCATAAATGTCGTAGGTTTCCCAAATAAATTAAATTATTATTAATATGTATGTAATCATACAACATATATACTACACATTGTTGTATTCGATCTGATTTATTTCAGCTACTGCACAACAATTGCCTGACTACACTAAGACTACACTTTGTGCACAAATAGTATTTAATCCCTATTTAATCTGTAAGTATTTTGTAATGCTGTAAAATAAAGAGTTTTCTCTCTATCTAAATGTGCATCTATTTGTGATGTTAATTAACACATAAAAACAATTGAGTGTGCATAATTGTTGGCGTATCCTTAGATAGGTGTGAAAAATTACGAAATGTTTTATTAAACAGATGTTATATGGAACCATTTTAAACAATGTACACTTCCAAGATAAACTTAATGTATTTTCAGTTAGCTTTATTTACAACCAATCTAACAGCAAGCATGACATCATTCTATGGAATAATTATTTTCTTAGTGTATTATTACTGAACAAGTTAAGATATCTATATTATTCTAAAATATTATTCATGTGTAAAGTGATGCTTAGATGATAATTGGTATAATTTAAATATTATGCAGCTCTATACTGGTTAATACATTTGAAAAGACATCTTATAACTGTTTGCATGTGGGATCGGGAAAAGAATACTAATACCTGTGACCGGGCGGCGTAAGAGCCGATAAAACAACCCACAGCCAGGTTGGGTATTTGTCCGACTGGATGGCCACCACCCGTGATCTAAAGTATGCCGCCATAACAATTTGAGTTGTGTTCTGGTATCGGTGGCCAGGTTCCAGTTTCTCCTTCAAGGCCGACAGCGCATTGGCAGCACCACTGGTATTGCTAATGTCCATAGGCGACGGTAACCACTTTCCATTACAGTTGGGCCGTCAGCCTGTCTGATGAGCTTCAACAATATTCTTTTTAATTATGGTCAGATTCTTTATCATTTCAAATGTCGCTTTGTGCATACGTATTAATTAATAAAAACAGAACTGGTAGCTAAGTGGGTAACACCCTATTGTCTCATTGTCTTCAAGTAATGTGGGTTCATATTCTGGTTAGTAAGCATGTACCACTTGGCAGTTTTCTAATCTAATGTATACATTGTTTACTGTTAGTATGTGCAGAATGTGAAGAAATAGTGATGAAACCTGCACATGGAAGATGTGAAACCTTCGAATCCACCTTATACAAGTATGGCGGATATAGTGTCCATTCTCCCCTAACTATGGAGAGGCCCAAGCCCACGAGATAGACATATATAAGCAGTAATTGGAAGGGAGTTCTTTTAAGCTTACAACTACAAGAATGAACTTGCAGAAATCATCCTATCCAGGCGATCTTTACCATAAGGCACTCCATTCCTGACGGGTTCCTCCATCCGCACACACATACTATTTCTTACCTTTACATAGTATAAAACAAAATCACTGATTACATTTGTATATCTGTATATCTGGTAACTTCTCCTGAACTACGCAGTGGATTTTTAAGTGGTTTTCACTATCAGTTAGATAATTTTTCAAGGTAGGTTTATATATATACTAGCTTATACCCGCGGCTTCGCTTACGATGTACATAAAAACATTAAAATTTTTATGTCAGTAAAATAGAGCTACTGACTAGTGTTTTAGGAAAACTGTAGTATTTTTATAAACCTAACTCACATTCATCATAGCATTGCACGATATCCGAAACAGTGTGGCTCTCTCGGAGAACTGTTTTGTCGTATCCGTTGGTGGTATCTCGAGGTCTACCAACGACCTCTGCAGGGCTGCGCCATGTCTCGTGACCAGCTCTGAACAAGTGCGGAGGTCGTGGAACCTCGCGGCGAGCTCCCGCGCTATGCCCCCTGCGTCCTCGCCCTCGCCTTCCCCGCCGCCCACTGCGGCGGAGCCAGATGCCATCTGGTCTTCATCGTCGTCGGACTCTTGCGCGCGGCTAATAACAATCAATAATTTACAACATTAATTTGTCACCTTTTGGCCATAAAAAAAATAATAACCGGCAGACAAACATCATCCCCAAGCTAAGCAAGTTATGCTTGTGTTATTAGTTACCAAGGCTTGGAAACCGTTAAAAAAGTCAAAAAGGCTAAGTACATAGGAACTTTCCTCTTTGGTTTTGTTATCGCTTTAAAGTTATCCGTGCAGGAACGGGCATAGAATACAATTTCCTGCGGCCGAGCGGCCTGTCGTAAGAGGCGATTTAACAACTCACAGCCAGGTGGTAGGGTATTTGCCCGACTGGATGGCTACCACCCCTGGTCTAAAGTATGCCGCCATAACAACCTTGAGTTGTGTTCCGGCATTAGTGACCAGGTTCCAGTCTCCCTTAAGAGAGCAGCAGCGCATTTGTAGCAACTTTGGTGTTGCAAATGTTCATAGGCGATGGTAACCGCTCTCCATCCAGTGGGCCGTCTGCCTGTCTGCTGATCTCTTGCAATAAAAAACAAACAAAAAAGCTTTAAAAATTAAAAGGTTTTTGGGAACAAAATTTCGCTAAATAAGTTTTGTTGAATAAACCGGTTTCAATGATTCTTGCCGCACAGCAAGTTTTCAGTTGCATAAACACATGTAGTATACCAGTTAATTCAGGTTTATATAACACTCTCTTAAGGTTTTCACTCCATACAAAATAGTTGACTAAAATTAGTTCTAAACCTTGTTAGTTATGGTTATGTATAACGGATAATTCTGGAGCAATCCCAGACAATCAGATCATCTTATTTCATATTATTTTTTTGTATAAAGGAAAACTTGTTTGCATAACGACCTCTGTATTTCAGTAAGCTAGGTGAGTATTGACTCAGACTACACAATTACAGATGCTATAATAAAAACATTGATTTGGCTGGGTAATGCTTAAGTGGAAGGTCATTGTCAAAAGTAAACATATGCCACAATAAAAACCTTCATTTTAGATCAATAACTTTAATATGAACAGATTATTCTTTTGGCAAAGGCACAATTTAACAGTTACAGGAGTAGCCATAATAATGTACAGTAGTACATTAGACTGATTAAGATGTATATCATCTGTTAGATAATAATGTTCACTATGTAAGGTGCACATAACCATAGTTTTTATAGCTCTGTTTATGGAGCACATTTGTATATTTTTTAGAAAAAAAATGTTACTTTCGATTAAAAGCAAAGCTACATACAGCTTTATACTAACATAGCTTTTGCCTTTGCCAGTTCCAAAGCAGTGACCCAACTTTGTCGTTCCACCTCATCATGAGCTCTAATGTGGAATGTCTGCGTCCCACCGTTGCTGATGACAAATGTACACGAATCAGCTGTGTGAATTAAGGCGCCTAGTAGAGAAATTGTCCCACGGCATGTGTGTGCAACTTCAGCTTGGTTTCTGCAACAATATAGAAAAGAACAGTTAGGCCGCTTTATGAGTTGTTGATGCAGCAACGGTATTGATTATGTATGTGGTATGGACTGCGTATGCTCGGTGTGCGCAGTGCCAATAGCTTACTAAGGGCCTAAATTTCTATGTGCATTCCCTGATTCGCCCAATGTGTGCCGTTTCCACAGTGATATTCCCCACGGTTATGCCACGTGTATCAAACCCTGGGTAGTAGCTCTATATTATGTATATACTTTAATTAGATGTTTCACTTAAAACTTTATTCTTTCTTGTTACTAAGTTCACTACAATAACAAAGAAATTAAGTCCATATAATCTACACAATTGCACAGTGAAACATAGAGGCCAGTCACAGCCAACCTGCTTTGAAGTAATACAATCAATGAGATGTTGTTTATGACAACGTAGGTATTTGTTAGTGAATAGAAAGAACAAGATTGCAGTGCTATCTATTTTGCCAATCCGTTTATTCCATGGAAACAACAGTATCTATCAGAATAAAAAGTATCCTATGTGTTAATTCGGGTTATAAGCTAGCACTATTTCGAGTTTAATTCATTATGTTCAGTAGTTTAAAAAAAAATGTGATAGCAGCGCCATCTTTTTCACTATTTTTTGTCACTTCTTTTTTGGGGGCACGCTAATTCTCGAAAGTTGTAAGTCTATAATTTTTTGTTTGTAGCTCCACTCCAAAAAACCTATTAAAAATCCATTTTTTTTTTGTAAAGGTTGCCAAAATTATTCTTTTTTCATTTTTCAGTTTTTATGGCAATTTTTTGATATTTTCGAAATTTACTATAACCTACTGACTTTAGAATGACTTTCATTGCATGAAATTGCACTGTTTACATAATCTTATTATCATACATGATCATGCTTTATAACATTTTAAGAGTTAGGAGCATTGCGTGCCCCCACAAAAAAAGCCCTGATCATAGGTGTTGCAAATATGAATAAAGTTCGCCATAATAAGCTTTCCTGAATGCATAGAACAGTTTCTACAACAAAAATTAATTCTTACAAGCTACACTATTTATTGATGTAATAATACAGTATGTTTTTTTTTAATCAAAATCAACAGGTACTCTCCTGACTAGAGTTATTGATTTTTTGTCAAAATCAGTGTTGAAACTACTTTAAATATTTTTCGCTACATTTTATAGTTTCGAATTTGAGAAGTTCACATGTATAAGGAATAAAAAAAATATGCATAAATTAGGACGGTTACAAGGAAATCCTACAGATAGATAACTAATAAGCCAGCAGTAAAAACACAAATGTATTAGCAATAACACTTTCTGAAGCAGTATATATAGACTATGAAATAAAATTAAATTTCAACTTATATGTATGAACCTTCAAAAAGTATTCTCCAGTGGAACTTATTTTAAAAAAACTTTTGAATTTGAATTTATTATTTAAAGATTAAAAACATAAGAAATATCAGAGCGCCTGACAGAAATATAATGGAAGTTTCGCTAAAACTCATCTGGGTAAGCGAGCTAATAATATAGGCGAGGGAAACATTAACATGCATACAGATATATTGAATTATGCTTGTATTATTTCACTCCTCATAAAGTTTCCATATTGGAGGCCTTATATGAAAATCTTATCTTAAGGAGTTAAGTTCAAAAATTTCACTGCACATAGGCATCAGGTAATAACCAAACAAACAGGTCTTGTTAAATCTTATTGATGATTAATGATGAGTAACTTTTTATTTATGTCTATAGTTATTAAGGTATTTTGATTAAATGCATTTTAAGGTCATGTATTCAAATAACAAAAAAAGCAGTTGTAATTATCACTTCCCCTCTACAATATATGTTCTGACATACTTAAATTCAATTTAAAAAATGGTGTTATTGATAAGGGCCAGTTTTAAGTTAACAGGAAATTGTGTCACTGTGGATAAAGTAACAGTATAAATCAATTTATACTTACTTAGTAGGCTGCATTTTAAGTTTTTATACAGAGCTCTTATGAATTCATTCATAACTCATGTTTACTTTAATATGATTTCAAACCCTCAGTGAAATATGAACATGCAGTGAGTTTATAAAATGAAAAAAATTATATGCATGCATACATGAGACTCTTAAGGTGACTATAGATCATTCCTATGTCTTTTATTTTAGATGAATCAATCAAAGTGATTATAGGGATACATAAATAAAGATTCAATGTCATTGAATACTGTTGTCATGTATTTTCAGTTTTACAGTTTTGTGATGTTCAACTAAATTGATTCAACTTGGTTGATCAGTCTATTGTCAGTTTTATGACTAGTTTGAAGTTAGATATAATTTTCTGTCAAAAATTTGAAAATCATTATTTATGTAATTTTAAGTATTCTTGTTTGTTCATTTTTATTTTATTTTTCTATTACATGATTTCAACAGACAGGCAGACAGCTAATGTGATGGAAAGTGGTTACCATCACCTATGGACATTTGTAACACCAAAGTTGCTACTAATGTCCTACCTACTCTTTAAATAGAGGCTGGAACCAGACCATTAATGTCAGAACACAACTCAAGGTTATAATGGCGGCATACTCTAGATCAGGCTCGGTAGCCATCCAGACAGGTGAATACCCTACCACCAGGCTGTAAGTTATTCTGTTGCCTCTTATGACAGGATGCCTAGCTGTGAGATTTTTATTCTTTCTCCGTTCCTGCATGGATGTAAATAATGTCGACAGGTTGTGCATATTATAATTGAGAAGACAAATATTGACTGTGGGAAATTTAAAATGGGTGCGGTATAGACATATGACACATTTATTTATAAATACTTTGGGTGGTTATAAAAAAAATAAACATGAAGGCTAAGACGGGTTCTCTGCTTCGCTTCGCACCTTAGCCTTAGCCTTCTAACCTATATTAAAAAAGTTCGGATCTGTTCATAATACATAAATGTGCCGTATAACTATACCCCATCCTTTAAAATAAAAGAGACTTTTATCTTGTGTGCATTTTTAGCCCATTTAGCTAAAAAAAAATTTCTAGCTCTTAAACAAACAAGATACAATAATCTATCATTTTGTATAAGAGACAAAAACGAACGTAAATCAAACGTAATTTAATGAAGCTCGACCACTAATAGAGTCATAATTATCTCTAATAGATAGTTTATAGCTACGTTAAAAAAATCACTGCGTCATATCGACAAGTAACATAATGCAGGTTTTTGGCAAGTTATGTAAATTGTTCGTAAATTCAGATATATATCATTCTAAACTCTAAATACATACAAAATATACATAGTAAAGTTTACAGAACGTACCTGTAGTACGATAATAATCCATTAGACAAGACGAACCATCTTCGTTGATAACCCTTTAAATAATTGGTCCATTTAAACAGCCATCCCTTTTTTTCTGGATCGCCAGCGATGGGCTGACCTTTGGGTACGATGACATCCGACATGATTCAAGTTTAGATCAAAATTTTTATTAGAAAAACATAATACAGCTTTTTACCAGCCACGTCCGTTGCCTGTTCACCAATTTTATCAACAGTATACAATCGATTTGTAATCGATTTTCGCAGTCGCGTAAAGATACAATTATTCGGGAAACAATTGATTTAATAATAATGTATATTATTTGTAGATTTTCTTAGTAGTTAAAATATTCCTTTGAAAATGTGTAAATCTTTGTGGTTTAGAGCTTGATGTTTCCCAGGTGGGTTGGGTCGGGCCACACCACATGGCTGGGGCTCATGCTTATCCCTGACAATAGATGTGGCACTAAGGGCCGCCACCTGCTGGGGTACGAGGTGATTGTTGAATTTCCATTTTCCCATAGCCCTGGTATAAAGCGATGGAAGGAACACCAAGGGGTTTTAATGAGTACATATCCTCGACCGCAGTATGACAATAATATTTGTTGCTTACAGTGCTAGTGCCACCCCACAATGTAGCAAATCCCACACTCCCCACTGAGTTCCGTCGCGGTGGATAGTCCTAAAACAGATTTCTACTCGTTAAAAATGGGCTGTACCGTATTTCGCCCCCAAAATCTGCTTGCTATTATTCTGTACGTAATTGCGTTGACTAGTAGCGTAACATTAGCAAGGGTGCCAAACCAAAAATCCCATACCCAAAGTATATCGCAAAAATATAAAATACATATTAATGACAAGGAATATAACTTCAAACAATTGTAGTAGCTATTTTACTTTTCTTACCATGTCATGTCGGTATAATACAATAACAAGATAATATAATAAGATGTGTGATATTTATTATCCCGAGAATCTTGCGGGAATTTTTCCAGAAACGGTTTGAGTTATTCGGATACATAAAAATTGGCCTATTCCGCCATGTTTCCACTGATACGATAGCATACCTTCTTTTTTTAAATGCTGTGATATTTTGTGTCCCGGAAATCCCGCGGGAATTTCAAGTCAAGCGTGGACGAAGTCGTGGGCATAGCCTAGTATAAAATATAAAGTTATCATTAAAACTGCTTCAAATCAGTTATGCATTAAAATAAGATTATATAGCATCACACCTGTTAAGAATTTCAATGTACTAATAGTGTATGATAATATATGGTAAAATTTTAATTTTATTGATAATGAACTGTAAAATTCAAATAAGAAATAAAATTAATGAAATAATAATAATATTCATGTAAACTAAATCAATTAAAAAGTTTCAATTGTTTGATACTGAAATGGCTCTTTACTACGAAAATTTGACAGATTGTGATCGTGAAAATTTTGATAAATGTATCTACACGTTTCGTTTCAGGTGTTGTAAATTTTTTAATAAACATATTTTACCGAGTTACATAACTTTTGAAAAAGTTTTGATTAAAATATATAGTTCAACCACTTTATGAAAGTAAAGTTGTTATAGTAACATATATAATATAATAATAGCAGCCCATAAATGTCCCACTGCTGGGCTCGGGCCTCCCACTATAGGGGAACGGACAGTATACCCGCCACGCTTGTCCAAGGCGGCTTGGCAGGTTTGACACATCGGTTATCTCGATGTGCAGGTTGCATCACGATGTTTTCCTTCACCGTTATTAGCACGTGGTAATCGTAACAATATATGCACATTAGGTCAGAAAACTGCCTAAGCGGTGCATGCGTTCCGGCCAGGATCGAACCCGCGTCCTTTGGGTCTGGGACGCGTGCGCTAGCCATTACGCTACCACGACTTATAGTAACATATTATAATTTAATTTTATAATTTATTATATGGTAGTATGAATAATACCCTCGTCTGTGGCAAATACTTAGTCTTTATACTCTGTGCTTTTATAACAAACTGACAAACGGACTGGCTTAAAGGCCTAGCTGCCAAGCCATAAACCTAAATAGTAAATAACTGACAATCGGAAATCGAGAAATTTTAAATTATTTTATTATGGTTGCTTTCATTCGTGCAAGGAGTTGTGTATTGGCTAAAAAGGTCACGAAGTACTTTGTTCAAGGTAAAATCATTATTTTACACCGTATGTAGAATAAAACCTCGAAAAAGTTGTAATATTTTCATTGGATTGTTTTATTGGCATGTTTAAATAGTCGTATTCTGTGTTTTATATTTTAGATGATTTTTGTGTTAATTAATTAAATAGTGAAAGGGAATTTATAGGCACTATAATTAATCATATTCTGTAAATTTTAGGACCAATAGTTTCAAGAAATATGGGTAGCTCGTATTCAAGGTCGTATTCTATTTCCCCCAACAGTGGACAATGTGGAACAACAAATGAGAGACGTAAGTTTTAATAATAGAATATAGTTTGAATAATATAATTTGTAAAAAACACTCACAATTTATATAATAATATTAATTAATGAAAAATAAGTTAGTTGATAAAATGTAATTACTTGAAACTCTTCTAATATCTTTATAAATGGTTTTACTTAAATACAACATATTACAGGTAATTTTTTATATTATTAAAATAAATGATATTCTGTTATGATAACATAAATGAAGAATCTAGCACCACTCTCTTTTTTATTATTACCAGAAAATAACAAACTTATAATTAACTGACAGAAAGTAGCTGTTATCAATTGAAATTTGAAACACCAGAGAAATGTGCTGCCTGTCCTAAAATAAATTTTATGACACTTTTTCTAAGACAATATTTATCCTACTTTTGATGGATATAATTTGTTTTCATTTCCCTAAAACAAATGTAGGTACAATTTTAACATGGACATTTAAAATTGCATATTTATGTGAACCGTATATGTAAATAATGTATACAAAACAGTACCAGTACTTGAATGTTAAATATTGAAGTTGAAATTATATTTTAACAGCTGGCACAATTTCCCGGATGGAATCAAGAAGCAACTATATAGAACAAGTGGTTTGCAAAGACAGTGATTTGAAGGAGAATGAAATGAAAGTATATGATATTGGCGAGGAAGGAAGAATTTTACTCGTGAAACAGAAAGGAGAATTTAGTGCAGTTGGCACAAAGTGCACACATTATGGTGCTCCATTAGATAAAGGTGCTTTAGGAGACGGCAGGATCCGTTGTCCGTGGCATGGTGCATGTTTTAGCCTGAAAACTGGAGATATTGAAGACTTTCCTGGATTTGATTCATTACCATGCTATCAAGTTACTGTTACTGAGAAAGGAGATGTTAAGGTAAGATTTTTTTTATTTTATGTAAACTTTGAATTTATGTTTTATGAAAAGAGTTTTAGAATTTTCATTGATAAAAGAAATCCTGGGTTTATCCCTGTTTCTGAAAGTACATAATACTGAATTTATGATAATGATTTCATTCAAAAATTAACAATTCATGAAATTTTATTTTTAGATATAACTCATGTGTCAGGATATATATAATAGATATTCTTAATTTAATTAATAATTTACACATTACACATATATCTTTATATTCCATGAACTCTTAAGCAAAAGAAAGTGTGCTCAATTACCTACTTTTTTAGCTGATAAGTACTTTCAGTATACTATGAGCACTAAATTAAATGCATTTAAAAGTTTACATGAGTAAAGTAATGTTTCAATTAGATTATGGATTGATTTTAACTCTACCACCACTTTGAAGTATTTGTGTGGTGTTGTTATATAGAGATGACATTTGACCATGCATTACTTGTTGTGATTTGATGCTGAATATTTTATGTCAATGTATAAAAAATAATGTCTATAAATGCACCACTTCACCCAGGCTTCCCCATTAACCTAAGAGGGTCATCGTCTCTGCCTTGATGTGGCACAGCCGTTTTGTCACTGTCATTGCCAGTAACACACCACAAGTGTCCAAAGCCAATTGATGTGTGAATCTCAAGGTGTAGGCCTCCTCACATGTTTTGATTAAGATCAACAATATGCATGTTAAATCAGAAAAATTGCTAGAGGTGCATGCTTTTCATCTAGTATTAAACCACATAATGGGACTCAAACAGATGTCTAAGTCACTAAGTTACCACAGCATTTTTAACACTTGAATATATATTACAAAAATTATGTATAATGATATTCAGGAAACACTCACTACAGTAGCAAATGAACATATGTTCTTTAGGAGCCATGATAGAATCAATTACATTCAGTAATTTATGTTGATTATTTCTTGCTATGCTAAAACATAACAAACTTCCAGATATTTCATGTTTATTTTTAAATTCTATTTACAAAAGTTTAAGATGTTACTATTTACAGAACTAGGGTTATTTAGTAGCTTGTTTTACTAATTTACTATTCATTCCTGATCATGCTACAAGTCAAATTTATTTAATTTTAAACTACATAATCATCAGTCTCAATAAATAATTCATAATTTTTTAGTGTCCCAATAAATAAATAAGACTTTTATTAACACCAAAATTAAATTTACATGTTATTTTAAAATTAAGGCTGTTTGGGTACTAACACCTAAACTAGGCCAAGCCTGTCTCTTAGGTGTTTGTCCCTTCCAGCGACTTAAGAACTATGATGTGAGTGTGTAACAGTGGTTTGCCGCCTCTGGGATAGAATGTTATTTATTGCACACTTATATAAATAAATAATTTGATGCCAAATATATACTAAAATTGTACTTTTTGGTATAATAAGTATTATTGAAAGTAAATGTATAGAATATTTAGAATAAATTTTTTATTTCTATGGCCATCAAGTCACAAACACAGACATCATAATTCTAATGTAACATGTTTTGAATTCAATTATAATCAAAATGTGTGTATATGTAATAATATTTTGTTAGTCAAATAATACAGTTTTGTGTCTTATAAACTTATAAAACACATGACAATATCTTTATTTTATTAATAGTGTAACAACAGATTCTGGTTACTACGACCACTATTTGTTGTGTACATTAGAGCTCTGATTTAATAATTAAAACTAACAAGTTGGGGCTAGTCTAAATAATAACTAACATTCCTTATTGAAATAATCTTTGTCTTTCGTGACCATAGCTACTGAAAAGTGGCCGAAACCTCAAAATAAAAATCAAATTAATAATGCGCTTAAAACCGTTAAAACGTAGTTGCAATTATAATTGAAGTATTTTTCGTCTATTGCCGAAAATCTGCCATTAAATGAGCATGAGTATAGCCGCATGGAAACTTTAGTAAGATTGATGGGTGAGGATGCTTGTCTGAGCTTTCGTCATTCGATTAATATATTCAGCACGACATGCAGTTTGCTGCACATTACTATGCGCTCAACGCAATGACCGACATTGTACTCGACACACATGACATAACTGTATGTTAAATAATAGGTTGGGGAAAAAGTCTTTTCGCATATAGTATGTATGAACTTGTAATAAGATCTCTTTGGCTATACCATTTGCATCTGGCTGGTTTTGGTATCATTAAAAAGTTTTAATTTTAAAGAAGACAATTCCACATTCAAATTAGGAAAATGTGTGATTTTCGTTTGTTTTTTTATTGTTAAAATGAGTGAATCTAATGAAGAAATTAGATACATTTTAAAATTTTGTGATTCTTTATTACGACGTAATGAAACCGAACCATTTTTGAAGAAGCTGATAACTGGTGATGAAAAGTGGATCACGTACGATAAGAATGTGCGAAAAAAATCGTGGTCAAAGGCCGGTCACGCTTCACAGACTGTGGCGAAACCTGGGTTAACTCGCAACAAGGTGATGCTGTGTGTATGGTGGGATTGGAAGGGCATTATTCATTATGAGCTGTTACCGCCAGGCAGGACCATCGATTCTGAACTGTACTGCGAACAACTGAAGAGATTAAAGCAAAAAGTTGAGAGAAAGCGGCCGGAATTAATCAACAGAAGGGGTGTGGTTTTTCACCATGATAACACTAGACCTCACACATCTTTAGCCACTCAGCAAAAATTACATAAGTTTGGCTGGGAGGTGTTAATGCATCCGCCATAAAGTCCTGACCTTGCACCTTTAGATTTTCACCTGTTTCGGTCTCTGCAGAATTCCTTAGGCAGTTTCAGGTTAACATCACGAGAGGACTGCCAAAACCACTTGTCGCAGTTTTTTGATCAAAAGCCCCAAAATTTTTATAGCAATGGGATCACGTCCCTACCTACAAGATGGCAAAAAGTTATCCAACAAAATAATACCTACATACTTTAGTCAAATATAAATAAACTTTATAAAAAAACCTTTTGAATTTTTATATAAAATGCGAAGAAATTTTTTCCCCAACCTAATACTTAGTTGTCCACTTTTTATTAGAATTCCCTGAAACTTAACTTATTTTCTGGAATAAAAAGTATTCTAAAATCATCCCCGTTGTGAAAATTATAAACATATTGTTACTTGTCCGATCGCGTAATTTACGAATCTATTCTGTAGAGAATACTTTTCGCCGAAATTAAGAATATGCAAAATATTTCATATTCCCCGTTTACGATGACTTGACGCGGACGGTTAGCAACAATAAAAAATAGTAACACTATAAAAATTCCAACAAAATTAAGAATAAACTATGTTTTGTAATAATCTCTATTTATAACCTATTTTACTAGGATATTGTTACGAATTTGTGGGTGTGGATTTATCACTAAGTTTATTAGAAGTACATCCACGTAATTCACAGTTCTTACAGGCACAACCGAATACAACAGGTCCAAACCGTAAAGCCGAAGCGATGGGTTTAATGCGTTGTTTGTGACACGATACTATTATTAATTTTTAAGGACGTTAAATATTGACAGATATAGGTATGTGTGTATAATTGTATATAGTTGCTGACGATATACTAATGATACTATTATTAATTTTTAAGGACGTTAAATATTGACAGATATAGGTATGTGTGTATAATTGTATATAAACTAATGTAGCTATTCGTTCATGGTGTTATTTTTAATGCTATAAATAAGATGCATTTGGCCACAGTCAATAACATTGGTGAAGCCCGAGCATATCAGACAAAAAATAAGTATTTTAAAATTACATTTTGGGAATCTGGTCTGACTTAGCCCCCTGATTTTATTTACTCTTTTTTAAATTCGATGTAAAATTTGTCTGTCTGTTTGAAAATAATATTGTTATTGTTTTATTTCCAAACAAAAACTAATCTTAGTAGCTTGTTGCGTCAGAAAAGCTTTGTGTGAATTTGTTTTTCCATCTTATTTTTTTGTTCAATTAATTAACAAAAACATTCAATAAATAAAAAAATGCGTGTGTGTCGGCAGTTTACACGCAGTAGAAGTGAAACAAAGTGACAAGGGGTGGGAGGAATATGTACTCAATTTCGTGACGTTACATTTCATTTATTATATCAATATAATATATTTAAGCTTTAGAACACGAAATTTAAAGTATTAACGAAAACCTTCAAAACATTTCCAACTCTATCTGTATGAGCATAGTGTTTAAATGATTAAATATAATGCGTTCTATCTCATTCTCTTCCAGGCTTAGTCCTATAGATTTACGTGTTTATCTTTTTTTAGTCTTCGTTTTATTGAGTTTCAAATCATAACGATTCTAAAGAAGTTTCACTTCAAAAAGGTCGTTTGGACTTCGGAAAATGTTTTGTCTCTTTTAGTACTCTAACGACGGTTGGTCCGATAACAGTTTGTAATCGGTATTAAAAAGTGGATACATTGACATCAAAATTTTCGTGTAGCATGTTCATACAACAGGATCGATAGGCATTAATTTTTGTTTGGTTAAATTGTCATTTTCTTGCTAACTCTAATTTTTTTTTATAAATCTGTGAATGGGGAACAAAATTTCAGGATAAATTATGGATAGTCTCCTAGGACAATTTCCGCGTAACTGGAACGGTTAAGGTACTTCCACTTACTGCCCCGCTCAAAGTTTCCACACTGTATAGTAATGATAAGGAAGTAACGATGACCGACGGCCTTCGTGGTCTAGTGAGCGGAGCGGCAGTCATTTAGCTCTCAGAGTCCAGAGGTAGCAAGTTCGTTTCCCCGTAGGGTGAATTATTCCATCTTTTTCTGGTGTGAATGTTACTGATATCGCTTCCAGTTGTGTCCATTATACTGTTATCTGAAAGTTCCGTAACCTTAGAATAATAATAAAAACTAAGTGTTCCGATATCATAACACAAACGTATGTTATTAGGTTTGTTGAGAGTCAAATTCAATTACTTATAAAACTTTATCTTTGTAAAAACTACGTGTTATAATTGTTTTGCAGCTATGACGTAAGGTTGTAGATTAGAATAGCTTGTTATTTAAATTATTGTTTATTTTTGTTATTAAAAATAATTTTCCATTGATATATAACGTTGAGTTTATATTTCGCCAGTAATTAAATTGAAAGGGTATTTTCAGCAGGGCAAATATATTTTTTTATTAAGAACATACATAAATTTCGAAGATTCCCGTAAAACCAGAGATAATAAATGTACTAAAGGCATAGATAACAACATCTGTTCTATTAAAAATGTCTATAAATATAGAAACTGTCATATTAAGTAAGTCCTAAAATCACGTGGTTTCGCAGTTAGGCAATCCCGGAGATTATAAAAAGTCCCGGATTATATTGTTTTAGTATCAATCGTATCCGAATCAGCTAATTTTTATGTATACTACCCACTTTAAAATACTCCCGGGAAAATTCTCGAAATGTATCGAATCTCATCACTTGAAAAAGGACTTAAGCTATCGCTCTTATTATGTGAAGTCATAATCAGCTAATATTTATGCAATCTAACTAATTTACACAATTCCCGGTAAAATTTCCACGGAATTCCGGGACATAAAGTACTACAGCATTTAAAAAACAACTTAAGCTATCGTTCTAGTGGAGACTTCGAAATTATATAATTTTGATACACCCGAAAAACTACGGAACACTCCCTGGTAAAATTCCCGCGGGATTCCCGGAATAAAAAATATTACACATTTTATTACATAAAATTTTCTATCCTTCAGTGAATAAAACACATTGGAATTCAATTTTTTCAATCTGGCCCTTTTAAATAATTCCCAAAAAAAAATTTCGCTGTACTCGCAGGATAAAAAGTAGTAAAGATTTTAAACCTAAAAATTTGCTGTCGTTTAGCGAAAACCGCATCGAAATCGGCCTAGTAATTTTTACATGAATCCCGAACAAGCAGACAAGAAATCTGAAAAAACTGCCTCGTCTTCTCCCATCGTTTGTATAGTGTATGTATTCCAGATGTTTTTTTTTAATTGTTTCAATGTACACACATGGCATTTTCAGAATTTTATAATATTACATTTGCTTTTCAATAATCAAATTGTATGCTCATCTAACCAGTCATTTGCTAAAATCCTTCATTAGCTTCCTTCATAAATTTTGTACTCTATCCCACAAGGAAATATTTTTAATTATCTTAAAGATATACAGTTTTATTTCTATACTTCAAACAATAGCCATATTTTGTTAATGTTTTTTCGGCTGTGACTTAACAAGACCTTCACGTTTATATAATAGTTAGGTGTAAGGATAATAAATAAAGGCCAGTAAACATCATAATTTATGTATTATTTCTCTGTTATAATTAAACATATTTGTTGTTAACTTTTATATGATTCGAATCCGTGTTAATTTATACTTTAAATTATAGATCATAACTCTAAATGATTTTTTGGACATGAGCAATATACGTAACTGCATTAACATCTATCGTAATCGTATTTTGTATATTTTATTAAATGTTAATTTTGTCATTAACTAAGAGAATGTAAAATGTCTGTGTTATACAAGTATTAATATACTACTAATAACTACCAGGCGGCTTCGCCTACTTACCTTTTGATACCTTACCTACATCGCGAGAAATAAGATTTTCAAGAATAAGAAATTATTCATGTGGCCATGAAGCCATCGTTTGCCACATGAAGCACCGTGATTGTTTGTAATATAGGATGTTAGATACTATGTTAAATAATTAATTTTATCATAAGATAAATTATTATTATTGAGAACTTATCTCATTTTATTACTAACAAGTATAGCATGTTTATAAAATGTAGCGAGCTAATCTCACGTAGCACAGTTAAAACCAGGTGCATTAGTCCAATCTTATTAAGTGGGAGCAGTTAAACTTAAAACTAATGCGTATTTACACAGTTCCGTAAACTAAATTATAAAACGAGCTACACCTTAAAAAAGCCATGACTAATGAGGGAGTGAGTAATGTGATTACCTCACTTTTGTTTTACACAAGTGAGTTATCTTATTTTTTTCAGAATTTCAGACAAATATTATGTTAAATTTTAACAGCATACTAAGGCTATATATATATATATATATATATATATATATATATATATATATATATATATACATATATATAGCTTCGCTCGCGTAAAGTTTAGATACGTAGCCAACGAAAGCGTTCTATTTTCCGTTATCGAAAGAGCATAAATATTAAATACCATAATTTTGATGATATTTCGTTTATTTCCAAAGTTATCAGGAAGGAAAAACTAACACGTAACTAGACGTTTTCAGTATATACATTACTAGCTGTGCCCGCGACGTCGTCCGCGTGGAATTTGCTTTCAAAACCCTCCAATTTTGAAACATTCTTCATTGGTGCTCCGCTCCTATTGGTCTTAGCGTGATGATATATAGCCTATAGCCTTCCTCGATAAATGGGCTGAAAGAATTTTTCAAATCAGACCAGTAGTTCCTGAGATTAGCGCGTTCAATCAAACAATATATTAGTATATTTGGCTACAACACTAATACTTACATTTTAAATATCGCGATATCTTTTGAATAAAACGTCCGAATTGAATAGTTCAAAAAATTCTAAAAAGGTATTGAATTCGTCTTGAATATGGAGTAATTTATTTTGATAATGATTAATACAAAGGTACAAAATAAAGAGTTTTGAAGTGACGGCATTTTAATTATTTAAAAAATTGAAAGAAAACACTTATTGTGAGATAACTACGATAGTTAGACATATGGTTACGCAATACTTTTTGTAGACAATTATATGTTCTGCAAAGTGGTAGTACATTATTTTGTTCTATAATCAATAGTTTTCTCAGCGCACGCCGTGTAAAGATTTTTTCGGGTAATTTTTTTACACCTTGGGTTACATTATTGGACTTTTAGTAAGGATCCCTAATTTTTCTGAAAATATAATATAGCCTATAGCCTTCCTCGATAAATGTACTATTCAACACTGAAAGAATTTTTCAAATCGGACCAGCGGTTCCTGAGATTAGCGCGTTTAAACAAACAAACAAACTCTCCAGCTTTATAATATTAGTATAGATTAATATAGTTTTTAAATGTTCATCATTTTAGACATTTATCATTGATCATTTGTATTATAATCTATAGAAATTTAATGTAATATATATAATAGTCTCTTCTTTCATCTTCTCCCAATTATTTGGGGTCGGCACAATATATCTTTTTCTTCCATACTCATCTATTCTAACGTACGTCCTATATCACACTACAAATTATCATATCATCCTTCACACAATCCATCCATTGCTTTTTTGGTCTACCTTTACAGCTATCCTATTAATTACATGTATTTGCACACCATCGTCATACACTCTTAATTCCTTTCACACAATCCACAGCCCAGGTTGTCTGGAAGAGATCGCTCTAAAGCGATAAGGCCGCCCTTTGTTCCTGCCTTGACATGAAATGACTGTAAATGATTTACTTTATGTGTATGTAGTGAATAATAAAGTATTATCTATCTATCTACATTTATATCAATGAATAATATAGTCCGATTAATCGAGTTTCCACTGTATGTTGTATTCTAATTATTTCGTTTCGAACCCGATCGCAAATCGTCCCCGGGAAAATTAAACTAACACTTTTTGTGAACTCGACTTTATTGCATTTTCTCAAAGTTGAAATGGTGATTTTGTATATTTTGATTATTATTTTGATGATGAGAAAGATTTGGTTGGAACCAAAAAAAATTATTCAATTGCCCAATTCATTTTGATAATGATACTTTGGATTATAATAAGAAAATGCCTACATTCAGTGGGAAAAACATTTTATGACAAAAGGTGTAAACAGAAAACGGCGAAGGAATTTTGAATAAAGAAATTGAACTTTAAATACTTGTATTTTTTATTATTATACAAGACAAATGGCCCTTCCTTTAATTTCGTCTACGTATCCCTCAGCTACATTTTCCATGACGAAATCCTTATACTCGTCTGTACCTACTTGCTAAATTTCATAAAACCGCCTTTATAAGTTCTTGCAGAAATAATAACAGTCCCTGTAACGATTTAATTATTAATGATGTTGCTAATATTTTATCGTCGAGTTTTGCCAGTTTTAATTATACTATTTATAGATATGATACTTCCTCAACCTTTCCCCGAGAATAAGAGATCTCTTAACAGTTCTGAGTCTCATATATTTAGGGTCAATTTGTGTACAAAGCCACATCATCGCTGTTTCATGTGCGGACTCACCGAGGGTCCGTCTCTATTTTGGTGGCGTCCGAACAACGACATTCGTTTATTTCCGTCTGGGGACGTAGCGTCTGCAATGTGCTGCGTACGGTACTGTTAGGAGACCAGCGCCTTAAGCGCAGTTCAGACTTGAGGAGTGTGCAATAATTGGCGATAAAGGTGATCATGTCAGAATGATGAAGGAAAACTGCTTGATTATAAATATTTTGAATGATAAATTATCTAGATAAATAGCTTGGATCTTTTTAACATTTACAAGGTATCGATTTGGAACCCTTTAATGTGTACTTACTTTATTTTGCTAGATTACCGTGTTAGCTGTCCTTTCGGAGTTTTACGCGACCTTATATTATTAGTCATTGTATCTATATATTGTGTTTTCTTATAAACAAAAGTTAATTAATTTATTGTGAAAACTAACAGCGAAAATAGACATTTAAATGAAGTTGCTTACTGATAATAATAAAGCTATTACCCGGTTTTCCTTGTATTAATAATAGCTAATCAAGACCAAAAACTAAAACCAAGTTATTTTTGAATTTGTAGTTAGAGGAAACAAAGATATTAATGTTAACAAAAGTTTGTTATAATTACGAGCAATATGAGATAGTACAAAGTTAAATTTAAACACCTACTCGCCATATCAGCTAGACTTTAGGCAGGTGAACGCGCGGCAAAATACCGATAAACAACTTAGCCGCTATTTAATATAGATTGTATATTTGCAATCAATATACCAATAAATGCAATTAATTGATCAAATAATATTATTATCAGTCGACGTGCCTGGGGGAATAATTCGCGACCCGTGTGTGGGATTCGCCAGATCGGGGGTGGCACTAGCGCGCCCAGT
This sequence comes from Dendrolimus kikuchii, assembly GCA_019925095.2. Classification (NCBI taxonomy): domain Eukaryota; kingdom Metazoa; phylum Arthropoda; class Insecta; order Lepidoptera; family Lasiocampidae; genus Dendrolimus; species Dendrolimus kikuchii. The sequence continues at coordinate 6,849,187 of CM034406.1, read as the reverse complement.
CAAAACTGGTGCCACGCTATTGCCACTCCCCAGTTAGGGATACCCACTAAAACCCCTGGGTGTTCCGTCCTGCGCCTTATGCCAGGGCTACGGGTAATTGGGATTCCCGGCTCCGCATGCCCTGGCAGGCGTGGGCCTCCCTCACGAGGCCTCTTCCATTGCCGGGGGATTAAATCCCCAGCGTCGTCCATGTCTAGTCCGGGCGTGGGGCGGTCTGTAACGCGCCCCACGGGAGGAGAAATGAGCGCGCGCGGAACACTTGCGCTCTCATCTCGACGGCGTGTGCGGGTGAGTGAGAACCCCTATGCCCCAAGGGGCCCCACCCGCGCCGCCCGCTTACGGTGGCCGAAGGTCGAAGTCCGCCCTCCGGCGTCGGCGCGTCCTCCTTTGGCGGGAGCGGAGCAATGACGTCCGCTCACGCTCCCGCTCCGCCTCCTCCTTCGCAAGCATGACGCGCTCACAGAAGAAAGAGACGGCGTCCCATCCGGGTTTGCTCCCGACCATGGTGCGAACCACGGCCGGGAGCGAGGTGTCAAATCCGGTAAAGGCGACGAGGTCTCGGCGCTGCTCTGTCCATGCTGGACAGTCCTGGAGTGTGTGCAGCGCCGTATCCTCGTCGCCTGTGTCACAGTGATGGCACCCTGACGTTAGCTCGCGGCCGAGGCGACACAGGTACCTCCCGAAGCAGCCGTGCCCCGAGAGGACCTGCGTCAGCCTGAACGTCAGGGTGCCGTGACGTCTATTAAGCCATTCGTGCAGGACGGGCCTCACCGCCTCGATGGTGGCGGGGCCCGCGCTGGGGCGTCGAAGGCGTTCTTCCCAGACCCCCACGGCAACCTGGCGGAGCTCCGACCGGCACGCCTCGATCTCGCGAGGCGCGGGTCTGGTGCCCCTGGCCAGGGCCTCTTTGCGCCACGTATACAGCGACGCTAGGACCCTGGCTTCCAGGTCCCATGGGGGGGATCCGGCGAGTAGCGAGGCCACTTCGAAGGACACCGTACCGAAAAATCCCACCGGCCATCGAGGACCAATCCCAGGTACTTCATGGTCTCGCCGATGCCGATGCGGATGCCTCCTACTATTATGCTGGTATCTGGAGGTGGGCGATTACGAGGGCCGTGAAACATCACGGCCTCGGTCTTCTGCAACGCCACCTCCAGTCCAAGACGCCGGATCCTGCCTACGATAGACGACACCCCAGCCGTGCCTAGAAGGCACGCCTGTCGATGGGTCCTCCCGCGTGCGGCGATCAGCGTGTCGTCTGCGTAACATACGACGCTGACGCCCGGGAGGACCCGACACCTCAATATCCAGTCGTATGCGATGTTCCACAGGAGGGGACCTAGAACCGACCCCTGTGGAACACCGCACACCATAGCTCGCCGATTCCATCCCTCGTGGACCGGGTAGATGACGGCTCTTTCACATAAATATGCCCCGACTATTCGGCGGAGGTAGGACGGCACCCGGAAGTACCGGAGTGCCTCCATGATGCACGGCCAGGGCAAGGAGTTGAAGGCGTTGGCGATGTCTAAGGACACCGCCAACAGGACCTCGCCCTGGGAAACTGCGTCCTCCGCCAGGCCTCTCAGGCGCATGACGGCGTCGATTGTGGAGCGCCCCGTGCGGAAACCGAACTGGTTGTCCGCCAGGTCCGGCCCCGTCGTCGATAGATGCTGGACGAGGCGGTCTACGATGATACGCTCAAAGAGCTTTCCGACTTCGTCCAGCAGCACAATGGGCCGGTAGGCGGATGGTGAATCCGCAGGGCGCCCCTCCTTACGCAGCAGGACGAGTTTTCCGGTCTTCCACCGTTTCGGAAACTGGCCCTGCTCCAGACATGCGCCGAAAAGGCTTACTTACGCCTACACTAACCCTTGGCTTAAATTAAGGTTACAAGAAAATTTTCGTCCAGTGACGTTGATGCAAGTAAGACAAATTCCCTTGTGAAGTCGCAATCTAGTCTAATAGTAATAAAAACTGACTATATAGTCAAAATTGCTAAGATTTTCTCGGTTTACGGGAAGAAATGTTGAAACAAGGGTTTATATTTTCTCTAAATGTATTTATTTTAATTGAATACATATATTTTATCGTGTTTCATTGCAGAGCTGGAGAGTTGCCAGGACACAATCCCAATTAAGATTAAATGTGAATGTTGCCCTACCAATACAATCCCTCAACAGTTATATTTTAAGTTTACATCAAAATTATTTTTCTAAATTTCAAGAACAATTGCTTACCCAACGGTTTAGTAAATAAGTCTGCAATATTATTATCAGTACTATAACACATACAATGTTTACAAGATCTTTAGACAGTCTCTATCATATATTACTACTTAACATAAACATGTTTCGACCTTTTAATACTATAATTATTCTTAAATATGTTAATTACAGTTTGGTTATCTTCTAAAATTTCAAAATTCACATCTTTATATTAAAAGTCGCTAAGTAATTTCTTTAGAAAAGTTCCTTTTAAGGTGCTAAACCACGGAGGGCATTCGTGCGAAGCAGTCGCAAATGCCCGTGCTCTTCTCGAAAATTGCAATTTTCCGCGCTTTTTCTCCCCCGAAAAGCGATAAATTGCGATAATAGTTGTGTAGTGACAGTGTACAGTGTTTTTTAGTTCGATTCCGGCGCGAATCAGTTGTTTTTCGACTGAGGTGAGTTTTTAAGCTCTATTCGCTTTGTTTTCGCGCGCTTCGGCGCATTACGCAATACTTAACGGTTATTTCGTGTTGTCAGACACACCGGTGCGCTTTCCTGGTCTTGGCGGGAGATAGGGCATCCAGTAATGGATGCCCCTGATTCCAAGTCGGCCCCTGGGCTTTCGGGTGCCCCTTGTAAAAGGGGACACGTGAAGGCCAAGGATGGTTGGCAGATGGCCGAGATCGGCGAAACGCGGCGGAAAAAAGTCCCGCCCAAATTATCAGCCCGACGCAGCAAGTCTGTTGCCGGGCCCCGCCCGCGGTGCCAGGCTGATGCCGTTATCACGGCGACAACCGAGGCACCTGAATCGCTAGGAAGGGCGGCGTCGGTGGTGGATCTCACCATAGACGCCCCCGAGGCTAGGAATAACGTGATGGGGCCACCTGCGGCACCCGTCACGCATAGGGCTCCGTCTGGCCGTGCGGCACGTAACAGTGCGGCACGCCCAGACATAGATAGGGAAGTGCTGCTCGCGGCAAACTCAGCTGTTTGCCTGGCTGTGAGTGCCGCGAGCACCATAGTCGAGTACGCATACATGGCGCCGTCGACCTCTGCGCGAGCTTCACCCGTGCACGGGGACGGCGCGTATGTACAGCACGAAGACATCCCACCGTCCGGTAGCGTCCCAGACTCGCTGGAGAACGCGCTCGACGGTGCGATTCGCGCGTTCAATTGTTCCCGCCCCAATTCGCCTGCCTGTAGCTTGGTCTATACGGCGGCCGGATCGGCGGCGGCAGAGAACGGGTGCCCCACGACGACGGTGTCAAATAGCGCATGGGCTTCACCCATGCCGACGACATCGGTCTGCGACATATCGGGTCGCAGCGTCGGGGACGGCCGCTCCACGACACCGGTTGCCGCGCGGGCTTCACTCGCGTCAACAACCGGGGTCGTGTGCAGGGACTCTGTAGGCGCGACAGCGGCGGCCCCTTCGTCTTCCTTCCCTACTGGGATGGGAGCCGCTGTCGCAATGTCGGCGCCTGTGGGTACAGCGGCTGCGGCGGCGGCGACGACGGCTACGTCCCCGTCTTCGGCAGCAGCGGCGGCGGCGGATTCGGCGTCTTCGTGCTTGTTGTTTCCAGCATCGATGCCATCGGCCTCGGGTTCGGCGACGCTGTCTACGTCTTCGGCGGCAACCGTGCCCATATCGTGTTCCCCCGTTTTTGTGGCCGGATCGAGGTCGCGCTTTTGGGACCGGTCCCAAAGCAGCGACGCCGACTCGGCCGCTACGTCGGGTGCCTCCACCCCAGCGCGCGCGCGCTCGCCTTTGCGCCCCGCGGGGGGCGCAACCGCGTCGGTACTCGCGGGTGCGGAGGCCTTCCTCCGCACCGAGGGGGGGGAAAAAGGGCGTAAGGCGCGCAAGGCCACCGCCGCCAAACTGGCCGCGGCTAGCCAGTGCGCCGCCCTCGTAGGGGACGTCTCGTCCTTCGGCCCAGGGGAGCTCCGCCTCGCGGCGAGCGCCCAAGTGGCCGAAATCCTTCAAATTGCCCAGACGTCGGGCAATCTGAAGGGGGGCTACGTGCGTCGGCTGAAGGATGCCGCGAACAGGTTGTCGGACATTGTCGACACCCTGGCCACGCGGAATCCGGAAACCGAGGCATGGAGGCTCGGAAACGAAAATGCGCGTTTGCGCATGGAATTGAACTCATTGCGGGGGGAAAATCTTTCCTACCGTAAGGAGTTTGAGGAAATGCGCAAGGCCCTAAAGGCCTCCGCTCCGGCTGTGGAGCCGGCGCCCGCTGTTGTGGCGACGCCGCCCCCCGTACCCGTCAAGCGGAAGGCCCGGGCTGTCGCGGCGGAGGTGGCGGCGATTCCGGAACCGCCCGCCGCGCTCGCTGCGGCTAAAAAACCGCGTCCGGCCCCTGCTGCGGTAGCAGGGCCAAAACCGGTTCCCGTCGACGGGACGGAATCGGCCGCGGCGCCCGCCGACGGGGCGGCGCCGACGTCCATCCCGATCGGGCCCGGCGGCGGGGAGTTCGATGCGTTTTTGCGAGTCGTGCTCGACGCCGTCGCGCCGTTCGTTCGCGCGCAATTTGCCGCGATTGAGGACCGGCTGAACCCCGCGCCGACCCTCCGTCCGCCGCTCGCGGCCGACCGAGGTAAGGCGCCGGCGCCCAGACCGGCGCCTCGCGACCAGGCCACCGGAAGGCCAAGACCAGTCACGGCTGCCGCCGCCGTCCGGCGAGGTCTGGGGGAAGCAAGTACCCCGGTCCCGGTGGAGGTGGTGGCGGCCCCGGCCGTCGGGGTGGCAGGCTCCCCACTGCCACCGGCCCCCCAAAAAAAGAAGCACAGGGGGGGCGTGAAGCGGACGCTCAGAAAGCAGCGGAGGGCGGCGCGCGCCGCCGCCGCTGCTTCAGCGGCCTCCGCTACGGTGCCCGCGCCTGTGGTGCCGGCCCCCAGGCAGCGGGCGGCGCTCGCGGCCGCGCCCCCGGCCGCCGCGGCGCCCGTCGCCCGCGCCCGCGCCCCGCACGCCGCGCCGCCACTGGCGCCCGTGGCCCCCACCCCCGCCCCGGAGGGGGGGGCGTGGACCACGGTCGTCAAGCGGAAAAAGGGTAAAGGGGCGAGGGCCGACGGGCCCCCTCCCCTCCCCCAGGCGCAAGCTGCTCCCCTGCCGACGGGGCGGGGGCAGCAACAGCGGAAACAGGCTGCAAAGCCTGCGGTCGTATTCCGCGAGCCGAAGTCGGCCGCAGTTATCATTAAACTGCTGCCGGCAGCGGCCGCGAAGGGTGTCGGTTATCGCGAGGTCTTTGCAAAGGCCTCGACGGTGGTCGACATCGCGGCCATGGGCCTCCGCGAGGGGCTGAAGGTGGTGCGGACCGTCAGGGACGCGCGTCTCCTCGAGTTCCAGCCGGGACCCGAGAGCGCGGCCAAGGCGGACCGCGTCGCCGAGGCTCTGCGCGGAGCCCTTGTAGGGATGGCTGAGGTCGTCCGCCCCGTAAAGCGTGGGGAGCTTTACGTCTCTGGGCTGGACGAATCAGTCACGGTCGATGGGCTGCGTGACGCGATCGCGCGCGCCGGCAATTGCCGGCGCGACGACGTGCGCACGAAGCACATCGGTGCAGGACCGGGCGGTTTGGGCGCATCATACGTGATGTGCCCCGTCGCTGCTGCCAAAGCCATCGTCGAGCTGGGCTACCTCGTGGTAGGCTTCACCTCGGCGAGGGTGGAGGCACTGGAAGCCAGACCGATACGTTGTTACCGGTGTTACAACGTCGGCCATGGCGCCCAGACCTGTCCGGACACGTGCCCGGACCGGACCAACTTGTGTCTCCGCTGCGGTAAGAGCGGACACAAGATGCCGGACTGCACGGCCCGGAACCCCCACTGCGCGGCGTGCGCGGCGGGGGGACTCAACGCTGCCCACCCCACGTTGGCGAGGTTCTGCCAGCCTCCCTACGTGAAGGGCAAATTCGTCCATCCGAGGACGAAACAACGCACGGGTGTTACGGGAGTACGCGCAATGGACACCTCCAATGCCTAGTACGCCCGTAACAATACTATTTCAGGCGAACGTAAACCACTCCCCCACCGCTCAGGATTTGTGCCTGCAGGCGATGGCGGAGTGGCAAGCGAACTTGGCCGTAATAAGCGAACCTTATTACGTGCCGCCTTGCGGCAATTGGGTGGGCGACCTCGATGACGTGGTAGCGGTGGTGGCCAGAGCCGGTTCTGGCACACCGCTTACATGTCTCGAAAGAGGAAAGGGCTATGCGGTGGCGGAGAGCGGGAGTATCGTCGTCATAGGCGTTTACTTTTCGCGCAACCGCCCCCTGGCGGAGTTCGAGCTTCACTTGGACGCCATCAGGGCTGCCATAGGCAGATTGTCGCCTAAAACGATCTTCGTAATGGGCGACTTTAACGCAAAGCACTGTTCCTGGGGAAATGCGTTCACGGAACCTAGGGGCCGGACGGTTGAGGAATGGGCTCTTCAATCCGGCCTGACCATATTGAACCAGGGATCGGTCCAGACCTGCGTGCGCGCGCGGGGTGGATCGGTCATCGACCTGTCATTCGCCACTCATGCGGCCGCCCGCAGAGTTGTCGGATGGAGGGTGCTGGAGGAGGTGGAGTCGCTCTCTGATCATCGGTACATCAGATTTGAGCTTACCCCCTCCTCCGGTCCGAGCCCTGTTCATCGCCCCCCTCTCCTCCCGCGTTGGGCCCTTACCAAGCTCGATCCGGAGCAGGCCGAGGAGTGGGCACTCACGGAAAGCTGGGCCTACCCAGTCGAATTCGAGAACCTGGAGTCGCAGGCAGAGCACATGCGCAAGACCCTGACGAGGGTTTGCGACGCGGCGATGCCTCGCGTCTCCAAGCGGCAGCCTCCGTGCAAGCAGGTCCACTGGTGGACCGAGGAGCTGGGCGAGATGCGAAAGGCAGTTCGCATCATCAGCCACAGGCTCAAACGCTGCAGGGCGCGCCGTCCTCCGGACTACGTCGCGGAAAATGGACTCGTGGGAGAGTTTAGGGAGGCCAGAAAGGCCCTTTCGATTGCAATACTGCAAGCGAAAGCCCGGGCTCGGGCCGAGCTCCTCGAGACGCTCGATCGGGATCCTTGGGGGCGTCCGTACCGTGGGGCCCGCAACACGTTGCGGCCTTGCACATCCACGGTCACGGAAACGCTCGAACCCGAGGTGCTCCGGTCGGTTATCGACGGGCTCTTCCCGGATCCGGGAAACTTCACTCCCCCCAGTATGGGTCCACCCGTTCCCGACACCCCCACGGACGAGGAGCCTCACTTCATCTCCGAGGGGGAACTAGACGTTGCCCTGGACCGGCTCCGGGGCAGGAAGACGGCACCGGGACCCGACGGGGTTCCAGGTCGACTCCTCTTCCTGGCCGCTAAACATCTACGCGGCCAGCTGCGGGAACTGTTCGAAGCCTGTATTCGCGCAGGTCGGTTCCCGTCGCAATGGAAGGAGGGTCGTTTGTGCCTGATTCCCAAGGGAGGTCGGCCTCCCAACGATCCGTCCGCCTTCAGGCCCATAGTGCTGCTGAACGAGGTCGCTAAGGTCTTCGAAAAGATCTTGGCGGAGCGGCTCGTGAAGCATCTCGACGCTGTGGAGCCGGGGCTTTCAGAAACGCAGTTCGGGTTTCGGCGGAGGCGCTCCACGATGGACGCCTTCGAGACGCTGCGAACGTCAACGGACGAAGCCGTCCAAGCGAAGGATGTCGTTCTTGCGGTGTCGCTAGACATAGCGAACGCCTTTAACAGCCTCCCTCATGAGACGATCAGGGAGGGGCTCCGCGCGCATGGAGTCCCCCCGTACCTCACGAGGCTGTTGGGCGCGTACCTGCAGGATCGACATATCCTTTGGGAGGGCGGTGAGTCCGGCAATCCCGAGTTAGGTCGTCGACGCGTCGCGTGCGGCGTTCCACAGGGGTCGGTCCTCGGGCCGATTCTTTGGAACGTAGGTTATGACTGGATCCTTCGGGTTCCGGTCCTGCCCGGGGTAGGGCTGATCTGCTTTGCGGACGACACCCTACTCACGGCACGCGCTGCGTCATTTGCGGAATCCGTGGACGTCGCCAACGCCGGGTTGGCGATTGTCGTAGATCGAATAGCTAGGCTGGGCTTGAGGGTCTCCCCCGCGAAAACGGAGGCCATCATGTTCCATAGGAAATTTCGCAATCCCCCCGCGGACTTGACCGTTTCGGTCCAAGGGGTGGCCATTAGAGTAGGGCCCCAGATGAAATATCTGGGGCTAGTTCTCGATGGGAAATGGCTGTTCAAAGCGCACTTTGAGCAGCTAGTTCCCAAACTCGTCAAATCCGCGGGCGCACTCTCGAGGCTGCTTCCCAACGTAGGGGGCCCGGGAGGTGCGACGCGGAAACTTTACTCTGGCATCCTGAGGAGTATGGCACTGTACGGTGCACCCGTCTGGTCCATTGCACTTCACCGCCACAACAGAACCCTGCTGCATCGGGCGCAGCAGGTTCTGGCCGTGAGGACCATACGGGGGTATCGCACAGTGTCGCGGACGGCGGCCACCCTCCTGGCAGGCGATCCGCCCTGGCATCTCCAGGCGGACGTCCTGACAGTGGTGCGCCGCACCCGGCAGGATGCCCTAGCTAGAGGCCTGACCTTCTGTCAGGTCGAAATCGAGGCGATCAGGAAGCGGGAAACCGCCTCCATGATCGCCATCTGGTCTCAAGAGCTCGACAACCCTGCGGCCTATGGCGGCTACACGGTGGATGCAATCAGGCCACAGCTGACGGAATGGGTCAACCGCACCAGCGGCACCCTGACCTTCAGGACGACACAGATACTTACCGGACACGGATGTTTCGATAAGTATCTGTGTCGCATTGTGGGCTGCTTGCCTTCCCCGGACTGCCGCCAGTGCGGCGCGCTCGACACGGCGTTACACACGCTAGTCGAGTGCGCCGCATGGGCGCCGCAGCGTTTCGAACTTGAGACGCACGTAGGTCCAGTCGACTCGCTCTGCGACTTGGTCAAGGCCATGTTGCAGAGCAGCGACAATTGGGGGGCTGCGGTTACTTTTTGCGAGACAGTAATGTCACTCAAGGAGGCCGCAGAACGAGACAGGGAGAGAAGTCCTGCAGCGCGTGCCAATGCGTCTTCTCGAGGTCGCCGGCCTTCAGCTGGCACCCGGAGAGGCAGGTACGCGCATTACTTCCCTCCCTGAGTTAGGTTCCGTTTACCGCGGGGGGCCTTTAGCTTGCTAGGAGAGCAAAGGACCTTCTACCCCCGCACAACGAAGTGGGGTGTGTTCTCCCAGGGCACACTCCAGGCACTTTATTGCGCTGGATCGGCTGGGCGTAACTATGTTCTAAATCTCAGCCTTTCCAACACATACAAAGCGCAGGGTCGTCAGGGAGGAGGGGGTTTTTAGTGGGTATTGGGGTTGCTCGCCCGTGCAGCAACGCTCGGAGTCTTCCACACTATTCTGTGACGTCGATCGCGGACGGAGCGCTGCCAAGAGCATACTATTGCTGCAGTGTTAGTGCCCCCGACCCACGCGTGGCGTTCCCCTAGCAATGCTACATTATCAATCTGCCCGTTAAACTTCAAGTTAAAATTTTGTTGCGATTCGTTTTGCCACTTGTCCGTGGAAGTTTCACTTCTACTATGTGTCCCAACACACATTTCGATTTTTCGCAGGTTTATTGCAAATTATGATTTGGTTAGGTTAGGTACATTTTAATTATTGATGCATTTTTTATTTAAACACATTTTATTTTATCAAACAAAAAAACTGAATTCGATCCAGAACCAAAAACGCATACTGCATAGTCTACTTTAAAATTATGCCGCCTTTCACCACTTCTTGTCTAAATTTATGCCGCCCCACCACGCGGCCGTAACGCTTTTTCGTGACAGAAAAATCATAAGACCCCCCCGTCTATTAAGTTTCACTTCAAAAATGAACTCTCAGTGACATGTGTAGCCAGCCACACATAATTTTTATAAATGTAACGATTTTATTACAGCGTTATGTACCATAAAGATTACATTCCCGTACTAAATTTCATCGATATGAACTCAGTGTTTTCTGAGAATAAACTGATATGAGACGGACGTGACGATTTCATAAGGATTCCTTTGTCGCCAAAATTGCTACGGTATCCTAAAAAGCCGTATATTCCGAATCTGGTTATTTATTTTCTTATAATATGTACCTTAATTTTGTTAAATCGTCGACCTCAGCTATATGTAGAATGTTGTTTATAAACCGATCCGTAACGCTATGTGATAAAGCGCGATCTAAAAACTGGATGACCTTGGGTCGCCCTGGTCGTAGAAATCTTTAGTACGATAAATCATTGTTAGCTAGTATATAGTCATTGTAGTCTATAGACTTATAAGCCAATGTTATGACTCAATGTTAGCACAGACATTTTACACCTAATACATATATATAATAGCACAGAACAATATGTTATCTTAGACGTTTATATGATCTAAGTCTTAGTCACAGGTAATACGTTTGTTCACAGTTTTTTTTTTGCAACAATTCGACGTAGAAAATAACTGATTAGCTTTAGATGAGTATTAAATACATATATAATGCTAGTTTTCCCAGTGGAAGTCATTCTATTGTACTTATATAAAAACTTAATTAGGTTTTTTTATATAATATAAAAACCTTTCAATAAAAAATTATGGTGAAAACTGCTCAAAAATCGGTTGTGTGGTTTAGGAGGAGTTAGCGGATATACCTACAGAGAGACGCAGAAAGCGACTTTATACTAAAAGATTTTGAGTCTCATAGCATTAATAATGACAGGCTAAAGATTTCCACGCGACTTCATCTGCGCAGAATTTGAATCTGTATGTACTATATAATAAATATGTATGTATGTATTTTAAATTAGGATTAAATCCTAACTAAGAAGGAATATGTGTAATTTTAAAGAAATATCAAATACGTGATTCACCATAGTATTATGTTCAATCTAGTTAAAAAGTCATTAAATTGACGATGTTGATTGCAATCATGAGTATTAGAGATTCTGAACAAAGCTCGGCGGAATGTGTTCAGAACGAAGTCTTAAAATAATAAATTAATACTACTACAATATTTTTTCTGGCCATTTTTTCGGTTGCTAAATCGATTAATCTACCATAAACAAAGCTGTATGGTACTAGAAACGTCGACTAGGTAGGTACTAACTCTCAAGGGACAGTAAACATTCAGTATTCCAGCTCTTTCTTTATTATGTGTTTTAGCACAAATCAGTGACTCGTTGTGGGTTGGCTAACACTGATACTGTCACTCGTCTTCGTTGCATTTACTATTGTTATACAAAATTATAGACCTTCATACAAAAAATAGACATATGAAAAGAATTTAGCATTATTAAAATTACAAACGTTCATTTTATCAAACTTAAATTACGAAATACTAATGTTTTAACTATCGTTTTTCAGGTTCGTGCCAAGATCAGTGATTTGAAATCAAATGTGCGAATTAAGGATATGGGCATGATATCGACCTGCGATGGGTCTGTAATTGTAATAATAGGCGGCGGCCCATCAGGCGCCACTTGTGCAGAGACGCTGCGTAGCGAAGGATTCAAAGGACGGATTACGCTCGTCTCTCGAGAAAATTACCTACCCTACGACAGAATTAAAGTATCTAAAATAGGTGCAGTCACTGATATCGAAAAACTCCAAGCGAGATCTCAAGAATATTACCAAGATTCGAACATAGATATATTGAAAGGAGTCTCTGCTACCAAGGTGGAGCCCAACGACAGGCTTGTCCATCTTAGCAATGGAAATAAACTGCGTTTTAGCGCCTTATACATTGCCACCGGCTCAAAACCCCGTGTACCAGATATTCCCGGAATTAACTTGCAGAATGTGTACACAGTTAGAGACTTTGAAGATTCAGTAAATATTCTGAATACGCTCGGAGATAATAAAGACAAGGATGTCGTCGTGTTAGGTTTGAGCTTCATAGGTCTAGAAACAGCCGCGTCATGTAATGAGAAAGCAAAATCTATGACTGTAGTCGGTAAAGATACAGCGCCACTCGGACAAATATTCGGAAACGAAATAGGGCAGAGCTTGAAACAACTGTTCGAAGACAAGGGAGTCAAGTTCCATTTTGAAACCACAATCACAAAATGTAATGGTGAGAACGGAGTGATAAAATCTGTGGAACTGGCGAACGGAACTACGCTAGCCGCAGATATGCTTATTTTGGGCATAGGCACCACGTTCTACACAGATTTCCTAAAAGATAGTGGTATCTCGCTTGAGGCAAATGGTGCGGTTACAGTTAATGATAAGCTGGAAACGAACGTAAAACATGTTTACGCCGGCGGCGATATCGCCTACGCGCCAGTTTTTGCTCACGGCAATAAACAAATGAGTATCGGGCATGTGGGTTTGGCGCAATACCACGGCCGTGTGGCAGCTTTGAACATTCTGAAAAAGGAGACACCCCTCAGGACAGTGCCCTATTTTTGGACTATGTTGTTCGGTAAGTCCATTAGGTTTGCAGGCTGTGGTAAACCGGCCAGTACTCTTATCGATGGTGATGTTGCCGCATTAAAATTCGTGATATTTTTCTTCGACGAATCTGATAGAGTAATTTCGGTTGCCTCTTGTATGAGAGATCCCGTGGTTTCGCAGTTCGCTGAACACTTGTACCAAGGTAAACCCTTGTATAGAAAAGATCTTAAGGACGATTACTACGCTTGGACGAAGAATATTAACTAAAGATAATTATTCCAACATTATACCAGTATTATTTAAAAAATAAATGTATTTATTGTGTATTCGTGTAGATGTCTCTTTTGAGACATAAATGTAAGATAAAAGATCTTATACTTTGTCCATATTGCTTTCTAAAACAAGAATATTAATTATTCAGTACAGTATAATACAGTTTAAGATTGTTTATTAAGAATACTTTAGAATTCAAATTAGCATCTTTAAGTTTCGTTGTATACCGAGTGTTAAGGAGATTCGATGGACATTTAAATAAAACATAATATTGTGGTATGTAAATGATTGGAGAAAAATATATTATGAAAACTAAAAATAAGTTAATATTCCATAATTGATGTTTAATATCCGAGTGTAATCTATGATCACAGTTTCTGAAAAATGCTTAAACATCAATAAAATTACAAAAATCATTATATAAAAAATATTTATAAACGTAAAATGTAACATAATATATCTATAGAAAATATTCACTATTATGCTATAATTTCCAAAAATGATTGTAAGTTCACTGATTACAATGTCCTCTAGTTAAATGTTCATTGTATCCCCATAAAAGGACCCACGTCTTTAAGTATTGCTGAGCTCCTTCAAAATAAATACAATATATTGTATCACAATTGTTTATGTCTCAAACGCACATGTATAAGTTAAAGTTTTTTTTATTTAATTAATATTAAGGAATGTTGCACGTTGTATGTTCGTGGTTAATAATTTTTCTAAGATATATTCTGTGGTAATTATAAAGAAAGAATACCTAGTATTTTCTAATTTTTTTTACGACTAGTACACATAATTAAAAGTACATTTTAACGGTTTTAACGCGGAATTTTGTTTTTTATTTTATTTTGACGTTTCGGCTAATTTTCGGCAGCCGTGATCACGTGAAAAGTGGTCGAAACGTGTCAAAAAGACAAATAAAATGCCGCGCTTAATACCGGTAGAAAGAATACCTTGCAAAAATGTATCTGACAGCAATCCTAAAAACTACATTTCTAGAGGGTGTCACAATCTTTCAATGGTATAGAATATCACAAGACTCAACCAAAATTAGTATTTGAAACATATCTTTTGTCCAATTCATTAAATAATATGTAAGTCAAAAAATTCATGATTTTGAGAGTATTTTTTCAATTTAATTGAATTCAAGTTTTAGCTTATCTATACTAATATTATAAAGAGCATAGATTTGTATGTTTGTAACGAATAAACTCAAAAACTACAAGACCGTTTTCAAACTTTCACCACTAGAATGCTACATTATCGCAGATTAATATAGGCTATATTTATTACTAGAAAAAATTAGGAATCCCTACTAAAACTTCAATAATAAAACCCAAGGTGTAAAAAAATTAGTTATTTAGTTTGAGTTGGTCCGGGAATGGTTTAGATGCACAATTAGACCCGGTAGGTGGCGCTGGAATCGAGTTCTAGATTTTTATTTTTTCAGGGCCGGACAACGTTTGCTGGAACCGCTAGTTTGATATAAAACATTACTTTATTATTTGCAGAAATTGTTCCTTGTAAGCTAGTAAATCTACTGGTGTAATTATATATGCTGTAATTTTTTTTAAATCAGCCAATTCAATTCCTGACTAGGGAGGGAAATTGATTTTTCAGAAATCTAATGATACTACTTTAGTTCTTATCAAATTAGTCTAATAGTATTTTTTGCTGTTTCGTATAGTTCATGATTTGGTCATGAAGGCTCATTTGAAAAATCTACCTGCATATAGTCTTATTGACTTTGAGAGCTTCATACGTCTAGTAATAGCAGTGGACAACGAACTACTGGCTAGCGCAACGCGGGAGCGCACATATTAATAGTTGCTCTATCTCGCTCGCAACATCGCATCATCCGTCCCGCTTACACGTTGGGCTATTGTACTAGCTGTACGACTTGTTAATATTTGTACTTAAGGTTACCGTTTCCAAACTAAATTAGTACACTTCAGTTCACATCAGCACTTGACAGTGAATACTACTACTCTCCGCTTTCTCTCTACCTCTCGCTGCTACAGACTCTTCAGGTAATCAGAGGGCCGGTGCCTACTGCGGACAACGAATCGGTATGGCAATCCAGCGCGGTAACTTACACATAGACGATGATGACCTATTAGTATAAGCTCGGAATTCCACTTAGTCTTAGGGATTATAGGTAGGATACAATACATATAACTAAGTTTCCTTAAATTTTCGTTCTTAATTTAATATGACGATTTTAAATTGTATAAAATAAATAACCATCTGCCAAGTGATATATTGTTGGCTGAAAATCTATTATGCTAAATCAAAACCTAAGTGTAGAAAGGCTTGTTGCGCCCTCTGGAAATGTAGAAACTAGGTGCTTTTATGTAGTTGCAATTTTACTCGGTCATTCCTAGTCGTATTCTTTCTATAGCAGTATGTATGTACATTTGTCAACAAGTATATCGCACCCTTAGAATTATAGAGACCCCCCTTAAGAGAGCAGCAGAGCATTTGTAGCACCATTGGTGTTGCAAATGTCTATAGGCGATGGTAACCGCTTTCCATCAAGTGGGCCTTCTGCCTGTCTGCTGTACTCCTGCAATAAAAAAAAATAAAAAATCAAGTTCTTCAATTTTGTACCTTATTTTTTATGTAATAGTTATTTAAATCCAATGACCCAGTTTTGATTTAGGTCAGTATAATTTTAAGGGGGCGATATGTATATCGTAATATAATGTGATATCTTGCCTTTAGATATTATATAATCGTAATATTTAATACATTACTGATATTATATTATAGTTGTATTGACCACTTATTATTTACACAAGTGTTTTCAAGTTATTTCATAATAATAATATTGATATTTTTATATCATAAAAACAGCTCATATAATCATGTTGTTAATTTTATATTGTGCTATGTATTGGTCTCGCATGCGACTTTACAGAGTTTAAATGCTGGAGTTTCGGAAGGGCTAAGTTATAACCAGTGCTTGGAATAGATCTGAATTACCTATCAGTAAGGAATATCGGCATAGAGTGGATAAAAGCATCAAAAAAGTAGGAGTCACTACATAATATGACAATTTTAATATCTATCATTAGTAACGGATTTACCAATAGGCTGTTATAGTTTGGAGTCTAGAGCGGCAGATGTGGGAAGGGCGGCAAATTTGGGGCCAAGTTTTTTCTTGTCTTACAGAAATTTAAAAAATCATATTTATATACCTAAATGTGATTAAATAAAAACATCAAATCTTAAGTTATTCCATTTCTATCACGTATTCCACCCACAAGAATATTTTTAAAATCCTATCAGGTCCACCTACAGTGATAATAGTAATAAGATAATAATAGTAATACGAGTTGATCTGTGGACTCGAAATAAATAATTATTCACCAATATATTTACCAATTAGGTCATTTTTACTATAATTTGATTAGTAGCCTTTGGCTATGGCAAGTACAAACACATCAATCTCTTAGTTCACAATCTACTAATTACGAGAAAAAGGTATAATTAAGATGATAGCGCAAACATTATAAAGTTACAATTTTATTGACAAAAAGAATGCAATTAATATTATTGTGAAGTAGGATATCGACTTGTAGAGGTCGGTAGGTAGGAGCGGCAAAATTAAATAGTTTACAGGTGGCAATTGCCTAAATGCGCCTCTGCCTGTCATAGATACAATAGTGTTCAAAGAAGAGCACGATTTGTTTTTCAATATTATTTCTTGTTTACGTTACGATTTTACTTACCACTCTTATCTAAATTGAGAATAACACTAAGTTATATTAATTTGAGCTAGACTTCCAGCAGTTCTTAAAGTACTTTGAATTTATATGGCTGTGTATCAATATTAAGAAGAATCTGAAGTTTGTGTCAATATAGAGCTTGTACTTACTCTTTTGAAATTAGCACTTGTTTTACAGGCGTAATTAGCTATGTTTAGAATGTATATGTTAAAAATATCACTTACATCACACTTACATATTATAAGTACTTATCAGTAATAGATCTTTTCTTCTTTTGCATCACGAAATTTTGTTTTACGAAAAAGGAACGTAAGAAATATTCATACAATACATTTACCTATATGGTAAAATGGATTTTTAGAAGCATTTAACCTTGTACACTAAATGACCCTGTCTCATATACCAGCTTTAGGGTCCAAAGTCAAATGACTGAATTATAACGTTTAATCATATATATACCCAAGAGTATATAGAGTAAACCTTCTCTTCATACAAATCCTATATAAACAGAGTGAGACAACCACAAAAACACACGTCGTAAGCCTCGCGAGAGCGCGACCGCAACTGTCACTGAGCAAATATATGTGCATGACACTCAGACAGGGTCTAATGGATTGTAGTTGTTTGATTTCGGAATTCGATCTGGTCCCAGTGCAACAAACTTAACAAATTCGCAACATCGTCTGAACCACTATCACTACCAACATATGCAAACTGATTGATGGTTTTCCAAACACAATCAGTTACTGCACAACCTTCTGCAGATTACAGTTGCGGTGGATTATATAGCTTGTATATCACCAGTTTACTGCAAGAATTCATTAACTGTCATATAATATTTTTGGGACATCTATGGACTCTCAAAATCAGGATTGTGTTTGCTTGTCAGCCAAACTGAATCATTACATAATATCAACAAATTATCTAACAATCTAGTGTTGCGAAATAATGTAATTTGTAAGTAATATTATGAGAAAAAAATGTTAATTTACTCGTTTACAGAATATTTATTTATGCATAGTGATAAATGTGATGTTTGCATTATTCTTGTGGCTGTTGTTAAAAGGCTTTTGGAAAGTACATTAATTAATTCATAAATGTAAAATATTTTTGTTGAGGTTATAAGTGATTTAAATGTGGATTATACACTAGTATTTGTATGTTGTTGCATAATAAAAGCTGTGTATTAAAAACTCTTTTATTATCATCACCTAAGCATGGTGTTGCCAGTCTATCACAAAAGCTATCATACTTCCTTGAAAACAATCATATTTTCAAGGAAACAACTGTTACTTCACATTTGGATGACTATTCAGGTAATTCCTCCCGATGTACCTGCACAGTAGACCCATCATAGTAGCAAGAGAAACATCCAACAGTGTATGAATCGTGTAAGCAGAACAGACCTAAGAATGTATAGCGAGAAATACTGCCATTTCCGCTTGCAAATAAAGTTTATCTGTACAGGAACAGAGAAAAAACAATTTCATACAAGGTTGCCTATCATAAGAGGTAACAAAAACACTTCACAGCCAGGTGGTATGGTACTTTTGGTAGCACCTATGGTGTTACAAATATTCATAGGTGATGGTAACCACCTTCCGTCAGGTGGGCCATCTGCCTGTCTGCTGAACTCTTAACATTCCTTAACAGATCGATTGATCCTTGCTAACTACACTATGATTTGGTATAATAATATAGCATGTGTATATTTTAAAAAAATTAACAGATTTGATTCCTAACAAGGGTAATTGATTTTTCAAAAATCTAAGGATGCCATTTTAGTTTTCATCAAAATTGGCCTTAAGACTCCATTAAGTATTTTTGCTATTTAGCATGGGTTTAGGATTTGGCTTGGAAAGCCCACTTGAAAAATTTACCTTTATAACAATAATTCAATAGATCAGCTTGGAACTAACCAGAGTTCCAAGCTGATCTATTGAATTATTGCTATTTTAGACTGAGTGAAACATTTACATCATAAAAAAGATTTAGTGTATGTAGGTATTATCATTTTATGTTATTGTAGTACCAAGAACAGGCATTACTATGTCAGAAAAAACTAGGTAGAATTTCATATCCTGAATTCATAAACTCAGATTTTAACAACTTAAAAGTAGGTTGATTTTGACCAAGGCAAAAAATAAGCAACATAAATTACAATATTTATTTACTTGCACATATTGCAGGTTGCAAATAACTAAATTTAAGTCAAACTATTGATAATTTTACCATTGATTCTAAAAATTAATCCCAAGACTCCTTAACTCTCAAATGCTTAAGACGTTCATATAATGTGACATCATTTTTGAACAGCATTCTAGATTTATCTAGAACTTCTTGCTTGCGTATTTCTGGTTTTCCCAACTCACGTGCATGACCATCACTTTCAGCCTGAAAATAAATAGCAAAGTTATTAGTAATAGCTATTATGAAGTCCCAAAATTTTACAGGTCAAATTTACAAATCTATACTAATACTAGCTGTCCCAGCAGACATTCTTCTGCCCTGAAGAAATAAAAATTAGAACACGATTGCAGCGCCACCTACCGGGTCCAATTGTGAATCTAAACCATCCTCAAATCCACTTGAACACACAAAAAAATTCAATCAAATCGGTCCAGCCGTTTAGGGAGGAATTCACTGTCAACACACATACAGAAGAATTATATATATAAAGATTATAAAGAGGTAAAGTTTGTGATGGAGGGAGGGTAATTAAAGGAAAGCTACATTAACAGAGAGTGTTATAGGCTATATAACATGACGATATATACCATGGGATACCTCGCCTTGACTCAGACTAAGACTCCACACCAACGTCACAAAGGCCCCAAACCACCTTCAGTTGAGTGGTGCCCTACTGCCCTACCCTACATCAAGGGGGTCACAGACTGAATTGGTCACATCCTTAGGCGAGCTTCAATCAAAACATATTTCAAGCCACAGAAAAAGATTACCCAATTTCTGAGACCTGTGACATGCAATATCCCACTCCAGGATGCAGGAGTTTACAAGCTTGATTATGAGTGTGGATTGTCATACATTGGGCAAACAAAGAGGAGCATAAAAACACAAGTAAAAGAACACATTGCTGACATGAAACACACAAGGTCTACGAAGTCTGTGATCAGTGAACACACGCTGGATAAACCCAACCACTACATCAGATTCGATAACCTACAAATCCTCGCGAAAGAGAATTGTTTCATACCTAGAATGATGCGCGAGGCTATTGAAATCAAAAAACACCCAAATTTCAGTAGAAAAGATGGTTGGCAAGTACCACCTGTTTGGGATCCGATCATCAAAACTATTAAGACCCAAACCTAGCAAAAACCAACTGCCAGACCTCAAGACACTGTGAGCTCTTTCTGCGTGCAACGGAACACAAACCAACTTGACTGATAATTACTTTTATTTTTCCTTCCACCCATTTTAATATTATATAAAATTATTAGAGCTAGGCATGTTTGCTGAAGAGTTTCTTGCGCCGCTTCTTCTCTTCAAGCCATAACATGTTGCGAAGCGGTAGTAAATTCTTCTTCTTTTTTTGGATTATGGCTCCAACGCAGTTTGCATTGATTTGGCCAATGTCACAGTAGGTGGTAAAATGTCAGGTGCATATAAGAGTATAAATGCGAAAAGAAAAATTTGGTCGGTGATCTTCCAAATCACTTTCTGAGATCCTGAGGACAACACAAAACATAGAGTGTTAGACTAACTACATTAGAGATAGATGTTATTTATTGTTAAAAACTTTGATAATATATGTACATGTCTACTATCAGCTAGGGTAAGAAGAAAGTCCACATTGACCGGTCGGGGAAAATCTTTGAGTAATATACTGTAGAGGGGAGAAACTATTTTGGGACATTCGAAAAAAATGTGATGGACAGAGCCGTCAGCTAAGCCGCACTCACAGAGAGAATTATCGCGAATTCTTAATTTTGCAAGAAATACAGGACAGCAACAGTGGCCAAGACGCAGGCGAATTATAGTTGATATAACTTTTTTGGGTAGTTTTCTATAGTTGAAGAACCAAGGTTTGGGACGTAATGTTGGTTGCAAACTACCGTAGTATCTGCCAACAGTCAGACGGGACTGTTGCCAGATACCATTCCAAGTCTCAAACATCTGGGGCCGCGCGAGAGAACGTAAATCGCGGGGAAAGCATTTATTATATTTGTTACTACCCGAACAGACAGCTTCCTTGGCGCAACAGTCGGCAATCTCATTTCCACCAATTCCACAGTGACCTGGGATCCAGGCAAGTACTATATCTAAACCAGACGAGTGACAACGAAAGAGGGCTTCCTTTATTTTTAGGGAGATGACAAAGTTATGTTTAGCATGCAAAGGTAATTTTGAGATATCCTGTAGGGAGCTTAAGGAATCAGTAAAAATGATAGATTTACTTATGTTATGGGATTCAATATAAAGGACGGCTTCTAGAATAGCGATTGATTCGCCAGTGAACACAGAACTAGGAGGAGGAATTTTGAAATTTAAAATAATTTTGTATTTGGGAATCCAAATAGCTGAACCAACAGGGCCATTTTGAGATAGCCGTGATGCATCGGTGAAAAACTGAAGGTGGTCTGGCCAACGATCCTGCGTAATTTTACAAAATAATTGATTAGCATCTGGAGAATTTTTGTGAATATCTAGATTTAGAATAACATTAGGTTTATAAATAAGGCTTTCAAAACTTGACTCAAAAACAGGATTTTTATAATTCTGGAAAATGCCAAGAGGGAGATCTACTAGTTTCTTATACGAATTTATAAGAAGTGGAAGACATTTGTGAGTCCAATAACTAGATGTGAACGATATTTGAAGGAGTTGATCTAAGATACCTAGAAGGGGATGATCTGAGAGCTCTATCACTTTATAAAAGAATCTGTCCGACAGAAGCTGCCTGCGAAGAGCAAGAGGAGGGTCTACACACTCAACCTGAAGGGCATTTATTGGAGAAGATTTCATTGCGCCTGTGATGATTCTGAGGCATTTGGCTTGTATGCGTTCCAGTTTCATGAGAGCGGATTTACTGCAGGGTTCCAATATGAAGCAGGCATAGTCAAAATGGCTGCGGATGATGGCATTATAAAGCAGCTTCTGACAATAGGGGTGAGATCCCCACCTAACACCTGACAGGGCTCGAATTACGTTAGTGTTTTTTTCTGTTTTTGCGCAAATATAATTGAGATGGGGGAGGCCTGAAAGTTTGGCATCGAGGAAGACACCTAGGAATTTAACAGAGTTAGCAATTTGGATTGGATGATTGTTAATGTGAATGTCTAGGGCAGGAATATCTCTTTTGCGGGAGAATATTACAGCCGAACTTTTTGAAGCAGAAAGTGACAAACCGTGCTCTGAAAGCCATGAGTTAAGATAAAAAAGAGCAGAATTGATACGGTTTGAAGCATCACTGAAAGAGTCAGAAGTGGCATATAGAGCAATGTCATCGGCATACTGAAGGGCTTTGCAAAAGCAGCTTACAGAAGATTCTAAATCAGCCGTATAAATGTTATAGAGGATCGGGCTGAGGACAGAGCCTTGGGGTAAACCTTTCCATACAAGACGCGGGGGGGAGTCGATTCCCGAAACGCGGACGGAGATTGATCTCTCCATGAACATATTGGAAACAATGTTGACAATCCTCGGGGGGATACTCAGATTGTGCAGCTTCTGCCTGAGTATTTGAAGGTTGACGTTGTCGTATGCAGACGTTATGTCTAAAAAGACTCCTACGACATGTTCATTTCGGGAAAAAGCTAATCTGATGTCTGAGGTAATAAGGCTGAGACTGTCCATTGTACCTAAACCTCGTCTAAAACCAAACTGGCTGTTGGCTAATATGCCTTTGCTTTCTACGATCCACTCGAGTCGATTTTTAATTAAATGCTCCATAATTTTAGCAAGGACTGAAGATAGGGCTATAGGTCTATAAGCATCAGGGTCTGAAGCATCCTTGCCAGGTTTTAATATTGGAACAATTATTTGCTTTTTCCAAGACTCTGGGATAGATCCGGAGAGAAAAATCTGATTCAGAAGGTTCAGTAGAAAATGCTTAGAAGATTCACAGGACTGAATTACAAAGGAATAAGTAATGCCGTCTACTCCAGGAGAAGAGTCTCGGAGATGATCTAGGGCAGCGCATAGTTCTCCAAAGGAAAATTTAGAATTCATGGGATTCAACTCATCTGAAGGGGAACAACTGATGGGGGGACAAGGTTCAAGGGGAACAAAAGGAGGTGCAAGCTTGTGCATGAAATTGGGAAGCCAGGAAGATGGATTATTGGAATTAATATTATCGTCACTTTGGGACTTTCTAAAGGCTTTTATTTTCTTCCATATCATAGAAGCTGGAGTCCTGGGAGAAAGGGATTCGCAGAAGGCTTGCCAACCTTTTTTTTTCTTTGAACGCAACAGTCTTTTAGAGGAAGCAGAGACTTTCTGAAATTCTAGGTAATTATCATATGTGAGGCTCCTGGTAAATTTAATCTCCGCTTCTTTGCGCTTTTTTACTATAGCGGAACATTCAGAATCCCACCAAGCAGGGGAGGGAATTTTATTTTTTACAGAGTTTTTTAAGGGGATTGATTGCTCAGCAGCAGATGTCAATGCAGATACATACTCATCATATAGGGAAGTAAAATTCAGAGAAGAAACATCAGGAAGAGAGTTTAATTTACTTTGTACCAAGGAAGAGAACTTATGCCAGTCAGCTAGTGCGAGTCTAAATCTCAAGAGAGGGATTGGAGTGACAGGAGGGGGTGAAGAATCAGGCAAGGAACAAAGAATAGGGAGATGGTCACTTCCATAACAGTTAGAAAGAACAGACCATGAAAGAGAGTAGGCTATGGAGGGAGAGGATAAAGTAAGGTCAGGGGCACTCGGATTTTGAAGGGGAGAGACTCTACGCGTAGGGGTTCCATCATTAATGATGCATAAGTTTAGATCATTTAAGATATCAAGAAATGCTGGAGCAATAGGATCACAGGAAGCTGAACCCCACAAAGTATGGCGGATATTTAGGTCTCCTAGAATGAGGAGAGGGACAGGAAGATGGCATAAGAGGGAGAAAAGTTCTTGTATGAGGAGAGCATTGGGGTAAGGGATGTAGACAGACACAAATGTTATATTAAGACAACGGACAGCTACAATATTAATATCTGGGGAGTGAGGGGGGAGGGTGAAACGGGAGAATGTAATATTTCTTCTAACAAGAATAGCACAACCAGCCCAACCATCCGATCTATCATCTCGGATACATGAAAACCCAGGCACTCGAAATAAAGAACCAGGGTTCAACCATGTTTCAGAGAGGGCAAAAAGGTAAGGATTAAACTGATTAATTAAAAAAGATACTTCATGTTTTTTATTATTAACACTACGACAGTTCCATTGAAGGACCTTCGCCATTTTGGATAGAAGAGTTTATAAGTGACGTAATAATTTTTTGAAGCATATCTATGACATTGTACGGTTGTATATCACCACATTTAGAAAATATATTAATTAAAGCTGTTGACAAAATTTGTACTAAATTATCATTAGCGGTAGAGATATTAGGGGAGTTATCGCCAAGAGCACAACCATTTGGTAAAGAGGAAGGTGGTGAGGAGACAATATTAGCATGGGCTAGATGATCATATGTTGTACCTAGCTCCTGTCTAGGTTTTCTATGTATATAGATGGTTTTCCTATATGAAGAATTTGGTGCAGATTGAATAGTATTGGGAGAAGGTTCAGGGCACATAGGCGAGGGAACAGAATTAGGGGAGGGATAGGGTATGTAGGCAGATTTGTTTGGAACTGTTGAGGAAATGTCAGCATATGAAGTCCGAACAGGTTTAAATCTACGGGCTGCCTCAACATATCCAATATTTTCAGTGGACATTATGACTTTAATGTTTCTTTGGCGTGCATGTTCGGGGCATCTAGAGTCAGTGGCTGCATGGTTACCAGAACAAAACAAACAAGTAATTTTATCCTCAGGTACCTGACAAGTGGCATTTTCATGCGGGCCAGCACAGCGAGAACAGCGTGAGTTAGATCGGCATTTGTCACGGATGTGTCCGAAACGACAGCATTTTAGGCACTGTATAGTGGGAAGGGTATATGTTCCAACAGGTTGAGAGAGGTTGCAACAATAAACATGGCTTGGGAGGGATTGGCCTAAAAAGGTGAGAACTACAGTACCAGTGGGTTCCCAGCAGGTTGTATCTTCAACACGTTTTTTTTTATTTAGTCTTCTCGCTTTAATTACTATAGAAGACTCTGGACGGCACTCAGTCCATGAAACCAAGTCCTCCAAAGACCAATCTAGAGGGATTGAATGAATTACACCCATACGGGTAAGTTGGAAACGGGGAATTATTGCTGTAAGATTATTTAACTCTAGGAGAGGGTGGGATAAGAATGAGTTAGCTTCAGAGAATGTTTTAAAATAAATAGAAATTTTGTTTCTTCCTATGTTTTTTATTTCGTCAACCCCTGAGACTTTGCTGTTGTAAATAACTTGGGCTATTTTGAGGGCGCGCATATTGTTGGATGATTTGGGCAGGTCCACATCGGGACCCGTAACGTAAACAATAAAAGGGCCTGAGTCAGACTCAGAATACCTGAGATCCGAGTTTGCCTCAAATCCAGGTCTGGTGTATGTGTGTTGGATAGAGACTGAAGGGGGCAAAATTCTTTTCTCGGGGGTATTTGAAGGAGCCTCTAAAGAACGTTTAGCCCGTAATTTCTCCTTAGTTTGGCCAATAGCATGAGATTCGCCCACTTCCATTCCTAAAGAATGTCTCCCCCTATCAGGAGGGACTTTCTCTCCCACCGACTGCGACATTTATGAAGTAAAGTACTTACCACTAATAATAAACTTAAAAATAGCCAACACCAACAGATAAATGACAACACAAAGCCAGGAAAACAGAAAAACACGAAAGAAAACCAGGAGAAATTCGCCAAAACGTGATTCCGCGGGAATGTCACCTGTCAGCTTTTTTTACTAGACGATCTTTTCCTCTAAATATATGTCCATTAGGCATTCGATTACGCCGAAGAAGTACTAAAGATAACTTCATTGTAATGTATTTATGTATTACAGAAACAAAAGTTATAAAAAAGAAGATTATACCCACAAACTACTATGATTATACCAAACAGTTGATTAAATAACTTTTGTATCTACTTGCATGCACAAACCAAAGAGTATGTAACACTATGTCATAAACTACTATGGATACTCACTACGTTTAGCACAAACCACAAACTACTATGGATACACAAACTACTATGGAGTACTCTGTAACACAAAGTACTATGGATACTACGCTCTGTACTACGTAGGTATCTTGCATGCACTTTGTTGATTTATTTTAGTTTGTCTGGAATAGGGATGCCGATCTGGGATCGATTAATTGAATAATCGATTTTTCAGATCAAAAAAATCGCTATAAAACTGGATATGTAGCATTGAATCGATTCAGTGCAGCTGAACTAAAACCGGAAAATATAAACTCCAAAATTGTATGAGACAAATAATGTTATGTACAGAGTTACATTAAAAGGAAATAGAAAATAAAACTAAATTGCTATATTTTTTTTAATTTCTTAGTTTTGTGATTTATACAAGTCAGTCTTCAATATGCTAAAATTTTTTCAAGTTTCTGGTTAGGCAGTCGTATTACGGGACGCGTCCATCAGCCTCGGCTGATGGATGTATCCGAACATTGTTCAAACCAGAGCCGTACCTAATATACTCTCCAGATTGCTCTAGGACGTTTGAATGCTCAAGGTAACTTTCGCGACTTATGAGTTTTAATCTGCACACTACAATGGACTTTCCTTATACAGATATAGTTAACAGTTAATAGTGTTTTAGTTTTAATAAAATTAAATATTACAAAATCACTAAGCGTATTATTCAAAATTCACGAAATGAAATCGCTATTCACTTTTTCACATAACAATTCTTTGAGGTTATATTTAGTAAACTAGCTGACCCGGTAAACTTCGTACTACTTCAAAATCAATAAATAAAAAAGCTGAATGATAATTGCAGAATGTTTCAACTTTAGTAAAAAAATGTGGTCAAAACTTAACCAGAACGAACATCAAACGTTTGACATTCAAAACCAAAAAAAAGAAAAAAAATCACTTTTAAATTTAATTTGATTTCTGAACGACTTTTAAATTTAATTGATTTCTAAACGATGGGACGATGACAAACAACAAATGTTTGACAGGTAGGAATAGTTTCTAAGAGAAAGTGAAATTGTTGATTTTACTATATTCCAAGCATTTTTTTCATATTGACTCATCTTTTAAGCCTTCCCTGGACTTCCACAAATAATTCAAAACCAAAATTAGCCAAATCAGTCCAGCCGTTCTCGAGTTTTAGCGAGACTAACGAACAGCAATTGATTTTTATATATATATATATATATATATATATATATATATATATATATATATATATATATATATATATATATATATATATATATATAGATTACTTTGTACTTAAATAGTTGACGTTTTATAATAGTGTACTGTCAGTTGTCACCAAACTCTAGTCAACTCTAGTCGCCAAGGCTATTATTTTTATACTTGATTTGTCTACAATAGCTACATTCATACCATACCCTTTGTCTACATCGGCAGCAATGTGGACGGATTTTGAACTGTTATTTACAGCTTACAACTGGACACTTCTTCAACTATTTTCCGATATGAGATGATTCTCCTTACCTCTACCCTCCATAGTTGTAAGCCACACCCTTCATTCGCAGGCATTACCCGCTGCTTATAATATACACACACCTTAAATTTTAAAACAATACACAATCAGTGTCCTGTGTTGCCTGTTGGTTCGTCATAAAATGGTTTTAGAGATTTACTAATACGTAGTATCCATAATAGTTTGTGAGTATTACTATGCCTTGTAGCAATAATCTAACTTAACCGTAGTCAATGAATTAAGATGTTGATAACTAAAGTCCAAGAAAAATAATTAAATACAGATATAACAATGTTAATTTTCACACGAGCACGATTTTTATGATTTACCAAGGATATGTAGCGGATTTTAAAGCATAAATCTTTTCTACAGAATTTGACGATATTTACCAATGGTTCGTTTAGCGTAATTTTATCTAATATTAGTTCTGTTAATTATCACAAGGTGCTAAAGCTCTTGCTTATAAACTTTAGTCGATATTAATAAAGATAAGTCATGGTTTATGTTGATAAAACACGTATTTCGTAAATAAAGCAACATGATATTTGCACGATGTTTTACATAATACTAAAAATTATTAGTAAGTATTAAAATTAGCCATGACATACTATTGGAGTTGCTATAGTTTAGACAAATTTGGGAAGCTAGCGCCCCTATTATATTTACTCTGTTTCGCTGTACTCTGTCTTGTAATTTTTTTCCAATAAATTAATTTACTACTTTTTGATCTTCGCTAGTTAATAGACACGTCATGCTATGAGATAAACTGAATTTACGGAAAAGTTTGACAAACATATTTGAATGTTTAAAGCGCCATTTACATACGTTAGACTAGTGAAGTTTGATCCTCGGTACTCTCCTGAGGTACTGTCTTACACTGTTGATAACTTTTAAGTGCTTTTGGTGATTAGATCTCATAACGCTTTACTGATTTACAAAACAACAAAAAAAAGCGCTTTTTTAATTTGTGTTACTTTTTACTGAATTAAGAGCTAATGTAAACGAGGCATAGAAATATATTTTTTCTTAAGGTTTCGTGGCTTGTATACATAATAAAAGTTAGGGATAGGAAGTTGACAAAGAGCGTTTTGATAGGAGTAGGCTTCTTTAACGAGCAGTGGCAACCCTGCTTTCCTCTGTTTGTCTTTACTTTAGTCTATGTCAGAATGGCTGTCGATCGAGCGTAGGGAAGTGTCGTATTTACGTAAATAAAACTGTGTGGCTTTTTTAGTTTAAAGGTAGAACCGTAAGATGAATAGTTTTAATTGTAAATATATTTAGTGATTATGAAAATACGTGATTGATACCTGTACAAAGTTGAGTTTAAGTCTCACCATTGGTAAGTCATTCTATTGAAAATAATGAAGTTTTCACGGTATTATTTAGCCTTTAATCATTTATTTTGTATTGAAGTTTAACCCTTTTATACAGGAAACTAGCAATTGTAAATAAGCCTTTAGTTGCATAGGAATTGTGTGGTTATATCTCGTCACAATGATAGTCGTTTCATTTCGGCACCCTTTCACTTTATTGTGTACAATATTTACGTGCTCTACTTATTTTAGACTTGTTTTATTTTAAAATTTTACATTTTCTGTTCTCAAATTAAACATAAAAAATAATGTTTTTAAATCTTTTGTAATATTATGCCCACATTTATTATATTCTTTAATTTTGTTGACATGAACTGACCTATATAATAACTTAAGAATTGATTTACGAAATTACCAATATGTTTAGTAAACTTCATGATAATCTTAGAATGCTTTATTGATTGACTAGAGCATTCCTCTGAGCAGCTTTGCTTATAAAAATTATACATTTGACATTAGTTTATTTTAATATATAAAATATAACCCATGATCATCTTGACTACCCAAAGTACAAATAAAAAGTTTGATAATTGTTCTTTCAATTTTGTTCTCATGAACTTTTAGTTTTTATCCCAGGGAAACTATCCTGTTTTCTGAGGATCCTATGCTCATTCCTGAAAAGTCATGAAGAAGGAAGAAACGAACATCTAAATAAAGAGCCTTTCACATTTATGTATTTGCATTGATTCTACTATATTATTAGTAAATTTTAACAAATGTTCTATTGGATTGCTTTTCTCACAGTTTAGTTTCTTAAATTGGAGTAATTTTACAGTCCCCACCTTAGTTATTTATTCCATAAAGTGTTAAAATACACTTGTACATTTGTAACAATTAAATATTGTAACTTTAGCTACAGTGATATCTCATTGTAAAATAATTGATGAGTCTAAAAGGGAAACTGCCAATTAAATTGATTAATGTAATTTCAATAAAGAAATTTAGTTGTGTTTGTTAGCTACAGAAGATAAAATATACTATTTAGCTAAAATAAAAAATTAAATGAAATATTAATAATCACTATCTAACTGCATAGTATGTATTATTTGTTGTGTATATATATATATATATATATATATATATATGTGTGTGTGTGTGTGTATATATATACACACACACAACATATATATGTATATATATATACATATACACACATACGTGTGTGTGTGTGTGTGTGTGTGTGTGTGTGTGTGTGTGTGTGTGTGTGTGTGTGTGTGTGTGTGTGTGTGTGTGTGTGTGTGTGTGTGTGTGTGTGTGTGTGTGTGTGTGTGTGTGTGTGTGTGTGTGTGTGTGTGTGTGTGTGTGTGTGTGTGTGTGTACATATGTATGTATCTATGTGTATATGTATATATATATTTTGTATGGTTATATACTTATTTATTGTATTATTAATATCACATATAGAAGTATATTATTGTATATTGTATTATATATATTATCATTAGTATAGTCTTAAGCTGCATGCCAACAATTTATTATGAATAAGATCCTTGTCCATCCAAAGCTTGCTTGGAAGAGATTCCTTTAAGCAATAAGGCCACCCATTCTACTACTTACTACCTTCTAATTTTAAGATATGTATTTGTGTTACTGTTTTTAACATGGTGTACAATAAAGAGTATTGTTGTTGTTGAAATAAAAATATTTTTCAACACCATCTGAACTTATATGGCCTTTTTTAATAAAAACAAAATTGTCTTCAACCCAACCTAATACATAAAAAAGAAATATTTTCTACAACATCTTGATGTTGGTGCCAAGTGAAATACAAAAAAACAACAATAAATTTGCAAAATATAGTATTTTATGTTTTACTTCATACCAATGGATATGGATCAAGTTTTCTCTCTCCGCAATATCGTAGAGAAGCAGCTGGCTATGGGCCGGATGGTTTTCTGCGGTTTTGTGGATCTAGAGAAAGCATTTGACAGGGTTGTGCGGAAGGACCTCTCGGACATATTGCCCGGCTATGGGATTAATGGCCAATTGATGGCGTGCTGTGCAGTCCACTTACGAGGACTGTATGGCATGCATACGAGTGGAAGGCAGCCTGTCGCCCTGGTTTGACGTCAATATTGGCGTCCGCCAGGGCTGCGTGCTGTCGGCTTTGCTGTTCATCCTATACCTGGATGAATGTCTCCAGAGAATAAGATTGATGGATGTTGGGGTGCGGATGAGTAATCTCGTTGTAAGCACCCTGCTTTATGCGGATGATGCCGTGCTTTTAGCCGAATCACCATCAGAACTGCAAACACTAGTCACAATGATGAAAGATGACTGTCAGGCGAGAGGCTTACATTTGATTGCGAAGAAAACAAAGGTTATGGTGTTTGAAAGAGAAGAAACCAGAATGAATGCAAGGATAATGGTCGATGATGTTATGCTAGAGCAAGTGAATGAGTTTGTATATCTTGGATGTGCTTTTAGCAGGGATGGAAGGTACACCGCTGATATAGAAAGAAGAGTGAATTTGGGGAATAGTGTGAATGGAGCGTTAGGTAAACTTTTAGGCGCTAAAAACCTCAGCCAGAAGGCCCAGCTCGCCATACACAACGCGGTGCTGATACCTACGCTCACGTATGGATGCGAGAGTTGGGTATGGAAGAGAGAGCATGAAAGTAGAGTAAACGCGGTCGAGATGCGAGCACTGCGCAAAATCTGCGGAGTGACGCTCGCGGACCGCGTTCCTAATACCGAAGTAAGAAAGAGAGTTGGTCTGAAAGAGAGTGTCGGGGTGAAGGTAAGGAAAGGAATGCTCCAGTGGTTCAGGCATGTGGAAAGAATGCATGATGAAAGAATGACTAAACAGATATACAATACAAAAGTGGATGGATGCAGAAGTCGTGGAAGGCCACGACACACCTTCCATGATCAAATTGATCGTGTACTAGCAGAAGGTGATGTCAGGAGCCTTAAGAACAGATGAGCTTGCATGACAAGAGTTATGAATGTCAAAGAGGCAAGTGAGGTGTGTAAGAATAAGCCTAAATGGCACTCTGTCGTTCGTACCTACCCCGCAAGGGAACTGGCTTGAAGTTATGTATGTATGTACTTCATACCGACTTTAAGATATAAAAACAACCCACAGCCAGGTGGTAGGGTATTTGCTTGACTGGATGGCGGACCACCCCTGGTCTAGAGTATGCTGCCATAACAACTTTGTGTTGTGCTCCGGAATTAGTGACCAGGTTCCAATTTCCTTTAAGAGAGCAGCAGCTCATTTGTAGTACCTTTAGTGTTGGCAGTGTTCCAAATGTCCCTAAGCGATGGTAACCACTTTCCATCAAGTAGGCCGTCTGCCTGTCTGCTGAACTCCTGTAATAAAAAAAAATATTTTTGCTTTTTAATTGAGTTAGAATAGCTTTAAAAATATTAAGTGCCTGTAGAAATTGTGGTACTGGCACATGAATACAAGTTTGCCACTCGATAAGTGTGTTTGATGTGCTTCAACAAGGGTTGCTCTTGACTTCACTGGGATCTACTCATAAGTCAGGACTTGATGATAGTGAGACCACCTCAAGAGTGTACTCTTTGGAATAAAAATAACTTGAAAATCAGTGCACAATTGATAAAGAAATCATAACAACCATACAGCCAAATTGAGAACCTCCTCTTTTTAAAGTTGGTTAAAAATGAAACAAACTGTCAATATGGAAAGTTGTATTATGCAGATGGTTTTACTTTTAGTCATCTTAATTCTACTTTATTCATCAATTCTTGTTTCCTCTGTCTTTTGACACTGAACTTTAGTTAATTATTTGTAATTTATATGACTGTGAGCAAAAAGACAAAAGGCAATTTTAAGTGATTATGACACCATAAATATAATTATTATTTTCATTGTTATTGTTAATAGTTATGTTTGAAGTTTGTATATAGTCTGCATGGTAAAAAACTTTTTTATTATGTTGACTAACTTGCAAAATTATGGTCTCTATGGTCCTCTATGGTCAATTGGATTAAGTGTTTATCCTCCAGACTCACAGAAATGTAGAGGTCCAATGTTTCATCCGTTATTTACTACAGTTTGGGTATTTTTGATCAGCTTTAGAGGTATTCATTGTATTTTAACAATAACACAAGTGTAAATTACTTAGCTTGGAAATATACAGTATATGTGTGCCACTATTCATCGTACATTTCAACTCACTTTTGTGTAACATAATTCTGTATATTAACCCTGAAAAGGGGTCAAATTTAATATTATTTTTGTCCATAATCGGCCAGCTGCCATCAAAATTGCCGGGCCATAACCAAGATAATTATATCATCTCTTTTAATCTAATACAAATTCTATGTAGTTAGAGGGAGAAAGCATCAGTTCAATGTTCATTTATCTGTAATTGACACCAATTTTGTGGTGGTTCTGTCTTAAAACATTAAAAAACGAACCATAGACAGATTAATATAAATATTAGGTAAAAGAATTTTTAGCTTTGACATTTTTCTGGGGACTTTCTTGTTGCTTCTCCCTAAACAGTGATAACAGCCTTAATGAGGTGTACAATGTACATAGAATAGGAAGTAACTTTAAATTTTGACTTATATGTGTGACTTTCAAAAACTGTTCTCTAGTGGAACTTATTTTGAATAAAAACTTTAGAATTTTGAATGTTCTCCGATGGAACTCAGTTTGAATAAAAACTTGAATATGTTTTCTTTATTAATTTAATTTGTCTTTAGAGTGAGGAATATTAAACACCTGTAATAGAATCTTCCTTAGTGCATAGGATAGAAGTTTCTTTTAGAAAATGTGTAGTAGCATGTAGTAAAGTAAATAAGGAATGGCAAACATTGAATAAAATAGTTCTAAGTTATGAAAATGTATATCTTCTGTTTTATTTTCAATTGAAATTGTGTATTAACATAATATTATTGTTATGGTTACACATGTTATCATGATTCACATAAATAATTTGTGTAAACATTTTACATAATTTTTTACAGTTCTGAAAATTCCATAAGAAATATTGGTATAATTGTATAATATCCACAAGTTTCCTGTACTAAGTTCTTTGTATATTACATTAATATTTGATTTACCTTCTCAAATTATTTTCAGAACTAATTAATATATTTCCTATTATCCACATTTAGTTTGAAATGAATTTGTTGAATCTTTTGTTCTTTTTGTTTGTTCTTTATGGCTTTGTATATAATTTCCATAATACTTGTTATGTATATAATTATGTTATATGGAGATCAGAGATGAAAGAGATATACTTTTATCCTTAGAGCTCCTTTGGATATGAAGACATGTAGTTTTACTTTGAATTAGAAATAGTGTTTCATAACAATAGATAGATAGCACTTTATTGTACACCAAAACATAGATAAAAAGAAATAGAAAAATACAAAATATATACAACAAGTGGCCTTATCGCTAAAAAGACAATTTATTTTTATTAAAATTCTTTCATCTTCTCATAATCATTTGCGATCAGCACAGCTTTTTCCTTTCATACTCCTCTATTCTAGCATATATCCTCTATCATACTACAAATCATCATGTAATCCTTCACACAATCCACCTGTCTCTTTTTTTGGTACTACTTCTTTAGCCAGTCTCTGTCCACTGCTAGCCTTCCTAAGTTTGCGCCAAAATATCTCGGTCTCCTGTATTCCTTATCCAACCCCTGCCGGCAACCTTGCGCAGATTGTCAGTCCACTGGGCTGGACGGCGTCCTACTCTGCCGAAACATGGTACACCTTTACACTTATATTTTGCTTGCTGTAGGATACACAAAAATTCGTATAGTTTAGGTTGGCACAGTTTCCTCTTGGCACCTTCTGGTCTACCTTGTCAATGTATAATTCGGAGTTATGTTTTTTACTAGGTACTATAATAAGAATAATTCCAAGGCTTAGTCAGGCCATAAGCTTCTACACTGGCAAATGTCTGCTTCTTTGTAATAATCTATACATATAATACCAGTCCATAAATGTCCCTCTGCTGGGCTCGAGCCTCCCACTTTTATAGCGGAATGGGCAGTATACCTGCCACACTTGTCCTAGGCGGATTAGCAGGTTTGACACATCGGTTGTTTCAATGGGCACATTTCATCACATTGTTTTCTTTCACGTGACTTGCCTAACTCCGGCCAAGATTGGAACTCACGCCCTTTGAGCTTGGGACGTGTGTCGAAACGACTTCTTTGTATAATGATATTAATACGGAACAACTAAGCTTAATTTAACATAATATGAATGAATAGAATTAATTAAGGTTATCTTGTTAACCCCACTATTAAAGTTCAAAATGAATTCTCCCACCAATGTTTGAACTAACTGTTGTTATGATTATCATGAAAAGATTTATACAGACTGCTCATATTGCTCTAACTGTTATGAGATAAAGTCTAGACTGTTGTTTTGATATTTAACTCAAAACTAATTTTGTGCCTTGCAGTTATCAAATAACAGTTAACCTGCACATTTGAATTTACGGAATGTAATAAAAAACAGTTTTCGCGATTTTCTCTAATTCCTTGGGATTCACTCACCAGATGCTGACATGGTGACAATGGGACCAATTCGGGAGTATACCCTTACGATTAGAAAACAATTTTGAAAATCGGTTCAAAAGTGAATGAGAAATCGTGTAACGAACATACAAAAAAAAACATTCAGAGAACCTCCTTTTTGAAGCTGTTAAAAAGAGTGAATAGATTGTGCAACTGAATTATTTTGTGTGTCTGTGGTTTTCATTATAATGTTGTTACTCATAGGCTTTTTACAGAGCAGAGGTGACGAGTATTGAAATATGCTACTTTGTAAGGGATCTATTCCTAATGTCCTTAGTATAGTTTGTAATACTACCGAGTATAATTTGTAAGGAATAGATCCCTTACAAAGTAGCATATTTGAAGAGGATCTATAGATCTGTTGAATTATTATCCTAAAAGTTGGTTCTATAATACATAATTATAATTTATAGAATTGAACAGTAAACTTCAGTTACTTTACTTTTCAGTTACTAATTAAATTTTTTGTTAAAAAGGCTATCTTTTTCGTTTATAAATATTAACAAAGCAGCCTTCTATAATAAACGTAGTTTTAATTATATGTACTAATCGCGGTAACTTAAGAAAATATCATATACTAGCTTCTGCCCCCAACGTCGCGTCGTCCGCGTGGAATTTGTTTACAAAACCCCCCGATTTTGAAACATTCTTCATTGGTGCTCCGCTCCCATTGGTCTTAGCGTGATGATATATAGCCTATAGTCTTCCTCGATAAATGGACTATCTAACACTGAAAGAATTTTTCAAATCAGACCAGTAGTTCCTGAGATTAGCGCGTTCAATCAAACTCTTCAGCTTTATATATTAGTATAAGATACTATTTTAAAAAAGATTGTAATGTCAGATCATATAAAAATTATTAAACTTTAAGTCCTGGTAATGTGCTAGAGTCCTTATATATTGATATTTTCTTGTTTTAGAGTCCCAAAGCAAAACTACACAAAGGGTGAAATCACCTTGTGTTGGCCAACCGGATTGGTTCCGTGAAGATGGCGCAAGTCGGAGCTAACATGGAGTACCAAGAGTACAAGTGGGCGTATTCAATCATGGACTCATCTAAGTAACTAATTTTTTCATTATATTATGTTTGATAAGGTGATAAAACATGCTATTGCCTACAGAGTCGACGAATCACGGTAGATGTGTGTAAGTTTTTAACGCCAGCATCCCAGCATTAACTATTGAAAATTGAATCACGCACCACTGCTCTGAAAATGTTAAGGGTTTGGTATACAGTGCCGTAAATAGCCTTTTCTGCGCCCTATGCGAGTTTCTATAACTGCGCCCTTGGTTTTTTTAGATATTATAGGTACCCTAGCTAGAGCAATGCTGTGTATATGCCTACTTTATTTCATTCAGTGTGATAAAATAACGCACAAGGACCTTGGCGTTGGTGGACCAATTATCTAATATTTTTGAAGAAAAAACTATTTTTTAAAAGAACTAGAACACAAATACGCTCGTGCGCTGCCAAAAAAATGAGCACGATGTTTTGTCTAATTTAACAGACGTTAGGATGATACTGGCATGTAGGTACGTACGTGTTGGAATCCAGCACTAGGGGAGCAGCGGGAACTTATCAGGAGCAAACCGAAAAAATAATAGTCCTGCCGGGTCTGGCCATTCTTGCGCCCCCCAAAGTCTACGCCCTGTGCCTGGGCACCGGTGGCACCGCCCTATTTACGGCACTGTTGGTACAGACATGTGGGAGCTGAATTTAATATGAATTTAATGGTGATATGTGTTTAGATATATACTTACGACTTATTTATAACCACTGAAATTTCGCAGATCCAAATTTTTTAATATACGTAATATAAAATGCAGTTAACTATTTGTGTTACCCTTTTACTGTATCACACTTAAATGTTTGACCGGACCTTAATTAAATTAGGAAGATAAATTGTATCTTGAGGAATTTTGATTGGTGTGGAATAAGGAGTAAGAATTTCTATGGGCATATTATGCTTTCTCAAGTTAGGGATATGAAAAATCATTTTTAGAGTTTTGAAGAGAAAAACAATTTTACACAACGAATAATTAATTCCTTCTGATGTACTTGCGCAGTAGACCAATTTTAGTAGCGCACCACGGTGTACAGTGTACAAATCGTGTAAGCGGAACAGAGCTAAGAATGTATAGTTGTAGCAAGCAACAGTGTCATGTCCGTTTGAGAATAAAGTTCAATATAGATGAGTTATTTACTTGTCGGAAACCGGTCCGCACTTTTCTGCGCAAACGAAAACTACCGATCGGAATTATAAGTTGTTAAAACTGTACATACTTCTTCAGTGTTGCACTTGCATTTTTATCTGCATTTAGAACGTAAAAAAGTTACTTACTTTTTAAAACGAGGATGAAGTCCCGAGTAACAGTTAACGTTAGATAAACTAAAGACAGCCTTGAGAGCCCTGACAAATAAAGTATATCATACTATTATAATATTTTCTTTCTAAGTAGAAAGAAAAAATATATTACTAGCGGGCCTGGTAGACGTTATCCTGCCTTGGAAAAAAATATAGAACCTGGTTGCAGCGCCACCTACTGGGTCCAATTGTGAATCTAAACCATTCTCAAATCTACTTAAACACACACACACACACACACACACAAAATCATCAAAATCGGGGTCTAACGTTTAGGAGGAGTTCGATGACATACGAATAAAAGAACTAATTATACATAGTCAAGGTAGCGAAGTCCGTCAGTGGAGGAACTCCATACAACTCATATAATTTCCGTGTTTGAATAGTTACACTGACAACAAGTCGGTGAAGCTAACACACCATTGAATTCTGTCTTAGAGTTGTATAATAGTTAGCGCGTTAAATTCCGTTTAAAAAAGTTAAAAACGAGCGGTGTATGAACTTATCCCATCCCACGGACTTCGCCACCTTTATTATACGTAAATTTAACGAAGATAATATATAACCAGGTGGTTATTAGTAATCCACGCTGTATAATATCGTGAGGTACCTTTTTTTACTATTGAATAAGGTATAAATCTATATACTTAGTCTGGCCATAAATACTGTTACAATTAAAAAGAAACAAAATATTACATTTGAATTTGGAATCTGTCATTTTTATATGATTGTTCATTGTGTTTTCTCATTTTGGCGCCAACACATTGTACAACATTTTGCGATATTAAAATGGAGTGGGGCGATAAAGAGAACCGAATCGCTGTGATTGCATTCCACAAAGTAGGTATGGAGCTAAATGCAATTTTTAAAACTCTCCATACGCTTGGTATTAGTCAAAGGTTTGTGTACCGGGCTATTAATAGGCACAATGAGACCTCCTCTGTTTGTGACAGACAAAGATCTTGCCATCCAGGTAGTGTTCGTACGAAAAAGGTGGTCAAAGCAGTAAGGGAAAGAATTCGAAGAAATCCTGTCCGAAAGCAAAAGATTTTATCTCGGGAGATGAAGATATCAATCACCTAGAACCATGTCGCATATTTTAAAAGATGACCTAGGACTTGCAGCCTATAAGAGACGCACTGGTCATTTCTTAACTCATAATTTAAAAAGAATAGGGTGGTAAAATCGAAACAACTACTGAAGCGGTACGCAAAGGGAGGTCACAGAAAAAAATTGTTTACGGATGAGAAATTTTTTACAATTGAGCAACATTTTCACAAACAAAATAACCGTATTTATGCTCAAAGCTCTAAGGAACCTTCTCAATTAGTTGATAGAGTGCAACGTGGGCATTATTCGTCTTCAGTGATGGTTTGGTGGTGTGTTAGCTATGAAGGAGTGACTGAGCCATATATTTGTGAATAAGGTATCAAAACATCGGCACAAGTGTATCAAAATACCATTCTTGAGAAGGTAGTTAAGCCCCTTAACAACACCATGTTAAATAACCAAGAATGGTCCTTCCAGCAGGACTCGGCGCCGGGTCATAAAGCTCGGTCTACGCAGTCTTAGTTGGAAACGAACGTTTCGGACTTCATCAGAGCTGAATACTGGCCGTCGTCTAGTCCCGATCTTAATCCGCTGAATTATGATTTATGGTCAGTTTTAGAGAGTACGGCTTGCTCTAAACGCCATGATAATTTGGAGTTGGCAACTTTGGTGTTGCAAATGTCCATAAGCGATGGTAACCGCTTTCCATCAAGTGGGCCGTCTGCCTGTCTGCTGATCTCCTGCAATAAAAAAAAAGAGTCCCTAAAACAATCCATACGATTGGCAGTGAAGAATTTTCCCATGGAAAGAGTGCGTGCTTCTATTGATAACTGGCCTCAACGTTTAAAGGACTGTATTGCAGCCAATGGAGACCACTACGAATAAGCTTTTTATATTTTAAATTGTTTTATATTTATGTATTAAACTAACACACTGTAAAACTTATAAATGTTATTTGCAATAGAAAAATAACAAATTCTTTGTTACAATATTTATGGCAAAACTAGGTATATAAAAGAAAGTCGTGTTAGTTACACTATTTATAACTCGAGAACGGCTGTACCGATTTGACTGCAAATTGGTGGGGAGGTAGTTTAGAACCAGGAGACGGATATAGGATACTTTTTTATCTCGTTGGAACCGGTAGGTGGCGCTGAGATCGGGTTCTAGAATCCTCCTAATCACCTGGACCGATTTTGTTTTTGTGTGTTTGAGTGGGTTCCCGGATGTTTTAGATTCACAATTAGAACCGGTACGAGGCGCTGAGATCGGGTTCTAGAATCCTCCTAATCACCTGGAGCGATTTTGGTGATTTTGTTTTTGTGTGTTTGAGTGGGTCTCCGGATGGTTTAAATCCACAATTGGAACCGGTAGGTGGCGCTGAGATTGGGTCCTAGATTTTTATTTTTTCAGAGCAGGACAACGTCTGCCGAGGCCGCTAGTATAAGATAACGATTACAGATGTGTTTGTTGCACTCTCTTTGTAGACCAACTAAAATATCTTTAGAGCAGTGTTGAAATTCGTACAAAATTAGATAATGAGTCTATAGGATTCTTTAAAATTCTAAATATTGAACAAATAAAATAAATTCAAAATTGAATGATGAATGAATGAAAAAAAATCATTTATTCATATCTACTCTACAGACGAATGAAAAACGATTACTTATGCAGTTCGTCAGATACATAAGTCCCGAACTAGATGGATTCAACCTGTAAATTTGTGTTAACTTTGACAACTCGTTTTTAGCAGAAACAAAAAAAAACATTAAAGGCTGAAGTATTTTTTTTGTTTATGCTTCCGTGACTCAGCTGCGTCAGCTTTAATCTTTACTAGCTTCTGCCCGCGACGTCGTCCGCTTGGAATAGTTAAAAAAAAGTAAGTTAAAACAACCGCCCGATTTTGAAACATTCTTCATTGGTGTTCCGCTCCTATTAGTCTTAGCGTGATGATATATAGCCTATAGCCTTCCTCGATAAATGGGCTATCTAACACTGAAAGAATTTTTCAAATCAGACCAGTAATTCCTGAGATTAGCGTGTTCAAGCAAACAAACTCTTCAGCTTTATTTATTAGTAGTATGAGATAATAATCGTCTCTTTAGTTATAGAATGCGATAAGTATTATTTTGTATGAAAATTTAGCGCAGATTATAACTTTAATAGGATTGAATCCATAAAATCCCGTTTTGTTTTAATTACGAAGCAATACTTACCTGAACGTTTTTTTTAGTATTTACTAAGGCAGTTGCCTGCGTAAGTCCATAGTATTACATAACATACTAATAAAGTATACACGTGAACTATGTTGTTTCTTCACGGCATTGCCAAGGAACCGATTGATTACCACAAATTCGGTATATGTGCTCTTACGATAACCGGGAAAATCGTAGGACTATTTTGTCCACATTTCCTGTGAGTAAAAAAACTGAAAATTGTCCTAGGGAAGCTGTGTGGATATAACTAGATTTTATTCTGGTTTAAATTGAAGTCTGATCACGATTATGTCTCATATAAAGATGTGGTCTAGGATAGAGCTCACTTAGGAGGTACTTACGCCCTTATTTCACTACACTGATATATACTAGACACTATCTAAATAAAGTCTCTAAATCGGAGTGGTATAAAAAACACCCAGGTTGTAGACATTGGGAAACAGTAGATAATAAGAGAAATAAGAATCAAAATCCATAAATTTAAAGTCTTAAGAGAGCAGCAACGCATTTGTAGCCTTTTGTGTTGCACATGTCCATAGGCGATGGTAACCGCTTTCCATAAAGTGCGCCGTATGCCCTTCTGCTGAACTAATGCAATAAAATAAAAAATAAGTATGATATACATGTAGGTAGTTGTAGATTTAGTGAAGAGATACATGATTGGTTAAATTGATATAGTGATTTGTTACAGTGTGGCTAGTTTTAAACTCTCTTTTAAACGCCAAGCGACATGCGATGTAATGAATTTTTAACACTAACTTTCTAAATACGTGACCGGTGTAATATAACATCGAAATACGTAAATGTATGAAAAGAAACACATTTTTTAAGGTTGGTTATATTTTTAATCTGCGGCAATTTTTTTCAAGCTACTAGTAAACTGTTTGTGGCCGGTTTCTGTAACTTACTATTCATTCACTTGCCTTATGATCGTTTGAACTTTAACATTACTTGTATGAAACTTATGTCAAATTTATATCGATAGTAAGGCAAATGAACGTTCAAAAAGATATAGGAACCAGCCATTATCTGCTTGTAGTTGGCAACAAATGGCTGCCCAATCGATGTTTGTCGTGTTTTGGCAGGAACTTAAAGGATGATATTTTTCGGTGTAGCTTTATATGTAATAAATATGTAACATTGACAAAATTTGTCAATATTTATAGAATGTTCACTGTCTTTAAGCAAGAATTGTGTGTTCATGTAGTAAAATTTATCTGCCTAGTGATGTGACTTTTCGAGTTACTTGGCTTTAGTTAAAGATGTGTACAATTAGGCTGAGGCGAAAGTAAAGAGCTGAAATATAAATTTTGATAGGACTGGTCAAAAAGACCTTGTGACCGAAACCGTAAAACGTTAAAAAAAACACTAATTGCTTCTTTATACAAAATCAAGTATTGCGCATCCTTCTGTAGCTAAATCTATAGAAGCTATCAAAAAGGACTACATTTGCCACCATTATCATTGTATGGGACTGGAATTTAACTTCAATAGAACGAAAGCATAAAATAAAGATTAATGCATAGAAACCTCCATCTGATTATGAAATTAGTTTTAAATGACGCTCACTAAAACAGCTGGGGACATGTAAGTGTCATAATACCTACCCATTTATTTCATCACACCATACAAAACAATAACGAGACAACAATTTGCATTTTCCATCATTAACTATTGTTCGTGAAGATTTTAAACTACATAGAACCACTTACAGTGACATAATAGGTACCTACTTGAATATATTGACTTCAGGTCGTATGATTAAATTAACGTACGGAGCCGCTGGGAAAATTTATAAAATTAGTTCTAATATTGTTTTTAAATATGAAATTGCTAATTAGAAACGTTATATCTTCCTAAATTTTCTTTATATTTAACATATTTACTTTAAAAAGTATGTATGTAGCAGAACAGCTGCTTAATCTTTACTGTGTTCAAGTTAGGCCTTACATGGAGTTTTGTTCTCATCTTCGAGACGACTCAGCTAAATACCAGTTTTAAGCTTTGGTTTCAATTGAGAGAAGAGCCGAGAAGCTGATTGGTAGCGACTAGCTTCTCAATATAAGGCTTTAAAGCCTAGAGCAAGGACGCCGGGTTGTCAGTCTACCGTTTTTCTATAGGATTAATTTCGGAGTATTCGCTACTGAACTGTTCCGTCTTGATTGCCCCTTTACCATTCCATGTTCAAACGATAAGGTGTTTTAGTCTACGTTCTCGTTTCACAGTAGATACTTATGCCACCGTTGTATATGCTGGTAACACGACCAGTTAGGACGCTCCGCTTTATCTTTTCTGGTGCGATCTGGCGAAGAACCGAATAATAAATTGCCGGAGTCTATTTTTCCTGACAAGTACAATCTATATAAGAATCTACAAATTAGGAGTGAATAGGTATCTTCTAGGTCAGCGGTTCTCAATCTTTCTGGTGACGGAACCCTTTTGGAAAGCGATATACTTGATGGAATCCTACAATAATACAATAGTTTTTAAAAGTATATTCTTTATTAGTAAGCATAATAAAAGTACCTACCATGTAACAATTACTTATTACTTACTTACATAACAAGTATAATAATAGAAGATATTGAAAAAGAAAATAAATCTTTTATAATGGGAGGTATGAAACTGTTTTTTATTTTTCATCAATCGGTTGATATCAGGTTTGATAGAGGACAGTTGAAGTCTCATATCAGGTTCGGCGTCCAGTCTATTGCGGTATTTTGTTTTCGTGTCTGCATAGGTTGAGAATCTTGTTTCGCACAAATATGTTGTTGGGAACGGGAGAAGAATATTCAGAGCCATTTTGCAAGCATTGGATATTCACCACGGATTCTGCACCAAAAATCGTTGAGGCGTAGTTTTGAACAGTGACTCCATACTTGTGTCTGATGACATTTCTAAAAGAGATTCATATATCTCGTTTGACATACTTTCGGGCTTTTGTAAGTTGGGTGAAAACGGATTATGAATCAATGAATTCAGTTTCATTTTTGTATTCTGTTCTTCT
The DNA here is from genome assembly GCA_019925095.2 of Dendrolimus kikuchii. Classification (NCBI taxonomy): domain Eukaryota; kingdom Metazoa; phylum Arthropoda; class Insecta; order Lepidoptera; family Lasiocampidae; genus Dendrolimus; species Dendrolimus kikuchii. The sequence goes on along the minus strand of CM034406.1, from coordinate 6,805,252 downwards.
GGAAAATACTTCTCAAAAGATGCGCGCCACGAAGTGAGATATTGGACCAATTCTTCGAATACATCATCTTGAAACATTTCTGAGTCGTTATCGCTAACAAACTCACCGAGTGACGTAAAGCTTTCTATTTCTCTCTTTCCAATGCAAATAATCCAAAAATCTAATTTTCTTTTGAAGGCAGTTATTTTGTTACATGCCTGGAACACTGTTGTCTGTTTACCTTGCAATGATAAATTTAATTCGTTCAGTTTTTGAAAGATATCTGCCATAAAAGACAGTCGGAACAACCAAGTTTTATCATAAAAACGGTCTTTCAAATTAAAAGAAGTATCTGAAAGAAACGTTTGCAACTCGGCTCTAAGCTCAAATAGCCTTGTTAAAGTTTTACCCCGAGACAGCCATCGCACTTCTGTATGGAGCAGCAGTGTTTTATGTTTGCTGCCCTAATCTTCACACAATAATGAGAACAATCGGGATTGTAGTGGACGTGATTTGATAAAATTAATTATTTTTACTGCTTTATCCATAACCAATTTTAGATTTGACGGCATGTGCTTCATCGCAAGTGCTTGTCTATGCAGGATACAATGGCTGGAACTACAATTAGGCGCTTTATTTTTTATTCGTGACACTACTCCTGCTGTATTACCAGTCATCGCCTTGGCCCCATCTGTACAAATGTCAATGCAATCGTTCCAACTGAGATTATTTTGCTCAAAAATATATTTATTTTATTAAAAATTTCTTCTCCGGTAGTGTTTGTGGGTAGAGGTTAACACATAAGCATGTTTTCTTCAAAAGAACTTTCATATGGATATCTCACGATAACCAGCAAGATAGCCAGACCAGCGACATCAGTCGACTCATCTATTTGCAAGACGAATTGTGTTTTTTGTAGACGTGTAATTAGTTATTGTTTGACGTAGCTTGCCAGATCATGAATTCGCCGTGAAACAGTATCATTTGATAGCGGCACTGTAGAAAGATGCTTTGCAGATTTTTCATCGAACATACATTTTGTTATGTCTATCACACATGGTTTTAGTAAATTCTCAGCGATAGTGTGCCCTTCACTTGCTTGTGCAATGCGATAGCTAACTAGATATGATGCCTCCGTCGCCTTTTCATTGATAGTTTGGGTTACATGCATCATAGTTTTTTGGCTTTCCAATAACTGTTCTTTTTTACGTACAAAAAATTCTTTATTCTTGTCTTTAGACTCGGGGAGTAGTTTCTAAATGTCGGCGCAACTTGGCAGTTGCCATGGAACTATTAGGAAGCAGTTTACTACATAGCAAGCAGAGAGGTGAGCCGTTGGAATCAACAAATCCGAAACTGATATATAATTCATCATACTTCCTTTTTTTCCGCCTTTGAAACCGTGGAACTTGACGTCGTTGCATCATCGTCTGGACCGATAACTGCTATACACTCCGCGCGTACTGCTTTTGAACATTCGGCTTCGTTGGAAAATGTTGTTGCAACACGTTTAACGGTTTTAAGCCAACGTTCCATTCTGTCAGGATGGTGGGGTTAAAATAATGGACGATCGTTACTGCGTAGAACGAAGAGTACTTATCGCTCCGAACGCTAATCGTCGACTGACTAGTGTCAAGGCGCGATCGTCGAAATACTGAAGTCGGCGCCTTTGATAAATAAAAAGACGAAATAAAAATTAAAATTCAAAAAATGTGGTGTAAACAATCTCGAATTTACGTTTTGAAATTAGAGCCAAAAGTCGCTTGTTCACAATTATAGCGTCTAATCTCAGAGGCGGCTTTTATCAAAGGGACGGCGAGTAGGTATCGAAGGCATAGTAAAATGATACGCCGCGTCAGAACAGTCGACCAGAGAGGTGTTTTGATTTTTTTTCTAAATTCTTGCGGAACCCTTACAGGGGTATCGCGGAACCCTACGGTTCCGCGGAACACTTAGAGTGTCGCTGTTCTAGGTAAACATGCTCCATCCTAGACCGCGTTATCGCTCAACATCAGGTGAGACAGTGATCAAAGGCGAACCTATACAAATGTAAAAAAGCAGATTTACATCTAATAAAGTATTTAATCATTCATCATATCGACCGACCATTCGCATCTTACTTTCGATATCAACAAATCGAATAGGGCAAGGAGTCAGTATATTTAATTGAATATGCACAAATCTCTGAGTGCTTATATTTGTGATCGTAGATAGCCGTATCCAATAATTGAAGTAGTCTCGAATGTGGTGTAACGTTTCATTAGAGCTATAGACGCTTGTCGTCGCGACGTGGGATGCTCCGTTTAATTAGGTGCAGGTCAATAGGCGTCACTTCGTGGTTTAACTGCTTTATGTATTGTTATCTCTATATATCAGTGCCTGTTTACATGTATGTTGTACATGTGACTGAACATTTGTGATCTCCCGAATGTTTTGAAAGAATGACTAACGTTATGGTATCTCGTTCAGACGTGAGTTCTATTTTGGCAAATGCATACCCCGCTCAGCCTAGTTTTCAAATCTCATCATTGTCTTAGTTTTAAATCCTGGCTGCGTTCGGTGCGTCCGCTTCGGAGCTTGAGATCAATTTTCTTTTTACCTTTTCTTCTACGGGTTCCGCAAAACGTGGTCATATTACCATAGGTATCTCATATGTGGCATTTATTTGATAATACCTATGAAGAGATTAATGAAAGTAGATGTGTGTGTCAAATTCGCAGCAATTGGGGATCCATTGTCTCGTAGCATAGCGATTCAAAGAAGTGATGAATGTTCACACGCGCCGCTGGTTAAGACTCTTCTGAACACGCCACCCCATTGACCCATTGTAAAGAATAAGAGACCCAAAGATACACTTTAAAATATTTAGCTTATTTATAAAAAGGAACACAATAATGCACCAGTCATGTCATGTCAATTATGTTTCAAATCTTTGAATATTCGTACGTTACAAAAACCTGATTCAAGTGATAAAAATTCGGTACGCGAGTAACATCTTTCAATATCCGCATCGGATTTGTTAAAAATAGGTTATGATGTTTGGATTTACCAGCAAAGCTGCTAATGTTATAAGTTATCAAATACTAAATAACGTGTAAAAATATTTGGTCAATAAGTTATTTTAATAGCAGATTTTTAAAGGGAATAATAATTGGTTGTAAATACATGTTCGTAGATAAATCTTTAATGTCTTTAAGCCTTCAAGCTCGTTGCACCGTCGTTTACTTAAGGCCGCCAGTGGGACTGGATAAGAGAAGCACAGGTTCGGTATATCTGGATAAACTTAAAGGGATTAAATTCAGTAATGAACAACAGTTGGCTGACGACGATATAGAGTAGATATGTGCTGCCTGAATCCCAAAACCCACTTAGTACGGGGCATTAAGATGAGGAAAGATAAGGAATATATGAAAGGTGGGGAGAATATAGGTGGGAAGTTTAAGTGAGGATACCGCTACTAAGAGTTTGACAACGTGGTCTCACTTCGCGTGTCCGTATTCTTGTGTCAAATATCGGACAAAGTATTATTATGTATGTACACACACATAATAATATTTACTTGTGTATTGACAAATATCTATTTGTCAAGGGCGTTCTCTGCTAGATGAATGTAAGATATATAATAAAACTACGTTTTAACGGTTTTAAGCGCGGTAATTTTATTTGATTTTGGTTTTTCCGACGTTTCGGCCACTTTTCAGTGGCCGTGATCACGGAAGACAAAGATGTCAAGTGTCAACGAGTATTGTTAAAGTTTTATTTAGCCTACCGCCAACTTATTAATTTTAATTATTTAATTTTTAATTTTGTTTATGGTTATTATTTAATCTATGGGAGCCTAATCTAATTTACTACAATCCACCCATTTTAATATTATATAAAATTATTAGAGCTAGGCATGTTTGCTGAAGAGTTTCTTGCGCCGCTTCTTCTCTTCAAGCCATAACATGTTGCGAAGCGGTAGTAAATTAGATTAGGCTCCCATAGATTAAATAATAACCATAAACAAAATTAAAAATTAAATAATTAAAATTAATAAGTTGGCGGTAGGCTAAATAAAACTTTAACAATACTCGTTGACACTTGACATCTTTGTCTTCCGTGATCACGGCCACTGAAAAGTGGCCGAAACGTCGGAAAAACCAAAATCAAATAAAATTACCGCGCTTAAAACCGTTAAAACGTAGTTTTATTATGTATACAAGTCGCGAAAACTTAAGAAAATATAATGTAAGATATTTTGGAGATATCCTGGGAAATGAGATAGTTTTCATGGGATACAGGTCCCAAGTTTAGATCGTGATGCTGCATTTGACGTTCCAGCTTATTATAATTTGATTTTGGTATAAAAATTAATGTTTCTGTTTCAGGGTATCAGCGTGCCTGATCTCAATGTTGTTGATCGTGTACGGCAGCTTCCGATCGCTAAATATGGAGCGGGAAGCCCGCGAGAGGGCGGAAAAGGAGCGAGAAGCAACGCTACTGGGCGGCAAGCCGGCTTCAACATCATCTTCTAATAGCAGTAAGTCAATACTGAATACGATAGAAATTATACTGCTAGAAGAATAACACTCTTCAACTAGAAATGTGTGGTTCGTATACCAGGAAGGTTTTTAAAACTTATCTTTTATTATTGTTTTGTCTTCTGGCTCGTTTTAACCAGTACTTTCAAGTGTAGGTTTTCTTACAGTTGAATCAAAATTAAGCTGAAACACAAATGGCGAACTATTATAATAATTAATCATAAAACTATGTTTTAACGGTCTTAAGCACGGTAATTTATTTGATTTTGGTTTTTCCGACGTTTCGGCCATTTCAAATAAATTACTGCGCTTAAAACCGTTAAAACGTAGTTTTATTATGTATACAAGTCGCGAAAACTTAAGAAAATATTATAATCATTATTCGCTATATCTGAATCAATGTAATACATTTACAATGAATATAAAACTTAGAGAGATTTCGCATCTCTGATTTTTCTAACGTCTACATAATGGGGAGTCTTCTGAGGAACTGTTGAGGAATAGTTCCTTCGTCTTCTTTTAACCACCTTACCGCTCGCTTTCGGCTAGGAGTTTAACCATTAAGGTCCTTTACGCATTCTCTAATGGTTCTCTTGCACACCTTGGAGATTTGAAATGCGCTTCCAGCAAAGTATTTTCTCTGAGCTCTACGATGTAGGTTTTTAAAGGATGTAATTAAATGTCTTCGAGACCGGCAGCGCCTGGAACAGATAATTTAGTTGTCTTTCCATCTTAGACTTTATTTCCACCTAATATCAGGTACAATGTCGGTCAAACGGGAACCTATACAATATAAAAGGCGCAATTGGTAAGATCTCTGGTGGGCCATTAGCCTGTCTGTTGTACTCTAGCAATAAAAAAAACTTATGCTTTTAAAATAGTCGGTCTAGTGGTCGAAATTCGACTATATTTAATTTGAATTATAAGTTTGAACATTATTAGGGTTCTGCTGTCAAAGACTATACTTCTATGATCACAGATCTCGCCAAGGCTACACTGTTAATTTGACTTTAACAATAAACAAAAGAGTATATATGCGCGTGTGTGTCAAATACATGGTAGTGTGTGTAATGTTTTTTTATTGATTTAATGTATTTTTTATGCATAATTTAAAAAAATTAGCATTCTGCACTCCTTCTCTATATAAACTAAAAGTGTGCAAAATTTCATACGCCTCCATCCGCGCAATTTTCGTAAAAAGGGGTACAAAGTTCTTGCTTTACGTATAATGATGTATCAGTGAACCAATTTAACATAAATCACCTACCTATTACCTTCCTACCTACCTACCTTACCTATTTATTGGAAATGGATTTTTTTTTAAACATGTAGATATTGTTTTTGTCACGAATTATTATATCTATTCGAATTGGTTTTAACACTGATAACTTAGTTTTGACGATTGAGCTTTAATTGGCAGAATAACTCTGTGTAATTTTAGTTTATTTTCCTGTACCCATAAATAATAGTTCGTTCGTGATTTCCTTGAACAGCAACAATCAAAGAACACGCAGAATCTAAAATCGTGGCATAATACCAAATTGACTCTTGGCTTGCGCACAAAATACTTCAGGTTCTCGTTCAATTATTCAACAGCACATAATTACCAGAATAATAAACGTTCGTTTTGATTTTCTACAAACGGTTTTCAAAATGATCGTAATACAGCAAACCGAAGCGATTCAAATTATGATATAGGCAATATTAATTTAAGATAATATTAACGGTCATAATTTTCAGTAGCAAAATCTTACTCCTCATGACAGTCCGCTGGCTTTGCACATCATAAATGCGCGCGCAGTACTTAATCATTATTTTGCTGCGATGTTATTTTAAAACTGCCATATCTCCTAAGATATTCATTGAAATCGAATGATGTAAATGGCAATTTTGTTTTAAATTAAATACTTGTGATGAATAACGTATTTATTTGGATAAGGATTAATATCATGTTTATAAAAACACTTTCGCAAATAATGCATTATTTTAGAATAAATTTGGTTAGGTTAGGTCAGGTTATAGTGAGCCACACTCCATAAAAGCGCATAGGAGAGGGGCGCAGGTTAGGTTTTGGTGGGTAGTTTGACGGCCGACCATCCCCCTTCCCTCCGCTCGGAGGCTACGGTGGACATACGGTCGATCAAGAGTCCCACACATCCCTCGGTGTAAAGTCTTCCCTCCAGGCCGGAGGATGGTGTCCCAAGAAAAGACATTCCCCCTGCGTCAATAAAAAATAAAAAGAAGGTTATAGTGAACCAACCTTAATAGATAGACATATGCTGTGGCGCACTTTTTTTTAGAACTTTTAAATGGGAACAATTCGTTCGCACATGATTTTTTCGAAGCCTTAACCGTTTACGCAGCGCGCGTAGTGGAAGCTCTCAAAAGGAAAAAAAACCCCGATTTTAAAACATTCTTCATTGGTGCTCCGCTCATATTGGTCTTAGCTTGATGATATATAGCCTATAGCCTTCTTCGATAAATGGACTATCTAACACTGAAAGAATTTTTCTAATCAGATCAGTAGTTCCTGAGATTAGTGCGTTCAATCAAACAAACTCTTCAGCTTTATATATTAGTATAAGATTTTACGAGTTTTCGCTTATAAATATTCATAAAGATCTTGGATTTTGTAATTAACAGAATACGATTGAGACAATAGTGTTCGGTGATTTTGACGACATAGTAATAGCATAATAATATGTGCAATAGATGTATTTGAAGATCTCGCGCGATGTTATTGACTTTATATTCATATGTTCTGAACTCTGCGATATATCAAAATAAAACATGCACATATTGTTTCATTTCCTGAAATCCGTTGAACCGTTTCGTGGTCTATTATAACTGATAAAAAACAAATCTGAAAACGGTCATTTTAGATTTAGGGCCGATTTTTCAATCACCAGATTAAAGTTATTCTTTAGAATAAAATTCAACATGGGAAAACTAAAAATGACAGTTGCATGAATATTACAGTTGAAATGTTTCACTTTTGAATTTGGTCAGATTATTTATTCGACTGATAATTTTTATTTGGTGATTGAAAAATCGGTCCTTAGCCACGTGTAAATAGCGCTATCTGCGAGTTCCGATAGCACAATCCTACTCCCCCCTGTATCCCATCCGCTCTGTCCCATTCGCTTTATCCCATTCTAGAGGCTGGCAACACCTTGGCTACGTCCCTGGTGTTGCAAAAGTATTTAGGCCACAATAACCCCTTTCCATGAGCTAGCTCGTTTGCCTGTCTGCCAGCTTCGCAACAAAAAAATCTTAAACTATGGCATTAATATTGAATTACAGACAGATACTTCAATGTTATTGTAATAATAGTAATATTTCTCTAAATACGTCATGATAATTTATCATATTCGCAACACCGTAATAGTATCAATTCTCTTGACAAGAATTCTGAGAAACTTTCAAAGTTCCTTAGAAAGGTATCTAGGGCGCCTTGACGAGTTGTGCATCATAACGCAATACTTTTTGCTAATGGATTGACACTTCATATAGCTATTTAATGAGGAATGATTATTTTATCTTAACATCGACACTATCACAATATCAAAACAATTTATCCAGTGCGCCGGTTTTGTATAAAAATTCGTCTTAAATCGTATAAATTTTGTCTTTTTTAAATGAAAATTTTAACAATAATTAACCAATTGTGTTACCATCGTAGAGTTTCATTTTGAAACTGACTATGAATGAGTAAGGATTATGGATTCTTAAAAATAAAGAATATCGATTGTGCTCAGGGCCGTCTTTACCCGGGGGTGCAATACTTGGCTTCCACTCGGGCACAGGCATCTATGGGGCGCAAGTCGATCCCCTTATAACTACTACATATACCATGCGGCGGAGATGGATGGATATTTTACTGTCTTTAAGGGGGCGCACGCTGATTTTTTGCACTCCAGCGATCAATATGATTAAGACGCCCCTGACTGCGCTGTTCGTACTTTTCGAAACCTTTCTTTAGTCAGTTTATTGCCTTATTTTTAGTCACTGTACATCGAATCGCTTATAGAAAATATATAGAAAAGAATACAAAATAAATTCATACACACAATTCTAATGATAAGTACAATGGGCGGTCTTATCGCTGGGAGCAATTTCTTCCAGACAACCTGTGAATGCACAGAAACTCGGTATGGATGGGGGTAGGTATGCGATGCATATACTAATATATACGCAAATATAAACGAAAAGTTGTGTATCGTCAAACGACATCATCCCAAGCATACAACTAAATAACATTATTATTTAGTTACAAATTTTATACGTAATTGCAAATTATGGAATATTAAACATTATCAAAATAAATATGCAGTCACGTTCTCTACCTTCCAACTACATCAAACTCTCGCAGATATGTGTTTTTCAGTATAATGTTACTACGATGTCATATAGGACAAACTTATCGGCATTTATAGTCGAATAATCCAATCACATATATACATTACAAATTGTTTACTTTTGTATCAAAACAGATTACTCTTGAGGTCATCGCATTCAAAAGTGACAGATCTTTAAGGTGACAAAAGGGTCAGCATAAGGTTTAATTTTTATATCAGCTTCGTGCAGGCCTTGACTTATATGTAGGCCAGTTAGTTTACGCAAGTCGCCGGTCTATGTGGCGAGAGAGGCATTTATAGTTTATTTTAATTAATCGGCAGACGACATGTTTTTAGAAGCCAAGCGAAATAGAGTATATTGGAAGTAGAGATTGAAAAAGTGCGGCTTTAACAATATTAGTATTATGGCAACTCCTTAATCATTATAGAGTATTTATTAAAAATATTAAAACACCGTCATACAGACCTAAAACAACAATAACATAATACGTAAACAATTTTGTTTTTCTTTGAATTCAGCGTCTTTTTTCTGTTGCTTTATTCGAATTGGGATATCATGCAAAACAATAACTTTTGCACTTCACTTTTAATGGTTTTATTAATCTTTTGGACACGTTAATTGCTAATAAAAAATTACAACAAAATAAATACAACCAGCATTGTAGTTAAACATTTTTCTTATTTAGAATTTCGTAGATTAATGGCCGGTTCCTATATCTTACTATTCATTTACTAGCATTACCATTAGTATAAATTTGACAATACTCGTACGTCGCTTGTGTTAAATTTTAATCGCTCGTAAGGAAAACCAACTGTTGTAATATAATAAAGCAATCGGTCATAAAAGTTCAGTTAATGAGTGATTATATTAGACTTATAAATTTTTTAACACTTCTATCGTGTGAAGAATGCACTAATCCAGTGCTTTGTTTGCTGTATTTCTTCTTCTTTGTCTTTGCTTATATTCTTTAAATTATTTTACGTTATATTAATAATAAGTACCGTCTCGGTTACAGATGTCCAAACTCTGAACACAATGCAGGCGCTCTGTTTCCCTCTGGGCTCTTCGGTGGCGCTGCTGATTATGTTTTTCTTCTTCGACTCCATGCAGACCCTAGTCGCCATATGTACGGCAAGTGAGTATCTTGTTATTGTTTGATTTGGTATTATATTTAATAAAAAGTTGATTTTGAATTATGTATCTATATATATATCCAAAATCGTTAAAGTCGTTCTCAAGTTATGTGTGTGCATACATTTCTAAATGTATGCACGCGCATAGCTTGAGAACGACTACCGATTTTGGAGATTTTGTTTTTGTGTGTATGAGTGGGTTCCCGGATGGTTTAGATTCGTAATTAGAACCGGTAGGTGGCGCTGAGATCGGGTTCTAGAATCCTCCTAATCACTTGGACCGATTTTGGTGATTTTGTTTTTGTGTCATGAAACAAAATCTTTTAGGAATTCAGAAAATATGGCGGTACGAAGTTCGCCGGGTCAGCTAGTTTTATATATTTAGAGCTCATAGATAATTATTATGTATTTAATATTAGACAAGTGTGATGAATGTGAGGCGATTGACATGCATGATTTATAATCATATTATTTTATGAAATTTTAATTAATGATAGAGTTGCGTTAATCGCAAAAACTGTTATTGTAGCAATTAATGTAAATGTTTTCAATATTTTATTATAAATAATATCTTTACTAATATGCAACGCTGAAGAGTTTGTTTGTTTGAACGCGCTAATTTCCGGAACTACTGGTTTGTTTTGAAAAATTCTTTCAGTGTTAGATAGCCCATTTATCGAGGAAAGCTATAGATTATGCATCATCACGCTACGACCAATAGGGGCGGAGCACCAATCAAGAATGTTTCAAAATCGGAGGGTTATGAAAACATATTCCACGCGGACGACGTTGCAGGCACAGTTAGCGTAGATACAAATCGAAAAGTGGTCGTTTTAAAAAAGAAATCGTTTGTCTGGGAATGTGTGTCAGATAATCAATTGTTAAAAAGTAAACCGTTCTGATATCCTATGAATTCGAGTTTAGTCGAAATATTTGAAAACTAAAGGTGTAGTTAAATTTTATTGCCTGCAATATGGCAAGGTCAGTCTCTTTAAATTTGAAGTTGAACAATATATTCAACTGTGCTATCTGTGTTATTATTTTTAATATCAGTTATTACACGGTATATAAATATACCGCTATCACGTTTTAAATTATAACAATAATATTTTATAGTAAAACAGAAGAAGCAGTCAGCTGTAGTAATTGATAAGTTGATTTCTTATATTGTAAACATATAGGGGTCACCATACATCTTGTGCTTGTATAATATTCACTATATTTTATATCGCAAACTATCCCATCAGGTACCCAAAGTTGTACACTGGCAAATATCTAGTTTTCTGTCTAACGACAACTACATGTGGTTGATAGATAAAAAAGGTTTTTAAATACAAGCTTTTGAGATCCTGGATATCATGTAGCAGCAGAGTGCTAGCCAAGACAAGTAAAACGAGCCCAAACACGACGGGTCTATCTTGTTTAGTACAGGAGTTCCTATGGCCACCTTCCGACTCCATCATCAGATCAGCTCCATGGTACCATATTATTGCATTGTCACGCGATATACATATGCGTGCAAAATTTCAGCTCGATCGGAAACCGGGAAGTTGGTCAAATTTAACTTGCAAGATTCCACCCGAACTTACATACATACATAGGTACATCCATTGCAAGTTACATAAAAGCTTGTAAAATTAAGCTTCTTAAATAGAACTCTTTTTCTCATATTGTTTACGCCCTAATTTATCAGCCTGCTATCTTGTTCTCTTTGATCAAAACCATGATTCGATTTTTAAGGTCTAAATTTGCGCCAACTCGGACTAATGATAAGGGATCTATAGAAAGAAATAAACTATTTCTAAAAGCTACGTATACATGACAAATAGTAATATAATATAATAGTAAATACATACAAAAATTGTAAGGCGCAATTTGAAAAATGAAGTTGACTCTCAGTATTTTGTAGTGCCGAAACGTAGTCCGACACTGATTTTTAGTGCCCACCTCCCTAGATCACATACGCTATGCGACGCGTGCTAAAAATAAGAAAAAAATTACTACAAAGAACATATAAGTCAATAGAGACAAATAACTTCTATATAAAAGATTTTTGAGCTACATGAATCTAACACTATTTTGCATTTGATTTTAATAATATCTCACTTTTAAAATTGATTATAATTGCCGTTTATCTCCTTTGCTATTATCGACTTAGTCATGGTTGTATATTACATACAAAACGACACATTGGATGACCTCCAATGACAATGAAATGTTATTGTATATTTTAAAGGCTTATTGGTTATTGCTAAGAATTTCAATGGAACAGAATATTGACTTGTGTAATTTTTATAATGTTTGGTTTATGTATTTGCTTAACAATATTTTGTACGTAACATACACTTTTATGAAGGGATACAAATGTGCAGGCCGTACTGTAATAATATAAATACTATTTCGCTCCTATATATCATTAACCTAGATATTGTTACGAGTGCGGGACTCAAATTAAAATGCCGTTGGAATTACTATAGAATTTATTAGAACTATACAAACACGTATAACACAGGTACAAATATAACTGGACACAACCAGTACTAACGTGATGCACGATTTCATAACACGCTCAAAGTCCGTCAATATATAGCTCATCGAATGTACACACGTCTTGCTCGTATCGTAATCGTCGCTTGACTGCCTCACCCCTCCGTTCGGGCATTATCTTATACTAAACTATACAATACAACACTCGACCGCGTGGACTGAATTTTCCAAAAATTACACCTGGCTGATAACCATCATAAAGGATTACAATACACAATAGGCGGCTTTTCTAATTACAAATTTTAAACACAAAGTAAACAAAAGAAGTCCAAAAGCCGAAAAGGTAATAAACTGCAGGTGTGCATTCACATTTGTCGGCGTGTAACAATATCTTAATTATTTTATTAAATAAAATAATAACAAATTTTAGCAAATGTCTATTTAAACATACCTTTAGACGACATAATGAATTATTCACATTTGATTTAGATATAGTCTGCACTAATACGAGTACTGTCTTGCATAGAGCTTACTTACAATACCAGGTACACTACTTGGCTATATTTTTATATAATAAAATTTTACACACCTAGAGTGTAAGTTTAAATTAAATCATTGGTTACTAACACTTGATTATGATTGGACAGAAAACATATTAAAAATAAATATATATCGTACAAGGATATCCCCGCAAGTTCGGCCACGCTTAACTTGAAATTCCCGCGAGATTCCCGGGCCACAAAGTGCCGGAGTGTTTAAAAAAAATGTAAGCTATGCTATTATTTTAGTATAAACTGTATCGGATTAAGCTAATTTTTATGCATCCGAACAACTATAAACTGCTCCCGGGAAAATTCTCGCGGGATTCCCGGGATAAAAATGAGCGCAGATTTTAAGTCAAAATTTGATGTCGAACAGCGAAAACCTCAACAAAATCGACCCAGTAGTTTTTACGCGAATCCCGAACAAACAGTCAAATACAATATACATATATTTCTTTAGCAAACAGTATTGATAAGGTTAAATGAGTCATGCTTGTATTTTCGTTGGTAATAAGCAGCTCAAAATAGTATAGACATAATTCCAAAGATTGTCGAGTGACCTAATTACAATCACTGGTTAAACACTAATCATTGGCTTTGTGAAAAAATGAAATAAGGTACAATGATTCTTAATACACTCACTATACCTTAAAGAAGCGAATAGGTATGTATGGTATTATCCCCGTGCAGGAACTGAGAAAGAATGCAATTTCCTGCGGACAGGCGTCTGTTGTAAGAGGCGACAAAACGACACACAGTCAGGTAGCATGGTATTTACCCGTCTGGATAGCTGCCACCCCTGGTCTAGTGATTGCCGCCATAACAACTAGGTTGAGTTGTGTTCCAGCATTAGTGTCCAGGTTCCAGTCTCCCTTAAGAGAGCAGCAGGGTATTTGTAGCACCATTGGTGTTGTAAATATCCATAGGCGATGGTAACCGCTTTCCATCAAGTGGGCCGTCTGTCTGTCTGTCTGCTGAACTCATGCAATAAAATTTTTAAAAAAGACTGGAATTTAAAAACAGTTTTAGATATTTGTAGTAGCATCGAAGGTAATAAGAGAATAATCTTTTAAAAAAAATTGTTGTTTGAGCCGGATATAAACCAGCAACTAATGCATAATATAATAATTAATTGCAGTAATAATGTGTGCGATTTTGGTGTTTCGACTGACATTTCTGTACTAGTATGAGCTGGGTAATCATAAGCTAATGTTGTTTGAGAATTGTCTTTAATAAAAATGTTGGTCCTTTGAGCCGGATATAAACCAGCTGGTAATGGTGGTATAATTTAATTACAGTTATAGCCTGTGCGGCTCTGGCTTTTCTACTGACACCGCTGTGCCAGTTCTTGCTGGGTAGCGCTGGTGGGGGAGCGGTGTGGACGCGGAGCGCGGTTTGCGGCCGGTACACGGCGCCCGACGTGGCCGCCGCGCTACTCGCCGCAGCCATCGTCGCGGTGTGGGTGCTTACGGGCCACTGGCTGCTCATGGATGGTGAGAAATTCATAAAGATTTAATTATTTTTTTGATTCGATTACATTTTCGTATGACAGTGAATTTCAAATTACAAATAATTACTACATTGTATTTCAAAATGCAAAATGTTATTTTGCAGGAACCAACTACTGTTTCTAATATTACTAACATCCCGAAGAAAGTTTGTAGTAGTTTTTTATAAAGCAGACAATAGTATTTTGAACCCTTGGCTGGAAGCACATTAGAGATGCTTCATAAATTTTTTTTTTACTAATCTGAAACGTTTTTACACAGTTGTGTACTGTCTATATCAGTGTTTTGGAAATAACATAACAATAAAATAAATAACAACATATCTGTTTTATCCTTGTAGCAATGGGCATGGGACTCTGTGTGACTTTCATCGCGTTGATCCGTCTGCCGTCGTTGAAGGTGTCCACGTTGCTCCTCACCGGTCTTCTACTCTACGATGTGTTCTGGGTTTTCTTCTCGTCATACATTTTTACTACCAACGTCATGGTCAAAGTGGCCACTAGGTGAGTGCCTTTTTGACTTAGTTTTCATGTAAAATATGTCTTGTCTCAAATGAACGATGAATGAATGCACGAACGAATAAGAATATGATTAAACTAGATGCGCCCGCGTTTTCCCCCGCATGATGATGGAAAATCGTTATATTTTGGATAATTCACACTGTATCTTTATAAATTATAGTGTTATTCTGATGTGTAAGTTATACTACTGTAAAGTTTCACCAAAATCCATTCAGTAGTTTTTGCGTGAAAGAGTAACAAACATACATCTATACATCCATTCTTACAAACATCCATGGCCGATATCATTATTTACAGTGACGACTTCTAATTATTATCAAATAGCGTTAATACCGGTTGTGTTTGGAGTAATCACTTCGGAGCTTCGGGTCTTTCTAGATATTTCTTCTTCGCTTCTCTCCGTATTCGGCATTCTTTATTATAAAACCGTTAGCAAGTAATTATTTTATAGCTGACTATTTTCCTAATGGAAAGTGGTTACGACATGCTAGTGTCATAGAAGGATATTATAACACTTTTTTGAAAAAATTATATCATAGTTCACTAGGAAAACCGAGCTTCAAATTTCATTCAACATCTTTGATGTGCGAAACTTGTTCTTAACAACCTTGCGAACACGAACTGTTATGACATTGTATTATATGTACAATTGTTTACCCGTGCAATTGTACATTATATAAAACCAATTTGATTTTCTCTAATAAAGAGATTTTTTTTATTGGACTTGACTTTATGTTGTTGGTCCGAAGATCTTACAACTTTGCCGGGGTTTTCGGGGCGAGTGCCTTTGCGAAGCGAAGGCGCTCGAGCCTGGGGGGGCAACTTGCTCGAGGGAGCTCCCTAAGGAGTTTTACCTCGGCTGGACTGTTGCCATGAGAGGGGGATGAATTTAATGATGCCCACCATAGGGCGACACAAAGCACTAATTGAGAACGGGCGACGGGTAATATAAAGCCCGAGGGCAAGGATCCCGGCGGACCGGGATCGGTGGTTCGCGGCGGATAAAGAGAGAGCATTATTAACCATCATATAGTGCAGACGTATTTTTAATTCAACTCTTACAGTAAATAAATTAGTTTTTTTTTTAAAAGGACTCATGGAGCACCATCCTAACAGAACGAAGTGTCTCAAAGAAATGGAGATAAACCCTCAACGAATCCTTGCCTTGACAACTTAGTTAAGTTATTATTTCTTGGGCTAAAAAGGGATTTTTACTGAGTACTGGCTCAGGAAGCGAGTCTGGCATGTGTAATAATGTTTATATCAAACAAAAAAGTCCAGTTTTACACTGCCATTAATATATGTCTTCTGATTTTTTTTCCATAACAGCAGGTTGTTTGAAAGAGATAGTTTTAAACTATTAATAAGTTAATCTTTTACTCGGTAAACATTGAAGAGTTACCTATTTGATTCCAACATATATAATCTTTTGTATTGTTTTTGTCTTGAATAAAATATTTCTTTCTTCCACAATTTAAATTTGATTAAATATCAGGCCAGCGGAAAATCCTATGAATGTGGTGGCAAGGCGGTTGCAGTTAGGCGCGCTGCGTGAAGCTCCCAAGCTGTCTTTGCCCGCGAAGCTGGTGTTCCCTTCCATGCATCACCAGGGTCACTTCTCAATGCTTGGTAAGGATATATACTTTTAAATACTAACTAGGATATGTCCGCGACTTCGTCCACGCTTAATATAAAATTCCTGTGGGATTACCGGGGAAAAAGATATCACATATTTTATTACATAAAATTTGCTATCGATCAGTGAAAAAATCGTATTGGAAGTCGAAAAATTGACAGAATCTGGCAATTTTAAATCATTCCCAGAAAAATTCCCGGGATAAAAAGTAGCGCAGATTTTAAGTCTAAAAAGTTTCTGTCGTACAGAAAAAACTGCATCGAAATTGCCTCGGTAAGTTTCCCGTCAATCCCGAAGAAACAGAAAGAAATCTAAAAAAATGCATTGCATCGTCTTCTCCGTCGTTTATTCCAGTTTTTTTTAAATAGCTTCAATGTACAGACATGGCATGTTTAGAATTTTATAATATTGTAGATTACAAACTGAGTATTCGACATATTATATGACAATAGATTCTAAAAACCATGTAGATATTTTTTTGTCTGTTGTGGAGTTTGTTATCTAGTTACTATTATTCTAGATTTTAGACAATATGCAATAAGTTATTTTTAGTTGACAATCAAGTCGACTAAGGCACTTTACTATCTTATAAAACGCCAAAGCTTGCCTAGATTTTGTACAAGAATAGAATTTGTTGCAACATGTGTCATCTACCCTACCATCAGAAATGCGGCCACATGTTACAATAAATTCTAACATTATTTAAATATAAAAGAACAGGCGTAATATAAAATTTTATCATGACACCATAGTAACTATTTTTCAAACAATAAAATTAACGCGCTATTTAACTCCTTTCACTTATAACGACTTCCAGCTACGCCTGTGTAAAATCTATGAGACTGCGACGTTCTGTTAAGCTTATAATAGTACATTATGGTACTAGTGCGTAACATTGGTGATTACCGCCGAGGCGCCATTGAGACTCGAGCCGTAGGCGAGGGTCTTAAGAGAGCCAAGGACGGTAATCATCAATACACACGTGTATCATACGACGTTTTTCAACACACTTGTGAGTAAAATAACAACAAAAACTCATTTTATTTAGTAGATAAAAAAGTTATATATGAGTGAAAGTTTTATTTATTAAACACGTACGAGTTAAAATTATCTATTTAAATAAGAAGTTGCATGAAATGAGCAAGCAATAGGAACATTAATTTATTTGTTCTATAGAACACGATCTTTTTTTTTGAATAAAAACTTTTTTAAGAACAAAGCAACTCAACCAATAAAAATTAAAAAAAAATCTATAACTCACTAGTGAGTTATAATGTTTTTTAGTCACAGTTTGATTATGGGTGTCATTCTGTGCCTAATTGCGGTGACCATAGAACCACTTTATGAGCAAGTGTGTTGAAAAAAGTATTTAAGTTGATTTGCCTGTCCGGTCCCCTATTATGACTTCACAGCGCAGTATCCTGGTATAAAATCATGCAGACTATGAACCTGTGTATTAAGTACACAACTTATATCTTCTCGCGATGTACCTTCGCAGTAAACCAATTTGAACACGTGTGACAATGTACGAATCGTGTACGCGGGACAGAGCTAACAATGCATAGCAAGGAACACTGCCTTTTTTGCCCTTGCGAATAAAGTTTATTGTAGATTATTTACATGTCGAAAACCGATTCGTATTATCTGCGCAAACGAATATTGCCGTTTGTATTTATATAATAGGGGAACGGACTGTCAAATCTATTGAGGTACTTTCTATTTTACAGAACGTCGCGACGTCATATATTTCGTTCGAGTAGGTACATCTACTTATGGCATCATAATTAGGTACAAGTAAAAGGAGTCAAATAGCGTATTAGTTATTGTTCGAATAGTTATTATGATATTTTCAAATTTAGAAATGTAAAATATTATTTTAACGCCTATTCTTTTTTTGTGTAATAGTGTGTCTTACTAACGTCTTGCAGGTCTGGGCGACATAGTGATGCCGGGGCTGCTGCTCTGCTTCGTGCTGCGTTACGACGCGTACAAGAAGGCGACGCTCGTGTGCCAGATGGGGCAGGTGCCCGGGCCCAGGTCTATGGTATGCACTCATTTATATAATAACAAAAATCATGTTTACGATTTGTTACAACGACCAAACAGTTGTTTTAATTCCAAAACAGAATTTCAAATTGTAGTCTCTTCCTGTCCAACTTTTAAACTATGAATACTTTTAACAAAGACTGCTTTCAATGATAGTTGCCGAGTAGTTTTTTTGATGAAATGTTTTTTTGGTTCCATTATTAAATAACGAAAACAGTCGGTTTGTTACCTCAACGCTTACTTGCCAAGCACTTACCTAAACCATTTTTTGGAGTTGACTCCTTAAAGATTCGATTTTCATTTATGGCTCTCGATATGGAAATTTTATGAAGAATGAAATAATTGTAACCGCAAATTTTTATGCTTTTTTTCAAATTCAAAAGTTTTTATTCAAAATAAGTTCCACTGGAGAACACTTTTTGAAGGTCATACATGTAAGTTAAAATTTAATTCATTTAATTTTCTTTCTTTTAAATCACACCTATATTAGAGTGAACAAAATAAATTCAAATTGGTTAGGCCCTTTTTGTCAATTTTTATAATAATAATAATAAATCTTTATTAGCCTTTAGTGTTTTACAATTTAAAAAAAAAAGACAGAAGGATAATTAGGAAACAGTAAAAATATGTTAGTTTGAAATACGGCTATGGAATTTAAGACAAGTAAGTACACCTTCGACTCTCAAACTAGGAACAAGGCCTGTGTTTTGAGTTAATCAAAGGTACCCCTCACCTATATGGTTAAATAACATAATTATAGCTCTTAAATAAGTAATTGTATATGCTTACGTGCGTGTGTATGTGTGTGTGTAATTAAAGTAATTTAAATGGTAATCTGTGTATGTCATGTTCATATTCACCTCTCCAATATTAGCTTGCTTACCAAGGTGTGTTTTAGCACAGTTACATTATATTTCTGTGAGGCGCTTTGATATTACTTATATAATTTTAATTTTTAATTAATATGTTTGTGTTTAAATGTATATTTGCTTCTAGCTAAATAATTATCTGTCTGTTTGTTTTCTTCTTGTGCACATGTGTTTTACTGTAGGAGGTAAACTCCAGTCGTGCGTCAGAGCTGACACACACAAGATTTTCTTGTCGGCACTAGGTCCGAGCGTACTGTGATTGTAGCGATGCTGGTTAAAGATGACTTAATAAGCGTGACAAGATTCGATTATAAATTAAATGATTGTAACGGTTCAGAGTTCCCGGCTGACGTACTTCCACTGCTCGCTGCTGGGCTACTTCCTGGGGCTGCTGACGGCGACCGTGTCCGCGGAGGTGTTCAAGGCGGCGCAGCCCGCGCTGCTCTACCTCGTGCCCTTCACGCTGCTGCCGCTCCTCACCATGGCCTATGTCAAGGTAATAAACAAAAGCCCGACGGCCAATGATCGGCGGTTGGCGGTCATTCACAATCCATCGTATAGCGCAGGGGTGCTCAAACTTGAAAATGTGATATGCGTGAGATATAAGATATGAAATGCGTGATATTACAATATATTTTGTATTTTATCCGTGCAGGAACGGAGAAAGAATATAATTTCCTGCGGCCGGGGGTCTGTCGTAAGAGGCGACAAAACAACCCACGGCCAGGTGGTAGGGTATTTTCCCGACTGGATGGCTACCACCCCTGGTCTAGGGTATGCTGCCATAACAACCTTGAGTTGTGTTCCAGCACCAGTGGCCAGGTTCCAGTCTTCCTTTAGAGAGCTGCAGCGCATTTGTAGGATCTTTGGTGTTGCAAATGTCTATAGGCGATGGCAACCGCTTTCCATCACGTGGACCGTCTGCCTGTCTGTTGAACTCAGCTTATAAAAAAAAACTTGCTGGCAACCTACATCAATATTGTAAGACCCTGAGAAGCGGCAAGTATGTGTGACGTAGGATTGTCATCTAGCTAGGAAGGGTACATCGTGGCGCAGGTACAGGGTGGCAAGAAAGAACAGAAAATAATAGGGGCGCCACTTTCGCAAAGTCTAAACTGAACTAAACTCCAATATTAGGTCAAGAGTAACTTCGATACTTACTAATGATTTTTTAATACGATATCAAACATCGTGCAAGTATCAAGTATCTTTCGTTACGACGTACACATTTTGTTAACATAGCCTCTGATGTTAACTTTAGTAATAATGACTATATTTTGTAAGCAAGAGCTTTAACACCTTGTGATAGTTACTGAACAATTATTTGATTAAAAGAAGCTAAACTAACCATTACAAACCTATCATATCGGCTTTTCTTTAAACGTGTACATAAAGCCAACGAAATCTGTTTGTTGGTTCTGTCTAATCGCGGCATTACATAAATACTTGGAATGATTATCGTGGATCATCATCTTCCGTGCTTTAAATTCCAGTTATATGGGGTCCGCTTAATATAATTGTACATACATACATAACTTCACGCCAGTTCCCTTGCGGGGTAGGCACGAACAACAGAGCGCCATTCAGGCTTATTCTTACACACCTCGCTTGCTTCTTTGACATTCATAACTCTTGTCATGCAAGCTCGTCTGTTCTTAAGGCTCCTGACATCACCTTCTGCTAGTACACGATCAATTTGATCATGGAAGGTGTGTCGTGGCCTTCCACGACTTCTGCATCCATCCACTTTTGCATTGTATATCTGTTTAGTCATTCTTTCATCATGCATTTTTTTTTAATGTTTAAGGCTTGGCAACTAGGCCTTTAAGCCAGGCGCAGTTGTATTCTAGGCTACAATCCACACCATTCAACGGAGTTCTTGTGAAAACTCGAAAGGCCACATTTGACTATACAGTTCACATTTCTCACAAAAACACATAATTACTACTCAAAAACTATCAATATCCTACAAGTATTGTTCATTTTAGAGTAATTTTACACATTTTTAGAAAATAAAACTGCACAGCACAACATCTCTTTTCAGTTCCCGCCAAAAACTCTCATCATGCATTCTTTCCACATGCCCGAACCACCGGAGCATGGGGAAAGTATTTCTTTGTAATATAATTGTGGTATGATTTATAGTTCTTTAGTAACTTAAGAAATCCTGTTACAATAAATGCTAATATATTATATACATAAAACGAACATGTGTTAAAATAACTTCTTATCGTGTAACGTCAAAATATATCAAGATAGAAATAATTTTCATCACTTTTTAAACAATAATTAATGTGCTATTTGACTCCTTTATCTGTATCAACTTGTGATGTCATAAGTAAGTACTGACACTCATACAAGTTCTATGAGGCTGCGACGTTTTGTAAAGGCTGATTTACATTGATCCAGCTACTGATTTCAAACGACGCCAGTGCAAGCGCCGAAAACTGACTTCTGCCGTTTACATGAAGCCAATATGAATCCAGCACTGACTTCCTTCGAATTTGAAGTCGGTGGCTGGATCAATAACTTAAGACCACATGACAAAGTGAAAACTTCATCAAGATGAGTAACACTCGCCGAGCGAGTATAACAGTGACTCGTTGACTATGTCTCCCTCTCTCCCTTAGTCGACTCGAACCGACTTTACCCGAGCGTACCCGAACGAGCGTTACATAGCCGATCGTGATACCTGACGACTCAGTTTCATTCAATATCCAGAAACGTTTTTACTTCAAAAAGTAGTTGATTTGAGTCTTCGCAATGATAAAAGAATCTGGATTTGTCATTCCTATTGTGTTTCCTGCGTTGTTTTAAGCCATTTCTATTGTACTATGCATTACAGGGTGACCTGAGAAGAATGTGGAGCGAGCCGTTCATAGCGCCGCCCAACGGGAAGGGCGGCGCGGACTTCGACGTGTGACTGCGCATCGCACCACTGCCAGCGCCATCTCTCTTCTAGGGGCTCGAAACGCGCCCGCCTGTACAGTCGCCCGGGGCACTAGTCACAGGCAACACCGTGTATTATATAATAAAGGGTCTTCATTCAAATTCATTTTAAACAGATTTAAGCGTGTCGTTTACTTTTGTATTTTACTCATACACGATGGCAGCGTAGTAAATATTAGGTTTACGTACATTTTTCTCGGAATGCGGCAAGCCGCAAAGTGTGTATAGACGCTAACAGGTGTCAATAAATAATATTAAGCCGGAAACATATTATTAACACGCGAAACGACCCGATGACAAGAGAGGCCTGTGAAGTCAAATCGCAATATATTATTTTCTCAATGAGCAGACATACATTACAAACACTTGATGTGACGCGACGCTCTCATACGTGACGCAAGCCCCTTGCTCCAGTTCAATGTGTTGATGATAGTGGGGGTAATAATTCCAACCGACGCAAATTGTACGAAAACAGTCATGGAAAGTGTACTTTTAGATGATTTTTTCCACAAGACTGACAGATAAACAATCAGTTGTCATTGTCAAGCCGTCAAGCGATATCGTAGTATAGAATGTTTTAACGTGCACGGTAGGCGTCCTCTGTCAAAGTGTTTCATCCGGTGGCGTGTTGTAATATGTTTCCGCCCATAAAGTTGATTTAACAGCCTGTCTCCTATAATTTTTTTGTTAATTATAATTTATTTTTATTTATTACTTAGTTAGATAACGCTTTAAAAGAATTGGTTAATGTGTAGTAACTCTTTATAATTTAAAAACGACTTATTGAGTCGTTCCATAGATACTACTGTGATAGTTATAGAGTCTGACGTAACTCGAATGATGACGCGCTTAAATCTATTTAATTGTTTTAAATTATATAGTTGTGGTTAGTAACAGTCGCGAGAACTCAAGAAAACGCTGACAAAAGGTTCACTGAGCACAGAGTGCTGGAAAAGGTGTTTCCAGGCCATGTTGGTATATGACTGTGAAATTTTTGAATGAATTTGAAAAGGTATTCAACACGACGTGATTTTATGCATATAACCTGGTTTGACTAATTAGGTAATGTTAAAAATCTGCTTTTATTCATGATGTTTATCATTTTTATCGCTATATAATAAAGTCTGAATGTGGGCTTCCGCCCACATTAATATTTCTTCTTTTCATAATACAATCAGAGTAAAATAGATCTAGAACATTACTTAAACCCGAAAAGTCGTTTTATTTCAATCACTTGGGGAATTGTAATTTTATTCTGGTAATAATAATATAGGTATCTTTTAGGCATGAGTGCTCCATTCTAGGCCGCGTCATCACACAACACAGCTGAGACCGTGGTCAAACACGAACCTATACAAACATAAAAAAAAAATCATTCAGTTTTTAAATATATCTACTCAATCATAGAGGTATTTTTTGTTTTTCTTGATTTTATTTTTGTTCAATATTCCCCTTTTGCATCCGTAGTAATTTTTAGAGAGTTCATGAAATGACGTCGTGTCAAGAGGTCTTTATTATTCGTGAACACGCCGTAGTAGACGCCGTAGTCCTGCTAGCGTCTGCGTGTAGCCGACTGAGTGCCCGAGGCTTTTAGGTTAAGTGTAATATACACGTTATTACTCCCTTAAAGGGTGACTCACCTTACACCGGGCCGACGCCGAGCTCACCTACTCGTGGTGTAGGGTAAACTATGCCATTGTTGGCACCCCACCCAGTCATTGGCACCCGATAAATTTATTTAATACTAGGTATATGCCCGCGACTTAGTCCGCGCTTGGCTTGAAATACCCGCGGGATTCCCGGGACACAATGGAATGAATGTGAGCTATCGTTTAAGTGAAAACTGTGTTGGAATAAACTAATTTTTAAGCACCTGAACAAATAAAAACTGCTCCCGCTAAATTCTCGCGGGATCACCGGGATAAAAAGTACCGCATATTTTAAGTCCAAAAATTTGCTGTCCAACAGGGGAAACGGCATGGAAATCGGCTCAGTCGTTTTTACGTGAATCCCGAATAAACAAACAAGCTGACAAGAAATCTAAAGAAATTCATCGTGTTTTTTTTTTAAATAGCTTCAATGTAGAGACACGGCATGTTTAGAATTTTATAATATTATTATTTTCTAGCCATACTATATTATTATTATATTGTGTCTCTGAAGACCCACGGGTCATAAAAATGGCCATGGGAGGGCCAACACATAGCGGCCCCTTTGTCAAATGTAATGTAAATGTGGGATAAGACTGACCGGCGATTATCTCTATTTACACCATATAAAAATGCTCCAAAGGACAACAAATGGTAGTAAGCTATTGGGATGAAATGCTAATGGAACTAGGGATATGGGACTGTGGCGTCTGTTCATCGCAGTGTTCGGGGAACCACTCCCTGCATGGGCTCCAAAAAATGCCGAAGAACATCGGCGAGGGACAACATGGGTGTGAGTGTCTAAGGGATCTGGAGACGTAGGCTGCAGGTTCACCAGGCTACTATCGACATTATGCCGTTTATCACTTCCACCACTGGAGCTTGAGTCTCAGTTCTAGCGATCTCCACTCCAGGCTGGCTGAGGTAAGCACGCAGTCTGGTCCAAGGTGTCGCTACTCACCTTCGGCTTCGCCACAAAAACCCCATTTTTTATTATGGTTATTGGCGTGACACAACATAATATGGCTACAAAATCAAAAATATTAAGCCTTCTTAATCTTTTGAACAAAATAATAGGGTGCCAATCATTGTACTAGGGTGCCAACAATTGTATAGTTTCGTCTACGTGATATTAGTTAGACCATTCTATGTTAGATTTGGCTCGAAATGCTTTCGGGTCGAAGTAATGTAAGTCATCCTTAATACTGTAAACCAGTGAGAACGCACCGAAATTTCTTCGATAGCAATATAATTATATTTAAAGTTGGAAGGTTTACTAGTTTTATCCTACGCCAAAAGCTCATCTAATTACTTTTTGTTTGTTTTTCTTGTATAATCTGAAGTCCTAAAGCACCCGCTTTCGCAGATGCATATGTCGAACATGACAAGTATAAAAGTAAAGTAGAAGTTTATAATATGTCTTCTAACTATCAGTATACATATATAGACACGTGTCAATTTCACTAATGAACTGGTCCATATCTTACTATTCATTCACTTGCCGTACCATCGGTTGAATTTTGGCATAACTCGTTCAATTGTGTTCCGACATTAATGGCCAGGTTCCAGTCTCCCTTAAGAGAGCAGCAGCGCATTTGTAGCACCTTTGGTGTTGCAAATGTCCATAGGCGATGGTAACCGCTTTCCATCATGTGGGCCGTCTGCCTGTCTGCTGAACTCGTGCAATTAAAAAAAATGGAGCTTATGTCAGATTTTAACCGATAGTAAAGTAAATAAATTGTTGGTAAGATATACCGGCCATGAGTGATTCTTCCAAAAACGACTGCTTTAGGCCCTCACGTCTCAAAATCACTACATCGTAATAGAGAAAACAAAATTATCGTTTCTCATAAGTGAATACGGGAGTTGAGTTTTTATAAAAAAATTAATTGATGTCGCTACAGTATCTACAGTATCGTTAAAGACATTTAATTATGCCCCTGCTACACCTGGAATAATGTCAGGGTTAGCAACTGTGTCGCGCAGATCTAGCCAAGGGCTTAATGTGTTAGAGATAGGACATTGTTAATGATATCGAACATTGACAGATAACTTATGTATATAATGGAATGTCACTAATGGAACTACTGTTCATTAACGGCCTTATATTTTACCACTAACTATAAGTGGCATTTGGACACAGTCGCTCTTAAATTAATCAATTCTTAAATTAGTTTAAGTATTTATGTACCTATTGCCCCTTTTTCCTGCACCACCTACATCGCAAGATTAGCAAAGAAATTCGTTTAATTTAAGTTATCTGGAAAAGATCGCTTCAAGCGATAAGGCTGCCTATTGTATTGCCTAAAAATATTGTAAATGTTGTTTGTTTTTGTATTTGTATTCTTTGGTGTGCAATAAAGTGTTATCTATCTATCTATTAATCCAGGTGTAGCAGGAGTATTAGATACGCCACTGCACATGAGTAGATTTCACATTTTAAATATATACTTTTTATTTTAGAGAAGTCCATGATGTCTTTAAGTTTCATAATCTATTTCTTATCACGATCAATTCTATAACCTGTGCCAAAATTCTTAGCCACTTCAGATTTGCTGCGAAAGTGGCGCATTATAATAATATGAAAGTGACTGATTATTTTGAATATACATTTTTAATTATTTTGCATTCATAACACCTAAAATATGAGAGCTACTTTTATTCAGTGTTGCGTCTAATTTGATTTTAGGTTAAGTGATTGATACCTTCGCTTTTATTTGAATTTATTTACACAAGTGAACGTATGAATGTTACGTCACAGGGATACCTTACGATGAGAAAAGAACGGGATCGGTGAATGTTACATCTCATGTTACGTAATCTGTGCCAAACTTAATGAAAAACCGTCTACTGCGTAGCCATCTCAGGTGTGCAAATTCAGAACCTAGTAACTGACGTTTTTAAATGAATGTTATTGCCTTTTTGCTGTCGACATTTGCTGATGATCTGTTTACCTATTATGCTTACCATAACATATAAAGATGTATCAATATATGATATTGGTCCCAATAAGCTTAATAAATAGTTTCAAAATGGCATTTCGTTGGAAGTTCAAGATATTATTTTGTGCTGTTGCTAGGTTTTGAAATTGCACAGCTGATCTGTTGCTAAATAAGAGTGAGCATTAAGCTTAGGCATGGACTACTAAAATAAATATTTCTATGAAATGATCACAATTGATAAATACTCATCAATCGCATTTGTCGTTTTTCCTTTTGTATTTTGAGGTACGGCGAGGTATACCTTGAAGCTAGTCACAGTCGATTTTCATGTTAAATGGCCTTAAGTGTCTAGACATGTTATAACTCAATGGTGTCTAATAAACATTTCTAAACCAAAAAAGCTTAATTTAAATACAATTTTTATATAACCGATATGTCAATACAATTGTTGTCATTTCATTTATCAATCTATGTAGGATTTAATAGTGTTAAAATTTGTATGTAATATGACAACAATTAGGCACTGAAATTATTTTTGAATGTGATTTCCATCCCATATTATAAAGAAAAGATTTCGTCTACAGAAACTTGTAACGTTAAGTATGAAGATCGACTCTGAAGTCTTATAGGACTAAGCACTATTTATATACTTCATTGCACATTGTAATAACGTCTAGAATATAATTGAAACGGATCCAACATCACAATGTAACTAGTGGAATTGCATTTCCCTGTTAGGTATATTAACACTTCACTCATTATCTGGTGAGCAAAATGAACAACTGCATCATGAACTAGGTTAAGAGCTACTAAAGAATCTCATTTATATTATGACTTTAGACTTAAACCATAAACTTGTCAGGACGGTGTAATACATAACTATAAACACGTAAAAAGGTGTCTTACACTTGTCTCTTGTTACCCATTCGTATAATATTTGCTTAAGTTTTCGCGACTAGTAAACATAATAAAACTACGTCTTAACGTTTCAACCACATGTTCCGAAGCGGTGGTAAATTAGATTAAAATAAATTAGGTTCCCATAAAGTAAATAAAAACAAAAAATATAATTAAATAATAAAATGAACAAGTTAAACAATAACTTTAACATTCCTTATTGACACTTGACATCTTTGTCTTTCGTGATCACGGTTACTGAAAAGTGGACAAAACGTCGGAATAAAAATCAAATAAAATACCGCGTGTAAAAAAAACCCGTTAAAACGTAGTTTTATTACCCATTCTTACTTTATAGTATATATGGAGTTTTAAATTTTAACCAGTAAGTAAGAAAAATGAATGGGTTGTAAGATATAGGTGCCAGCATTTGACGCGCAGTGGTACAGGTTACACTGAGGTGTGTGAGAAGGCAGTTTATCATTGTTGTTCGATTGTTCGGCTGTATCTCTGTGCGCTAGTGGGGGAGTAGGGGAATCTACTCAGTACAATAACTAAAGCTATGGAACCCGTATTGAAATACATACAAAAATAAGTATATCCAAACTGTTTTTATATATGGAATTGGAAACTGCTTATTAAAAAGGAATGCATCGGACACTATATACAAAGCCGTCACTAATTTAAGCAAGATGGTGATATATTAGTGTTTTACTTTAAAGTAATGAATATGTTAAGTAAGTTGGTCTTAGTTTACAAACAAAGATCATGGGCGGTACGTATTTTTAATTTATTGGCATAATTAGAACAATATTGTTTTGAAGTAGAACAAACCATAATTTTGATTTGTCAGAAACAATAAAAACTTGAAACATGTTTTTGTTTCACTCACACAGATGTATACTGTATTACTTTATATGAATAAGAGCTGTTATTTTGAAACTGTGTCTATATCTTTAGTTATTGTTCTGAGGGACTCTTAGACTTTTATATTTAAGATTATGAAGAGGTCCTCTTTCTATATGATCAAAACTTTGTTGTCACTGCCTTAGACAGATGTTATCGATGAAGATTTTTCTATATGTTGAGTGAAGTATTATGGACAACAAATGTTAGTCTAACTATAGAATTTATGCTACTAACTATTGTTGTTATTATTATAGCAACTGTATTGTTGTTGTAAATTATTTGATTGAATTTATTAAATATAATTAAGACATTACATAAGAGGTATACTTTGTAGATGTGTTTTGATTTTTTTAACAACTTTTTGATAACAATATTTTTATTTCATACATATAGATTATTCTGTACTAAGAGGTTTTTTATGAATAAGTTTACGTGTGCGACTTTATAATATTTAATATGGAACAGTATTTCTATTGATAAAGTGATATATTTTTATTGAGGCTTGTTTTGGAAAGTTTGTCGAAATGGTTTTACATTTAATCTGCTTTCATTTACATAACATTTTCTTTTTATTAAAAGTAACTTGATGCTTTGTAAAGTGTATTTAAGAGATAGTTTTGGTGTCTTTATGAATATAAGAAAATAGTGAAGATTTCCATTGATGTAAATACATAGATAAATAAAAAATTACAATGTTTCATCTGTCAAATGCATTATTTTGTGACATCTACAGATAATTAAGACAGCTAGTGCAAAGCCTTGAATATCAGAACAAGAAGCCTCTACGATAAATAGTAATATATCAGCCACATGCAAGTCCCACTACTGGGTAAATATTTCATTTCCAGAGAATGTCTTTGTAGAAAATCTATCTTGTCTAAAGAAAATTTGGTGACATTCAAACATTAATATTTTTCTTCAACGACTAACCTGATTGGTAATTCAAACAATGTGCTAATTAGCCAAAAAATTATGCTATTCTCTGCAAGGATATGATCATACGTCATGGAATTCAGTTTTTATATTAAACAATTTACCTACTTTATGAATGAGCAAGTAACTTAGCCATTTTCAATAATGTTATTTTCCTCATTACAATTAAAATTCTAATATCCAATTTCTAACTGTATCTGCTAAGGAAAGTTTACACATTGCAATTGGAGGTACATTTTATGAAACTAGCAATGTATACATTACTTGTGCAGAATGTTTTAGGGCTTCATTTCTGTGGTGACCCTTGCACTACCTTCTTTAATTACTGGATATCACTTGAGAAAGAAATGTATATAAATAGAGCCCACTATTCTATACCTATCTAATAAATTGGGAAAATGCATTTAATATTTTTATATGTATCATGAGAATATGACAACCTACTAATACTTAATAAAAATATTAGATGAAAGTGTAGCTGTGTTTTAATATGTATGCCCAAACTTTTTTTTGAGATTTACTGAAGAAGAGATGATGAAGGAAATGGTATATGCCGAGACTTAAGCAAATAGAGACCCATTTTTGCCTCTGCTTGTATGTAATATACAAGTATGATAATTTGGAAGGGTAGAACACATTTTGATTAAATGACATTTTAATAAACTTATTTTTTCAACAGGATCCAATTAAATAGGTAACATTTTATTTTTTGGTTGGTATTTAAACGATTCTCAAAAAACAGTCCTAACCCCCATATGTATGCTCTGCATAAAGATATAGTCTGTACCAAACATATTTCTGTAGCAAAATATTTCTTATGTGTAATACTGATGGTTAAAATTGGATATAAGCTCTGCAAGTAGTGTCAAAATTCATCTGATGCTAAGACAAGTAAATGAATAGTAAGATATAGGACCTGGTGTTGAGTTCATATATGCTGCAGGCTACTAATATTAAGTTGTGTATGATATGTCAGAAGCAACCCTTCTTATTCTCCAAGAAATAGAATGTGAATGTCCTTCTTGTGTTCTTGTGATGATGTCCACCAGAACAATAGAGCTGAGAATACAAGTTCTCTCGAGAACTCTACGCGAGTGTAGTGCAGGCTATAGAATAATGAAAGGGTATGGTATAGATATACGGCACATTTATTTATTATTTGAGATAAAAAGTTAACGTTGGGTGGTTATAAAAAAAATAACCACAAAGGCTAATCCACTTCGCTTCGCACCCACCTTAGCCTTCTAACCTATATTTAAAAAGTTCAGATTTGTTCATAATATATAAATGAGCCGTATAATTCCACATAAAATTTACAGTACCTTCTTAATTTATTTTTTTAATCTTATTACAAGATTGGACTATAATATACGGTAATTAAACATTAAGTTTCATTTAAACTCTTTATTAGCCTGAACATCCTTGTTTGTATCTCTTTTCTCAATGAATCTCAATTGCTTCTTGCGCATCCTCTTCAATTTAGCCGTGTTTGTTATAACCTGTACGACCTCAGATTTACGTTTATTTTCCTCGGATTTCCTTATATTTTCTTTTCGTCGCTCTTTGCGTTTTTGTTCTTTATCTTTTATTTCTGCTAGTACTTGTTTTGATAGCTCTTTTGTTCTTTTTAATTCGAATCGTAATGCGTTTTTCTTTTCTAAATTTTGTCGGAGTCCTTTGGTTTTGTTTATAGATGAAAATCTGAAATGAATGTAACTTTTAGTATGTAAACTTAATAACTTGCACAAGCCATCCTTTATTTTAAAATACCTTTCTCGATCAGATTTCCAAAATCTTCCTGATTTAGGTTTTCCTTTCACAAGAGAGACAGTCTTCGTGTTTGCATTTGTTCGCTGGACTTTTTCATGGTCTATCATTTCAGAAGCATTGCTGTTACTATTTTGACTATCCGTTATATTAGCAATAATAGATAACACTTTATTTTCAGTTTCATCAGCCATTTTAGTTTTTTAATGGAACTGTAAATCAAATAATACTCAATTTATTAGCAATATACAAACTACTATGGATACTACATATAATATATGTACTAATTTTATGTAAATTTATGTATGTACCACGTGTTTCCAAATAAAAAAAATATGTTAATGTCAAATACTACTTTGGCTACGTTCCACCAGGGACTTACAACGACCACGTTCACGATCGCGATTTGTCCCGTTCCACCTGCTTGCCGGCGTTACAATCGTAAGCCCAAGTGGAACGGCTACTCGACCCGCCTATTGACATGGGTCATTGTGAGCCTTGTGTGATAGAAAATGATGACGTCATTAATGACGTTTTCGCCACGACCACAACGACCGCGGTCGCCTTGTGGAACAGCTTACTGAGTATTTTGGGCGTTGTGAGCTACAGATGGAACGCCCTGTTTCTGTTAATGTCAATGTATCTTAACTTCCAATTGCTTTTTTTTTTTTTGCTTCCCTGGCAAGCAAGAAGCTGTGTGTAAGATTCTCGGTGGCAAGTGATCGTGAACAGGGACTACCTACTTTTCAAGTTGTCAATCCAAAATTTTTTGTTTGTGTTTACGGCTTGGCAACTAGGCCTTTAAGCCAGGCGCAATTGTATTGTAGGCTACAATCGACGCCGTATAACGGAGTTCTTGTGAAAACTCGAAAGGCCACATTTGACTATACAGTTCACATTTCTTACAAAAACACATAATTACTACTCAAAAACTATCAATATCCTACAACTATTGTTCATTTTAGAGAGATTTTACACATTTTTAGAAAATAAAACTGCACAGCACAACGTCCCCTTTCAGTTCCCACCAAAAACTCAAAAAAATAACCAAAAATTTCCAAAAAGATGTCATAGATAATGCTATGCAGAAAAGTGACATTACACGAATTATATTTTATTTAGGTTTATGGCTTGGCAGCTGGGCCTTTAGGCTAGATCTTAGATTACATTCAGGGCGTTCCATTTGAACCTCACAACGCCCAAAATGCTACGTTAGCCGTTTCACAAGGCGACCGCGGTCATTGTGGTCGTGGCGAAAACGTCACTAATGACGTCATCATTTTCTATCACAGAACGCTCACAACGACCCAGGTCAATAGGTGGGTCGAATAGCCGTTCCACTTGGGTTTACGATTGTAACGCCGGCATGCAAGTGGAACGGGATAAACGCGGTCGTGAACATGTTCGTTGTGAGTCCCTAATGAACGTAGCCAATGTAGTTTCTTCATTTTCTGAAGCCTATGTGTATTATAGCACAGCTGAACTGTAGGTTATCAGCTGGTGCCATTCAACGGAGTTCTTGTGACAACTTAAAAGACCACATTTGACTATACAATTCACATTTCTCACAAAAACACAATTACTACTCAAAAACTATCAATATCCTACAACTATTGTTCATTTTAGAGTGATTTTACACATTTTTAGAAAATAAAAGTCCACAGCACAGCATCTTCTTCCCGTTCCCGCCAAAAACTCGTCATTACATGAAACAATAACAGTGTTACCAGATGAGGGGTGCTCTGAAAATTCAGTTTTTCGACTTTGGGAAAGAAAATCGGAGTTAATGATTCTTTGGTAGACTTTCGGGAAATAAATTATGTTGAGAGAAATTTTGTAGCTTTTTATGTACCATTAATTCATCTACAAACACAATTCTCATTACTACATTTATTATGTCTAAGGTATAATATAGTACTTTAGTACTACTACTTTACAATAGAATTATATTTTACTATAAAAATCATACTTCAATTCATTCGTTATTGATTTATTATTATGTATTCGTATACGTCGTATCCTATAGGCTACGTTCCACTAAAGACTCAGAAAGATCACGTTCGCAACCGCGATTTTCCCGTTCCACTTGTTTGCCGGCATTACAATCGTAAACTTAAGTGGAACGATTATTCGACCCACCTATTGACACGAGTCGTTGTGAGCGCTGCGTGAGCGAAAACCATAACGTTATTAGTGACGTTTTCGCCACGACGGTGGCTTTGCTTTTTTATTTCTCCTTATAGAATAAGTAAAAACTGTTTTGGAGGTATTTTTTTTAAATTTGGGGTTGATTGACATGGTCATTTGGCAACACTGAATAATAATTGATAAGTGAATCATTTAATCCAGTGTATTTATAAATTTATCTTTGAAATTGAATGGAGATTAAAACAAATTAGTTAGAATTATAAATCAAAAGAAAATTAGAAATAGAAACCCCTGCAACATACTACAGTGAAAGTTACCAAGTGTACATAGTTATCCAAGTAAAGAAGTTACAATGCCAGTAAGTTACTATTCAATAATTATCAAAACAATTGATGAAAATGTTAAATGTTCTTAAAGTACTATTCAAAGATTTTGTTAAAGTTTATGATACTATAATTTTCGTTTTTAATTTACAGGCTTATCATTCGACACTGACTGATTACACCCAGTCTGTGGGGAATTTAGCGTTACTCCCGATAAGGACCACTTTCAGGGGACCAGCGCCCTTAAGCCCGAAGATAGAACTAGACATCATCGACGAAGCGCTCAATTACTTTAAGGCCAATGTATTCTTTAGATTTTATGAAATTAAGGTATGTTTACATTATTATAATTTATAGAAAACATAAGGAAAACAAGCATTAGTAATTATTAATGCTGATGAGGTAATACACAGATATCCATTATACAGTATAAAGGAGCTTAAACAAAATAGATGTACTAATAATTATGGAAACTTTGATGTACTAATAATGATGTTTTAAATACCATTCAATTGGAGTCTAAAATTTAAATACTACTGTTTTCAAAATTAAAATGCACAAATTAAATAAATGGGACTATAAGGTTTTTTTTTCCAAATTCTTTATTATATTTAAAGTTTGGTATATAATCACTTAATTCTCATTCTTTGTACCATTCCCCAATTGTTTGAGGTCAGGTGTCATAATATTTCCTAGCTTTGTACCTATGTTTTGTGGTAACATAAGCAATGAAACATCAAGTCAAGTTAACACTATGTAGTAGAGGAGGGATGTATAGACCATGCATGGGCTTTGAAATAGACACAGTACATGCATCTATGATTTATTACTAGGACAATGACTTCTCTTTTCTTTGGTAATATCTTTTAGGCACTTTGTAGCATGAAGGATATGGTAGTTACTGCATGTTATGAAGCCAGAGCTTGTATGAATTAAGTCATAAGGAAAGTTCAGTAGAAATGTATCCACAACTCTTGTTATTATACTGGTAAATTATTTATACTTTAAAGACATAAATTAATCTAAAATATCTTTCAGTCTGATGCTGACCGTGTCCTGATTTACCTTACCCTGTACATCTCTGAATGCTTAAAACGTTTACAAAAGTGTTCAAATAAGAATCAGGGACAACAAGAAATGTACATGTTGGCTATTTCCAAATTTGATATCCCTGGGGAATCTGGTTTTCCCTTGAATGCTGTGTATGCTAAGCCATCTAGCCCGCAGGAAGCAGGTAACTTGATCTCTTCTACTATTTTAGATAATGTAATTATCATAATCTTTATTTTGCTATAATGTACTACATTAAAGATTTTTCTGGTGTAGGATCCTATACATTCTACTTTTTCATGGTGTGCAAAGAATTAATTAATTAATTGTTAATTATATTTTATGGCATCTGTTGTAAACTATATTCCTTTTAAATTTTGGATTTGTATTACATGATTGTAATAGGTGTGGTAGTGTAATGTCTAGCACATAAGTCCCAAACTCAAAGGGCACGGGTTCAAATCCTGATACCATAATGTGGCTAATACAATGAAGAATAACTTAAGTAATAAAACAGGTAAGTAATGGGGGCATCTTATTGAAAAAGTATACGATTGTTGTAAAAATTGATGAAAAAATAATCAGATTTTTGCCAAAAAAGTAAGTTTATTTTCAAATGAGACTATTTTTTTCCACAATTTTTATTTTATAAGGATGTCTAATTACTTGCAATCAATATGGAGTTTCTTTCAACGTGATAGATCATTTAGTTTAAAAGTTACACCGTTCTGTTTATAATGGAGTCATAGATACAAACAAAATTTTTAAGAATTCTATATATAAATATTTTTGCCATTGATAAAATTAAGCATAGATTCCTTTATTTCGATATGTGCACATTATAAAGACTCACACTGTATATACTGAGTTTCTACCAAATTGGTCCAGTAGTTTTTCAGTGAAAGCGTAACAGGCAGACGGCCAGAGTTACTTTCGTGTTTATAATATTATGATAGGGATATTATAATATCATTACCTTAGCTTATGGGGCTTTTAAAAGGCCTAAATTATGAAAGTTAATGTTTTAAAGTTTTATGCTGTACTTGTAATTTACAGACTTAATGAGACAATATTTGCAACAACTGAGACATGAAACAGGAACAAGAGTAGTAGAGAAGGTAAGTTGAATAATTTTTTA
Source organism: Dendrolimus kikuchii (assembly GCA_019925095.2). Lineage (NCBI taxonomy): Eukaryota > Metazoa > Arthropoda > Insecta > Lepidoptera > Lasiocampidae > Dendrolimus > Dendrolimus kikuchii. The sequence goes on along the minus strand of CM034406.1, from coordinate 6,768,944 downwards.
ACATTTTTTTTATGACACTGTATCCAGAATCTATAAATAAATTTACCAAAAGTTTGATGAAAAATATTACATAGAGTGGTTAAAAGCCCTAATATTCAATTGATTTGTATTCTTAACCACTCCATAATAATATATGTAATATTACTTACTTTGCCATATTTAGATAATATAAACCAACTATGCCAAATCATTAGTAATTATATGTATATTAGAGAAAAGTGACAGGTGTCGTTTAGGAATCCACACGTGTTTGCGAAAGTTGTTCTCAATTTTTTAAGTTTTTCTGTTACCCTGCTTTTTGTGTTGTCTTTTTTTGTGTTGGTGGTGGTAAATAAGTATCCTGTAATTAGTGGTAAGTTATTTTTATTATAAATGTCGCAGTCAGTGGGCGAGAAGGTTCCCCCCGATAGGGGGAGGAATTCTCTGGACACGCAGATGGCTGAATTAACGGCCATGTGTCAACCTGCTGAGAAACTTGTAGCTAAACGCCGCATTATTCCTTCAAAAGAGATTCCTGAAAAAAGAGCCCCTGCCCTACCAGCTTCAGCGTCAGCTCAACATTCTTTCACCCTACCGGGCTATGAGCCTACTACTGACGTCAAGTATAACGAGACGGACTTAGGCCCATTTGTTGTTCATGTGTCGCGTCTTGAATCTGACCCTACTTCCTCCACTGTTGGCATGCGAGCATTGAAAATAGCTCAGATCATTTATAATAATAAAGTCCCTGGTGTAGAAGAAATTAAAAACTTAGGTAGAAACAAACTTTCTGTTATTTTTAAGACTTTCAATGATGCTAATGCTTTATTGTCTAATCCTATCCTTGCTTCTAATAAATTATCAGCATCTATCCCCCGCTTCCAAGTCACCCGCATGGGTGTAATTCGTCAAATTCCCCTTGAATGGACCTTAGAAGATGTAGTTTCCTGGTCGGAATGCCGCCCAGATCCATGCCTAATCATCAAAGCTCGTAGGCTTAATAAAAAGAAACGAGTGGACGGAATAACTACCTGGGAACCCACTGGAACAATTGTCCTTACCTTTTTAGGTCAAAAATTACCTTCCCATGTCTATTGTTGTCACTACTCTCTTCCTGTTTATAGATACACCCTCCCTACCATCCAATGCTTAAAGTGCTGTAGATTCGGTCATATCAGAGAACAATGTAGATCTGATGCCCGTTGTGCAAGATGCGCCGGTCCTCATGATAGTTTGGCTTGCAATGTCTCAGATGATAAAATATCCTGTCTATTTTGCTCTGGCCCCCATCCTGCCTCAGACTCCAAATGCCCTGAACATGCTAGGCAGAGAAATATTAAAATTATTATGTCTGAGGAGAATATCAGTTATTTGGAAGCCGAACGTCAATTTCCCAGAGTCCGCACTTCTTATGTGGACATTACTAATAGATCCCTTCCCCATAAACCTGTATATTGGAACTCTCACTCATCGAACCTTAATCCCTCCCATAGTCATGCTCAACCTATCCCCTCTCACTCAACGCATCTCACCCCTCATGTCCCATCATCTTCAACATCATATAGAAAAACTGTGATGGTCGAACGTCGACCTAAACCAGAACTAGGCAAGTCATTTGACCAACAAGCTCATGATAGTATTACATCCACCCCCGCCTATTCCCTCCCAAATGGATCTGCCCTTAGAAATAATTCAACTGGTACAATTTCCCCAAATGAAAATCTCGTAGAGCTCTTATCAATGACTCTTTTTAATATGTTCTCTAAATTTGGAGACATCTTACCGAACAATGTCTTAGAAACTATTTTGTCTGTTATCACTTCTCTCCTCAAGTCTAATTTAACAAATGGCCAACATCCTTCAATGGAATAGCCGTAGTATCATTAATAAAAAGCATGAACTGTTGCATTTAATTAATCAATTCCACCCCTCCCTCTTTGCCCTCTCGGAGACATGGCTGAGACCAGGCTCTCTTTTTAGAGTGCCAGGGTTTACATGCCTCCGTGAGGACAGGGATGATGGTAAAGCTGGCTGCGCTCTTCTAGTCAGAAGAGATATCACATTTTCTCGTATACTTTTCCCTAATCACTCTTGTAACATCAATATTGTAGCCATCCGTTCTTTAAATATTACTTTTGTCTCTTTGTATGTTCCACATCCTAATAACCCTCTTATTCAGGAACTTTCTTCTCTCCTATCTCTTCTTCCATCTCCACTTATTGTTCTTGGTGATTTTAACATCCACCACACTCTGTGGGGTTCATCATCCTGCGATCAGGTTTCCTCGACTTTTCTTAATTTATTGGATGATTTGAATTTATGTGTTCTCAATGATGGATCCCCTACCCGCAGAGTATCCCCTACCCAAAACCCAAGCGTTCCTGATCTTACCCTTTCCTCTCCACCACTTGCCAGTTCCCTCTCTTGGTCTGTTCTTCCCTACTCCTATGGCAGTGACCATTTCCCAATTATATCTACTCTTGCCAATTCTTTTCCTCCCCCAGTTGATTTCCCTCCTCTTTTAAAGTTCAGACTGAATCAAGCTAATTGGCAAAAGTTTTCAAATATAATTCAAAATAAGTTAGAGTCTTTACCTCACCCCTCTGAATCAAATTTTCTTTCCTTGTACCTTGAATACACATCTTCTTTGTTATCTGCAGCAGAGGAATCTATTCCCAAGAAAAACTCTGCCATAAACAAAATTTCTTCCCCAGCTTGGTGGGATGCAGAGTGCTCTTTGTCTGTTAAGAAACGAAAGGAAGCAGAACGAAAATTTTCGAGAGTCCTTTCACTGGAAAATTACCTCGAGTTTCAAAAAGTTTCTGCCTCTTGTAAAAGGCTTTTGAGACAAAAGAAGCGTAAAGGTTGGCACAACTTTTGCGAATCCCTATCCCCCAGAACTCCTGCTTCTATTGTTTGGAACAAATTAAAAGCCTTCCGTAAATCGCAAGTAGACAATAACATTAACACAAATGACCCTTTGTCATGGCTCCCGGTTTTTATTTCGAAACTTTCTCCCCCGTTTGTTCCTCCTAACCCTTACTTACCTATTCATCCTTCTTCTGAGGCTAATTCTGACCCTCTAAACTCTTTATTTTCCCACGAAGAACTCCTCTGTGCCCTAGATAAACTTCATGACTCTGCGCCTGGGGCAGATGGTATCCCTTATTCTTTCATCATTAAATCCTCCCAATCTTCCAAAGCTTTCCTCCTATCACATCTTTCTCTCTGGTCGTGTTCCTGATGCTTGGAAACACCAAACTATAATCCCTATTCGAAAATCAGGTAAGGACCCATCAGATCCCGGTTCATACAGACCAATTGCCCTCTCCTCAGTCCTTTCCAAAGTCATGGAGCATCTAATTAAAAATCGCTTAGAATGGTTTGTTGAAAATAGAGGCCTACTCTCCAAGTCTCAATTTGGATTTAGAAGAGGTGTAGGAACCATGGACAGCCTCAGCCTTCTAATATCTGATATTCGCCTAGCGTTCTCCCGAAATGAACATGTCGTTGGAGTCTTCTTAGACGTGACCGCAGCATACGACAGTGTCGACCTTCAATTACTCAGGGAGAAATTACTCCAGCTGAGTATTCCCACGAAGCTCGTTAACATAATCTACAATCTCCGTTCGATTTCAGGGAGAAACTCTTGCGCCTCGCCTTGTTTGGAAAGGCTTACCACAAGGCTCAGTCCTCAGTCCCCTTCTCTATAACTTATACACGGCCGACCTGGACTCCACTGTTAATTGCTATTGCAAAATTCTCCAATATGCCGACGACATAGCATTGTATGCCACTTCTGATTCCTTTATTGATGCAACTAATCGCATAAACTCAGCATTATTTTATTTAAATTCATGGCTATCAGAGCACGGCCTGTCCCTGTCCGCAACAAAAAGTTCGGCAGTTATTTTTTCCCGCAAGAGAGTAATCCCTGACCTTAACATCCATGTTTCCAATCAACCTATTAGAATTTCCGAAAATGTAAAATTTTTAGGCGTCTTCCTTGATCAAAAATTATCAGGCACCCCTCATTTAAATTATATCTGTCAAAAGACAGAGAAAAACATAAATATTATTAGAGCATTGTCTGGTGTCAGGTGGGGTTCCCATCCTTATTGCCAAAAACTCCTATATAATGCTATTATAAGAAGTCATTTCGATTATGGTAGCTTTTTATTAGAGCCTTGTAACAAAGCTAGCCTCTCTAAGCTAGATGTAGTTCAAGCTAAATGTCTGAAAATTATCACGGGCGCTATGAAATCTTCTCCCACAAACGCCCTTCAGGTAGAGTGTTCTGATCCTCCTCTTGCCCTGCGTAGACAGTTTCTGTCGGACAGATTTCTCTGTAAAGTGATTGAGCTCTCCGATCACCCACTTCTAGGAGTCCTTGAACAGCTTTACCAGCTTAGTTCATCTTCTACTTACTGGTCCCATAAAACCCTACCCCTCCTTATTAATTCCTATAAAAAAATTCTTAGCTTACCTTGTGGTATTTATCAGAACTACAAACTTCCCTTATTTGAAACTAATTTTAACAGCCTTCTTTTTAGTCCCAATGTGATTTTGGACCTAGGCATTTTCAAAAACTCCCCCGGTGCTAACCGACTTTTCTGCAATGCCATCCAAAATCGTTGGCCAGATCATCTCCAATTCTTCACTGATGCATCAAAATTAACGCAGAATGGACCTGTCGGTGCAGCAGTGTGGATCCCTAAATTCAAAATCATCCTAAATTTTAAAATTCCCATGTCCAGTTCTACATATACAGGTGAATTAATCGCTCTTTTGGAAGCTATCCTTTACATTGAATCACATGGCATAAGTAAATCTATTATTGCCACTGATTGTCTGAGTTGTCTTCAAGATATAAGTAAACTCCCCTTTCATGCTAAAGACAATTTCTCAGTTACCCTTAAAATTAAAGAGGCTCTCCTTCGTTGTCATCGTTCCAGTCTTGATATAATTCTAGTTTGGATTCCAAGTCACTCAGGTATCAGCGGCAATGAGATTGCTGACTGTTGTGCTAAGGAAGCTGTCTACATAGGGACCACCAAGTATAAAAAATGCTTTCCCCGAGACTTACGTGCTCTTGCCAAACCCCAAATGTACATATCCTGGGATGATAGATGGCAACGTTCTCGGCAGATTGTCGGGAAGTATTATGGAAATCTTCAACCGGTCCTACGTCCAAAACCTTGGTTTTTTAATCACCAAAACCTATCTAAAAAAGACATCTCAGCAATTATCCGTCTTAGGCTTGGTCACTGTTGCTCTCCTGTTTTCTTAGCCAAAATTCGAATTCGTGATCACTCCCTCTGTGAATGCGGTTTAGCTGAAGGAACTCTACACCACATTTTCTTTGATTGTCCCAAAATTATTACTCCCTTGTATGACGTTTTACATAAAAAGCTTCCTCGCCCTGTCAATTTGAACTTCCTTCTCACCCTGGCTGACAAAAACCATGTATATACTTTATGTAAATTTATATCGGTTAATAACATTTATCTATAATTTATTTATTATATTATTATCTATTTATAATTTATGTAGTGTGGTTAGTCTAACCTATATGTGTTTTGTTCTGTTTACAGGTATACAGAAAACCTTACTATACAATGTACCGGTCAAAATTTATTTTATAGAGCTTAATTTGCTACATTAGTTCACCTGTCATTTTCCGTATATTTTTCGCATCTACGGCGACATTGGCGAAATCAATGCCAAAGGCGTTGGAGCCAAAATCAACAAAAGTCAAGTCAAGTCATATGTATATTAAATTTCATTTATGATAATGTTGCTGTCATTTGGAGCATGAATTAAGATTTATACTGAGTACATAATTTAACTGTAGTAAAATGGTATTATGTAGGTTTTATTGGTAAATGTAACAAAAGGATAGGCACATGACTCAGAGGTATATGGAGAAAGCTAATAATTTGGGTATATCCTTAAATCAAAAACAAAGATATCCATAAGAGAAACAAGTTAATTACATTTGTAAACAGAGGTAGCAGACATATCAGACAGATATTGAGCAGATGAGTAATGGAGTGGAAACTATCTTTCAATAAATGTTGTTTTCCTTTAGCCTACTTTAGACTGATGACCTAAACAAGGGCACCATAGGGACTGAATTAGTGAAGCAGAGTAATAGATTGTGATGCGGGTGACTGGGATATCTGGCGAGGCCTAAGCGCTCGTGTTAACGACGCTGCTGCCGCGCCGCCACATTGTGTAGATTAGATGCCATCATGCTTTTCCATTATTAGTTGTGGCTGAGTAATTAAAAGCGTCAACGATGGAGCAGCGATATTGAAGGGACTAGCAACATTTGCATATACACAGAATAGCAAGGCGGCGGCGGCATGGCAACGATGCCCTCTATACAAGCGCTAAGTCCAGCAGCGGACAACGGTTGGCTGTTGTGTACTATAATAAAAGTTAATATGATCTGAAACAGTAAATTTATTTTACAGGTGTTTGCAACAGAAGATGGAAAACCAAGCAAATGGTGGTTATGCTTCGCAAAGAGGAAATTTATGGATAAGTCTCTCTCTGGCCCAGGGCAATAAAACACAATATACTACATATTATAAATACATTTATTTCATATTTCAAATACTTTTTTTAACTAGTCTCATTAATTATATTTAAACCAATATGAAGTATGTAAGAAAGTGATTTCATCTGTGGCCACGAAATTTTGAAAATACTCCTGTGGGTCATTCCTACCATTGCAATATACTTAAAGGAAATTAAAATACTTAATGATTATTTAGATTTATATGAAATTCACATTTTACCTACAGTATCGACCAGTTGAATTGAATAGAATTAGTCCTTTATTATTCAGCTGTTTGATTAAGTCGCGACATTTTATTTATAATTATCAATTTCAATAGGAACAATTGTTTCGAAAAATAAATTCCATTAAATGTACGTAAATAAGTATTTCTTAATAAAAACGTTTTATTATACTCTAGACTTATTATTGTCGACAAATAGTAAATACGTAATTTGAAGGCAAAACAAGTTTAATCATTATTATGCTAATCTTTAAGTATGAAGCATATTATGTCGATTTTTTAAATTAAAGATAAACCTGTATTTTATTAAGTAATCCTATTGAAAATCCACAGGATTTTACATAAATAATATCTCAAATAGAAAATATTAATGTATTTTGAGTATTCTGTACATTGCAAAATAATATACATTGTAACAGTTCAATGTGTTTAATATAGAAAATAATAATACATACATACATACATAACTTCACGCCAGATCCCTTGCGGGGTAGGCACGAACAACAGAGTGCCATTTAGGCTTATTCTTACACACCTCACTTGTGAAAATAATAATACTTGTCTAAACCGATTTCCTTACTCCACCAGGTTTGTGATAATTAATTTTACAGCTCCTGTGCATGAATATGACTTAGAAAATATACTGTTACTAGTTCTCAGTTTTATAACATGAATATGTAGGACTCTTCCAACGACTTTGTTCCTTAGTTCTATGTCCTAATGAAAAGTGTAGTTTTTATTTCATTTCTAAAGCACACAAAAAGTAATTAGTGGCAATGCAAGGCAGTGTAATAATGATATAGATTTTCTATTTCAAAAAGGTAGCCTTTGTTGTGAGTGCACCCATTGTATATTATTTTAGTGTACACAATGCAGTCTTATAATATAGTGTATTATTGTCTGTAGTATTATGTTAATACCTAGTGTATTTACAACGTGTTGACGAGGTGACAAGGCAGACAAACTTAATTTTTAAATAATTATAGCCTTAGCACACTTAATTTTTTGTTGTTAATGCTACCTAGGTTCACATACATAAGTAGTCCTACAACCGGAAGTGTTTTTCGTGAAATAAAAAAATGGACTTAAAAGTCTAAACATATTGGCTCACATTCTAAGTTAAGAATCTTATAATGGTAGTATGTTCTAGGCATGGTCGCACAGAACCAAGCGATATCAAAAACAGTCTTTTACTAACCTAAGTCTAACGAACACAATTAATATCCTAATTGAGACCATACTCTTTGATTAGCTGTCCTGCGATAACAAGCCTTTGAATTTCCGACGTGCCCTCGTATATCTCCGTGATCCGCGCGTCGCGGTAGTGCCGCTCGGCAGGCATGTCCGATACGTAGCCCATGCCTCCGAGAATCTATAAAATATACAAAACAAATTAACAAACAGTTTATTATTATTATTATTCGCAAGATTATTACACGTTAGAATTATATTATTAAGAATTTTACAATGATTAAGGTGTTTGTCACAAATCTCACGTTCTGTAGGTGTGCTCAATTAGCCACTTTTTAAGCTGGCAATTGAATATATTTCAACTACCATAGAGTTTGATATTTTCCAGTAGTTAATGTGTTTTGTCGTACTGGCCACTTTGATCTCAAATATCTCCTCTTTGGTTAGGAATTCCAATTTCAAATTTATACAGCTATTTACTTATGCTTTTGTGTTTTGAAAACCGTAATTCATTTGTTTTTTCCTCTTTTGGTTTTTTCTTTGCGTCACTCAGTTTACAAAATGGAAAACTTGAAATATCGCATTATTTACGAGTACGAGTTCCATCGTGGCACCAGTGCTGCCGAAACGGCTCGAAGGATTAATGATGTGTATGGCGGCGGTGTCGCAAAAGAAAACACAGTGCGTTTTTGGTTCCAACGTTTTCGTTCTGGAAATTTCGACCTGCAGAACAAGCCCCGTGGACGGCCGGAGACCAAAGTTGATAATGCAGAATTGAAGGCTATTGTGGAAGCGGATCCATCGCAAACCACGTCCGAGATAGCTGCAGGCTGCGGTGTTAGTGATAAAACTGTTTTAATCCACTTGAAGCAAATTGGGAAGGTGAAAAAGCTTGAAAGGTGGGTACCTCATGAATTGAGTGCAGCAAACCGACAAACGCGCGTCGACTGCTGCGTTACATTACTCAACCGGCACAATAATGAAGGGATTTTAAATCGAATCATTACCTGTGATGAAAAGTGGATCCTGTACGATAATCGGAAACGCTCATCGCAATGGCTGAACCCTGGCGAACCAGCCAAATCCTGCCCCAAGCGAAAATTGACTAAAAAAAAAATTACTTGTGAGCGTTTGGTGGACTAGTGCCGGTGTCGTTCACTACAGCTTTCTTAAATCTGGCCAGACGATTACGGCGGATGTCTATTGTCAGCAACTGCAAACCATGATGGAAAAGCTAGCTGCTAAACAACCGAGGCTGGTCAATCGCTCTAGGCCACTGCTGCTTCAGGACAACGCTAGACCACACACTGCACAACAGACGGCTACCAAATTAGAGGAGCTTCAATTGGAATGTCTAAGACATCCACCGTACTCCCCGGACCTTGCTCCAACAGATTACCATTTTTTTCGAAATTTGGATAACTTCTTGCAAGGGAAAAAATTCAACTCCGATGGGGCAGTCCAAAGCGCCTTCAAAGATTTTATTGATTCCCGTCCGAATGGTTTTTTTAGTAAAGGGATCAATGAACTACCTATGAGATGGCAGAAGTGCATAGATAGCAATGGTACATACTTTGATTAAATAAATATATTATGCTCTCCAAGTGAGCAAACGTGCAGATTCCACTCTTAGAGCCATATCTGACAGCTTTTGTTGTATTGCTTGTAATTTCATTATAGGTTTGCCGAAAGCCATACGTTTTGATGCATATTCGATAGCGACATCTAGTGAGGCCTAAAAATTTTTTGAAGGGCTTGTTTAAAGTAGACATTATATTATCCAATTTGCAAAACGGTAGGTGGGCAAAATAGGATAGTGTAAAGGCAGTTAGGGACCCAATTTACTCAATCGTATGGGCGCTGCCACGCTTACTCATCTACTAAACTAAGCGCACCAGATTTAGTGCTCTGCAAATTGTCAATATATATGTACATATAACAGACCGACAGACGCTGAAAGTGAATTTATTTTATATCTTGTAAAAATTATTAAAAAAATGTTTTTATCTTATTATCATTAAATTTTAAACATTTGATAACACTGTTTTATGTAAGCAATTGTATGCTTTTTGATTTGTAAACATTTCTTTAATACTGATATATTTATTCAAGTCCTTTGTATATGACAATCTTACCTGTGCAATACCCAAAGCCTGTGATGCAATACCAATCCTTCCAGCATCCAATGTCATCATAGCAATTTTGAAACCGAACCCTGGCTCGCCCAATATATTCTCCTTGGGAATCTCACAATCCTCAAAAATGAGTGAGCAAGTTGAACTACCCCGTATACCTAATTTATCTTCCTTCTTACCTAATTCTAGACCTTTTATAGGCTTAGGAACTATGAATGCTGAAATGCCTTTATGTTTTAAGCTCTTATCTGTGGTTGCAAAAACTACTGACGCCTTGCTCTCATATCCATTTGTTATCCAACATTTGGTGCCATTCAGAAGCCAACTGCTGCCTTTGTCCTTTGCTGTGGTGGAGGCTGCACCTGCATCTGAGCCGTTGCCTGGTTCAGATAATGCAAAGCAGCCTACAATATCACCTATAGAACAAATACAAATAGTATAATTAAAACAATATCATAACAGTTTTATGTGTGGCATTTTTTATTTCAAATTTTTGGCCACTTTTCAATAGTGATACTGCTACTGAAAGGTGGCCAAAACATTGAAATAAAAATTAAAACATAGTTTCAATTATATGTACTAGTTGTGTAAACTTAAGAAAATATTAAATATTATATTTGGGATATTGAAAAATTAGACTGTATTTCTAATAACAATTTTTACAATGAAGTTTAGTATTAGATTTTAAATATTAAAACTTATTGTACCTTTTCAATATGCCCTCTTCCAGCTCTCTCCATGATAGGATAGAAAACAATAAATATCGAAGTCTTATTAATAAATCTTAGTTACTTAATCTTATCTGAAATTACCCTTTTAAGAAGTGAAATTACTTAAAAACTTGATTTTAAGATGCATAATGTGTGGTGTCAAAATAGCTATAAATTATTTTCAGTGTAAGATTTACACTCATACATGAATGAATCCTGAATCAAATTCTGCAGTTTACTGAAATTTTAAATTAACTTGAAAATTATTCAAAAAATAAAACTTCAAACAGAATGAATTAATATTTTAGCAATGTGCTACTAGAGCCTGATGTCACATGATGATATTGGTCAACTTTTAAATATTAATTTCATCATTGCTACTCTGCTGTATGTTCCCTCTTTATAATAATCGCAAAATAAAGAGCTCAATTTGACACTTAGTATATCTATATCAATAGAACCTAACTTTGAATAAAATCAAGGAAACTGAAAGCAAATAAAAAAATATTTATTTAGTTGATAATATACATAATTGTTACTGGTGCATTATATAATGTTTAACACATATCTCAATTAGTCAGTTCCTCTAAATAACATGAAATTTTTATTAATACTATATTTCCTACTAATCTATGATGAAGTCCCAAAAACAGATTCTAAGGAGTCTTCTTTTAAATTTTAACATCGCTAACAAAGGGTTGTTGCATTTCCTTAACTCAATTTGATTCTGGAAAAAAAACTATATACATATTTATTCCAAAATCTTGGATAATTTATACTAAAACACTGCTACATAAATTTACATATATGTAGTGAAAACAAAAATGATTTAATAAATATATATTATACTGGTAAAATCATCAAAATTTCAATAGATTAATTGTGGTACGCAATAAATGCATGTGGTATGCAAAAGGCAATGTGGGACAAAATTTTGCACTCCATTTTAATTTTCTGAGATATTTGTGTGACACAAAAAATGATTAACTTAAAATAATTGAAGAATCACAAAGGTGTATAACTTCTTAATCAATTTTTTGTGATAATCAACTGATAACTAAATTGGGTTACAATTTGGAGGTTTCAATCCCTAAATATGTTGTAATAAGAACTGTCAAATTAGGCCTTTTATTTTGTGAATATTATAGTATTAGATATTAATTTTTTTCCATGGTATTGGAAACGAAACATTACTAACATGAATGAACTAATTATTGTGATCCTGCCTTCTAGAACCGAACAGCTTGTGCTGCGACAATGGTATGTCATTGGTGCCCTGGAGGATGGGTCGCCCTTTAGTATGGGATGCGTCTTGTGTCGATACTCTGGCGGTGTCCCATCTTTCAGCTACAAGCATGTCTGCTGGTATAGCTGCTGCACAACAGAAGGCCCTAAAATGCCGCAAATATGCCGCCATCAGAAATGGTTACATATTTGCGGCTTTTGGGGTCGAGACCCTGGGACCATAGGGGCATGAGGCACACAAACTTTATTGAGACATCGCAAAACACCTGGTAGACACCTCACGTGACCAAAAGACTGGTCTGTACCTCGGACAATGCATTAGCGTTGCGATACAGCAAGGTAATGTGGCAAGTCTTTTGGGCACATTTCCTACTGACAGTGGTCTGGGACTAGATTTTATAGTTTCATTTTAATTTCTATATATACTTATTTATAATTTAGTTTAGTTTTTATTTAATTGTTAACATCAAATAGAAATTTTATGTTATATGATGCTGTGTTATGTATACTTATGATAAAGGAAAGCTATAATATAATTTATATCCTAAAATGACACAACTTCCATGGACTTGAAAGCCAAAAGTTATGTAAAAGAAGCTATAGGAAACAGTGTGTATAGTCTTAAGGGCTCTTAGAAACATAAACTTCACACATTATAAAAACAAGTTACCGGTACAAAAAGGTGTAACAAACTCCTTTTTCTGTTTGTCAGTACCCCAATGTATGACAGGGCCAAGGTATAAAGAGTTGTTTACTGACATTATAACACCAGCTGAAGCACATCCTCTGGATATTTCTTCGAGTGCTATAGCATAAGCGAGGTAGTCTAAACCTGCTCCCCCAATTTCTTCAGGGGTGGCGATCGCCATAAGGCCTAGTTCGCCCATCTTTTTGATAGCCTCCCCAGGATATAAATGCTCCCTATCATACTTTGCTGCGTTCGGCTTTAATTCTCCTTCAGCGAAATCTCGACAAGTTTTATACAACATCTGGTAAGTATCAGGTAAGCTTGACAGAGAAGCAATACATCTGGATTGTCGCAGAGAACCGGGTGCTGTATGAAAAGTATAAATATGTAATTCATTTGCAAACTAAGCAATTATTTTGTTTTTTGTTTTATGAAATTACTGGCGCGGTATAATTAAATTATCTTACCTGTCGATTGAAGAACTTTGCACAATGATACAAACATATTTATATAATTATATATATTTTAAAAATAAACAAAAATACACTGTAGAAACAGAAATCACAGAATAGTAAATTTTACGTATATATTTAATTTAGTATTTTTATAAACTTTTCGAACTTTGTACTTTTGAGAGCAAAGTCTTGTTGCAGTACACGAACATATCATTTCATATCAATATTATCACATAATAATGAACTTTCGCTTTTTTAAAGCAAATAGTAGAAATAATAAATATCAAAATGCTCATAAACTCAACAATATAACTATGATCTGGAACATAATTTTAATGAGACAATTTATCTAACACTCGTCAGATGTTACTGTTATGAAGTGTTATGTCATAAAGAGTTTTTTGGCGGGAACTGAAAGGGATCGTTGTACTGTGCAGTTTTATTTTCTAAAAAAGTGTAAAATCACTAAAATTAACAATAGTTGTAGGACATTGATAGTTTTTAGTAGTAATTATGTGTTTTTGTGAGAAATATGAACTGTATAGTCAAATGTGGCTTTTCGAGTTTTCACAAGTGGCGTTAGTTTTATCCTACAATACAACTGCGCAGTGCCCTACATATAAAAATATGTAGTTGGCTGTATGGACTAAAGATTCCTTTGCCTGTTCAAATATATATATATATATATATATATATATATATATAGTGTATCATCTATGTGCCTGCCTTTGTGGCCAAGAAGCTTATACACTTGTGTGTAAGCCACTGAAGTAGCAAACCTATGGAAATGAAACGTCAATAAAAAATGCGTGCCACTGTGACGTCATCTGGCCACTAAACATGGCGGTTTTAGTGCTGCCCATAAGATTTTAATGTTATTAGGTTTTATCGATAAACGTCCTTGGCTCATTTTATTTTCAATATTATTGAGTATTAATTATTTGTAGAATTTATACTTTAATAGGAAGTAAGTATATTGTTATGTGCAAAGATACTTTGATTTAGATGTGTGAAATCTAAGACAAGTTCGTGTTTCAAATTTATCAAGTAAACGATATGACGATTTTTAAAAGTTGCTACACTGATTTGATAAAGTTGTCGTTTGACAACACAGTGACCACAAAACATAAACATATGGCGTAGTACAGTGCCATCTGCCCATCTCTAGCATGCTAAATTTTATCGTCGTTTCGTATGTTGCCGTCTCGCTCGCACTTGCGTATATGCCGGAAAGGGATGGAAGCTTTATGTCGGCGATAAAACGTTAGCATGCTAGCTAGCTATGCTGTTTTGGATATCAAAATAAGAGTACGTGTTTTTCCTATGAAAAACACGTACTGTTATTTTGATATCCAAAACAGATTAATTAGATTGTAATAGAGAGGTAAGTAGTCTAAACTACTTACCTCTCTATTACAATCTATTTTAATTGTGTTGCTGACTCTAAAGTCCGTAACACATTACCGCAACTCACCTCAAGATAGGTGCGCTGCACCATAAGTGAGAGTGATTCAAATTTTAAACTTATTAAGGGCCGCGTGATAAAAAAAACAAAACACCTACAGAACATTTATTTAATTACAAACGTCATTCCTTATGACTTCCGCTCTAAAATCACTTAATTATTAAAAATTTAACGAATTTACAATAGTTTTTATTAAAGTAAAACTAATAAAGGCATAAGTTTATAATATGAGTTTTATTTGTACCTTAGATGTTTTACATGGAATACAAAATTCAAAGAAGTGACACCATCAGTTTTGGTTTATTCCTCTAAAGATGTCAAAGCATATTACTTTTATCTAAGTAGGTTCAATAGCTTCACTATAAAGAGTCTGTATATACAAAATCTAACATCTCTTGAAGCTAAAGAACAGCAGAGTCCTTAAATGTGCAGCTAATACCAAGGTAGAGGTGTCAGGACCAGCCAAAACAGGAATTGTTTCCAACTGGTTTTCTTTTAATATGCCAGTTTTATGTTGGCTGGCATGTCGCTGCAAAATATTGAAATATTAGTTTAGAATAATTGTGTCCACAGTATTTTTTTCATAAAATTTGCTTAAATTATGACATTATCATTCAAATTGGGCAAATACATTTCTTGGATGGAATCACAGCCACAAAACCCATAAGTTTTTCTAAAATAGTTATATAGAATGAGAATGACATAGACTACAACTAGTCGTAACTAGCATATCTGTAATAATGTAGCAGCAACAAGTATACCAAAGGCTAAAAGTGAAAGTACAAATTTCAATTATACGAGCAGTCTCCATGAGGGTGAGAGGCACGAGAAGACATATTTAGGCCTTCGTCTGCGAAGACGGAGCAGGAATGATATAATAAGCCGACAGTCCAACGACTATCCTGCTGATCATCGTCCCACCATACAAAACTTGTATATTAATTTTGATCCTTTTATAGCACGTTTTGTTATAAAATAATATGTATGTATTAAAATATGTATATAATTTAAAAAAAGTATATCAATACTAACTATAAAAGTATATACAGTATTAACTTACTCTTACAAATTTGAAGGGCACGGCATCATCTCGTAGTCGAGTCACATCCAGAGTTTTGTTGAAACATTTATCATCAAAATGTAGCGAGCAAATATAAATATATTTTGCATTTGGCTTTATATTTTCCATTCCAATGGCTTCCAGCCACTTTTTCTTTATACGCTCATTTCTTGGGATCCTATAAAATATGTTTTAATTATTATTTTTGTATGTTTTAAGCGGGGTAGCATGATAAAATAAGAAATTTTATATAAGCAATCATATTATATCGATATCAAAGTCGATAAATAATGTACAACCCCAGCTAATAAATTAACATTATTTAAGCGTAAAAATATAGTTAAATAGGTTAAATCCATTCATGACCTATAACTGCACATAAGAACCTTGCTAATTATAATGAAAATCTTCCTTTATTTTCCCGGAAACATTAACAATAAGCAATATTTTTAATGTTATTTACAGCGTACCTGTGTATGGTTAAAGATGACTGATTTGGTGTTTTTCTTATGCCGCACCCTATTACACTGCACACGGACATATCTGCGACGTAATTATTTATATTTGGCTTCAATTATTTTAAATCACAAGCAAAATATTGAAAGATAATTAGTTATTTTGATTTATACCACGACTTTTTGACAAGACAAGTACCGGGTGCACTGACTGATAATGACATTTGGTGCACTAAACATGGCGGATTTTCGGCCTCATTAGGTATTTACGTATATTCATGTTCCACTTTATGTACGCACTGAAATACTGTTATATTGTTTTCCTGCGAGTTACAGTGCTGAGTAAGAACGAGATAGATATATGTTTATGTGTGTGCCTTCAAAATGGATGCTATTTGTATAAGCAATTGTACGTATAGAACAATATGTCGCGTCCCTATTATAAGAGGCGTGATTCTGTTTCCTTGGTTGGCTAGAGTTTATGATAGAGATGCGACCAGTAAAAGGGGCACTACGGACTCGCTGGCTACTGCTGAAGCATCTGGTGATTCCTTATCAAACGTGGGCAAAGAAGTTAAAGGCAGAACTCACACATTTTACCAAGTACTCATAGATACGAGGGATGCACCTTACATAGTAAGTTGAAAAAAAATTAATTCACAAACTAAACTAAATGATACATTTTACAAGACGCATCTTACAATAAATTCTAATTTACTATTTGAGATAAAAAGTGAATTTTGGGTGGTTATAAAAAAATAAACCATGCTCCTCTTCACTCCACTCCCTTAGCCTTAAGGCAGGAGTGGAGTGAAGCGGAGCTCCCTCCTTAGCCTTCTAGCCCATATTAGAAAACTTCTAATTTTTTCATAATAAATAGAAGGTGCATAACTATATCCCACCCTATTTAAGTCTAAAAGAGTTAAAGTTAAAATATTTTGTTGTCATATTTGTTAAAATCTCTTAGTTGAATTGTTTGTCCTATCTAAACAAAATAGCTTATCTAATTCTCTATTTTTATGAGAATGGTTATATGAAGTACATGATGTATGAGAGCCTATTATCTAAATGATATTTCACTCTTATTAGTTAATGCAAGGTTACAGTTATATACTTCTACCTGGTCTTGGGGAGTGAGGTTGACACAGGTCCTTTTGGGGCATGGTTGTTTCGGGAGGTACCTGTGTCGCCTAAGCTGTGAGACCATCACGGTGTGTGCTTGAACAGAACAGTGACGAGATCTCGTCGTCTTTACTGGCTTTGACCTATCGCTCCTGGCTGTAGAACACACAATGGTTGGAAGCAAACCTGGATGGGACTCCGTCTCCTCTATGTGTGAGCAAGTCATGCTTGCAAAGGTGGAGCGGGAGCGTGAGTGGACATCCTTGCTCCACTTCCACTAAACGGGGACACGCAGGCGGCAGAGGCCAGATTTCAACCTTCGTCCGCTGTGAGTGGATGGATCTCTTGGGAATAGAGTTCTCAGCCGCCATTATGCTGTCGAGATGGGGGCGCGCCGTATACCGCGCGCGCTCACCCCTCCTCCCGTGGGGCATGTCACAACCACCCCATGCAGTAAAGACCTTTGAAGATGCCGGGAAATATAAAGTAATTGGATTTGCAGTGGATGTGGCCTTAGAGGCTCCTGCCTTCGACGGCACCCAGAGTAGGTCGAGCTTCACTTTCACATAGCCCTGGCATAAGGCATTGGAAAGAATATCGAGGGGTTTTAGTGGGTATATACTTAAAGATGGTGTGGCAATAGTACTTCACACATGAGTTGTTAGTGCTACCCCCACCTGAAGAATCATAAAAATCGGCTGCGACCTTCCCTTTTGCTAGGTGAAAAAAATGGGGAGTGAGGTTTATACCTCTGCTGCCTCAAAAATACTGCACTGTTACATGTACAAAATAACATATACAAAATACAGTACAAAATACAAGTATAATCCCAAGATAAGTAAGTTATTATTGCATAACAGCTAACATGTATTGGAACAATCTGGGGCCCATCCCAAACACCCAGACAATAATAAATAACAGAAAACTCTTTATGAAATTTACTATATTTATAATGGTGTTGACAAGGATAATCGCGGGTCAGTGTCATGCCACATTTACATTAAATTGTCTAAGAGGCTTCTACATGTTGGACTTCCCATGGCCCCACGCAAGTCCTCCAAAAGTCTGGGCCATGTTTATGGCCCGTGGTCTCTAGAGACATACAAAAAATAATAATATAATTTATATTTTTATTTAATTTTGAAATTTATGTGAGGAATTGAACCCAGAATAAAAATATGCATAGCATATGACTCACATACTTTTCCTAGTTGCTAGTTGTGATTGTGAGCACTATTTAGAAATTATTTTAAAGCTAATTTTACTAGTGCATTTACACCTGTTCTGCCAATGACACTTGGCAGTGGTAAACATTATAAATAGCTGCACACTTATCAAATCATAGCTAATAAAATATCATTATACAATCTGCAAACTTATACCCTTAAATACATGAGAAGAAGAAACTCGATATCATCTCATGTGTGGATTGCATCATGTTATTTGTGATTGAATATAAAGAGAATCCCTGCCTGGCAAAAGTGTATGACTGTATACTTAGAAATTAGGTGACATCAAATAATAATAATGACTTTGTAGAAATACACACATATATTCCTAAGCTAAACAAAATACATTTGTGTTATGCATAACATACAACACCATTTTGTCTTATGCATAATATTGTTACAACATTTAGGATATAAATTCCAAACACGGAAACCATAGTCAAAAAAAAATTGAAAGGTCTTTTAGGAGGCAAACATTTAGACTTCGCAACTATAGACACCATCAAAATGAATTATTATTCTTAAGAATTTCTGTATAAAAATAGCCTTGAACTTAACACTGCATCTGGCAACTGCACAAAATTAATATTTTGGATAGATGCCATCACATTCATAAACAACAGTGATGTCCTTATTTTTATAGTTATTTCTTATATAGAAAAAGAATAATAATTACAATTTACAACATTTATTATTAACTAGAGATTGCCCCGCGTTTGCGCCGCTGTCAAACCCTAGGCAGTAGCTTTATTTTACTAACACAAAAACTTAATAATAACAAAGTAACTAGTCCATATAGTCTACACAACTGCCCAGCAAAACATAGAGGCGAGTTGAAGCCAACCTGACTTGAAACAATACAATGAATTGGCTAATCTGTCTATTCTAAGGAAACAACTTCATTTAGCGGGATAAAATGTATCCTAAATGTTAACTCAGTTATAACCCAGCACTATGTCGAGTGTCATTTATATAAAGATGCGATCGCAGCACCACATTTTTCGCTATTTTCGTCTATCCCACGAAAACGACTTTATTTATCGGGATAAAAAGTATCCTAAGTTATGCCCCGGGATATAAGCTAGCTCTATGTCGAGTTTCAGTTAAATCTGTTCAGTAGTTTTCACGTGATGCTCTAACAGACAGACAGACGAAAATTCTAAAATATGCGTTTTCGGAATCTCCTGGTTCGAATTAACCCCCCTGATTTTTTTTCCACATTTTTAAACGCAATATATAATCTCGAACCATTTACAGATTTATTATAGTATAGATTTACAACACAATGATGTTATGTTTTCTAATTGAAAACCTTAACTAAAAGTATTTAGGAAATGTACTTCATTGTATATTATGATACAAACATGCAATAAAAAGACATTGCCAAAAATTTTTCTCTAAGAAGGTTAAACATGTTTATGAAAAATCTTGTTTGTCTTTAGAATCTGAATATAATAGAAATTCATCTGCAAATTTAAAATTAGTTTTGGATCTGTATATATAAAATAAATTTTAAACAAAATGTGTTAAAGAACATTAAAGTGTTGTCAGCACTAAATACAATACATACATAATTATATTGTAAGGAGCTGTATGCAATCACTGGCGCCCCCTAGCAGGCGCGCGGTCTAATTACAATTATATTTTCACTAGTGAACAGCACCAAGTGGAAATGGTGCAGACTTAGATTTTTTTTTTTAAACTGGAGTACTGCAGACAGACAAACGGCCCACCTAATGGAAAGTGGTTACCGTCCCCTTTGAACATGTGCAGAAATGTCACCAACGCGCTGCCGGGCTCTGAAGAAATTTTATGACACCCTTTTACTAAACAATCCTCAGGTTTAGATTCACAATTAGATTCGGTAGATGGCGCTGGAATCGGGTTTTGGATTTTTAATTTTTCAGAGCGGGACAATGTCTGCCGAGCTTGCTACTTCACTATAATTTAGGTAAATTAGCCCTATTGTACACCTGAAGATCATTGTTCTGGCGAAATCAATTTTATGCATTAGAGCCAATACTCACAAAATGGAACAGAAGATCAGTGAATACTTTTAAAAGTCCGGAACATATTTTTATGCAGTGACCTGTCAGTTTTCACGTGGTCTATTAAAACACTAACAAATTACTAGGAAATATTGATTATTTATAATTTATTACTGATAAGATTTTTTTTGCTGAATATGCAATATTTTTCATGAATTGTGTGTATCCTTTCTTCTAATTTGTATTTGGCCATCCGATATTAATGCCTGAAATTTATTCTTAATTGTAAATTAAAACAATTTGTTTTTGACTGTGCAAACAAACATCGACATGAGGCCAGAGTGGAAGAAAAAGGTGAATAAACTGTATTAAGAACAATAACACCACTTTGAGCTAAACATTCCTCTGAATGCTTTTAAAGTCTTGCTGTTTTAGTCTCAATGTTATATAGTGGCATGGGACTAACTGCCTAAAGGCCTAAATCATGTTTATTAATAAATAATATAACATCATGTTTGTAAATAAATACATCATATAAATTATCATAAAATGCACATCAACTTAATTAAACCACCATTAACAAGAGCAATCATATAACCATTAAAATTTTATGTGTTCTGTGTCTTTGTTGCAATAGAGTACTGACTTTCTGACAGACCATCAATTTATCACTTTTAGTCTGTGGATGAGGCCAGATCATTATTCACGTCGTTTGAATGATATACGCCTTCAAGATCTACAGATGGCGGGTTCTTATATCTTATTAACATTATATTTGCTTGCGAACTGGCCACGAGCCACCACAACTGACAGTAATAAGATTGTTCTACATTCCCAGTTCCTTCATATAATGAATACAGATTAAAACTATTAACTTTTTAATCATCGTTTTCATTCCATTCGTAATTAGATGTCGCTCGCGACTTTGTTTACGGTGGCCTGAATATTTAAAATATGGATATAACCATCAACGGGACCTGCCTGCCCGCCTTTGGATACCATACACGGCGATGACGTGTGTTACTAACATCTCGTGTCCTGCCCGCACTGCGCTACCGGATATTATAACTCATAGGGGTGGCGTTTCTACTTTTGTTATATTTTAGCCAATGTTAACAATATCTTAAGTTTCATGGCCTATTAATATTATTCTGATGTGTATATACTGTGTGTCATCAAAATCTGTTCAGTAGCTTTTAAGTAAAAGAGTAACAGAGCTTCATTCATCCTCATAAACTATTTATAAAATTAATAATTTAAATTAAATTTGACTATATATTTTTTAATTGTATTAAAAATTCAATTTTTTTCTCACACTTTATATTTCAGCGTGCCCAGACGGAGGCAGTGACCTTTCTTGGCAATCAAGAATCGAGTCGAAGCCTGTATGCGATCCCGGGCCTAGATTACGTTGCCCATGATGACATCATCCCTTACACTTCTGTGGAGCGCGTGCCTCTGCAGCATGAGCTCTTTGATAAGTTTCTTATGCATAATCCAGATAAAGGTAAAGGCTAAAGCTTATAAATAATTTTAAGCCATATTTTTTAACAATCTTTAAATTTGATAGCACTGGAGTCTCTATTTAATCTTTTGCAATTGGTCTATAAGTGTTTCACTGCTGGATCTTGAAGATTGCATTGACTCTTTTATTGAAATCTCAGGTATATTTTGTATTAAAAATCTATCAATACCTGCCAAGGGTTGCCTAGAATAGACCACTTTTTACTTCTATTTGTCTATGCTTTGGTGAACAATAAAAAGCAATCTGTCTTGAGTTCGCCTTTTTTTTAATTGTATGAGTTCAGCAGACAGGCAGACGGCTCACCTGATGGGAAGCGGTTACTATTGCCCATGGACATTTGTAACACCAAAATTACCAATGTGCTGTCACTCCCTAAAAGGATACTGGTACCTGGCCATTAATGCCGGAACACAACTAAAGGTACCGTTATAGCAACGTGCTCTAGACCAGGGGGCCGTCCAGACGGGCAAATATCCTATCATCTAGCTGTGGGTTGTTCTGTCGCCTCTCGTGACAGGCCACCCGGCCGCAGGAAACTGTGTTCTTTCTTCGTTCCTGCATGGATGCAGCATCAACTATCGGTCGCACGGTTGCGTAGAGTGACTTATACCAGTTAAATTTCTTGATCAGATCCACCATTCATAGCACAAGAGACATTACGAGCTTGGCAGAAGAAAAACCACCCTTGGTTGGAGCTGAGCGACGTGCACCGCGAGACGACAGAGGGCGTTCGAGTCACAGTCATACCTTTCTACATGGGAAGTCGGGAGTCGCAAAATTCCGCCGTCTACTGGGTGGGTAAACCTAATCTGCTTCTTGGGTTGACGTAAAAAACTGTAACTTGCGCTAAGTATTATATTAACCTCTACATATCGCCATGGAACAATTTTAAGAATGACCAATCCCAGTAAAATATTGAATTGAAAATTAAAAAGACATTACAGAAATTGAATCTGATTAGCTATACTATTGGTTAGTGTAATAATACAGGGTTTTTTTAAAGTGAAAACTTCTTTAGGTCCTTTTGGGATGGGGAAAAGGCACTGAACTCACGTGACCGTCAGTCAGATACAAAGTTTTCACTTCTGACAGTTTATTTTTTCAAAACCATTTGGTTTGATTTCTTACCCGATGATACAGCTTTAGTTTTCATCAAAATCTTACAGTTTTGTATTTAGCCATGGAGGCTCACTTGAAAAATTTACCTGTACATTTTACTATGATGTTGTATATACTATGGTATCTTAATTACTTATAATATTTATTTCCTATCGTTTCTTTACTTTTCTAGTTCATTTATTTTATTATATTTATTAGTTGCGAATAGATATGAAGTAGACTTATTTAATTTAAATATATATGACCTTCGGAAATTGTTGTCCAGTGGAACTTTAAATAAATAAACTAAAAATAGCCTTTATTGCTGAAAGGATGTTACAAAGTTTCACTTGAATTAATTTATTTCATACAATTGATTGATATCCAATTATACCTCGTTACCAGCTGGTCCTTCGGCAAAGGTAAGGTATTTGAAGTCCATTTCTCCCCGTTTCAAACTTGAAAGCAGTGGAACTTAGTTTGATTTAAAGAATGAACACCTTCGTGCATAGTGGCGGTATTGCATCCGGCTGGAGAACCTAGGCGAGCAAGCGGTGCAACTGCGCGAGAGGCACTGGCGCATCTTCTCGCTGAGCGGCACCTTGGAGACGGTGCGCGGCCGCGGCGTGGTGGGCCAGGAGCCGGTGCTGGCGCGCCACTCGCCCGCCTTCCAGTACAGCAGCCACGTCAGCTTGCAGGCGCCCAGCGGGCACATGTGGTAGGTGACGACTCTTACTACTACAGCAGTCTTACTACTTGCAGTTTTTTTTAATTGCATGAGTTCAGCAGACAGGCAGACGGCACACATGATGTAAAGAGGTTACCGTCGCCTATGGACACTTGCAACACTAAAGGCTACAAATGCGCTGCTGCTCGCTTAAGGGAGACTGGAACCTGGTTACTAGTGCCGGAACACAACTCAAAGTTGTTATGGCGGCATACTCTAGGCCAGGGGTGGTAGCCATCTAGTCGGGCAAATGCCCTACCACCTGGCTGTGGGTTGTTTTGTCGCCTCTTACGACAGGCCGCCCCAACGCAGGAAATTGTATTCTTGGGTTTACGATTGTAACGCAGGCAAGCAAGTGGAACGGAAAAAATCGCGGTCGTGAGTGTAATCGTTGTGAGTCTCTAATAGAACGTAGCCAAGGAGGGTAGATTTGAAATCTATCAAATTGATGTTAGTACCTAGTTGCGTGACCTGTAAATACTTGTACGACCAAAAAATTGGAATTAATTCAAATTAGTATAATCGATTGTTTGAAATGAAAAAAGAAAATAAACATAATATAAAGTACTTTTACTGGTATATTTTTCTTTATTGCCTCATTTATTTTTAAAACGACTTTAATATGTATAACTTAATTGACGATTTACGTTTAAACTTTTCGATTGTGCATCAAATCTCTAGATTACATAACTAATATTTAAGAAAAAAAAGTGTTGACCAACAATGTTGTAACATAACGCACATTTTTAAAATAATAAACTAATTATAGTGTTTTAATTTAATATAAGAAAACAATGCTAATAAGTTTTTAAATGAAAAGAGTTAATGCTCAATAAGTGTTCGGTAAAAAAAATAAATTATTTCGATATTTCCACAGTCAGGTCGTCAGAATTTATATGAAATCACGATGGGGCCCTTTTAAAACGGTTAACTTTATGGAATCACATTCGCCCAATAAAAACGTAACTCAACACCGTGGCAATATAGGTGACCCCACCAGTCTTTTGGGTGTCCGTTTGTTTTATTGTAAAATCTCAACTAAAATTTTCAACCAAAGTAAACTGAAATGATTAGTTTCTTTTTAATTTTATAATTAAACTAGCTGTCCCGGCAGACGTTGTTCTGCCCTGAAGAAATAAAATTTAGAACCCGATTGCAGCGCCACCTACCGAGTCCAATTGTGAATCAAACCCATTCTTGAATCCACTTAAACACACACAAAAAAATTCATTCAAATCCGTCCAGCCGTTTAGGAGGAGTTCACTGTCAACGCACGTACAGAAGAATTATATATATAAAGATAGAATATTAAAATGCAATCGTTCTGCTTCCATGATTTAATATAAATTAAAGTTTATATTTAAACATTAGAATATGCCCGCGACTTCGTCTACACGCACGACTTGAAATTCCCCCTGGATTCCCGGGACACATAATACCGCAGCATTTGAAAAACAATGTAAGCTATCGTTTGAGTTAAAACTGTGCCGGAATGAGCTAATTGTTATGCACCCGAACAACTACAAACCGATCCTGGGAAAATTCCCGCGGGATTCCCGGGATAAAAAATATCACACATTTAATTACATTAAATTTGCTTATCGATCAGTTAAAAAATCTAATTGAAATTCGATTGGCCATTATAAATAATTCCCAGAGAAATTCCCAGGATAAAAAGTAGCTCAGTTTTAGTCTCAAAAATAGCTGTCGATCATCGGAAACCGCAATCGAAATCGGCCCAGTAGTTTTTAAGTGAATCCCGAACAAACAGGCAAAACGACAATCAGATGAGAATACTAAAAAAAATTGCATCGTGTTCTCCATCGTTTACATAGCCTATTCAAGTTGTTTTTTTTTAAATAGCTTCAATGTACAGACAGACACGGAAAGTTTTGAATTTTATAATATTATTGATAGATAAGCGTAAAAGTGGGTCAAAAAGCAGATAAATATATTGTATGAAGGATGATCTGATGATTTTTGGTATGAAAAGATGAAAGGAAAGAGACAGACTTTATTCTATGTATTATAGTTTCGCATTTGACCGAAATTGCATCTGATGTTAGGTGGAAATGCAGTCTAAGATGGAGCACGCTTATTAACATCACGCCAGACTTAAGACACGTAATAACCTAACCCACCTAACAACTTAATATCGTATGTCGTCAATTTTAGTTGAAGACTATCATTTCGAACTTTGTGTTCTAATCATAATACTTTTTTCTCCTAGGGGTACGTTCAGAATGGAGCGTGAGGACGGTTACACGTTTGATTGTCGAATTCCACCGTTTTCCTTGGAGAGCAAGCCAGACGAGGGTGCTCCAATGGCGCCCACGCCTGCCGCGTGACCTCTTCTCAGTCAAAACCAGCGGTTTAGCAAAGATACCCGACTCTTTGAAGAATTTCAGCGAATTAAATAATGTGCATAAGACCGCGATTCAAATAAAATCAGGCAAAGTGTACAAAAAATTTAAGTCGTAAAGTTTCGTTGTGATGTGATGAATATGTAAACCATGTAATTCGATTGACGATTCGAAGTAAAAGCACCAGTAGTTGACCCTTTGGTTTAAAAAATGTGAAATAAGGAGACAGAACACAAAATTAAATAGAAAGTTAACTCTTCTCCTTATTGGCGGGTGATTGTCCAACGCCCATTATTGGCCGCAATCAGATTTTTTTTTAACCTAGTGCGAGACCATTCTTGTTTGAGTTTAATTAACTGATTAGCACTACTTATTGTTCAGCATCAACAAAGTGGTAACGGAAATATTCTTAAAAGGTATATTTTTAAAGAAAAAAAAATGTCAATCACGTTCGCGGTTGGACGCGGGAGGGTCACCAACATACAGGTAGTCGGCTAGTATTGTGATATTATCACAATACTATCCAATAGATATTCCGGTAGTACTGTGATGTTATCACAATACTATCCAATAGATATTCCGGTAGTACTGTGATGTTATCACAATACTATCCAATAGATATTCCGGTAGTACTGTGATGTTATCACAATACTATCTCATAGATATTCCGGTAGTACTGTGATATTATCACAATACTATATATGATAATATCATAGTACTATCCAACTACCTATTTAGATAGTATTGTGATATTATCATAATACTACCCACCTATCTAAGATATAATTTTCTATGGTGGTTTTAGTAGTTATTTTGCGACAATAAATATTGAGTTATGTAGACATCGAAATTAAAATACAGTATGTAGGAGATCACTGCTACCGGGGAACGTGCACAGAAAGCTGGCTGCATTGCCGCGCTGTATGGCAATACTTATTTGTTGTGCGAAATATGAGCCAGCCTTCTTTCTGATCACGGGTAGTGTCAAAAAGTTTCTTACATTTGTCTTTAAAGAAACTCTTTGGCTGACGGACCCCACGAGCCACTTTCTATGTCATTTTGTGCGCTATTTCCTTATTTCACGTTACCGAAGTGTCGACTACTAGTGCTTTTATCTTATTTTAATTTTCAATTCAAATTATATTACCCTAAAATGTGCTGATACTCTGTTAGATTAATTTATTTGTTTTTATCATTAGAGTAATATTAATGTAATATTCATTGCATCCGTTTGTTTGTCCAAATAAATTCTTAGGCGTTTTTTTTTAAATAATTCCTAGATCTGTAATAAATTACAGTATTCTGTTTTATTAATTTGTTTCATTTGCTCTGCAAAAAAACTTGAAATTTTTGTCTGTTTGTCTATTAAGACATCACGTATTTACCGCTATCTTTGCAAGTCACTAACAAACAAACCAACCATGGTGAACTATCATTGCATACTAGACGAAAAATAATGCGAAAAAATACAAGCGTAGATTTAAAGTTAGGTATAGGTACTTGTAAATTTATTTTTCGTCCATATCCTAGTTATTTCCCATATGAATTAAAATAATTAAATTGTACATACATATGTGTAAAAACAAATATTAACATCTATATAACTTCTGAAGTGGATTTATGAACTATATACGTATAAGGGATACTTAGTCATTTGTCTTGGATTTATATTTATAACTACCTGCGCCCCGCGGTCTCACCCGCGTGGAAAATCGTTATATTTTGGATAATTCACACGTATATCTTTAAAATTATAGCCTATGTGTTATTCTGATGTGTAAGCTATATTATTGTAGTTTCATCAAAATCCATTCAGTAGTTTTTGCGTGAAAGAGTAACAAACATACATCCATACATTCTTACAAACTTTCGCGTTTATAATATTAGTAGGATTTTCTGTGAGTTATGTCATTTTTTTTCAATGGTAACATTTAGTAAATTTACGACGAATCTATGGCAAAAAAATAATTCATTACCCATTAAGCGTTCATGGCCTTGCCAAATTTCAAATTGTTATATTATTTTAACAATAACAAAAAAATAATCCGTGTTGCTAGAATTTAAAATTAGATATTTTTAAGCAATTTAAAAATAAAAATCGCTTATTTTTCTATCTTCGAATTTTTAAAACTTACGTTCATCCCTTAAACTTGAAACCTCCCTAACTCGGTTAATTTTGACCAGAGAAAAAAGTCCTAGATCCTTTTTTATGTAAAATTTTAACCTCTACAAATTTTTAGTAGTACTTTTTTGTCTAAAATTTACAGTTTTCGAGTAATTGCAGACACTAAAAAAAAAAATCAACCCTTGCCCGGGGTTGCAGACACATAAACCTTTACACATTGTTATTGTATCATTAAAACTACATTATATCAAAAATGCAAAGTTGAGTGCCAAAATTTTGATTTCAGATCTTATTTGACTGGATTAAAAAAGTCCATAGCTATTGCCGAATATTGGCAATACAACGCGGACGAAGTCACGGGTAAATACTATTTAGTACTATATAAATAAAACAAAATTTTAGTCTAAGAGATTGTATTGTCTCATAGAAAACTAATGAAAGTTAATTTAGCAATTGCACTATACATAAACGAAGCTGTACAATAGAAACAATATTTGTACATTTTAAATACAGAAATAGCAACATTACTACTCATAGGACGACTTATACCTATCCGATTTACATTGGTAAAATGGACGCTTACAGTCCCTAAAAATATTTACAATCTGTTGCAGAGATTTATATTTTTTTTAAATAAAGCTCGGAAAGGTTGAACAATTTATTTTTCTTTCAATAGGTACTAATTTCACTTCTCAACTACCATAGGCTAGGACTTAGGGCTCTTGTACACGCTAAGTCGTTACGCTTGTCTACGCAAGAATTCGTGTCGTTTCTAAACAAACTGTGTAGGTACATTGCTCCGGCGCTAACCAAGACAAGCGTTGCAGAGAAAGGAGGGGCGGAGTAGGCCAGGCGGTTCAGTTAATAGTACTTAACATCTTGTCAAACTTGGATATTTTCATACGAAAAAATAGTCCACAAATTTTTCCTCATATTGTCGCATTACGTGGGTACTGAACCAGGTTTTCGATGTATAATTGGATGAACTCAGTAAAGTGTTGTATTTTTTTCATTCTTTTATATATATAATATGCAGTATTTTTTTTTGCTTCGTAATTAACATAATTCTTTTGTTTACAAACTTGACTAGTGCACCCTACCATACCCTACGCACTTTCTAGTATAAGTGATATGTGCCACGCATAACTGGCGTAGAACAAACTCATCGTTTACAAGTTCCTATTTATCTTGTCTGTAGCAGACGCGAAACATTTTCGTGACCTATCTGGTCCTATTGCCGTAGACACGGTGAAATTTCTTAGAGTGTACAAGAGCCCTTAGTCTCAGACGAACAAAATGGGTAGACCGTGTCCCGAGCTTTCAAAGTGGAGCCGGCTAAAGGACGCCGATCGCGCCGCAGTGCGTTACGAGAACTTTGTATTAAAATAATCGTATTAGTACTTACGGATAAAGGTGAAATAGTTTCTAGTGGATATATTACTATTAACCACAAACTTTTATTCGTCTGAGGTCTTAGCTTACAAAAAATATTCTTAAAATCAAAATGTGAACAACAAATGTTTTAGGAATTAAAAATTTCCGAGAGGTGTAGAAGAAAAACCGCATATGAATAGAATTCATAATTTTGTATATTTCATTCATTTAATTGTGTTAAATTAACTTTAAAATGTATATTCAATATTATTCCGTTAAACTGATTAAATTTGTCTTCTTTAAGTTGTCCAACAAACATGACTATATTATTTAATTTTTATTTAAAGAACACAACCAGATAACTTGGAGGTGTTTTAGCTCTTCATTTACTCGCAAGTCTTAAAACTATAAATTATAAAGAACCATTAAAAATGTATATTAAAATGATTACAGTAATATCAAATTAATGTTTTTTTTAAATCGATTTATAAAAATAAAACTTTATAGCTAAAAAACGTAAATAATCTATTAAAGTAGGTAAATAAATTAAAATAAAAAATTGCTAAGCTTGTGACATAGTCCTCGTTTACATTATGTCCACTTCCATGGCAGCAAGCAAGGAAGTGGCGAGGGAAATGGGCTACGCGAAAAATAGATGGTCAAATAATTTGTGTTTATTAGTACATTTTCATAGAATTAGGGTAAATATACATGCGGTATTAGTATGGCAGGTTCAAAATTTGAAATATTTTCTGGAATATATTAGAAAGATGTATCGAGCGAAGTGTTGTTTTTCAAATACAATTTATTTTTAAAGGTACTTTATAAGAATAGTTTAAGGGCCGGTTCCTATATATTACCAACCGTTCATTCGCCCCGCTATCGGCTAAAATTTGATATAAGCTCCATACAGGTAATGTCAAAATTCAACCGATGATAGGGCAAGTGAATGAATAGTAAGATATAGGAACTGGCCATAAGGCCGCTTTCTGATCTGTCAGTGCAACAGCCGTTGCAGCAGGTGACCTGTGTACCGTTCCCGCACCGAGCGAATCAGAAACGCTCATAGAAATGTAGGCGCTCAGTAAGCCTAGCTCGCGAATGAGAGATGAAAATGAGTTATATCTATACCATTTTAAAACTTATCTCTCATTCGCTGAATTAGTAAACATGTAGCTCAACGGATAAATCGGCTCACTGACCGGCTCAATCAGCTCAGTTGCCAACATAGACCACTCAATACGTACAGTGTAAATAGGTTAAAGACACAAAAAAAATGAGAATACTTAAACATACATTTATTTTCTTTGAAGTAAACATGAACTACATTTCGCCGTGCGCGTTGCTACAAGGCTCGTTCTAGCTCTTGAAAGAGCTAGAGCGAGAGGCGTCGTTCCGATTTCTACTCTGTGTCTTTATCGCGGTAAAGAGCTAAAGAAGTGATATAGTTCTTTAGCGCGAAAGAGGGCTCCTTTCTTTTAAGAGAGCCGTTTTGCACAAAACTACAGCGCATATCGGGCATAACGATTCTGCATCGCTGCTGCTCCGTCAGATCAGAAAGCGGACTAAAACAACATAATATAGTATGCGGAACAATATTTTTGTTCAAAAGAACCATACCGCACACAAGTCTGATAGTTCACCGCCAGCTGGTAACTATTCGAACAGACCCTTGCTTAATGTTAGGAAATTGTAAGCTTCCCTCTACCAATGTTTAATAAATAACCTTCACCAAAATATTTCTAGTTCCTATACTCCATCAGATCGGCACAACATTATTTATTGCGAGCACATATAAATACAAAAGGCACTTTTCAGTGATATCTTCTCTTTGGTAACAAATAACAGGCGCCAAATTACTTGTTTAATCGCATTTTCTTATAGCGAGATTAAATAGGAAGAACATAGTTTATAATTTGTTCAATAAATAACATTTATTGCTTTTCATATTGTATTTCTACACTTTAATAAAGAAAGCGATGTGTATAAAAGGCGAATGATTGGCTGTTGCATTTTAAAATACGCTTAGTTAGGAATCAACGCTTGAAATAATCAAGATTTCAAGGGGTGTCTACAGCTCATATTACACGGTTCAATGTGGTTGAAACAAGCAGAGTGATTTATTTAAACAGTTTATTATAAAAACGAGAGATTCATGTAAATATAAAATTTAATCATCATCATCGAATGTCGTCGTTTCCTTTTATTTTTGCGCCCTTCAACCATACGGATTCAAATTGGTTGAACTGTGTAATTGAGCTTTAAGGACAACCTGAATATTGGTTGTATATTTTAATTTTGTGTCAAGATTCACATTCTTAGAGTTATAAAGCATATATTACCTTAAATTTTTATTGAAAGTATTTCTATATAGATTACAAGAGTGAACAGGGGAACCAAACATTTTGCCTTAGATCAAAGTTAAAAAATAGAAAGTGTACACTACACATTGATGGTACTTTAAAACTCGTAAACCGTGTTCATATTTTTGTAGGAGAAAACTGATAACTACAAAAAACACAATATAATGCCAATGAATAATAAAGGGCAGTTGTTATCAAAAATAAGAGTTAACAATATAATCTATTAACAACATTTTAATGTTTTTCATGTCGTCTACAAAAAAATGTCATTAAACGGATCTTTTGCAGAATTTGCTCACATGGAGTAAAGTCAGTCACGGAGTCAGCTGATATACTACAATCTTTATATATAAGTACCAAAAAATTGTGTCAAATAGTCAGATATGGCTGCTGCCTGATTGATCGGTACGGTAAGCGAACTTTATATACTTTACCGAGCATGTATATCAGATTAAACCTTAGTAGAAAGGTTCCAAAGACTGAACTTACATACAATTTTGATAAAATAATTTACCAATATATCAGGAAACAGTCGAATTTTGGTTCAGATTTTCATAACACAATTTATCATTAAAACAAAAGGTATATATCTCACGTCATTTTAAAATACAGTATGGTTATTTTTAATACATAAATTATAATACTTTTGTTTTATCAAAGCTAAATACTAGCTAAAGATAATATCGTGTGATATAATTCTGATGCATTGTTTAGCAGCGTGCAGTATTATTTTTGACTTCATTATTTTATTAATTATAAATTAATTTAGGACTATTAAAGTTGATTTTGCAAATAATTAACAAATAAACATCCATTTGCGAATCGAAAACAATTCTAAATATAACTATCAATGTAGCTTCATGCTCCACATATTTAATTTTATTTCATGTTTTTTAATAATGTTTCTGGATATTCTGGTCTTGAATCAAAGAGCGCGAGAACACAAGAATCCATTCCACATTCGTTTTCTCGCGAGAACGTGGAAGGCAAGGCTTGGGAACCGGTAAAAAAGTCAAAACGGTTACAACCTAAGTACATAGGAACTTTTCTTCTCGATTTGGTTCTCACTTTGAGCTCGATCAACCGGTTTTTCTTAATAAAGCTTTAACGGCACACCTTCAAAGTGCAGCCATGTGGTACAGCAAGTTTGCAATCGCACACATGTTGAGAGAGATGGAATGATACTTCTTCTTCTCGCAGAGTATACAGGTTAATTCAGGTTTATATAACACCTCATTAATTTTACACTCAGAACAAGGTGGTTGACTAAAACCGGTTATAACTGATTGCAACAATATTCGACAATTAATTATTATTAATAAAGTTGACCTCAAGTATATAATTGTATTAAACTTTGACATAAAGGTAACAAGATTGTAATAATCTTCTATAATGTAATATCATAATAAACGACTATTAAATAATAATATATTATAAACCATATTAGTTTTTAAGGAAATTTGTATGTCAGTAAATGGCGAAACATGTTCTCACCCTATCATAAGGCCTTGTTATCAATGTTTCATACAAATAAAGATTTCATTTGGTTTCAACCGGTCCCAAACCTTGGTGGAAGACATTTTAAGTTGTCAAAGCTTACCTAGCCAGTTGAATGATGAGCGCCGCGCACATTTCAAAGAACTCCATGGTGTGGTGCCCCTGCGGTTGGGTGGGGGACGCGAGCACCAGGGGGGTCGCGGGGGTCACCGTGGGGGCCACCGGGGATATTAGCTCCTCGTCAGTCTCCTCTCTCTCCCCAGACAAAGACTTAAAGTCCAATAGATAAGACTTGTAGTCCACTTGGTACAATTGTAACGACATCTTCACATGTTTATCTGTCATTTTGTTCAGTGTACGCACTCTGAAATTCAGAAAAAAATTGTAACAATACTCAAAGGGTGAAATATCTATATAAATTTTTATTTATTATAATATCGCCTCTTTGTTTCAATAATGTGTTGTCTTGAAAATTAAAATTCTAAAAAAGAGATTTTTTACCCTTAAAAAATAGACATTGTATCTAATTGAATTACTTAATTAATTGTTTTTGTCAATCTACAATATATTTAAAATACACTAAGTTATTCCTTTCAATAAAATTATGTTTTGAAAATTAACATTTTTTATTTTTATATTACAATTTTCAAGATAACAAATTATTGAAACACAGAGATGAAATTTTTTTATATATATATATTTCTTCTGTTCGTGTAAATGTCACTGAACTCCTAAATTTTGATTAAATTTTTTGTGTATGTTTGTGGATGGTTTAGATTCACAATTGGATCCTGTACATGGCGCTGGAATCGGCCCGCTAGTTAATTTATAAAACATTTATTTTCATTTATTAATTCTTTAAAAATCAGATACCGTAAATTGTAAAATGCCGTAGATGTAGAAGTTGTACTAAGTACATCTTTAAGCGATTGAAAAACTTTTTTGTATAGGTTAAAATACGCTAAGAAAGCATATCAAATAAGCGTGCATGTATGAAGAGCTTAATGAAAGTAGATGAAGCGAAAGTTGTTTGTCAGTATCGTCGCAAGTGGAGATCTATAGTCTCTGCCTACCCCCATGGGAAAAAGGCGTGATAATATGTATGTATGAAATACGCTAAAATAATTTCCTGCAGGTTAGTGTGTAAGGGCTGATTTTTCAATCGTCAGATAAAAGTATACCATAATATGGTACTTTCTTTTTTCGTATTATGTATACCTTTCTCTAAATACTTTTAGTACTACAGTTATATGTCCGTAAGATTATTTTTAAGTTAATTTTATTTGTGTATACATAGTTTTAAGTTACAATGTAGGTCTACATTATTTTACTTTAAAGCCCTATTTTCTTTACTATTGTATTTGTTAAAAATTACAGTTTCGTGAATAAAACAGTAGAGCTGTTTCTCTTGTCTTTCAGTCAGGTTATAATTTATTCAAGGGCTAACTGTTATCATTGATTATTGAGAAATCGGCCCTATGACATTTAAACATATTTTTAGTTAATAATACATACATACATAACTTCACGCCAGTTCCCTTGCGGGGTAGGCACGAACAACAGAGTGCCATTTAGGCTTATTCTTACACACCTCACTTGCTAATAGTTAATAATAGCAGTAATATTTATTTATATATTTTATTGTGAATATCAGGATAATGAATTAGATTCTTTTTCAAAAATAATATTACAAATATATAAATTTAAAATAAAGAGATATATCATAATAAGTATAATAATAATATTCAAGCTTTGTGCTTGTGTGTGTGTAAACATTTTTTTATATAGTATGTATGTATGTAATTAATGTAGATATATAGAAAATACTTTATTGTTCACTACATACACATAGAGTAAATCATTTATAGTCATTTCGTTTCAAGGCAGGAACAAAGGGCAGCCTTATCGCTTTAGACTTTAGAGTGATCTTTTCCAGACAACCCGGTCTGTGGATTGTGTGAAAAGAATCGAGAGTGTATGACGGTGGTGTGCAAATCATATACGTGTAATTAATAGGATACATAGATATTACACAATATATATATAATTAAGAAAAATAAAAAGAAAATACACAATAACTCATATTAATATTATATATATCCAAATATATACAACGTAATACCTGACGTGGTACGGATTGATAACTTTCCACTCGTAGTCGAGCGCCTTCATGGCGCGGAACACTTCGAGCATAATGTCGTTGGGCTTGCTCTGCGATCTGATGCCCAGGTGCCACTTTGCTCTGCGAAAACGAAAAAAGAACTAAGTTAAATGGCTAGAATTAAAAATAAACATATTAAGACCTTCAATTTTTCAAAACTGAAAGGAAAATGACATGAGGCTGGCACTAATAGGGGAGGGGACAGTCAAATTCACTAAGATACTTATTATAAAATTACAGAACGTCACAATCTCATAGATTTTGTATCTACTTATGACGTCATAAGTAGGTCAAGAAAAAGAACTCAAATAGTGCATTAATTACACCTAACACAGAAAAACAGAAAAAGTACAGACAACTTCTTTTTGTGGACCGGTGGTATTGTCCGAAAAGTAATTAATTATAATATATAAATATTTATTTTATGATTTTTAGTTACTTTAAAAATAAAGTTTCCTTTTTGCCGATAAGAACTGCGAACGTAGTTTCTATGAAGCCCTCGTCCTTCTTGTCACAATCAAGTAATAATCTCCTCCTATCCTGTTTTTTACTGTTTAAAGCGGGAAAACAGGCAGACTACCCACCTGATGGGAAGTTATTAGTGTTGCCTGTAGATGATTGCAACATGAGGGTGTTCCCTGCCTCTAAGGGGGCTGGGATCTAGTCATGATGCTGGAACACAAGGCTAGATTATTGTGGTGGCATGTTCTAAGCCACAGGTAGCTATGTAGGCGAGTATAAAGTCCTACTATCTGGCTAACAATATTTTGTATGTGAACATCTTTATGGATGGCCCCAAAGATGTTTTTTAATTGCGTGAGTTCAGCAAACAGGCAGACGTCCCACCCGATGGAAAGCGGTTACCGTCGCCTATGGACATTAGTAACACCAAAGGCGCTACCAATGTGTTGTTGCTCTCTAAAGAGAGACTGGAACCTGGCCAATAATATTGAAATACAACTCAAGGTTGTTATGACAGCGTACTCTAGTCTAGACCAAGGGATCAAGACGGGAAAATTAGCTATCATCTGGCTGTGGGTTGTTCTGACATCTCTTACGACAGGCTGCCTGACTGCAGGAATTTGTATTCTTTCTTCAT
Organism: Dendrolimus kikuchii; assembly: GCA_019925095.2. NCBI lineage: Eukaryota > Metazoa > Arthropoda > Insecta > Lepidoptera > Lasiocampidae > Dendrolimus > Dendrolimus kikuchii. Next base: position 6,732,081 of record CM034406.1, on the reverse strand, counting down.
TCCTGCATGGCTATAATACAAAATATATTGTAATATCACCATGTGAACATGGGGTACCTTTTGACGGGCGTGCCTCTGGCTTTGTCCTGTGGCGGGTTGGGGTGCGGTGGCGCCGAGGAGTCACGCAGGGGCGCGATGCGCTCCGGATGCGGCCGCCCGGGCTCCGGGGCCGGGGGGGAGCTGCCTAGCACACACAACGACAATACATAGGAGAATGATCCTATGAAACCTTACAATCTTATCTATCCTAATACAGTGAAACCTGTATTTCTTGCTGAAAACTTTATTCCTAAGGTATACCACCACACAAATATCATTGAATAAATGTCACACACAAAAACAAAAATAACCAAGAAGCGTGTATAAATCCTAAAAACTTTCTTCGAAATTAAGTTGTTAAAAAATGATATGGAATTTGTATAATAGTCCATAGACTTGTTAAAATCTAAAAAAAATACAGTGAAACCTTATTATAACAAACCTCTCCTCGATGTAAATTTTTCTCGATTTAACAAATTTAATTAAAATTTTTGTTTCCTTTAACATTGCTAAAACTAATCTTACAATTAGACCAAACTAACCTCCACACAAATTTCATTGTAACAAATTTCTTCATATAACAAATACTATTGAATCTCCTTCATACTTGTTATGTCAAGGTTATACTGTATATAAATTGATAGATAACAGTTTATTGTACACCATTACAGAAAACAGAAAAACTTATAGCCTAAAAAATATTCTAAATGTGCACAATGGGCGGTCTTATCGCTAAGAAGCGATCACTTCCAGACAACCCGTGGCAGGAATAAAACATATTAAATTGGCCAAGTGCTTGGTAGTTTGCACACAGTGAAGAGTTCAAATAGAGGTGATAAACATCCACTGTGTTCATTATTTGGCTATGGAAACAAAAAATATACATTTAATCAAAAATACTCCATATCTCAAAAACTCCTGAACTGTTCAAAACAATTTTCATTAGAAGCATCTTTCATGTTCATTTTAACATCTTCATTTTTTCAAAGTTTTCCAATACATAGTTTAAAGTTATGGGGGAGACATAAATTTCACGACTTTGGGAGCTAATATCTCGCCACCTACTTATTAAAAACCTATTTACCACTTAATTAAAAAGGTCAATAAAAAACATCATTACGATTTTTAAAGTGTGTTTGGTTCTCTGATGGTAGAAGGAAGACAGTAGGACTAGATTAGAAAGCTTCATAATATAATACGCTCCTAGATTTAGCTAATAGAAAATTGACAAGTTTAGGATACATATGCCTTGAACACTTACTAGCAACATAAAAGTCCTTGATTTCAGCCTTGGCGGCTTCGTCGGCTATTCTCTTATTGTCGATAATGAGGTGGTAGGCGATGGCAAGCTGGTCGTGCGGGTCCCCACTCAGCAGCGCGTTGTGGACTTCGTGCTCCTTCACACCGAATTTGTCGCACACTTCGGATATTGCTTCTGTATCTATTACGCTACTATCCTGTAAATAAATTACTTGTGTATAATATGTATTATAGATGCATTATACCCTAATTTATATACAGATTGAATTTTTCAAGAGGGCCTTTAGGGCCAAATCCTAAACTATAAAATAAAAAAAACTTCGTTTAAAAAAACCGACTTCAAAAATTAAAAAATTAAAAAGTATAAAATAACTTATTTCTAAAGCTATTATTATTAATATATATTATCTAAAACATCTTGAAGGCAAACAACCAGATGGCCCACTTGATGTAAGGTGGTTACCATTGCCTATGCACATTTGCAACACCCGGGGCCTTGCCAACGCTAATTTTACGCAATGCAAGATATTTTATAATGATTTTCTTAAACAACCCCATGTTTTAGCGTCGAGGGAAAACATCGGCGGAAAGTTCTGTCCAAATCATTGTTGTACGCGGAACAAACGTTCTCTAGAGAGAACCGTTGCGTTGCTGGCCGACCGTGGGAGCTCCAGGAATTAACGTAGAATGACGCTTGTAAAACTAAGGCTTTGGCACCAGATCAAACAAATTGTCGGAACACTCCCCATTGTACTAAACATTAATCAATATCTATATACATAACCATAGACTGCCATACAGTTGAAGAACATGAAAGCCAATGATGGCTTAATTGTATGATTACCCAACCTCTTGTAAAAAGTTGTAAAGGGTGAATATATATATTTTAAATAGGTATTTAGACAAAAGGAAGATTAAAAATTGTCATTTCGATATTTCGAGAACCCCATGCTGAGTTTCATATTTTATTTTATCATATTAAAAAAATCTTGAAAAGCTTTTTGCCACCTGTGACCCACAAGATTAAATATAAATCTTTAGATTTCTATTCTCTACCCCTATTAATTGTATGACAATCGATTTTTAAAAAAAACAGCAGTGTTGTCGAAAATCAAATGTGTGAGTAATACATTTTACTTTTACCTGTTCAACAGGTGATGGGAACAGATACCCAGGAAGATCTTTTTGAAACCAATCATGTTTCTTCACATCTTCAATCGTAGCTCGCTTCATAGGGTCAACTTGTAACATCATACATAGTAGACTAACAACATTTTTATTCAAATATTCAGGTATTGGGAATATGCCAGATTTGATCTTACGGAATAGAGTAGGCACATGTTCATCATCAAATGGTAGGGTGCCACATAACAAGGCATAGAGTATCACTCCACAGGACCACACATCCACTTCAGGACCAGCATATAGCTTGCCAGATATTACCTGTATGAATAAAATATATAAGTTATTTCTTACCTTTTTATATACATTTTCAATTTAGGAATTCTCAAATCAACATCAGCTTCATAGTAGGGTATTTTATCAATTAATATCACGTGAAACAGAGGTCAAATGAAAACCTATTTAACAATCAGCTCCAGTGTGCCTGTTGTATATTATCTACTCATAATACAAGCTTAACTTATAGTGTATATATGTAATGTTATAGTCATAGATTTGTATGAGTGTACCTATTACGTTATAAGTAGGTGCAAGTAGGAGTCAAAAAGGGCATTACAGTTTTATACAAATAATAACTCCCAATGTACCTGTGCAGTGAATTTCAGTATTGCCTGACAGTGTATGAATAGTGTAGACAGGACAGAGCTAAGAATGCATAGCAAGCAACACTGACATTTTCACTTAGAAATAAAATTCAATATAGGTTATTTACATGCCGGGACCTGATTCTGCACAAACAAAAACTGCCAATCACAACTATGTTGTGTAAAACTATAATCATTTAAAAAAAAATTAATATTATACCTAACTTGACATTTTAAAAGTTAGAATACAATATTATGTTAACACCAGCTCTTTTATTTATATAAATATTAGAATTTATTATAACATGTGTGCATTTATGTTGTATTAATAATCCATTGACTTCTAAGCCACGCTCATAAGGTTTGTTTGCCAATGACTTCTTATTATTTTTGTATATACCAATGTAAAGTATATACAATAATAAATTAATTGCAACAACAATTTATGTAACAGCATGAGGCTATCGGCAAACTTTCTGCGCATGCGTAGTATCAAGTAGTATGTAAATGTATTTTACCTCTGGTGCAGCATAGTTTGGTGATCCACAAGATGTCCTCAAGAACTCTCCATCCATCATCATATTGGATAATCCAAAATCGGCTATCTTAACATGCATATTGTGATCTAACAGTAAGTTTTCAGGCTTCAAGTCTCTATGTACAATCATATGCCTATGACAATAGTCTACTCCAGAAATTATTTGCTGGAAGAATCTCCGGGCTTCGTGTTCCTGCAGCTTGCCTCTCTTCACTATGTAGTCAAATAGCTCTCCACCAGACACATATTCCATTATCATGAATATGTCTGTTGGAGTAGATATCACCTAGTCCAGAAAAATGGAAACTTATACAATATACTATTATTGTATTTAGAACTACCTGTGGCAGCCACTTTATTTGGGGACTTGGGTTTTTATTTACATCTTATCAATATATAAGCTCTTATCTTTGAAACAATATGTTGTTTTTATTGAGTTTGGAATACATAGTGGAACATGTAGTTAGTGTCTATTTAACTTCAATATGGGTACAGCCTCTAATAGTTTAATGAAGATGATATTGAATTATGAATCTTCTTCATCCAATTAATATCCACTGCTGGACATAGGCCTCCCCAAGTCTACACCACATATCCCGCTCTCTCGCCTTCGTCATCTAGCTGTTACCTTATGCAGGTTGAAATATGAATACTAAATATAAATTTTGTATTTGGGTTTACTAAAGGAGTAAAAAAATATTTCAAGATCTCTGGACTACAGAGGTCGTAGTAGGGGTAAGTAAGTATACCTCTCTCTTCCCCACTGCACCACCCCGCTACATAAAATTCGTTTATCAAACATCTATCGCTAGAAGGACAGAGTAGAGGCTGATCTGTCGGAGTTAGGAGCCAGTAATTGGCAAGAAACCACACAGGACCGAGAAAAGTGGCATGCTCTTGTTTCGGAAGCCAAGACCCACTTTGGGTCGCTGAGCCAATGGAGTAAGTAAGTAAACATCTATAGATTTACCAAAACAATTTCCATTTTTTATATTGATTAAAATTATTACCTGATACAATTTGATAATATGAGGATGCCTAAAGAGTTTAAGGTTTTGTATTTCACGCCTAATTTTGCCAACGACATCTAGTGACTTGATTTTCTGTCTGTTTAAAATCTTAACAGCGACCTTGTGTTTGGTCAGTTGGTGTTCACCAATCTTTACTTTGCCGAAGGTCCCAACACCAAGTGTCGCTCCTAAGGTGTAGTGGCCTATTTTCACGATGGGCTGATTGCTGCCACTAGCAGGAACTGGTCTTTCAGACATTTTTGCACTATATCAAATTAACCAGTCTAAATTCACATTGAAACGCTATCATATAGCAACAACGTAACTCAGATTTTTAAAATGAAAAACAATGCTTGATCCTGTTTCATTGCATGGCAGCAATAGGTGCCAGTGTATTATCTATGATAGTTACAGTCACAGTATAGTATAAGATATACAATGTATAATAGTTCAAAACTTTAAAAAATATACGTAATAAAAACACAAAAGACAAATTAGGCAAAACCAAAAACTTTCGAAATGTCAACAAGACATTTAATGTGTCAAAGCTGTCAATGTCTATTAAAAGTTTAGACTCAAATTTAATCTTCATCACCTTATTAAAAAAAAATAATCTTGGCTTTGCCTAATTTACGTATTTAGCTAATAGCAAAGAAAAAAATCCTCGTATTGACACTAAATATTATAAAAGTTTTATTCATAAAATCAAAATTTTTGAATTCGATGATGCTTTGTTACTTTCGTATTTAAATGAAATATATATGCTTATTTTTATTATTTAGCGTCTACTGTCTGATATTTCATTTTGCCGTCACCGTCACCCTCACCGCCCCCCTGTTCCTCCCGCTCATTATTTCCCCGCCCCCGCGACCGCTCCGCCCTGTTATTTTTTCTGATCAACTACTTGCTCGTGATATTAAAATTTTTTGGTGTTATATGTGTAATTTACTTAATTTTCTATAAGTTGTGTAAATAGCAATGGATAAGTGTGGGATATGCCTAAAACCGGCTGTGGTATGTGTAGCACTTAAGTATTGAGCTGTGGCCTTGTTAATCTTACATTATTTTTTTGTTTTCTTTAGATTGTTTTTGCAATTACACCCTCGGGTGTTATTATCGGTATTATTTGGTTGACTGTATCGATATTTGTACAATGTATTAGCTTTGATCATGATTTTCGTCAGTGAGTTTCATTAAAAACCCTATATCAATAAAAAAAACTCAATAATCTAAACCTGCCGCGTATTTTTTTTTTGTTTCTCGCCGATCGGACCGTCGGTATGTTTTTTTACGTCTGGCGCAGCTCCGTCTAAAAAAACAACTTGACTCCTTTTTTTTGTTCACGAATAGTGAACCTTGGCATACTTTACACAGTAAATAATTGTGTAGGTATCTAAGGGGTTCAAATTTATGCCTGTCCGCCATTTTGTTTTTTTTCTTCAAAAATAGGCCCATGAATTTTTTTTAACACCATTAAAGAAAATAAAAATTTAAGTACCTACTTAGGCAAATCTTATTGTTGTCATTTTACTTGCCAAACTTTCGGTTTGGTGTCTACTTTTCTACTCTGAAGTAGAAACTTATAATGCAACTGGGATTTATACTCGAGCAATGACTTTGGCCATTTGTGCCAAGTTATTGTACAAGTAGCCAGTATCATTTTAAGAGTAATATTATACACAGACTAATAGGTAAGCCCTTTTGAAAAAAAATCTTGTACAACATGTCTGTAAACATAAGAAACCTATTCATTTTACAGACCTAGTAATCTCCTTGAAATTGGGAGGGTTTAGCCTCGGGATTGAACATTTATGAACTAATTAGCTTTTGTCCATGGCATTTCTGGTGATAATGTAATTTTATAGATAGGGAGGAATGGTTGCTGGCAGTATCACAAGCCCTCCAAGAGAAACAAAACAAAGATATCCCAGGGGAACCATACATTTTTCTGGAATAGTAAGCCTATGTGCTATTTCAGACCATAACCTGTCTTTGTGCCAAGTCTCATTCAGGTCCTTTCAGTCGTTCTGGTGTGATGGAGCAACAAACATCCATTAAAACTTTCACATTTATAACAGTATTCATATATTTTAGAACAACACTATCTGTGTAAATGGTAACTATACTCATACAACTACTAGACACAAAACTGCTCTATCTATGTAAGTTTTACTGTCATAAACTCTTCAGTGGGGTTTTATTAAATTAGATGTTTTGCTTTATATATATTCTTAATATTTTTTCATGACCTCTAAATAAATCACTAATTTTCCAGTGTATTTTGTTTAGTAGTTTCTGAATTACAGCTCACTATAGTAGTGTATTGTAAATAGATTGGAAATTATCCTAATTTGTTATATAATTATATTTATGGATATATTGTCTTATGTATATATGTGTGTGTACATATGTATATACACACACTGTAACTGTGTAACTGTTTTTTTACTTATATGCTCTGTGTATTCTTATCAACATTATTTATAGACTGCACCACAGATCACATTCTAGCAATAAATCCACCTGTTGTACTATCTTTTGTACTTTTATACTTTTGTTTGTTTATGCTTTGGTGTACTATAAAGAGTTACCTGTCTACATTAATGGCCAGTTCCTATATCTTACTAACCATTCATTTGCTTTTAACAACAGAAAGTAATGTCAAATTTCTACTTGTAGTAAATCACTGAATGATTACTAAGATATAAGAACCAGCCATTAATCAATTTTTGTGTGTAGTAATACTATGAGCCTGGTTTACATAACTTGTGTCAATTTATGTAATAACTCATATTATAAGTTGGAATATACTTATTGCACACATCTTTAAGTTATATCTGTATAAGTGCAGGAATGGATAAATAATATAATTTTGTGTGGTCGGGCGGCCTATCACAAGAGGCGACAAAACAAACCCACAGCCGGGTCGTAGGGTATTTGCCCGTCTGGAGCGCTTCCATCCCTGGTCTATATTATAATGTCATAATAACCTTGAATTAGTGGCCAGGTTCCAGTCTACCTTTAGAGAATGGCAGCACATTGGTAGCACCTTTGGTTTTACAAGTGTCCATAGGCGATGAGAAGCACTTTCCATCAGCTGGACCGTCTGCCTGTCTGCTGAACTCATGCAATAAAGAATATGGTATCACTGAATTTGTATTTCTTCAAGACAACAATGAACAATAAGCAAAAAAAAACTGTGACTCACATATTTCTACATCATAATAAATGTAAAATGTATATTTGTAGACTACACTATACAAGGTAGTATATAATATTGTATAGTAATTTATTGATATAATTACATAACTTTAAGAGACAATTTTGCAAACTGTGTCATATCTTAAAGTTTGTATTAGATTTCTGGCATCTATCATACCACATTAATTAATATATGGTTACTAGTGTTTTCTGAAATTATTCTGTCCTAAAAAAATAACAATCTAGCACCCGATTCCAGCGCCATCTACCAAGTCTAATTATGAACCTAAACCATCCCAGGACCCACTCAAACACATAGAAAAACTTCACCATACTCCTGGAACTTGATTCCAAGGCCAGCAATTGGTTTCAGTTGTGAATCTAAACCATCCGGAGACCCACTCAAACACAAAAAAATATCAAATCGGTTTAGGAGGAGTTCAGTGACAAAGAAATAACTTTAGAATTTTTTACTAAAATGCCGATCTAATTAAGTATATTTAATTATAAGTTATGATTCTCGGACAATAATTCGTCACTCTAGAGCGCTATTATGACATGTGCATCAGACCAAAGTTGAATTGAGAATGAATGTTTGTTGCTCTGCCATTACCCACTTGCTTTTATATACGAATGATGATGAAACGAGCCAAGCAGTAGTCACAAGTTCACAATAATCCAACTTATTAACAATATTACAGTAATGTAAACACAAATATTAAAAAGTATAATAGTACATGGAGTACCCAGTGCAATAAATACCCTAGCGCCCTAAAGTAAGCATGCGCATTTAGGCAAGCATCCAAGCTCGGTGTCTCACACCCTTGCAACTATAGGGCAAGCTGGTCTTGGATTGTGATGAGATTAAATAAAGCATAAGTGTAAAATAATAAAGCATGAGTTATTGAAATTAATTATTTGTTTTTTATAGCAACTGTTTGAGACAGGCAAAGATGGAGTCTATGCCTGTTTCAAGTGCCAGCCGCTTGTACCTGAAATAAGCATTGGAGAAAACACAACAGACCAATCTGATCAACCCAGACCTCAGTCTTCTAACACAGATGAGGTAATAATATTAATTTTAGCTAGACGTCCGCCAAGCATATTTGAGCACTTTCTCATGTATTAAGATCATTTCCAAATTATTTTTCAGGACGGTGATCAATCATACTACTGCCCCATCTGCCATAAGACTTTCCAGAAGAATATGCAGCTGCAAAACCACTTGCGCAATCATCGCGCTGAGAGGCGCTTTGTTTGCACTTATTGCAATAAAGGTGAGTAAATATGCCAATAGGTTAAATTCTTATCAGTTCTTCATCATCTCTTGCATTTTATTTCTTTTACCCTATTCTTTCTTCACTTCTACCCTTTCTTTCTTTTACCCCGATTCTAGCTTTGTAAAGAGAGTAAGCTTTTTCATAATGTTTATTGACACCAAAGTGTTTATTACTGCGGCTGTTTTACAAATTGCCAAAGTCTGTTCTCTGATTCATACAATCCAGAGCTCTTAAAGTCAATATCTGATTATGTACGAAAAAAAAGCAAATATAGTTTGGTGCGGACTGTATAACCATGAGGTGTACAGTAAACACATGAAAATGAAATGAAAAATTGTGAATTTTCAGCATTTTCCCAATCAAATAATCTGAGAGCGCATCTCCGCATCCACACCAATGAGAGGCCTTTCAAGTGTTCCGAATGTGGTAAAGCCTTCACACAGGTATGTGTCCATGCACTATCTATTAAAAAAAAACATGTATACATGTCTTGTGATTAATGTGTTTATGGCTGTTTTATAAAATTGTGATTTTTTGTAAAATTTAGATTTTTCGTAAAATAGGGTAGTTGACAGTCAAATCAATTGAGATCCTTTTTTCCATCTTACGCCAAAGCGATCTAGATTTTGTATGAGCGCTGCAAATTATGTCGTCATTTCTATAATGAGTCAAATAGTGTATCAACTATAGTTTAAGCAGTTATTAAAGCTATTTCTCTCATGATATTTTAAAGTTATGATGAATATATGGTATTTGAACGCTCACTCTTTTAAGTGAACACTGTTTAAGAATTTATCGTAATACTAGCTGTATTACGATAAATTCTGATGTGGCAGATAGCTGATGTTATACAGAGTAACTTAGGCTACTTTTTATTAGTGTTCCGCGGAAAGAAACTCCACGTAGTCGAAGTCGCGGGCACAGCTAGATTTTTAAAAAAGAAACAAAAAAACACTTGCTGTGCGCGCGACTTCGTCCGTGTGGAGTTTTTTCGCGGAACACTAAAAAAAGTAGCCTAAGTTACTCCGTATAACATCAACTATCTGCCAGTGAGAGTTTCGTCAAAATCAGACCGGCCGTTTTAGAGATTATCTGGAACATCCAGACAGACAGACACAAAAATTTTAAAAATTGAATTTTCGATACAAGTACTGTTTCTTTTGATATTACAAACAGACAATTCAATTTTATTTAACTGTATAGTTGTGTGAATTACACATTGTTTTTTTTTTGTTGTAAAATTGTGATTTTTTTGCTTCATTCAGGTGACTAATCTGAATAACCATGTTCGCTTGCACACCGGGGAGCGGCCTTTTGTATGTCCAGAACCTGGCTGCGACAAGGCTTACGCACAGGTACAATTCATATTTATCATTCCTAATCATCACTTTCCTAGCGTTAAGCCCGCCGTTTACGTTCAAATGGTTCTACTTACTTTATGATTTGGCAAGTTTTGGGTATTGAGGAAGAGGAATCTGCTCAACTTCTAAACCCGCAAAATGCGGGAAAGGCCGAACAGATGAGAAAGTGCCGAAGAAGTCAGATATAGATGGATAATTGAAGTAAAAGTCACAAGTAGAGGGAGGTTATGACAGTAGACTCTATATCAGATAAATAAATACAGGTAAAATTTGTGGAGTTCTTGTTGATATATAATTTAAAAATATTTTATACCAACTTTTTCGGAAATAAAACCCAGTAAAAAATTTAGTCTTCAAAATAAGTGCCTAAATAATAATATCGCGTTGCTTGTAAATCTAGTAGTTTTTTATTATATTGAAATACGTGAGGAGAAACAATTCCAGCCTCTTCTAGAAATGTAGGATGTAGGGACTTGTTTAGAGTTATGTTTCTTACTATTTTGCTTGTACTAATAATATCTGGTATTAAGAATGTAGCTGTCTAACTATGGAGATAATGAAGAGCTAAAAGAATGTAACCTAAATATTATTTTTCAGGTGACAAATCTAAACCAGCACCGTAAGAGGCACCTGAGCGGAAGGCCCATCGAGACAACTTATGACTGCAAATCGTGCGGGGAACAGTTCCAGCAAAGAAATCACTTATACAATCATAGGTAGGTCATATTATAAAATTAATCAATGATTTTTTTAACAATATAATCAATATTCTACAATTATAGTTGATTTAATATTTTATTAAGTTTTCGCGACTTGTATACATAATAAAACTACCTTTTAACGGTTTTAGCGCGCTGATTTATTTGATTTTTATTATTCCGACGTTTCGGTCACTTTTCAGTAGCCATTACACGGAAGACAAAGATGTCAAGTGTCAACTAAGACTAAATAATTAAAATAAACAAGTTGGCGGTAGGCTAAATAAAACTTAAAACAATACTCATTGACACTTGACATCTTTGTCTTCCGTTATCACGTGAGATGTAATTATATTATGTTGATTCTTCATTTATTTATTTTAATCAAAATCTGATGAATCGTCACTGTCACTCGATGAGCTCTCCGCAACATTTATTCTAAGTTCCTGTACTTCTATACTATCGAATGCCACATGAATTTCCCAATCCGACGCTATAATGTTTTGGGTTCTTCTCACAATTTTTTTCCAGTGTTCGGCGGTTACTTCCGCACATGCATATTTTAATAAATCTAACATCTTGTTTGCCGTAAAAGGGGGATGGGTATTGTTTCGAGCGGAGTGTCCTTTGATTTGTGCCCATATTAGTTCTATAGCATTGTACTGGCAATGATACGGCGGAAGTCGAAGAACCCAATGACCACACCACATTCGGCAGCTATTTCGTCGGTAATGTATCTTTTAGGGACGCTTTTTTTCGATTTTAAAATATTCACTAATTGTACTTTAAATAAAGTATTATCCACATTTTCGCTATGACGTTGGAGCCAGTCAATTATCTCTTGATTTTTATTGGCCTGCGTCGGCATTTTATCAATTTGTCTGGAGTGATATGTAGCGTTGTCCATAATAATTATCGACGGTTCTTCCAGAGATTCTTTCTTCACCATTTCTTTAAACCATCCTTCGTAAATCTCCGCGTTCATTTCTTCGTGGTAGTCCACTTTTTTCTTGGATTTAAAGGCCAGTAAAGCATCTGACACGAATCCTTTCGTAGACCCTGCATGGCATATGATAAGGCGTTCACCTTTTCCCATTGGCACTGAACTAGTGGAAGCGGCGGTGTCGTCAGTCCAGTTCTTAGATACTGTGTGGTTTGCATTTAACCGAGTCTCGTCAGTGAAAATAACATTTGACCAATCTGATATCTTTTTGGCTTCGATCAAAAATTCGCAGCGAGCCATAGCAACATCGTGACGCTCCATCAATATTTTACGTTTGTCCGATTTTTTATAAGAAAATCCAATTTATTTCAAAACCAAGCTTAATGACGATTTTTGGCCATGGAACAAACCACATTCACGTAAAGAAACAACAAGTTTTTTAAGTGTTGTAATTTCTTTGCGCAAGTAATAGTCATATATGTGACGGCGAATGGCGTCAGCGTCGAAGTTGTCAACCGATGTCGCACGACGTGATTGGCGTGTTTTCTTCGGCGTACGAAGCTTGTTTTCCTGCATGCCGCTTGTACCGTAAGCGTCTGTAGTCATTTTTGAAATAGTAGGTCCACTAATTCCTAATGCGGTCGCAACACGCTCTCGCACTTGCGACAGTGGTAATAGCGGGCCACCACTTTGATACTCTGCTTCAAAGTAATTACGAACCTTGATCACCAGTTCTCTCGCCTGCCTTTTCAGAACAGATCCTTTAGGTATCTTGATATTTGACAGCTGAGCAGCAATCAACACGGAGGAACACAAAATACACAACGTAACGTATGTATAATGTGAAAAAACTCAGCGACCAGAAATGTAGTGACTATATAGCACGACCATCTTGTTGCGAGTGACAGATTAAAACAAACACAAAATGGCGGTGGGCCATTGAGTGTTCCCAGCTTGAAAAAATATTTAATATTTGAATGTTTTTGTTGTATTTGTCTTTGATCAAAACATAATAAATATATGCGATCGATATCTTTACTTATTTGGCCACAACACTACAACTATCAAATTAGAACTGTCATCGAGAAAATAAAGAAATGGAAATAGTATTAAAAAATTGCATCGCCTATCGTTTATATAATCTTTTCCAGTTTTTTTTAATAGTTTCAATGTACAGACACGACATGTTTAGAATTTTATAATATTACTAGCATCTGCCTGCAACTTCATCCGCGTGGAATAGTTACTTTGGGCTAACGCTAACTTTAACCCGCGACTTTGTTTACGGAAGCTTTCAAAAGGAAAAAAACCTCGATTTTGAAACATTCTTCATTGGTGCTTCGCTCCTATTGGTCTTAGCGTGATGATATACTTAGTCTGGCCATTAATACTGTTACAATTAAAAAGAAACAAAATATTACATTTGAATTTGGAATCTGTCATTTTTATATGATTGTCCATTGTGCTTTCTCATTTTGGCGCCAATACATTGTACAACATTTTGCGATATTAAAATGGAGTAGGGTGATAAAGAGAACCGAATCGCTGTGATTGCATTACACAAAGTAGGTATGGAGCTAAATGCAATTTATAAAACTCTCCGTACGCTCGGTATTAGTCAAATGTTTGTGTACCGGGCTGTTAATAGGTACAATGAGACCTCCTCTGTTTGTGACAGAAAAAGATCTGGCCGTTCACGTAGTGTTCGTACGAAAAAGGTGGTCAAAGCAGTAAGGGAAAGAATTCGAAGAAATCCTGTCCGAAAGCAAAAGATTTTATCTCGGGAGATGAAGATATCACCTAGAACCATGTCGCGTATTTTAAAAGATGACTTAGGACTTGCAGCCTATAAAAGATGCACTGGTCATTGATTAACTCACAATTTAAAAAAAAATAGGGTGGTAAAATCGAAACAACTACTGAAGTGGTACGCAAAGGGAGGTTACAGAAAAATTTTGTTTATGGATGAGAAATTTTTACAATTGAGCAAAATTTTAACAAACAAAATGACCGTATTTATGCTCAAAGCTCTAAGGAAGCTTCTCAATTAGTCGACAGAGTGCATCGTGGGCATTATCCGTCTTCAGTGATGGTTTGGTGGGGTGTTAGCTATGAAGGAGTGACTGAGCCATATTTTTGTGAAAAAGGTATCAAAGCATCGGCACAAGTGTATCAAAATACCATTCATGAGAAGGTAGTTAAGCCTCTTAACAACACCATGTTCAATAACCAAGAATGGTCCTTCCAGCAAGACTCGGCGCCGGGTCATAAGGCTCGGCCCACGCAGTCTTGGTTGGAAACGAACGTTTCGGACTTCATTAGAGCTGAAGACTGGCCGTCGTCTAGTCCCGGTCTTAATCCGCTGGATTATGATTTATGGCCAGTTTTAGAGAGTACGGCTTGCTCTAAACGCCATGATAATTTGGAATCCCTAAAACAATCCATACGATTGGCAGTGAAGAATTTTCCCATGGAAAGAGTGCGTGCTTCTATTGATAACTGGCCGCAACGTTTAAAGGACTGTATTGCAGCCAATGGAGACCACTTCGAATAAGCTTTTTATATTTTAAATTGTTTTATATTTATGTATTAAACTAACACATTGTAAAACTTATAAATGTTATCTGCAATAGAAAAACAATATTTCTTTGTTACAATATTTATGGCAAGACTAGGTATATAGCCTTCCTCGATAAATGGGCTATCTAACACTGAAAGAATTTTTCAAATCGGACCGGTAGTTCCTGAGATTAACGCGTTCAATCAAACAAACTCTTCAGATATATATATTAGTATAAGATAGATATTTATTTATTTACAATTTGTGCGTTTGTTTGTTGGAGAATGTAATGGAGGGTAATGTAATGGAGGGTAATGTAATGGAGGGTAATGTCGTGACATGCAGGTGCGAATCGCACGGCGAGGCGAAGAGCGTCCGCGGCCCGTCCCAGAGGCGCACGTGCATGATCTGCGACCTGGGCTTCCCCAACGAGCGGCTGCTGCAGGCACACCTCAGGCAGCACGTGCTCTCCGTGCCCGTGCACCACGAACAGGAGGAGGATGACAGTAAGTCAAATTAACAAACAGCAGCCACAGTTAGTTTTTATTTAACCCTTTTGAGGGTACAAAGTTAGTATTATTTTTGTCTCAAACCTGCCCGCTGACATCGAAATTGCCGCGCCAAAACCAAGAGAATTATATCGTCTCTTTTACTCTAATACAAATTCTATGTAGTTAGAGGGAGAAAGCATCAGTTCAATGATCGTTTTAATTATCTGTATTTGACCACAAATTTGTGGTGCGTCCCAATTTGCCGTGTGTGACACTCGAGAACAAATTTGTGGTGGTTCCGTCTTAAATTGCTGGAACACATCTGATGGAAAGTGGTTACCGTCGCCTATGCACATTTGTAATGTGCCGCTGGCTCTGATTGGTACCTCGTCACTAATGTTCGAATTCAATTCAAGATTGTCATGGCAGTGTGCTCTAGAGCAGGGATTGGGCTGTGGATCGGTTTGTAGCCTCTCATGACAGGCTGCCCGGCCATAAGATTTAGTATTATTTTCTTTAGCAATTTTAACTGTCAACTAATATTTCTAATATGATGGTGTTTAAACACAGTTCCCGAGCCAACAGACCCCAGGCTTCGTAGCGAATGTTCTAAATGCAACTGAGGTTTAATGCTCGGATCATGATGAATAACTCCTGAAGTATTTAGTAGGCTCCATAAAGTTATAATAGTTTTGTTGAGCAAAGTATAATGCTCTACAACATAATCCCAGAAACCGTACATATCAATAGCTTTCAATAATCAAATTTAAAAAAATTAATAAATCTATGTTTGTGGGAGAAGGCTTATTATAATACAACGCAAGATTTTTTAGATGACTGCACCAAATGGGTATAACGCGATCTTCAACAAGATTTTTCAGTAATCATTTATATAAATTACCTTGTTAAAGTTGGTTGTATGAGTACAAATTATATTTAAAAAAAGACAAATAATAATATAAATTATGAGGTAAAGATATATTGCTGGGGAGTTTGTTGTGCCGCTTCTTCTCCTTTAACAGTAACTAAAATTGCTTTGGAACCGGCGGTAGACTCATGACTTTCAATAAGTAATCTGTAAGATTCCATTTTCATATAAATACATTCATATTCAGTTAGTTATGGTTGTATGTTATATTGTAGCTGGTTTTTGTTTTCAACATGTGATCATGTATTTTGCCTGCTCCCGTAATAAAGGTATAAAACCTTTATTAGGGGAGCGGGCAGTCAAATGGACTGATATATTTTTAATAAACTTCAGAAGTTGCAGCTTTATACACTTTGCACGCGTTTACCTACTCATGATGCCGTAAGTAGGTTTAGTTAAAAGGGGTTCGAATTGCGCAATAATTATTGTTTAGATTAGACAGTAATTTAAATTATTTCTATTATGATATTTTAAAAGTTAGATGATAAGATATTATTTTAAAGTCTGTTCTTTTATATGTAAACATATAATATATTGTAACATGTGTCCGTATCCGTAATATATTCCTTTCTTTTGCGCACCGCTGTCGAGTGAAACGATTTGCCGGGATCTGTGTTCCACGATTCATATAAACCATTGGTCTTTAAGTCATGAGTGAATAGGTATCTATGCACTAGGTAAGCGTGCTCCATCATAGATCGCATCTTCACTTAACATCAGGTGAGATGCTGTCAAACGCGAACCTATATCATGATAAAAAAAATTGAATCGTGGTGATATGCATATTTGGTGTGTGTTGGTCGGACAGAGGGCGTGATCTCGTGCGTGTTCTCGTCGTGCGGTATGCAGTTCGAGTCGCCTCATGAGCACACGGAGCATCTGCTGCGCGCGCATCAGCTCAGGGTCCTCAGCAAGCCCCAGGGGACCCAGCTGCCGCGCAGGGGCAGGCCCCCGAAGGTAACATCACCCCCCCCCCCCGAAGATATCATTACTCCCCTCGAAGGTAACATTACACCCCTCCCCCCCCCCGTTATAGTCGCACATTGTTAAATATATTAATAATATGTAACTACAGGGATATTGTTTATCTTTGGTAACAATAAGGCGGTTGACGGCGAAATTATCTGAGACACTTTTATCATATTACAAAACGCTGCAGCCTCCTAGATTTTGTATGAATATTGTTATGCTTATACAAAATCTATATATACAATCGGACTTACAAATAATTAAAAAGAGAAATTCCAACTTTGGATAAAACTAAATTATTATGCATTATCGTAAGTATTTAACCAAAGTATTAATCACCAATACACAATTTCTATAAATTAAAATATAATATATACAATTAAAATTAAACTATAAAATCCAGTACCAGACTGTTGTCAGTTGGAAATGTCCCGAAAGACAGTCCACATTACCACACTGAATGGCAACGATAAATATATAATATAATATATTTTAGGGTCGACAAATTAACCATAAAGAGAAACATATTCCTCAATACTTTAATGTTCACAAGAAATATTTTTTAATTATATTTCAGTTTGAATTCGAAGTTGAAATATAAATATTATATCTTAAATAAAAAAGTCATTCAGAATACATGAATACAGAAAACATTTATTTCAATAATTAATTATTTATTTTCTTTCCACCACTTAAATCGGCTAAACAAAATGAAGTTAAAGATGAGTGGTAAACATTTACTAATCGCTCAACGGACTGGTATTATCTATATTTAGTGGATGCTCAATGTAATTTAATTCGATTTCAGACAGTCAAAGATCCCATAAAAGACCCCCTAGACCTGAAGGATATAAAAGACAACACAGAATATCACGAGGTATGACATGCTTTTCTAATAATTTTTGTATGTTTATATAATTATTTTATAAGTGTTAAAAACATAATTTATATTTAAATACTAGGATATGCCCGCGACTTCGTCCACGCTTGACTTGAAATTCCCGCGGGATTCCCGGGACACAAATTACCGCAGCATTTAAAAAAGCATGCAAGCTATCGTTTTAGTGAAAACTGTTTCGGAATAAGCTAATTTTTGGGCACCCGATAACTGCAGACCGGTCCCGGAAAAATTCCCGCGGAGTTCCCGGGGTAAAAAAATTACACATTTTAATACATAAAATGTGTTATCGTTCATTGAAAATATCAAATTGAAATTCGATTTCCTATTAATCTTGCCATTTTAAATAATTCTCAGAAAAATTCTCGCGGGATTCCCAGAGTGAAATGTAACGCAGATTTATGTGAATCCCGAACAAACAGATAAGAATTCTAAAAAAAAACGCATCGTGTTCTCCGTCGTTTATATAGTCTATTTCGGTTGTTTTTTTCAATAGCTTCAATGTATAGACACGGCAAACTTAGAATTTTGTAATATTATAGACAATTGGGTATTTGACAGTCAAATCAACTGACACTCTTATTGTTATTACGAAAATGTCACAGCCTCCTTGATTTTGTATGAGAAATGCCTTATATTTATGTCATCACAACTTTAACGAGTCAAATAGTTTCTTAATTATTGTTTAAACTATAATTAATATTATTTCTATAATGAACTGTTGAATGTAAGATGATAACAAGATATTTTGACACTTGCTCTTTTATATAAATACTATTTTAGAATTGATTGTAATATGTGTCAAATACCCAATTTAGTTGTGCAATTTCAAAATCTAGCAAGCGATTCCCAACTAATTATACCACATATGCCATTTCATAACTATTTATTAAGCTTATAGGGAGCGATACCATATTTTGATACAGTTTTTAAATCTTGGCATTTTTCATAATACATCGGCATGTACCTAGGTAACACAATGACCGCACAAATGATTTACCTCTAGAGTGCCCGACTTTTTTTTCGTTGAATGAGGTGAACAATAAAAAGATATTATTCATAAAGAAATAAGACTTGTTCAGTTGAATTCTTCATTATGTTTCACAGGAAACGTAACTAGTGGCAAAATTCAGGATTTTACCATTGTCCCATTGCCCAACAGTGGGCACGCAACATAATGCAGCTAAAAAGTTCACGACACGGACGGTTGTGTCGCCGAAATTCCGAGTTTTAAAATACTATGTCAGTTGCTAGGTTTTGAAGTTGTACAGTTGAAGTGCAGCCAAGAATTTTAAAGTCGTAAATATTACAAAAATTTAAAAATACTTGGCCGGTTTTCGGTGAGTGTATGCCATAACTAGTATTCTGTCCCATTTTGTTAAGAAGCCCAAGTTTATACAATAATTGTTATGGGAAATATACATCTGAAGTTTTCAAGTGGGCCTGAACCAAATCGTAAAGTAACGAAATAGCGAAGAATACTCTAAAGATTCTCGAGGCCATTTTTAATGAAAACTGAAGTGGTATCATTAGATTTTTGAAAAATCAATTTCCCTATTTAGGAATCGAATCTGCTGATTTTGAAAAACAAAAAAATATTTTTCAAAAATCTAATGACACCACTTTAGTTTTCATTTAAATCGGCCTCAAGATTCCTTTGAGGCTTTTTCGCTATTTCGTTATAGTTTATGATTTAGTCTTGAAGGCCCACTGGAAAAATTCACTCTGTATGTTTAGTCATAGGTTCTCAAAGAGGGCGATAGCTCACCTCAGTTAGAGTTGGAGCTTTCCATGAGGATAGAGGCAAATTTTAGGCTGATTCCTATCTTACTATTCATTCACTTGTCTCACCATCGGTTGAATTTTGATATTACTTGTATGGAGCTTGTGTCAAATTTTAACCGACAGTAAGGCAAATGAACGGTTGGTAAGATATAGATCACAGACAAATGGAACTCAATGAGGCAATTAAGAGAGGCGATGAAATAAATGAATAAAAACTACATTTTTTAATACCTGATAATTTTTTAATATAATAAAATTGATACATATTTTTTCATTAATTCAGAGAGAGTATTTTAAATACTTATTTGATAAATAAAAGGTATGGGATTTCGGGAACGTATACGCGGCAATATACTAGTTCGTAAAAAAATAACCATTATGGTCTTAGGGGTAAGGGGTATAACTAAACATTATGGACTAGGGGGGCGATTATTCAGAAAAGATTGGGAATCACTTATTTCAATTATTTATTGTTTCAGGTGAAAATTACGAAACAACAATATTTGCCTAAACTGAAGGTGCAAAATCTATTTCAGTGAATAATGAAGTTTAATTAACGGGACACGTTTTAATTGTATAGATAAACATTAAAGGAGTTAAATATTATAGAATAAAAGGTTTGGATATAGTTATCTAATTAAGACCATAGAGAAGTTACGTCTTGTACTTAATATTTTATGCTTTGTATTTTTGCAAACATATTTGGATCCGATTTGTATAAACTATCAGTTCTTTCTGTTTTGCCTACTACTTGATAGAAAATAGTCATTACTTCTATGAAGTTTATGTCAATTTTCTACTGGTTCTAAGGAGAATATGAAATGCATAATGTTATAGCTTTTAGTGATGTACCACCACTGGTTGGTAGAATTAATACTTTTGGCAGTTTCACAAATATAAAAGAACTCGCTGTTTTAACATACTTTTCTTAAAACGTAAACAGTTATTGTTATTTTTTGTATTATTATTTCATAATAATTATTTTTTTATATTAATGTGAAAATTATGTAATGCAGTTGGTTTTATAATATTTATTAGGTTCCTATCTCAATAACAAGACAGAAATAAATATTGTTTACGTTTCAAGACAAGTGAATTACAATGGCACATACCAGCTGTAGTCAACCTTGTCTCTGCCACCCACTAGTGAAAACAAGCTTCCAGCTTGACAAATGGCAGGTGTTATAAAGGCAATTTTGTTTTGTTTCACGAAATTGCCACTGACACTATATTTCAACGAATATTATGTTTATCCCCTTTTATTTGTCTATGTGTTGGTGTACAATAAAGAGTTATCTAGAGTCCGCGCCGCAAAAGAAGTCCCACAGAAAAGAAAGGAACTAAAAGTGTCAACTCCGCTATTTGATAGAATTTTGTTAGTAAAACAGCCAGGAAATAATTTTTCAGCTTTATTTATTAAATATTGTGTATTTATTAATCAGTAATTATCCACATCGATTTACGGATTATTTAATAAATACTCCGGCAGGATTAAGTAGCCCGGCGCCTAATTCGCGCGTACATTTAGTTCATGCAATGTAATTGAATCCTAGTGGCGATAAAAAGCTACCTTAAGGAAAAGAGCCTTGTCTCACATTACTTTATGCATTCCAATCTACTCAACGGTATCGGACGAGTAGAGCTGGTAGTCGGCACTCTGGAAACGACACACAACAACAAAATGAAAGCCGCTTTAAAGAGGTTAAGAGTAGTTCATATAACACCATTGGTGTTATAAAACGAATGCAAATAAAAAAACGTAATTACACAATACTTTACACACTTGTCTGCATTCCATCCTGCATTAACAGCCAAAGTTGGTATCCTGAATTCATAGATTCATGATAAAAGTGGGCGGTAGCTGTAATAAGGTTGACTACATCTGGCTTCCTCATCTCTTATGAATCCATCAACCTTGTATTCGTATATTTATAAGATTTAACATATTGCGCAACTAGTGTCCATCAGCGATTAATAAAGATCCAAGTCGAATAGTAAAGATTTAAATTTTTTTAAATTATAATATTTTTATTCTCTTATTATTCTTATCAAAACGATGTATTGCAAACTTTGGCATATATTTGGTTATTTATTATTCATATTTCATATACATAGTTCGCTTAGAAAACTAAATGGTGATCTCTAAAAGTGGATTCTCGAGGTAGCTATAAATTAATAATAGTTAGTTATGAGTTTATAATATAACGTTTTATTCGTAAAGGTTCTATTATCGTAATATTTTTTGCTCTAGAAATGTTTGTTTACAAGTATGTGTATTTTTTGTAGTCTTCCTTACACGGTCCATGTTCTTTTCTCTTAACAAAAAGTCTTTCACGTTTGTAGATTTGATCACTGCCAAGATTCATGAACTCGATATTGGTAGCCAATGTCGCAAGTATTGTGACAAAAGGAGCCTTACGGCCTGCGCTAATTGGCAGAGGATTTAAAATGTATCGACTTATATACTTAGTCTGGCCATAAATACTGTTACAATTAAAAAGAAACAAAGTATTACATTTGAATTTGGAATCTGTCATTTTTATATGATTGTTCGTTGTGTTTTCTCATTTTGTCGCCAATACATTATACAACATTTTGCGATATTAAAATGGAGTGGGGCGATAAAGAGAACCGAATTGCTGTGATTGCATTACACAAAGTAGGTATGGAGCCAAATGCAATTTTTAAAACTCTCCAAACGCTCGGTATTAGTTAAATGTTTGTGTACCGGGCTATTAATAGGTACAATGAGACCTCTTCTGTTTGTGACAGAAAAAGATCTGGCCGTCCACGTAGTGTTTGTACGAAAAAGGTGGTCAAAGCAGTAAGGGAAAGAATTCGAAGAAATCGTGTCCGAAAGCAAAAGATTTTATCTCGGGAGATGAAGATATCACCTAGAACCATGTCGCGTATTTTAAAAGATGACCTAGGACTTGCAGCCTATAAGAGACGCACTGGTCATTTCTTAACTCATAACTTAAAAAAGAATAGGGTGGTAAAATCGAAATAACTACTGAAGCGGTACGCAAAGGGAGGTCACAGAAAAATTTTGTTTACGGATGAGAAAATGTTTACAATTGTGCAACATTTTAACAAACAAAATGACCGTATTTATGCTTAAAGCTCTAAGGAAGGTTTTCAATTAGTCGACAGAGTGCAACGTGGGCATTATCCGTCTTCAGTGATGGTTTGGTAGGGTGTTAGCTATGAAGGAGTGACAGCCATATTTTTGTGAAAAAGGTATCAAAACATCGGCACAAGTGTATCAAGATACCATTCTTAAGAAGGTAGTTAAGCCCCTTAACAACACCATGTTCAATAACCAAGAATGGTCCGTCCAGCAAGACTCGGGGCCGGGTCATCAAGCTCGGTCCACGCAGTCTTGGTTGGAAACGAACGTTTCGGACTTCATCAGAGCTGAAGACTGGCCGTCGTCTAGTCCCGGTCTTAATCTGCTGGATTATGATTTATGGTCAGTTTTAGACAGTACGGCTTGCTCTGAACGCCATGATAATTTGGAGTCCCTAAAACAATCCATACGATTGGCAGTGAAGAATTTTCCCATGGAAAGAGTGCGTGCTTCTATTGATAACTGGCCTCAACGTTTAAAGGACTGTATTGCAGCCAATGAAGACCACTTAGAAAGATTTTTTTTTTATATATTTTAAATTGTTTTATATTTATGTATTAAACTAACACACTGAACAAACTTATAAATGTTATTTGCAATAGAAGAAAAAAATCTTTGTTACAATATTTATGGCAAGACTAGGTATAGTCAAGGTGAGGAAGTCCGGCAGTGGGGTAAATTCGTACATCCCTCGTTTTTTCCTTTTTTAAATGGAATTTAACGCCAACTACATTTCGAACATAGAGTTAAATGGTGTTTTAGTTTTACTGAACGATTTATTGTACCTATACAAACACATAAATAACGAGAGATGTACGGAATTACCCTATTATTAGTATATATTTTAATGGACGATCAGCTACGGTGCTCCGAGCTTGGTTGTACGTTGAAATATATACCTTATTTCAATGGAATTAAGCATAAAATATGAATTAAATAAATTAAAATTCCCAGTCCCGTTTGTCGATTTGCGCTAGCTGTTTAACCGACTTAGAAAAATCAGGAGGGTCACAATTCTTTTTTAATTTTATTAATACTCGGCCAACTTATCTTCAGTCAAATTGGTTTCAACCAGCTTAACCATTATTATATAAAAAATGAAGAAAGTTGATTTATACAAACTTCTCTTGTATTACTGTAGGACCTTACAGAGTTTTGTTTTAGGATTGCAATAAAATGTAGTATAATGAAATTAATGATACTATTTAAGTGCAATTTATTGTAACGGTAGGATGTTTGAAGATAGTAATATACTAGAGCCCTAAGCAATATCCACCATTTATTTCCAAATGGCAACCAAACTGTTATAAAATTTTTTAGGCATCAGTTTAATATTACATAGAATTGTATTTTTGAACAACGTTCTTCGTCATGTATCTTCTTGTTCTGAAAAAAAAATAAAAAAATACATCACTTTCATGGCAGACCAATAGATTACGTGGAGAGATCAGCTGTGTGCTTTCAAAATTTAGCAAATGCATTCCAATAAATTTTGTACCCTAGCAAAGAAAGAAAAAGACTATTTGAAAATTTTAAGAATTTCTATGCCGCATTTACAGCAAATAAGGTTTGCACTCAGCATATTGTTGTGCTGGAATCATATCCGACACAACGCTGATTTTCAATGCAAACCTTCCTTTTGATGTGAGACTAAATCGAGCCCATTTTGTTAAACTAAGGGCCGATTTTTCAATAGTCATAAATCGTTTATTAACTGCCTATGCAAAAAAAAAATATCGGACTGTTTATCTGTCAAATATAGGGCTATGGATATTTTAATTGATATTTAGCTGACGAATAGCCATACGACCATTTGATTGGGTGAGACAATGAATCAGACGAATAATTCTTCTCAATTTCTTTGATTTCACGCCTTCATCATTTCCAATAGTAACATTTTTTATTATTAGCTAATATTGATTTGAACGGAATCGTAATAGCTTGGGGAATAGGTCTACCGAGGAATCCACGCAAAAAAAATGCGTCAAATATACTACCCCACAGGTGGCATGGAAACGTATGCATATTATGAAGAAACAGTGACTCTTGGAGAAAAAGTTTAAATACAATTTTTGTAGATAATAATCACATGATCTACGATTTTGTTTAACCTATTTTTATGATAAAACTTACCGTTTGGCTGATAAACGCAAAAAAACCCATATTTGCGAGCTTAAAAACTGCGAATAGGGGATGGATGGGAACTAATTACATTTCATTTATAATGGTTTTCCGAACATTCGTACTCGTAGCGTGGCGTTTGGCAACGTACGGACTCACGCACAGCGCGAGCGGCGGCGACACGCGGGGCTGCAAAACGCCATAAACCCAAGGCACAATTGCTAATTGGGAAATAAGTGGCGCCAACAGCTGTTAAGGAGAGGAGGCGGCAAGAAACTCCTCAGCAACACGACTTGCTATTATAATTGTTTTTCTTTATATTTCTTTTTCTCTTTATATCTCAAGTTTGATTAAAATATTGTTACGAGTTGCAGGGACTCGAATTAAAATTTCGTTGGAATTATTGTAGAGTTTATTAAAACTATACACACACGTATAACACAGGTACAAATATAACCGAACGCAATAAGTCCAAACGTAATGCAGAAGATCGTAATTCAAATACACGCGCAAAGTCCGTCACTAAATAGATTACCGAATGTAGTACACACGTCTTGCTTCGCTTGTGGTTAATGCTCGACTGCCGATCTCTCCATTGGGCCATTGCTTTATACTGCACAGATACAATATGTCTGTCCGACCGCGTGGACCGAATTTCTTAGAATCAGTCCGACACACCCGGCTAATGACTGCCATAAAAGATTACAATACACAATGGACTGTTTTTTAATCACAAATTTTAAACACAAGGTAAACAAAAGAAGTCCAAATGCCGAAAGGTAATAAAATGCAGGTGTGAATTTGTCTTTGTCGGTCGTAACAATATTAAACAAGTTGTAGAATATCTAATATTTGCAATTTCTATTATCGTCCATTATTGAGAAAGATTGTTTGTTGGTTGCCATTTAAGAAAATAATGGCTGAACACTAGTCTTCAAATCAAACACTGTTATCATTTAATGGCCGGTTCCTATATCTATTTACTTACCTTGGCATCGGATGGTTTTTCAATATTTCTTGTATGGAGCTAATATGTCAAATTTTAACCTATAGGTTAAAATTGACATATTAGAATTAGAATTTTGCCTTACTATAGTAAGGCAAATGAATGGTCGGTACGATATAGGAACGGGCCATAAGTCAAGGCGGATAAAGGTTAATATAATTTTTTTGTTAATTAACAGATACATTTTATCGATTGTGTACTTTCGAGTATTCTTAAGGGTTTTTTCTTATGATTCTTACGCGGTCATGATAACGGCGCGCAGGATTACCAACTCCCAAAAATTTACATTATGTATATGGAGTAATAAAATAGCTTATAAAAAAAAAATACGAAACATATTTTTTTTAGGGGTGTTTTCGAGTAAAGTTGCGATTTTAGGGTTTTTTAACTTTAGCTTTAGGGGGTTAGTCTTTTTGGGAATTGTTAACTCTGCGTGAGAAGTCAATATAGTTATTAACCATATTCAAATAATAATAGAACGGGCGAACCCGTAATACGGTGCGTCTGAGTAATTACGGTCGAGTAATAATGCGTAACGCGTGCGTATGGATAATAACTGGCGAGTAATAACCAGCAATACGGTGGGTACGATTAATAACCCACGGTACGGTACGTCGGAGTAATTACTGACGAATCTAAGCGTTTACGCGTGTTTAATTTTTTTATTTATAAAAACCTGGCTCATGTCGCTCATCTCACATATAGAGGCCATCATTGCTGAGCTTCATGAAAACAATGGTACGACTGTGGTAGGAATTTCTCACAAGATGTAAGAAATTTTAAAGATCATAATATTTTTAAAAAATTGATTAGGATGGTAAAAATAGACTGATGGAGTATTTTAGAATTTGACAAAATTTATTTCGTTTCGATACGTATATTCAGTATTATTTTAAAAATTATTTATAAAAATATGGGAATTATATGCAAAGTTTTTGTTGATTGTGATTTGAATAGAAATAAGACATATTATTTACACATTTAATACCACATCCTTGGTTATACGCATTTTACTAATGTCGTTTTAAAATACCAACCATTAATCATTTGATTAAAGGTGGTTTTTCAATCGCAAAATAAAAATGATTCCTAAGATAAAATATAAGAGAAAAGAATTAAAAGTTACATTTGCGTGACATAAAGCAACTCCAAGCCGACAACTGGCGAGACGCTGTGCAGGTCAGAGGAAAGTGGCGTGTTCTTCTTTCGGAGGGCAAGACTCAATTTGAGCCGCTTAGCCAACGCAGTTAGTTATAATTGCGTAAGTGAAATTACTCTGATTTTTAAATACCTGAACTAAAATGACATGCTGCGATCGACCTTTTCTCATGTTGCAAGGTTGGGGCATAGGGTTGTAGTATGGCTCATTCATAAGTGAGTAGTGTGTTATTGATTCAACTCGCGCAACTCACTTACGAATGAGCTATAATGTAATACAACACTATGTTCCAAGCTTGCAACACAAGAAAAGGTCGATAGCAGCAGTCATTTTACTCCAGGTAATTAAAATTCAGAATATAGTTGAATCGTATCACTTTTACATTCAGAGCGGCTATAATTTAGTCTATGGACAACTTATATCTGGGTATTGAAAAATCGGCCTTTAGTGTAAAATAAAGACAGTTCTCTTCGTAATCTTCTTACAAACGGTGTTCACAACTTGGAAGAATAGGTACATCTTTTTTTGTGTCGGATGTACACTGTTGTTTTCATTAGACTACGGTACTCAAATATAAAAAAAATGATTCGTATCTTATAATGGGTGCCATTTTTATCAAAATAACGGCGAAACCTTAAAAATGGTGCTCCTATGAATAAGCTGAATTGCACTTATCTTACAAATCATAGTTTATTATTATTAGTTGTGTGCGATATATGAGTATATGAGCGATTGAAACCACTTAAAAATAATATGACATAATCCGCTTACCGTAACGGAGATAGGATCTAAATAATTATATATAAAAAAAATAATTAAGAAAAGTTTTTTATCTGACACCAAGTAGGGGGAACTTTTCTCATTGTTGGCACTCCCCCTCCACTACTGATTGGCACCCTGTCACTTTATTAAAAACTAGAGTTTATCCCGCGGTTGCGCCGCGGGTCAACCTCTAGTGCGTGCCTCTTGCCTAAAGAGCAGGCGTTAAAACAGTTTACATTGTACATACTAAATTTTTATGTTACTGCTATTTTCCCCCGGAAGATGCACTTCATTTTATATCGCAAACTATCGCATCTCCCGGCATGAAAGTATTTATGTCCATTTTCGGTATTAATACTACATTTAAACATAATTACAGCAAAACCGATCCAGTACTCCTAGTAGTTTTACCGTGAAAGCTTAACAGATAGACAGATCGAATTACTATCGGTTTTTTTTTATAGATGATGGGTTTTTATATGTATAAACTTGAGAAATGATTGTTCCCATACAAACTTTCATCCTCTATTTGAACCCGTTCTAGTTTTATTTATCTGTCCCCCGTCTATCCATCCATTTGTAAACTGCATAAATGACCAAAATAACGAAAATGACAAATCACAAAAAAAACCTATACTACTTTCTGGGGTTTTTTTTTCAAGGGGAAATCCGTTTGCGGACGCCCTGCCGCGCGGAGACGACGACGGGGCAGTGTGGGACTCACCGGCCAGATGGGCTGCCGGAATACCCACTAAAATCCCTTGGTGTCCTTCTGTCGCCATATGTCAGGGCCCCGGGACGTGCGCGAGCTTTTCGCCGCGACCCCGACTGGCGTGGGCCCATCCCTGCGGGAAAGCCTCTACTGCTTCAATCCGTGATTGACAAAGGCGCTGGCGAAACATCGATGCGCCCACTACTCA
This sequence comes from Dendrolimus kikuchii, assembly GCA_019925095.2. Taxonomy (NCBI): domain Eukaryota; kingdom Metazoa; phylum Arthropoda; class Insecta; order Lepidoptera; family Lasiocampidae; genus Dendrolimus; species Dendrolimus kikuchii. Next base: position 6,703,256 of record CM034406.1, on the reverse strand, counting down.
GCGGCTTGAATGCAGGTGACGGCCTAGTGTCTCCGCGAGTCATCACCCGCTGCACTTTCTGGGATAACCTTTACATAAATCTAGTTCCCTCGTCCACCCTCGGTATTAAAATTACATATATAGCGAATTTCAGACAAATCTTTTTATACAAAATTTAATATTTTCCGGGAAAGCATAACAAAAAGAAAGACAAATATTTTTATATATCATATTTTTTAATTTTTATCCCGGTAACTAACGCATTTTTCGGGATAAAAATATATTGGCATCGAATATATATATATATATATATATATATATATATATATATATATATATATATACACATATATATACATACATACATACATATATATATACATATATATATACATATATATATATATACATATATATATATATATATATATATATATATATATACATATGCTCAGGATACACACACACACACAATTTATATATATCAAGTAAACCGAGTTTTAGCCAAATCGGTCCAGTAGTATTTCCTTGAAAGCGTAACAGACAAAGTGTTACTTTCGCATTTATAATATTAATAGGATTTTTTTTTTTTTTTGTAGCCATACAAAGATATTGTTATCATTATTGTATGGCTACAAACAAAAAAAATATGAATATTTCTTAATGTTTGAAAAAGATAATAGGGTGCCATTCATTGTACTGGGGTACCAAAAATGATACAGTTCCAACTGCATTTTGTAAAATGTTATTTTTTTCAAAGTAAATTAGGCGTAAGTTAGAATTTCAATTTTACTACATTTCCTTTAATAAGCATACAAGTTCGTTGTATCTAGGCTAGGCTAAGTTTGTGATAACAATTTTTTACATGAGAATGGAAAATGGATTCATACATCAGCATTCATTTTTATTATTTTTCTCGTTTCTGCATGTAGCAGGTTAAAAATCCGTAGCTCTGCTTAAATTTTCAAAGGTAAACCGCACACCTATCATTGCCGCGAGAACCGCGCACCAGTCACGGTTTTTCTAACAATGTAAAATGCGGTTCGCATAAAGTGCATGATGTTACATTCGGTTTAATAATACACGAGGTTGCATTCGATTAATAAAAATATAGTTTACTAGGATATGCCCGCGACTTCGTCCTCGCTTGACTTGAAGTTCCCGCGGGATTCCCGGGACACGAAGTACCACAGCATTTAAAAAAGAATGCAAGCTATCGTTTTAGTGAAAACTGTTTGTGGAATCAGCTAATTTTTTATCCACCCTAACAACTACAAACCGCTCCCGGGTATATTCCTGCGGGATTCCCCGGATAAAAAATATCGTAAAATTTTCTATCGATCAGTAAAAAAATCAGTTTTTATTTATTTTTTATTTGATCATTTTAAATAATTCCCACAAAATTTTCCGCGGAATTTCCGGGATAAAAAGTTGCGCAGATTTTAAGTCTAAGAATTTTCTGTCAATCATCGAAAACCGCATCAAAATCGGCCCAGTAGTTTTTACGTGAATCCCGAATAAACAGACAAGAAATCTTTAAAAATTGCATCGTGTTCTCCATCGTTTATATAGTTTCTTTCAGTTTGGTTTTTGTTAATGGCTTCAATGTACAGTACGGCATGTTTTAACTTTTTTAAATGCGGTATTTTATTTTTATTTCCACGCTTCGGCCACTTTTCAGTAATAATGCAAAGATCACTGGAGAAGATGTCAAGTCTCAATTAGTAGTGTTAAAGTTATTATTTAGTCTACCCCCAACTTGTGTATTTTAGTAATTTAATTTTGTTATTTGTTTATGGTTATAATTAATGAATTAAAATGAACAAGTTGGGGCTAGGCTAAATAATAACTTTAACAGTACTAATTGACACATAAAACATCTTTTTCTTTAATTAGCTTTAATCCGCTTAAAGATAGAACCGATCAAAGATAAGAGTTACACAGTAAAATGTTTCTCGGGGATACTTGTATCTTGCGGTGCAGATAGGTGAGCGTTAATCTTAATTAGTATAAGGTGCAAATGTTCCTATGAATGTGTGCGTGGAGTGTGGATTCCGTACACATAAAATTATGTCGTGTAATGTATGGACTAAGCCGTATATTGTAAAGTCGACCATTTTAATATTTCTAGCCTTGTTAAGTATCAGCATGTCAGAGATTTTTCTAACACATAAATAAATTAAATATATAAAAGCTATGATTTGGTTTTATTGCTTTCTAAGTAAATTTTCTTTTCTCTTAAGTCTTTACATCACAGAAGTCTGCTACAACTCTGCACTCGATTTTCCTTACGTAAGTTATACGGACTTGTATCCAAACAAACGCAGAAAGAATACTAATTCCTGCGGCCAGGCGGCCTGCCGTAAGAGGCGACAAAACAACCCACAGTCCGGTGGTAGGGTATTTGCCCGTCTGGATAACTACCATAATGTCGCCACAACAACTTTGACTTGTGTTCCGGCATTAGTGGCCAGATTCCATTCCCATCTACGAGTCCGGCAGCACATTGGTAGCAAATGTTCATAGGCGACGGTAACCACTTTCCATCACCGTCAGCCTGTCTGTTGTACTCCAGCAATAAAAAAAAGAACAATTTCATTTTAAGAAATCAAAAGTAGTCCACTGTCGTCCCCGTTATAGAAACAACATATTGCAGTGTCAATAACCCGAACACTGAAGACTTCCGTCCGGATTATACAAAGTAACGGAAAATCTATATCTATTACTATATCACATTATGCTAGTAGAATAAAATATAAAAATCTAAATATAATTGGATCATGGAAACCCTAGAACAATAACAATAAATAAAATTGCAGCCAGTGACAAGGTGATTTCTAATTTATGTAGTGATGCTGTGGTTTATACGTTTATCAAGTAGACTGATCTAGCCAATGTCTCTAACCTCGAAAGTCTGGCCCAGTTTGTATAAAGAAACAATTATATTTATAACTAGTTTAGTTTGGTAGCTGTATGTTACATACTTAAAAATATAATTAGGTGTTATATAGGTATATATATATATATATATATATATATATATATATATATATATATATATATATATATATATATATATATATCAATTCAATACAGTTACAAAGACACTAAGACAATATAGTGTAGACAATTGCATAGCAAAACATAAAGATAAGTCGCAGCCAACCTGATTTGTACTACTTAATACATAACGAATGACATGTGGGCAACCTGACATCGATTTGTTATTGAATTAAAACGATAGTAGTCCACATCGCAATTGCAGCGCCATCTAATTGCCAATCCCTCTATTCCAAGGAAAAGATGTCATTTATCGGAATAAATAGTATTTTATGTTACTTCCCGTGATATAAGTTAGCTCAGACAGATAAATTTCTCAACATTGCATTTTCAGAATCTCCTGGTCCGAATTATTCCCCGTGATTTTTTTCACATTTTTAAACACAATGTACAAACTCAAATCATTTACAGATTTATTATAGTACTAGACTTTTCCCCGCAGTCAAGCCGCGCGAAAAACCCTAGGTAGTAGCTCTATATTACGTATATACAAATTTAATTTGGTGTTTTTACCTAAAACTTTACTGTTTCTTGAGTGCACTACAATAACAAGAAACTAAGTCCATATAGTCTACACAACTGCCCAGCGAAACATAGTGGCGAGTCGCGGCCAACCTGATTTGAAGTAATACAATGAATGAGATGTTGATTATGACAACGTAGGGATTTGTTATTGTTGTCATCTATTTTGCTAATTTGTTTATTCCATGGAAACAATGTAATTTCTCGGGATAAAATGTATCCTAAGTGTTAACTTGGGTTATAAGCTAGCACTATGTCAAGTTTCAATCATATACGTTAAGTAGTTTCGAAAAAAAAATGCGATTCCAACGCCATCTTTTTCGCTATTTTCGTCTATTCCACGGAAACGACTTAATTATTTGGGATAAGTAGTATCTTAAGTTACGCCCCGGGACATAAGCTAACTCTATGTCGAGTTTCATTTAAATCCGTTCAGTAGTTTTAACGTGATGCTCTAGCAGACAGACAGGCAGACAAAAATTCTAAAAATTGCATTTTCGAAATCTCCTGGTCCGAATTATCTCCCCTGATTTTTTCACATTTTCAAACGCAATGTACAAACTCCAACCCTTTACAGATTTATTATAGTACTAGCTTCTGCCCGCGACTTCGTCAGCGTGGATTTTTTTTTAACTGTCCCACGGGAACTCTAATGGTTCGGGATCAAAAGTATCCTATACGTTGACCAGGGATATAAGCTACCACCATACAAAATTTCATTTAAATCAGTCCAGTCGTTTTGGAGGTTAGCCAGTACAAACAGACACAAAAAAAAACAAAAAATTTGAAACAAATCTAAATTAGTTATATTTCACTTCTTACATCCCCCTGACTCGGTTTTTAGCATTATTTTTCATTGTACAGAAATTCGACCTCTACATTTTTATTATATGTATAGAATAGATTATCATAAGTTTACGATCAGTGCTTCCGTGTTGCTGATCAGTGATCAATGCTGATCAGTGATGATGACAACCGTATGGGCGTGTTTAAAATGTATATCATTATACAATTCCTTAACCTAAGACCAAGTTAACAACTCTTGCGTCTCCTTTTTTTGTAGTTATAGCGGCACTCGAAATAATAAAGCTTGATTGGTAAACTTGTTTTAATGAATAAACCTACTGAACGAACCCCGAACGCGCGGCGCGCAGGCCGGCGCGTGAGTTCCTACATACATGCGTACGTCACAAGGTTGCAGGATTAACTGAGTAGCTTGGCCGGCGGGCGGTCGGGCGACCCGAACGCCGCGAGGGTGGAGCGGGGGCCCGCATCGGGGTTACGATGTTCCCAACACGTACACTTCCAGCGCTTTTACATACTTGCCGCGCTATAGTCTCCCCCTCCAAGTCCTCGGACACCCCGGGAGAGGACTTGGCTTTGGAAGGCCTACCCCTCCTCCTACTCTGAATTACGGCAGAATCTCCTTGATATAAAGTGAGAGCACTAGCGTGGTACTTAGTAGTGTTTCCATTATTATCTACTACTTTATAGGTGGTAGGACTAACTAACTCGGCTATTTTGAACGGTCCCAGTCGTCTGGGCGTAAACTTACTAGTAACCCCTTTGTCAACATTACTGGAAACGTGGGCCGAAACCAAAACTAAATCACCAATTTTGTAGCTTGGTGCGGGTTGACGCCCCCTATCGGCGTAAATCTTCCTCCGACACTGTTGATTAGTGATTCGCGTAGCATCGCCCGTATCTATACGATGCAGCGCAAAAGAAGTTGGCGCTCCCCCTGGAGTAAAAATGTCCTCTTGGTCATTCAGGAGTTCCGAGAGCCGTTGACGTTGATCCGACCCAAAATGGGAACCTACCTCTGGTTCAAATCTCATCGTAAAATATCGCGGTATATGACTAAAAGTATAACGAGAATTTTTAAAGTCAAGTACCACACCTGCGTCTAATAAAAAATTCATACCTAACAAGGTATCAGTTGCACCAGGCAAAATAATAAAAAGAGTGGGAACGACAGGCCCCTGCGGCACCCTTACATCCACCTTAGCTACATCTACTACAAGATTTTTACATGAACCATCAGCTAACTTAACACTAGTACACGTTTTATCGAACTTATGACCGTGTTTCACTAAATGTGCACATAAACTTTCACTAGCAACCGATTGCTTTGCACCAGTATCAAACAACGCACTTCCACGAGCACCATAAATCTCCAATTCCACTACGGGTCTCTGACGCGGGTCAATGACCTCGCTTCCAATAGCGGCAATTGACTGGAAAGCGGAAAAAGAAGCAGACGATTCCTGTTTATTCTTACAAGTAGAGCAATTAGCTCGTATAACACCAGGCGTGCCGCATCCAAAGCATGTTACTGAAGGTGTCAAACTGTCTTCTTCTTTCTTAATTTTACTAGGAAACGACTTCTTAGATAACAGCTTCGGGCACTCCTCTTTCAAATGGCCGAATTGCTTACAATAATAGCAACGAGCTCTACTTGCTTTACTGGACGAAGCTGGTACTGCTGGGTATGCTGTGTCTATAATCGGAGTCACTGATTCCTTATTCTTTCTAAGCTGTGACTGCTGAGAGCTACGGCCTTCATCTAAAATATCTTCAATAGCACGGGCCTGTTCCAATAGCTCAGAGAAAGACATAAAAGATTTACGACATATCTTCTCCCTTATTCTCTTATGCAGTAGCCCATACACCATGTCGAGCTGAGCTTCCTGAGAGATAGCAGTCGACGGCAACTGTGCTAACAATGCTCTTATTTTGCAGACGAAAATATCGGTAGGCTCATCGCCTTGTTCCCGTTCAAATATTTTCCGGTAAACCCTGTGTGGCGGCAAACGAGGACCATAAGTTTGCTTTAATAATTCTATGGCATCAGGCCAACTATTAACAGATGCTTTCACACCTTGCCACCAGGTTGCTGCAAGACCAGACAAAAGCATTGGTAAGCCTCGCAAGGCTATGTGATCTTCTATACCGACGCATTCCTTATATATTTCTATAGCGTCGACAAAAGCTAAAACGTCGCTCCCTTTTGCACCGTCGAATCGCGATGAGCAATTTGCAAAGTTACCAGACAAGGCACTCGTAACAGGCGCAGGCGGTGAAGCTGGAGCGCGTATCAAAGACAAAAGATACGCCAAGTGTTGATCCGTCATAACTATTGGAGTTCCCGGTTGAACAGACGGCGCCGGTGACTGCGCAAACGGCGCAGCAGAGGTGGAGGCCCCGCTAGGGCCCGCAGTAGGCGGTGGAGGCGCGCCCGGCGGCACATGAGCCACGCCGGACGCGGACAAGAGAGTCTCAGACTCTCCAGCGATACCCCTATCCACAGAGGGTATATGCTGATCCATCCCGTCACTGGTTGCACCAGACCGTGTAAGCACCATAATGCCTAATCGGAAAACTCTATGTTTCCACGGTGATAAACTCGGTTTTTAGCATTATTTTTCATTGTACAGAAATTCGACCTCTACATTTTTATTATATGTATAGAATAGATTATCATAAGTTTACGATCAGTGTAAAACAAACACAAATAAACTTGAACCGTTTTAGGGTACCTAGGTTTATTCAAAGTACTAACGTGTTGCTGATCAGTGATCAATGCTGATCAGTGATGATGACAACCGTATGGGCGTGTTTAAAATGTATATCATTATACAATTCCTTAACCTAAGACCAAGTTAACAACTCTTGCGTCTCCTTTTTTTGTAGTCACGTTGCAGATCTTAGGATAATAACTAAAGTTATGTTATTGTCCTTAGTTGCAGATCTTCCAAAGGTAGATAGATAGATCATCGAATAAGTTATAGAGTTAATTGCTTTCATTGTATTAATTCGGCTTATTTAAAAATAGATAAATTTCTTTTGTCTCTACTCATGAATAATTTTTATATGTGTTAATTCAGTTGATGCACCCTGCAGAGTGACTAATAACATTGGGTTCGAACACAAAATTTTTGATTTCGACGTTTGTATTCCGTCTACTATATCTTTTTCATATAGATCCAAAATACATATTATGTTTAACTAATGGCAGAGGAAGATTTGAAGCTTAGAATAGCAACTACGATCGAACCGTTAAAATAGCATTTTAGCGATTACTGGTCAGAAGCTAACTCGCGTGAGCTTCAAATTTATCTACTTTGCAAGAAACTATCTAGAAAACTGGAACAATGGCATATTCTTGCTTCGTAGTTATTTCACATTCTTGTTTCGTAGCTAGTAAACCTGTCTTATTATTTACCACGCCAAGTAAACAGGGAATTCCTACTTCACCTACACAGCCTAGTTTTAGTGTCATCAAGAAGAAAGGTTGAATAATTACCTTGTAAAAAGCCAACAAATCTGACACCATTCGCAAAAACGACTAAGAACATAAATATTAAAAAGTCGCTACTAAAAATCACAATCTGTGACCCAGCAACTTAAAAATTTACCATCATATTAGATTTTTGTTTGCATAATTAAATGACACACGTAAACATTGCTTCGTTTATAAAAACTTGTTTCTTTTTTATTACAGAAGTAGCAGCGGACCGGCTGGGCCCACCTGATGGAAAGTGGTTACCGTCTCCTATAGACATTTGCAATATCAGAGATAGTACCAATGTGCTATCGGCCTCGAAGTAGGGACTGTAACCTGTGCACTAATGCCGGAACACAAGAGTTGTGTTCCGGCATTAGTTTTATAGAGCTTGAATGGCACTAATGACGTAACAAAAATACTTTTAAATCATGTAAACTCAAGGTTGTTATGGCGACATGCTCTGGACCAGGCGTTGTAGCCATCTGTATCTGGCTCACTGGCTGTAGTTTGTTTGTCATCCCTCATGATGTCAAACCAACATTTCTTGTAACCGAGAACTTTTATTGGGCCTTGGCGGGACAGGCGGAACCACATATTATTTAACCTGCTGATTAAAATACAGCATTGTTGTCACACGTTGGTTGAGTTGTAAAAAAAATCATACTATTTTTATATTTATATTTACATATATATTTTATTTCCAAATTTTTTACATTTTTCTTATAAAAAGTACAAATTTATTTATAAAAAAAACATAAAAAACTGATCTTTGCCGGCAGTGGGGCCTAGGGTCCAGGCTACCGGTGGTTAAGGCTCCAGACACAGGAATCTCCTCACAATACGGGCCGTGTCCAATATTTATATTATTATTATTATCCGTCGCCATAACAACCTTGAGTTGTGTTCCGGCATTAGTGACCAGGTTCCAGTCTCCCTTAAGAGAGCAGCAGCGCATTTGGTGTTGCAAATGTCCATAGGCGATGGTAACCGCTTTCCAACAAGTGGGCTGTCTGCCTGCCAGCTGAACTCTTGCAATAAAAAAAAAAATTACTAGCGAGCCAGGCAGAACTTATCCCGCTCTGAAAAATACAAATCTAGTTCCCAATTTCAGCGCCAACTACTGGGTCCAATGGTGGATTTAAACCGCCGAGGGACCCGCTCAAATAAACAAAATATTTTCGCCAAAATTCTGAAACCTGATTGCAACGCCATCTATCGGGTCCAATTATAAATCTAAACAATTCTCGAATCCACTTGAACACACACAAAAACATCAATCAAAATCGGAAGTCGGTTGTTTAGGAGTTCAGTGACATACACACGAACAGAAGAAGTAATCATAATCAGAAGAAGGTATAATATATAAAGATAAGCAGTTTAAATGTTTAAAAATGACTGAGCTCTCTAAATCCGTTAGATGAATTGTTAGTATGATCTTATTATATGTAGAACAGTTGGATGGTAGTTTGAAAACAACAAAGGTAGCTTGTTTGCATCTTTGAATTATGCCTATTTATTGCCTGTTTGAAGCTCACAACACCTTTAGGTGCCCGAGTCTTGTTTGTGACTATTTTCGAAGCAAACATAGATGAAGCAGATTTAAATAAAGTGACTTAAAAAAGTGCTGAAATTTTCACGCCGTCGCGTCGCCGACTGAAAGCCGTCGCTGCGCCATTTGTCAACGTGGCGCTCATGTCTAACATAATTATGTATAGCATAAACTGCTCCATGGACTTTATAACGTTGCGAAGAAATTCAACACGCAACATCAAGTAGTTTATAGTAGTCTGTGCTAAACAGTCAACACCCAACAAGTTATTCCACAGATTATAACTTATTCCAAGTTGTGCCTACACAGAGGACGGTCGATATTTTCGTGGCAAACTACAATAAGTAAGAATCATATTCCTTATTTATGTAAATATTTTTAATTACAAATTACACATGCGGTAAAATTAGATTCGGTATGATTTATACCTATGTCGTCGTTCTATATTTGAATTGTAATTATTATCCTTTAGACGGTAAAGTTTTTTCCATGATGTTACCGGTTTCAATTAATCATTTGTCTTTTTAAATACGTTTCGTTTCTTTTGTTATTATTATTGCTATATATTTTTTACATAATTATGAGGAAGCAATCACCACTGAAAAATATTGAATTTGATAAATGAATATTTTATTTAAGTGTTATATTATTATACGTTAAATCTAGTGGTCTTCATGACTTTATATGCGAGTGGAATTATTTAATTATTTTTCTTGTTTTCTTTTCATTTCCCGACTTAATTCGTCTTTAATATTTTATATACAACTCTTGTTTTTTAAGAAATGCGCGTGAAGTTTTGGAATAATATTAAATAATAATAAATAATATTTTGCTCGTAAATAATAATAATAAGGAGTCTAAAATCAATGTTTTTGTTTACTTTTGAGAGAAAATGACTTTTGACTATCTGTTATATCCCGAACTAGGGTTTCTTAGATTGTTATTGTGTATTTTAATTTAGAAACCCTGTGTCACTTTTATGTTGGCTTCTGTGGTGCGTTGGCCCACATAAAGTTCACTGGAATGCAGAGTTCATAGATTCGATTCCCGGCCTGGTAAATTTAGTCAACGAATATTCCGTTATTTTATGTGCTCTGGAAGTCTGAGATCGGCTGTAGAGTTGTCCGTCTCATAACACACAAGGGTAGCTTAATTAGTGTGATTTATAAAAAAACATACTAAAAACAGAAATTCAAAGATATGTTTGTCTGTATTTTTTAGATATAAATTCAACAATGGATCGTTGGAGCGAAAAAATAGCAGTGGTGACAGGAGCTAGCGCGGGTATTGGTGCCGCTATATCAGTGGCCTTGGCGGACGCCGGTCTGACTGTAGTGGGGCTGGCCAGGCGCGCCAACCTTATTGACGTAATGCACCTTCACTATTCTTATTTGTAAATAAACTCAGACGAAACAAATTTAGCATTAGAGATATAATCGTGTTTCGTATGATGAGTGAGAGACACGACGGCTCACTTCCCATTCTTCTTTTTTGTAACGAGGGGAAATCTGATTGAGTTCTATTCTCGGTGGGGGAAACGCTGTGGGAAGTGTTGCATTTACCTGGTTGAGGTGGCACTAGCACCACAAGGAACAGTGCTATTACTATGCTATTTTTTATTTCGAAGCCTGTTTTTCATGATTCTTTGCAGATCGAGTAAAGCTTCAAAGTGATCCCATATATATAAATTTTGTTACTATTGAATTTTGGGTTCCCGAGATTTAGCAGAAATTTAATTAAAATCAGACAGTATGTAAATGTGGTATATAAAGATTTTGTGTTTTTCATAAATTGAACAATAAAAAAATTCTAGCAAAATGGAAACCGACTTCAAGAGTCAGTATTAACTTCACACCGACTTCAAGGTTGTAGAAAATATTTAAGTACCTATTTTTTATTCTTACTTACTCTTGTAGTAATTTTTTTTGCTAGATTTTTATAGTTACAGTTAAACCTAGGTTGTTTTTTTACAGAATTTAAAGTCTTCAGTAAAAGGCAAAGGAACTATCCATTCGAGGATGTGCGACGTTTCCAAACTAGAAGAAGTAGCTGCGACTTTCAAGTGGATTGAGGCTACTTTGGGTCCTGTTCAAATTTTGGTTAACAACGCTGGTGTTATTTTCAACGGAAATTCGTCAGGTAAATGAATGTGCTTTGTTATATTCACGAGGACAAGGTTATTCCGTGTTTCTTCCTGTTGTATTTAGGACAAAGAATATTACGAACTATCAAACGACATCGTGATAATTTATTTTATTTCATCTATATATATATATATATATATATATATATATATATATATATATATATATATATATATATATATATATATATATAATTGAAACCACGTATATTGTGAGCAGGGCTGGGCAAAATACACCATGTATTTTAATTGAAATACAAATTACAAAATACTGTCTCGCATGTATTTAAAATACGAAATACAAAATACTTTTAAGTCGGGTATTTGAAATATAAAATACAAAATACAGCATTTCAACTATATGTATTTAAAATACAAAATACAAATTACAAAATACCGTCAGGTGTTAGGTTATGTAAATAAAATATTCACAAAAATCAAATAATAATTATTATTAGATCCTTGCCTATGAAATTGCCGTTTTTTCTGAAATAAGGTAACCTAATTTTATTATATTTTTTTAAATTCTAATCTCCACGGCCTTGAAGATAGGGATATTTCCATCTTGTAGGTACGCGTAGATTTTGGTGGTTCCACCCGGATCTATGCGTGTTTATATCGGTCACATGGCAGGGAATGCACAAGGACTGAAACAGCTCGTTTTTTTAACTCGTTCATGAGGTTACCGACAAAGTTTTTGGGCAGTATCCTTTAGCAGAGGTAGTCATACTCGAGAATTTTAATGCTCATTACGCTGAGTGGTTGCGTTCCCCGAGAACTGATCTGTCAGGGACTACTGCCTACGATTTTGCACTCGCTCATAGATTCACTCAGGTGATTACGGAGTTTACACGAATACCGGATAGAGTGGATCATGAGCCTTCTTTGCTGGATCTTTTGCTGACCACACACCCGGAGAACTACCCGATCTACATCAGTGCTCTACTGGGAACCTCTGATCATTGTCTGGTATCTCCGGTGGTGCACCTTCCTATTCCCGATCGGACTCGTCCCGCTGGACGACGGAAGGTGTGGCGATACAGGTCAGCAGATTGGGGTGGACTCCGTGAATTCTATGCATCCTACCCATGGAGGTAGTTACGTTTCTCGTCGGAAGATTCTGATCCGAGCACAGACTGGATCGCCGATGTAGTACTGCAGGGAATAGAATGTTTAATTCCAAACTCAACTGTATCTATCGGTGGTACGAGTAAAAAACCATGGTTAGATAAGTCCAGCAGTGAGGTTGTAAAGCTAAAGCAACAGGCTTATCGAGCCTGGACTGCAGCGCGGGTTCGTCAGGATCCAAGTTCCTCTGACCTGAAAAAGAGATACAATGCCACCCCCCAGGTCCCTCAAAAAACAGCTCGCGAGAGCAAAATTCGATCACATCGGCAGAATTGGTGAGCGCCTCTCTAGCTACTCTTTTGGGACTAGAGCTTTTTGGGCCCTCACCAAAGCTGTCCAAGGAAACTTTTGTCGGGCGTCTCTTCCACCTCTGCGCACAGTGGACAACCATCTGGTACACGCCGCCAAAGATAAAGTCAATCTTCTGGGTGAAATCTTTGCGGCCAATTCAACTCTTGAGACATAAGAGAAGCTCCAATTACAAGCCCTGAGTGTGAGTCTAGAATTTCGGAGGTGCGCTTTACTCAAAAAGCAGTCCGATGTGCTCTCCTCTCCCTCGACGTCAAAAAGTCTTCTGGCCCTGATGGCATTCCTGCCATTGTGCTGCAGACGTGTTTAGCTGAGCTGTCCCTAGCCAGTCCTTGCCCGACTTTTCACTCTCGCTTACTACAAGGGTTGTGTCCTCGCTTCGTGGAAGATTGCCCATGTGCACCTTGTCCCCAAAAAAGGGGACGTAACAGACACGTCGAATAGGCCTACAGCAATAATCTTTTTGCTCTCAATGGTGATGGAGCGTATTATCAACGTGCAGCTCCTGTGTTACCTCGAAGATTCCCAGCTGCTAAACAATCGGCAATACGGCTTCCGCCACGGTCGCTCAGCTCGGGATCTCTTGGCTTACCTAATCCACCGTTGGGCTGAAGCCATTGAGATAGAGCAAAGAGGAAGCACTGGCAGTTAGTCTAGAATTCTAGATATTGCTAAGGCCTTCGACCGAGTCTGGCACAGGACTCTTCTATCGGAGCGGCCATCGTATGGGATACCCGAAGGGCCTTGCACCTGGCTATCCAGCTTTCTTGATGAGCGCAACATTCAAGTCGTTGTCGACGGTTGTTGCTCAAGTTTCAAGCCCATTAACACTGGTGTGCTCCAGGGTTGTGTGCTATTGCCAACATTGTTCATCTTACATATCAATGATATGTTGCCTATTCGGAACATTCATTCCAATGCGGATGATAGCACAGGCGATGCGCAGTACTCTGGTCCTGCAAACGTCCCTTGATCATTTATGGAGGAAAGTTGGGTTAGACTTGTATCTGAAGTAGAGTATTCCTTAGAGAGAGTCTCTGAATGAGGGAGACAAAACCTTGTCCATTTCAAGCCCAAGAAGACATAAGTCTACGTATTCTCTGCCAAAAAAACTCCATTCGAGCAATCGCTTCAGTTCCAAGGAACTCCCCTTACCACCTCCAAGAGTATTGGGGTCCTCAGTGTTAACATCGCGAACGATGTTCAGGGGCCATCTTGAAGGCAAGGCAAAACTTGCCTCTAAGAAGCTGGGAATGTTAAACCGGTCCAAGCAGTACTTCACAAAGCAGCAACGCTTTGTGCTTTGTAAAACTCAGGTGACCCCCATATGGAGTACTGCTCACACTTTTGGGCTGGAGCACCTGGCTAACAAATCGATCGCCTAGACTGTATTCAACGTCGAACCGTTCACGTTGTTGATGATGCCATACTCACAGATGGTCTAGATACGCTTGCCCTTATGAGAGATTTCGCTTCTCTCTACGTATTCTACTGACTGTATAACGGGGAGTATTCGGAATAACTATATAGAATGGTGTATTCGTCCTCTTTCTACCATCGAACCGCTCGCCATGGGTTGGGATTTCACCCCTACTTCCTTAAGCCGCTTCGCTCATGTACGCAACGGTTCTGTAGAACCTTTTTCTTGCATACCGTGGGGATTTGGAATGAGCTCCCAGCCGAGTTTTTTCCACAGCGCTACGATATGGAGTTTTTCAAAAAGGGTGTCATAAAATTTCTTCGAGGCTGGCAGCAGGTTGATGAAATCTCTGTTGTTGCAAATGTCCATAAGCGACAGTAGCTGCTTTCCATCAGGTGGGCCGTCAGCCTGTCTCCTGCTATAAAAAAAAAGGTCGAAAATTCCAGAATGGAAGCGGGCAAAAACCCCGTTCGTTCTTTTCAAGTGGTGCGTTCATTATAGTGTTCGCTCATAAAGGTCGTTGATGTTGCTTGTCGCTATTGCCGCGTTGCTACCACGACGGCACTCTTATTCCATAATTACTCGACTTTTTAACTATCCATGATGACGAAAAAGATTCAAATGCGAAGAAAACATAACCCTTATCAATAAATGACTAATTTTTTAAAAAGAATTTCATGTTTTCAAAGTAAAATTAATTTGATATTATATATCTGAGCCAAACAAAAATATTTATTTTAAATGGCCAGTATTGCAGAACGTACCTAATATTTAGCGGTCACCATTTTGCTTATGAAAGCTATCGAGCGCTATTTTCTGAAGAACACACCCATCAGTAAGGTAGCTAAATGTATTTTGTGAAATGTATTTTGCAACCATAAGTATTTGAAATACTAATTACAAAATACCTCAGCGTCAGGTATTTGAAATACTAATTACAAATTACATTTTTAAGAAGTAATTGAAATACAAATACAAAATACGTATTTGTATTTCAATTACGTATTTCAATTACAAGTATTTCAAATACTGCCCAACCCTGATTGTGAGCGATCATGATATCTCAGAAACTATAATATCAATAGACTGGAAATTTGGCATGGACCTTCCTTTCGCCAAGTAGGGGTCAGCTAAGGATTATACGGCACGCGAAGCTGGCAGGTACCAGCTAGTAAATTATATAATAACAACAATATAATAATATTCAATAAAAAATGCTGATAATAAGTCCCAACCTATACGTAAAATAAAAATATACACATACACGATATTGAGGGATATTAAATATAATAAAATTTTATTTATCACAATTATTTCAATTAGTAAAGTGTGTTCGACTCGGATTCCAGTGTCTGCTTTTCTACTATTTCCTTGCATTCTTCGGTATCCCTAAAAATGAGACAATCGACATGCGGTGTTATCGTTAAAGACGTCAAGACCACATTTACTCCATTTACCTTTTCTACTGGGACCTGGCATACGCAGCATGGTATTATTTTGAGCGTCACATAACTAACTGGTTTCTGTCAAACTTCGTCGTCTAAGTATAACAACACTCCTGCTGTGTCACGGGCATGAAAGTTGCCGCAGTTGAAAAACTTTCTATAGCAATCCTTCAGCGTGTCTTCATATATCCACCACAACATATTCATCTCCGTGTTACTCAATTGTCAACATCATCCGAGCGTTAAATCCCGGTTGCGTTCGGAGCGTTCACTCCGACGCCCAGGATCCGCTTTCCGCTTTCCTACTTTTTGTACTTCACTTCGTGTGGTCTTCTGCATCCCTCGTTTTGAGACCATTGGTAAAAAATGTCATCCTTCACACTCAACTTATATTGTATTCTACCTATGTAATCCCTTAATTCGAAGTCAATGAGTAAGGTTCCCAGAAGGCTGGCCACGTTAACTCGCTCGATCGCCATACTGATCCGTTGTCCGAGGTAGAAACCAGCTCTCCGATCACCCGAAGAGTCAATGACTTTCTTTTTTTTCATATTATTAACATATCTACGGACTCGAGTTCCGTACCTTTTTTTACTACTTAATTTCTATGAAAAATTTTAGAGTCCATACACGCTTATTGTTTATTTTTGTTAGTGTGTGACATTAATTTAGTGATTTATATGTCATGGTGTACCTTAAGATTAACTTATTATATTAATTTATCCTATTTTTAATACTAAACGTATACTAATGTAGAGTGTATCTGTTACATGCTGGTGTTGTGAGGAAGTGCATGTGCAGTGTTGGCCTTATATCTATACTTATATATAGTCCTATCTAGTGCCATGTGTGTTGGTTTTTTCTTTTCTGTGTCTGGGTTATTAATTTTTAGGCTCTTTGTGTGTCTTGGTTTGTTTGTGAAATGTGCGTGTAATGCAATGCGATGGTAGTGCGCGTTGGTTTGAGTATGTGTATAAGTTTTATTGTTAGTTATGTATTTGTGACTTTGTGTGGTGTCATAATTTATTGTTTAACTGTTGTGACATGAAAAATTTTCAGTTGGTGTTGATGATGATGGATGGTTTAGAAGGGGGATTATTGGCCCTCCATTAGGTGTTGGACCACCGTCTTATCTCTCATGCGTATCGCCATTTTTATATTATAATCCCTGATCTCATCGGCTGTGGCTTTCTCCGCTTTAAGGACGAAGGTGGCGGTAGCGTCCTCTTCGCACACGGCTGTGTAGTAAATACATTTACCCGTGTGCCACGAAATCGCCACGACCGCATGAGGGATGCTCTTGTACAGGTCGATCTTGTTGGATTTGGACCTCACGATCACCATTGTCTCCAAGGTAAGGCCCTGGGCCTCGTGTATCGTTTGAACGCATGACCCTTTGCCCTTACCACAGCCTAGTTTTATTAGGCTCTCTTTCTCTGACTGCGTGTGAGTTAGATAAAGAGTATTGGCCAGTTCTGTGGGTATGCGTACTCGCGAGTACCGTTTGAGTTCCAAGGAACGAGCTTGATTTTTGGACGAGTATATGCCTGAGTATACATCACTCATGGCATATGCTACGTCTAGTGGATTTCGGTGTGTACAGAGATGTTCTCGGGTGATTTTCGCCGAGGGTGTAGGGCGGTGATATAGCATGGGAAACAAGTCGTTCCTGTCTATGAAGGGCATTTGGTTTATGTCACCCATGAGAGTGAGGTAGGCCGCTCCTGCTAGGCGCGATGCCATGACTATAGAGCCGAAGTGGCTCATGAGTGCTTCATCGACTATAAGGCGTTTGGGTCTAAAGTTGGAAGTTAGACCGTTGACTATGAACGACGCCATAGTCCGCACTCTAGCCTTCGCATCGTCGCCTAGGATGGGCTGTAGCTTCTCCCGGATTTCTTCTGCGGATTTTTTTGTGGCTGTGATGACAATGTCTTCATCTTTCATGAAGGCATGGAGCATCGCTGTTGTTTTTCCGCAGCCGGGGACGCCATTGATCCATGTGATCTCCGGGACGGTCCACTTGTCGAAGGGTTCCCCGCCGGCAGAGATCTCGGTCAAGGTTTTGGCCTTTTCCAAGATCCTGTCGTCCAGCATAATCCTTGTGGACTTCATCACCACGACCACAGGATCATCGGGGGGAGTGTTGAAACAAGGTTTCTCACTCCCTCTCTCCGTCTTGTCCTCATCCAGAGTCACTAAGCCACCTGTTGCGTTGTAGGCTGCCATATACTCTCCCGCCATGTCTCCCGCTAGTACAGTGGACGTGGCGTTGTGGTACACGGCTGCCTCCGCGGCCTCGAGTCTGTTCTTTAGCAGTCTGTCAATTCCCAGTTTATAGGTATCCAGGATGGTTTGGCCTATCTTCATGTTGAGAGTAATGTTGGCTCTACAGACTGCTAGAAACTCGAGGAAGGCATTGGCCCAGTGGTCTCTTGGTTCCTTAGGACTGAGGAGGTTGGGAGGTTCGACTACCCCCATGTCGGCTTTTAGTCTTACCTCTGGTGGCTCCCTGATGGACGGTGTTGTTTGGATTAATTGAGTCAATGACTGGTATGATAGACCTGTGTAGAGGCTCATGGCCTCAGAAACACACGGTCCAAGCGTTTCGACAGCAAACGGCACATACATATGTATAAGTGCATAACTCTCACCGAGGATTGTATATTTGCGTCGCCTGAGTGAGCCAATTTATAAATTAAATATTTATTTTAAATTGCTGTCTAGATTTGGGCAGAAGAACTGTCACCGATGAACAAATCATGACGACAATCGATGTAAATTACAAAGGACCGATTTTCTGTACACGTCACGCTATATCATCCATAAGAAAAAACGGAACTGATGGTCATATTATTAACATTAACAGGTAAGTTTCTAATTATAATTTTGAGTTTTTATTTTTTTATTGCCTGAAGCAGGCAAACAGCAGACAAAACAGCGAGACAAGGTATAAATGTTGTTATATCACCATAATGGCAGGGAAGTTTTTGGCGGTAACTGAAAGGGGACGCTGTGCTTTACGCTTTTATTTTCTAAACATGTGTAAAATTACTCTAAAATTAATAATAGTCATACATACATACATACATACATATTATCACGCCTTTTTCCCATGGGAGTAGGTAGAGACTATAGAGATCTCCACTTGCGACGATCCTGACAAACAACTTTCGCTTCATCTACTTTCATTAACCTCTTCATACATGCACGTTTATTTGATATGCTTTTTACCTGAACTCGTTTTAACACTTCTGTTATTTGATCATGGTGTGTACGTCGTGGTCTACCGGTACCAACTCTACCATTGACAATACTGTCATATACTTGTTTTGTGATTCTATTTTCATCCATCCTCTCTACATGCCCAAACCACCTTAACATTCCTTTTTCAACTCTTGTTATTACATCTTCTTTCAATCCACAACGTTCCCTTATTACACTATTCCGTATCATATCATTCATGCTTACCTCACATATACTTCTCAAAGCTCTCATTTCAACTGCATTTATTCTACTTTCATGTTTCTTCTGCCACACCCAACTTTCACTGCCGTACATTAGTGTTGGCACCAACACCCCTTGATGGACAGCCAAACGTGCCTTTACAGACACTTTTTGGCTTTTCATGAAAGAGTTTAGCGCTCCATTCACCTTATTACCTGCAATTACACTTCTTTCGATGTCACTTTCATGTTTTCCGTCCCTAGTAAACATGCACCCTAAATAAACAAATTCTTTGACTTGCTCTATCTTTTGTCTTCCTACGTGTATATTACAAGTTGACATATTTTCATCTCTTTCAAATACCATAAATTTCGTCTTGGACACATTAATTTTCATACCCTTTCTCTCAAAAGACTCGTACATAATTGTTACCATCTCCTGCAACTCTACTTCCGATGATGCAAGTATAACTTGATCATCGGCGTAAAGAAGACATTTGATAAGTAACCTATTCTTTCTTAATCCACTTTCGCTTTCTTTCAAATCGTGCAAGGAACTATCCATGAATAAGTTAAACAGCCACGGCGACGCTACGCATCCCTGTCTAACACCTTTTTCAATGCTAAACCATTCAGTGTAGGCGCCGTTGACCCTAATACAAGCACTGGAATCGCTATACAGAGATTTAAGTGATTGTATCAGGTTGTCTGTTATCCCACACTTAGCTGTCGTAGAATATTAATAGTTTTTGAGTAATAAAAATGTTATACCACTAACGAGTTAAAGATCAATATCTCAGAAAATATTGATCTAAGCAATTAGGTTTATGAGACTTTGTGGATTGGATGGATTTTTTTGTAAAGTCCATTGCTTCAAAGATATTAGCAAAAATATTAGAATTTTAGGTGAAAATCAACTTCAGTGTCGTGTACTCACCAGTATAAGTTACACTTTCTCCGCAGTGGACACTATTGTAGATTGTTTAATTGTGAGTAAACCGCGAGCAAGCTCGATGTAGTAGCATAGAATGCGGCCGTGTTATAGAAATTTAAGAAAAATCTTGATTTATGTGTATTTGATATGAAAAGTCTTTACTCTCAGGGAAAGTACCTACTTAAAATTAATATAACGGGCTGTAACTTTCAGGGATTATTTTTCCCGACATATATAGCAAAATTTCGGGGAACCGAGGAAATATATATATATATATATATATATATATATATATATATATATATATATATATATATATATATATATATATATATATATATATATATATATATATATATATATATATATATATATATTCTTTTTCTTTGTTTTACACACACATAGACATACGAACAGATGGACATTCATGACAATTTTATAAGATTATACTTTATGTCATTTGGCAACTTTGAAAAGTGTATTTTAAGTTTTGATTTGATTATTGTTATTGTTGAGTTCTCAAATTCTGATGTGTAATATTTGCAGCATTGCCGGACATTACATACCGTTTTCGCCAATGTTTAACGTGTATCCAAGCACTAAGCACGCAATAACTGGTTTCACACAGACGCTTCTGAACGAGATTGCTGACACAAACAATAACATTAAAGTCACGGTAAGTAGACAGATAGACGGATAGATAACTCTTTATTACACAACAACCATACACGACGAATAAAAGAAAAATATATAATAGAACTTACAGTAGGTAGCTATACTAATCCTGGCAATCCTAGGTTTGATAGGTTTCAAATAGTTTTTTTTGAATTCCGAATCTGGCAATCAAGCAGAGTACTCGGTTCATGGGAAGCGGTTACCGTCGCCTATAGGCGGTTGCAACACCAATGGCGCAGACAACGTAACTATAAATATCCCATGACTATTGTTATCTAATTATTAAATAACTAGCTGATCCCCGCGACTTCGTCCGCGTGGTGCGGTTTTTTAACTATCCCACGGGAACTCTTTAATTTTTCGGGATCAAAAGTATCCTATATGTTGACCAGGGATATAAGCTACCACCATGCAAAAATTTAAATCGGTCCAGTCGTTTCGGAGATTAGCCGGTACAAACAGACAGACAAACAGAGAAACAAAAAAATTGAAAAACATCTAAATTAGTTCTATTTCACTTCTTACATCCCCCTGACTCGGTTTTTAACATTTTGTTTCATTGTACAGAAATTGGACCTCTACAGTTTTATTATATGTATAGATTAATCCTTTGGGTTGGGATAAAGAAGGCGGGATAGGGAGATGAGCTAGAGGGATCAGCACATAAGAGGAATGGGATATGGGATTGGAATAAGGTGATGGGATAGGATAAGGATCGGAACTTTCGCTGATCGCAAGAAACACTAAGGCTGATGGATCTTTGGACTAGATGGATCAATCAAATTGAAACAGTTCGGTGGAAAGATACAGAACTAAAAGGATAAGCTAATATTAAACGGTACATTTCTGTCTTTCAATTTGGATTAATCAATCAAAGTGATTTATATAAAGATAAACTTGAAACATTCAAAGACATTGAATATTGTTGTGTCCTTTTAATCCTGTGCCTTTCAACCAAATTTATTGATGATTTCAACCAATTTGCAAGTGGTTGATTCGTCGAATATCAGTATTATAAAGACAAGTTCTTTATCTAAAATAATGCTATCTATGCACTTCACACTCTTGTTTTTAAGTACTCATATTGATTATTTTTCAGAGTATTTCTCCAGGGTTAGTAGCGACGCAGATAGCAGGCAACTTGCCAAAAGATCAGCTTGCGTTAAAGCCGAAAGATATTGCCGATGCAGTTGTCTACGTCTTGTCAACACCGCCTAACGTTAACGTAAGATTCTGCTATTATCTTTTTTTACATTACAAATATTTCGAGAAATTAACGCCTGAACGTATCTTTCGAAAATACTTAGCTAACTTACTACGCAAATGATCATCAGGAATTTAGTTGATAGTATAGACCTTTTAACCAGCCGGACTTGGAAAGGCTGCTGACAGCTTCTTTACGATGTTTTTTTAAGTTATCAACTTGTGACCGCTTTAATTTCACAAATATAAACCATGCTTTTATGTCAGTCAAAATTTTCTTGATTAAAATCGAAAACGCAATTTTCATTTGATTAGGGAGTAAACGTGTTTTCTTTGAATGTACTTGCTACTAAAACAAAACTGCCTTGAAATTATAACGGTCGTGCAGATGGGTCGATACCTGACCTCTAAAAAGTTTACGTGGCTAATCTAGAAGTCATATTTTACTAATCAGAAGAGAATTTCTACACAAACTTACAATTCTTGTTTAAAAACTATAAATATTCTATGTCCATTGTTATCTAATTATTAAATAATTATTTTCAATCATACATGGAGTTTCACAAGGTCACAAAATTGTGGCAATAAGGTCATTTGTTTTGTAACGTGTTTTACGCACGCAAGTAGTTATAGGTACGTACTTATATATACTCACAAGATCCTTGGTTATACATAGAGTTTCCGACACGGAACTTGAGCAGTCTGGGAACAGTACTGATAACTTTGCGCTTTGAGCTTAACTAATAACATAGCAGACAAAATGCAAGAGAGTTGTTTATGCTGGTACGGCCACGTTTTACGGAAACCGGTTAGGTATGTAGAGAACAAATGTTTAACCATGCGCCCTCTGCTAGGTTCCGGTAGAAGGGGCCCTAGAAATGCTGACTTGACGTTGTGCAGGATGACATACGTACCGATGGTCTCAGAGCAGACGACGCCAAAGACCGCTAGAAATGGGGCAGAAAATGTAAGAAACCGGGTCCCGAGCTGTGAAACACTCTGAAAGCAACCAGGATTTGATGATGATGAATCTGTAGTTTCATATTAATATATATTCTGTGTTAGACTGCGTTCGTCTGTGATTGAATAATATTACTTTTTTTCAGATCGCTGAACTGACCATCACGTCTGTCGGTGAAAAAAGGCTTTAAATGAAAGTCTTAAATTGTATATAATTATTATAATGACTATATATACTCTTTAATGGCATCTTTTCATGACTAAGATTTATCGTTCTCATATTGCGCATGATAAACAATTTGTACAAAATTGAATATGTGGCTAAATTAAAGTGTGGAAGCGTTAGTAGATGACGTAGAAGCTAGGCCTAGAATGCTTGTACCGAATTGGAGAACTGCTCTCAATATTTCCATCTTGAGGGTCCAGATAGGCGACGCAGGCGCTGAAGCGCTGTCGTGGGATGGTGCTAACGCTGGTGAGGTCTGAAAATAAAGAAGATAATTTAACGAAAGCTCCAAAATTATTTTCATTAATGTTATAGGCAATTTCGGGACAATTGGCATTCAGGCGTTTTTTTATAACGCAGGGGAATGTCTTTTCTTGCGACACCATACTCGGGCCATTACGGGGGAATGGCAAATGCAGCGCTTAAGGCGCCTGCAACGAACGTGTGTGGAACTCTCGGGGACCGGACCCCAGTCTAATAAACGAGAGCTGATGACGAACTACCCACTAAATCTAAACCTGCGCCCCATACTCGCAGTTTAGTTGAACGCCATGGGATCTAGAACAGTTTAGATTAATTTAGACTGGATCTTGAAAGATCAATCTGCGATTTCCGGTATATAAGAAGATATAGTAGATATTATGTCTTCTTAGTTTTGTTACTAATTCACCATAATTTATTTATTGCGAAGCTGGCAAATAGGCAGGTGGCCCAGTTAATGGAAAGTGGTTACTGTCGCCTATACACGTTTGCAAAACCAGGAGCGAAGCCAATACGTTGCCAGCCTTTAGAATTAGAGGGAGTGGGATAAAAAGGGCGGGATGGGATAAAGGGCATGGGAAATTTCAGGATTATCCTACTTTTGGGATAAAAGGCATAATTAGTTTATCTCCCGTCTTCAATCGGCTTATCTCAGAGTCATACTAAGAATCAAATCAATATTCGAGCAAAATTATTTTAACGTTTCAATATTTATAGCTAAATTTCAATATTTTAAATGATAATGACGTAATTATATACGTGACGTAAAATATTATACATACTTACAAAGCGCCTTCAAAAATGTGAGAATATGATTTTGTATTAGTAACCGAAGTCAAATGTTTTCTTAATTATTTATTAGTTATCACAATATATTCACTGGAAATATAAATATATTTACATCATAATTTGTTATTTTATTTTAAACTTTATTTGAAAACTACAGTCACAGTGTGATTTGGTCACAATTCGTTGGTCACGATTAAGAGCTACCCGATGAGCTCCCTTTCGACATGTCTCCCAACAAACCAATTATGAAACTAAGAATGAATCCTGCCGAGTCTGTCGTCGGCTCCTTCTCTTCATCATCGTCATCTTCTTCGGCACCCTGTAAAAATATCTGATTAATATAGTATAATAACTTTTGGAGGAACTTGAAGTGGTATCATTTAGTGTGCATTTTTATTTTCATGAATATATAATATTAATTAAAACTGATCAATAGTTCTAAGATGTAGACTTTTTTATTGCCCGAGTTCAGCAGACAGGCAGACGGCCCACCTGATGGAAAGCATCGCCTATTGACATTTGTAACACCAAATTTGCTACCAGTGTGTTATCGCTCTCTAAGACCCAGTTCCTTATATCTTACCGACCACTCATATCGGTTAAAATTTGACATAAGCTATGGAGCTACTTGAATGGACAAGTAATGTCAAAATACAACCGATGGTAGAGCAAGTGAATGAATATTGCAAAATACATTGTTGTTAACGAGGAATTATGTGTTTGTGTTGATTTGCAACACGAAATTGCTTAGTTAAATAAGCCTCAAAAACTGGCGTCAGTTAAAAAGCTCAGACTTGCTTAAAGAGTATTCTAGAATTGAAAATTTATGGATACTTTAAACCGGCCAGAGGCACAAATCGTACAAAGAAATATTTAAGAAGAGGTAGAAATAACTAACGTATGCCCGCTATTTCATCGATGTCTAACAGCAATATTTATTAAACTCTACTAACATATACATAAATATAGATTTTTAACATACCATACTAGTTCCCTTAATCAATTTTGATAAAAAGCTTCCAAAGAATGCGCCATTGTTTTTCTGAAAATGTGAAATTATGATTAAGTATAATAAATTCGTTATTCTTAATTGTGCAATTTTCTTTACTATTTAAATGATGATACGTACCGCTCCTCCTTCTGTAATTGTATCTAGTGATGTAAGAAGATAACCAGCTAAAACTGACCCTGGATTTTCTTCACCTTGTGACTGTAATACGAGTAAACTCATAATACATTATATTTATAAATTTTAATCATTTTAAATAATTATAATATTTTACATACCAATAATCCGGCTAATAGTCCTATTCCAGAACCTATTACACCGTTTAGATCAAAATCATCGCCCTAAAATGAAACATTATAATTATATTTAATACCATTAAATTAAAGCACTGTTTGTAATTCCACGGTTTAGATATATCAATTACTACTTACACCACTCAAGCTTGCTAGAATTCCACCCACGGTGGAAAGCAATGTGCCTAAATCTGACTCTTCCTGAAAAATAAGTTTAAGGATCAAATCAAGTCAAAACACGGATTACTTATTGATAAATGTTTGCACTTACGCCTCCACTTAACCCGGCTAAAAGCCCCAAAAGACCTCCGCCTTGACCATCTCCTTCCGGGGGTTCATCATCTAAATCATAGTCAGAATTTTCATTGTCAGCATTCTTATTGTTGTCATCATCATCACCATTCGCATCACCATCACCACCTTTCACATCATCATCATCATTCGCATCATCATCACTATTATTATCATCATCATCATCACCATTCGAATCATCAGTAACATCGTCTTTCTCATTGGACATGTCTTGTTCTGATCCAGACTCCTCTTTAGATTCGGAATTAGGCTTGGGTTCAGAATCTTCATCTGAATTAAAAACTTCTACCGAATCACCATTCGCATCATTATTATCATTCCTATTGTCATTACCATCACCATTCGAGTCATCAGTAACGTCATTTTTCTCTTTAGACATGTCTTGTTTTGACCCAGACTCCTCTTTAGATTCAGAATTAGGCTTGGGTTCAGGGTCTTTACCTGAATTAAAATCTTCCAAATCACCATTCACATCATCATCATCGTTTGAATCATTAGTACCGTCGCTTTTCTCATTGGAAATGTCTTGTTTTGTCCCCGACTCCTCTTTAGATTCGGAATTAGGTTTGGGTTCAGGGTCTTCACCTGAATTAAAATCTTCTTCCGATGTGGACTCTGAATCAGAACGAGAGTTAGAACTAAAGTTAGAAGAATTGTCATTTGATTCAGAGTTTATTGTAGAAGATGTCTCTTTTAGTTTGGAGTCTTGTTTGGACTCGGAGCCATCTTCTGAAGATGGTTTTTGTTTTGAAGAAGAAATATCTTTATGTTCAGAGCTTTCTTGGGAATCTTCGCTTATTTGAGATTGAATACTTGGAGATTGATTTTTGTTAGTTTCGGCACTTAGCTCACCAGATGTGTCACTGTTTTTAGGAATTTCATTAGAAGTAGATAACGTTTGTACACCAGAATCGTTTTGCATACCAGAATTTTCATCTGAATGTAATTTTTCGTTTGACATTGAATCTGATTCATCTAGCTCATTTGATTCAGAATTTTGATTGATATCGCTCTCTTCGTTACTTAAAGAATTTTGACTAAAATCATTATCTGTATTCTTACCGCTGCTCTCGTTGCTGTCTTCTAGTTCTTGTTTTGCTAGAGAAGGTGGTTTGAGATCTGGATAGTTTTCATCAATAGTATTGTCATCAACACTGCGTCGACGAGCAAACAGAATACCTTGATTCTGTCTAATAAGACTTCTAATCATTTGCCTCAGAAAAACCTAAAACATAATTCGAATATTATCATAAATAGTTTGTGAATAAAGAAAATATGTAGTTGCAGACAGAAACTATACTTACCTTAATTAGTTATAGTGCTTTTGCTGTGATTGGTATTGAAGCCAGTGCATAAAGTATTATCAAAACGCACTCATAAAACTGTGATAAAAGCGTGAATCCCAACGTGTTTTGATAGTAATGACTCAGAAGTATTGCTTGTTTCATAGACGGTAAAGTACAGTGCTAAAAAGTTCAGTGTTAGAACTACTTATATCGTGGTAGTCAATATTATATTCTTTATTAAAGTTTTTATTAATCATTTTAATAAGAACGTGCATCGTTTGTAAATTTAATAAAATTTGTACCGTATTCGTATCCATAATTAATTACAGATTCGTAATAAAAAATATTGAAACTATTAAACTATATAGAGATTTTCCTGCAATCACACAAAACGTGCGTATATAAATATACTCACATTCGTTCCACTAGATCCTGGAAATAAGGCACCAGCTAGATTCAACAAGCTGAACAAATTGCTGCCTCCGCCTGACGTAGAGGCTGTGTGCATAGAATCTCCAAAATTATCATCATCGTCGTCGTCAAAAGGATCAGGCGTACTTGAAGTAGTCGATGTCTTCTCTTTCTGAAAATTTATTTTGTCTTTAATAACATAATTGTTGTGTATTTTTTATATTTAGATTTAATAAAGGTGATTGCAGTCACAAAATATGTATGGGCTTATTCATATTGGGTTACAGTAAGTTTGAAGGCTTCTTTATAGTTCTTAAAGTAGCTTTCAAACTGAGTCTAACTCATTATGAATAAGATTGCTAATATATAATAACATACATAATATTGTGTTACGTACGTAGCATAGGAAGCCTGGCTACGGCAGTCGGTTCCAGACAGGCAAAATATTGAGCCGCCAATAATAGCAGTTGATATATTTTAGCGGTGATAATAATATTTGATAATGAAGCATCATAGATCAAAGTGCCTGTCGCAGTCAGGCTACCTAGTAGTCGGTCTGGTTTAGTCGTTTGCTTTTAATGTTGTGTGAGTTGCAGCCAATAATGGTTCATATAAAACAACTTGATCACTAAAACTCTAGCGTATTTGATGGTTTTATATAACACTACATAATTATAAATAGACAAGATTTTTCTTACTTAAAAACAAAACAAACTTACATTAATTCGGCATTAGCTCTCCAAGAAATTAACCATCTTGGAATGTGCAATAGTAAATTCTATAAAAGCTTAGGCATGTATCACTTAAGAACTGGTTTTTCTGGAACCAGCTGGTTCTATGATTGGATTGTGCCAATATCTGATAACTGACCTCGATCTAATCTCTGAGGCATTCATAAACATCGAAGCACCCAGTATAACATTTAGTAATGCCTAGATCATTACTTATATATTTTTTGGGATCTACGTGTTTATAATACAGGAAAATAGGTAGATAAAAAGATTAAAAAAAATATAGATAGAACTTACCGAACTATTCATATGATTGTCGTCCCCTCGTTTTAATCTCGAAGAAGCTGGCAAACAGAAAGCATTGGCCAAAATTGAAAAGGCCAACATCGCGGCTAGAGTGCGTCCACGCGCCATTATTTGCGATACTGTAATGAAATAGATTACTGATGCGAATCTTGTGCATGTTCTAATTACCTTTATTAGTACCTTAATAGCAATGCAATATAACTTGTAATAATTAGTGAATAATAAGAAAAGTGATTACAATATTGCGTAATTAAAATACCTTTGGAAATTATTTTTCGCTTAGCTTCTATCGATAGGTAAACAATGTATTTCCATGATAAACATATGTAGCATACATACATACATACATACATACATAACTTCACGCCAGTTCCCTTGCGGGGTAGGCACGAACAACAGAGCGCCATTTAGGCCCATTCTTACACACCTCACTTGCTTCTTTGACATTCATAACTCTTGTCATGCACACTCGTCTGTTCTTAAGGCTCCTGACATCACCCTCCGCTAGTACACGATCA
Source organism: Dendrolimus kikuchii (assembly GCA_019925095.2). Lineage (NCBI taxonomy): Eukaryota > Metazoa > Arthropoda > Insecta > Lepidoptera > Lasiocampidae > Dendrolimus > Dendrolimus kikuchii. Next base: position 6,674,053 of record CM034406.1, on the reverse strand, counting down.
ATTTGATCATGGAAGGTGTGTCGTGGCCTTCCACGACTTCTGCATCCATCCACTTTTGCATTGTATATCTGTTTAGTCATTCTTTCATCATGCATGAAAGAATGTAGCATGTAGCTGAAGAATGTAGCTTTCATCAAACTTATGTAGCAAGTTTCATGAAAGTCCGTACATATTGAAGGTATTTGAATATTATTTAAATTAGTGCCTGAGATATTCCCGCGGACATTTGGACTTATATTCATATCTTTTCAGTTCTGTATAATTAAATTATTTAATTTGAATACACACACATCCGTTTATGTACAAAAAATTAACTGTCTTATTAATATGAGTTAGAGTAAATTTGTAGGCTTCTTAAGAACCTTAAAGAAGCATACAAGCTTACACTGACTCAATATGAATAAGATCGATCCACCCATCCAACCAATTACCCATTAATACCCCTCCAATTCACTACCTCCAATCAACTATACTCCAAATCCATTTACATACCTAATTACAATCTTGCCCACCCTTTCATCTATCCCTCTACCCAACGTACCTAGGTAATAATTATTTACCCCCTAGTAAACAAAACAAGTAGTAGTTAAACATTAGATCTTTTTGGTACTGTAGAAATTAAAGGCTAAAAAATGAATAAAGAAACGGAAATATCTGTCTTAAACCATGACGGAAAAGCTCTGGAAAAAAAATATGAATAAGAAGACCATAAATCTCTAACAAGATCATTGAAAACTGTCGATTCGTTTTGTAGGAGAGAGACAGACGGACAAATAAAAATTCTAAAAACGTGTCTTATAAATATCAATACTAAGTACTGTAATTTTAAATTTATCTTAGTTTTTTTAATCAAATTCTTTATTTTATAAATAAATACGTACCTTTTGTGACTAGAAGTGTTGTATCAGTACCCATACGGTGATTGATGGATACTCTTTCCGCTCCTTACAATACCTTATAACATTGCTTGATATCCGTTTTATGTACAGGCTGATCACAGTTTTTATTTAGTACTAGTTGCACCCCTGACTTTATCCGTGAGGGTTTACAAATATTTGTCCATTCTTAGTAATATGAATTGTCATTTATAACCGTAAAGGTATTGACAGACAGCTGTGTCTACAACTTAGTTCGCGCAAAAGGAAGCGGCAAACAACCACTTACTTCATAAGTTTTTTTAAAATAATTGACTAATGTGGTAGTGAGAAAAATATTTTAAATTGAAAAATATAAAAAAAAAACGTTAAATAATCAAGCCTTAGCGAGATATAGTCAAACGTCTGGTAGAGGTCTCATGTCACTAATAGACTGTTCTATACCTTGGGCAAAGCATCAGCGTTGCCATTCAACAAGGTAATTTGGCCAGGTTTTTGGGAACGTTTCTAACTGATAGCGGTCTAGCACTCGAGTTTATAGTCTAATTTTAAATTTTATGTACAGTTTATTTTTAGTTTAATATAGTATAGTTTACTTTATAATCAAGTTACATTTTCTGTGGTGCCATCTAGTCCAGAAGAGTTTTCAAAGTCAGTTATTTATAGGCGATAATAATTCTTTATATTATTTTTCCATACCTGTATGTAGAGGCGTGGTCAAGAAGGTGGAAGGTGTCGTTTAACATCATTATCAAAGGCTAGTGGCGGCCGGCGGTTGCGCCAGCCGGTTGCCAAATCAACTTGTCGCCTATTTCCACCTGTATACAATGATGGGCCCTATTCAACAACGTACCTTATTTCCTTCCAATTGAAGTCGTAGTGGCTTAGTGGCTAAAATCACCCGAAGTGCATTCAAATGGCGTGGTTTGATGTCTGATAGTGTGCAACATTCAGGCAGCTCTTTTTGACTTATCATGCGTAGGTATTGTTATAACTAACACGTGCCAAAGAATGAAGGGGAACATCGTGAGCAAACTTTTACATCGTTATTTTATTGATGTGTATCCTCTTTTGTTTGTTCAAAGTAGATTACATAAAGCCCTTTCCTTGTTAAAGAGAGACTGATTTAGCATATTTATGGGTATAAGGTATTGTATAATATACAATATTCTCCTATTGTAAATTTCTTATACCCATAAACATGTGTATAAGAAATTTACACATCAGTGGCGAAGGCTAGGAGATGTTTCAAAAGCGAAATCGGACCAAAAAATCGGACGGCCATTATAAAATGGGAGATAGTATTATTCTTCCACGATTTCAATTCATAAATTAAATGTACATATTGAATTCCTACGACGTGATTTTTAATCATTAGATAAAGTTATCAATTAAATTATAACCTATTACAATTTATCGTATGAATAAATTTTATCTAGTGATTGAAAAATCGGTCTTTAAATAAAAGACAACCAAAAGCATTTTTGGATTTTTTTTTGTTTCCAATGAAGGTACCAAAATGTTTTAAAAACAGGTATAAGCAGAAGAAACGAATTTATTTATAGAATCAACACGATTAAAACAACCATTTATTTTAAACTAAAACGACTAAGGTTTAACGAATAAAATGCAGCATTTAAAAATTATCCAAATATAAACAGCATAACATTAACATTAATAAGCGTTGAGGTCAAACTAAACCTAAGAAAATATAAGGGCCGATTTTTCAATCGTCAGATAAAAGTTATCAGTCGAATAAATTATAACCTGAGTGAACTCAAAGTAAAACTATTCAACTGTTTTATTCGTGCAACTGATATTTTTAATTTTTCCATGTTATACTTTATTCTGTTAATAACTTTTATCTAGTGATTGAAAAATCAGCCTTAAGTACAATTAATTTCATGATACGATTAAAATAATTTAAACCTATAAGCCGCGCCCAGAAGGTTTGCCGAAGAGTACTTACTATTATTTTATTGTATTACTTACTATTATTGTATATACTTATGTAAAGAATATACAATAATAAATTTATTGCAGCAACTATTTATGTAACCTTTTTTGTCGACCCTACTGACCATCGACGCGTGACATCATGAGGCTATCGGCAAACCTTATGCGCACGGATAGTAATATAAAATTTTAGATTTTAAATGAAAAATACTATGTACATAACAGAGAATTGTACAATATGGTAAAAAATGTGGGTAAATACCTTGACAAAAGTTTCAGTGTGACTTGGACACTTAAAAGGTTAATTTGCATCAAATCTGGCGGTATCCCCACGTAATCGTATCCTTTATGTCTATGATCTACTATCTACAGATCAACCCACTGCTGCATGTACGTCTTCTCAAGTTTATTGCACATATCCCAGTCTTTTCTTTGCAGCTCTATCAAGATGGAAGACGTCCTGCACTACATTCGCCTACTTACATATTGTCTCAAATCCAGGACTTGTAAGCTGTATCAGCTCATTGTTACTGCAACTTACTAATTTCGCTATCTATCTTTACTAAAGTTCTCTTACGGATATACTACAGATTTTATCCATGTAGAGAAACACAATATAGCTCGTTCGGTAGCCCGGTAATAAAATTCATTGTAAGTCGATGTGTGTAAGAAGTTTATTTTAGGCGTTATAGTTCTTGCAAACCACGAAGGCGAGACGGCTTTACTCTTGTTTGAACGTGTACATGTACATCGCAATAGCACAGTTGGACAATCTACTCAACTGTGTCAATGGTTTGCGTGTCTGACGGAACGATCAGTTGCTAGCATGCCATTTTTGGTCACGTGAACACCCAGATAAGTGTTTACCATGAGCAAAGCCCGCTTGTCTTCGTGAAATGCAAGAATTACACCAGTTTGGATTTCTAAGCTAGACTATAAAGATACATTACTTTCCATTGATATCACAATCTATATAAATCTAAATAATCTGCACCACCTACATCGCCAGATTAGGTTAAACTATTCCTCAAGTTAGGTTGCCTGGAAGAGATTGCTTTAAGCGGTACGGCCGCCTCTTGTTTCTACCATGACAATATTCTAATTGTGTATTTTTGAAATTGTTTATTTGGTGAGCACTATAGTGTTATCTATCATATACCGAGTCTTACAAAACGCAAATTCGTATTCATTCGGTAAGTAAAAAAAAATCCACCCATATTTTATAATTCAAGATATCATTTGCACTTTCACAAGTTCTTTCCAATCTCCTAGTTACACGGAAGGCTACAAGTTATCATAATTATGTTTCAATACAAAAATCTTAATTCATAATAATTGCTCATAAAATACCATAAAAGTTATGCACTATGACCGGTCTCAGATCTTCATGAAAAGGTATCGCAGCTCTTACACGTTCGTTTCGACCCCTCAACCAACTTCGATGTTTAGAATCCCATTACAAGTAATAATTATTATACGGTTTAATATAAAAATCTAAATTAAAAATCATTTACTCAGTACCAACAGACGCGTCTGCTCTAGGCGGCCTAAGCTTTTCAAGCAAAGGTATGGCAACACCTACAAGCTCTTCCCAAGCTGTTAGTCGTTTACAAGGTTCACAATCACATTCCTCGCCGTCAATATCCCCATCTTCAAAGCCAAGATCATCTGAATACCCATTTTGTTCTTCTTCAATATTCAGATCGCGGTCAACACTAACAGTTCTGGTGAATTTCGTTTTATAAGTGTCATTTGTTGCATAAGGCTTCGAGTGATTGTTGTTGTGGAGATCGAATTTTACCTGTTGAATTGATGAAATATATTTTATTGATAACAGTGTGCGAAAAGAGATGTTAATTTGGAAGAGTGATGGATATAAGTGTAAAAGCATTTCGTATTTGTGGTGTAAAAGATATACTGTGTTGTAGGTACTCAGATTATTTGGAAAATGAGAAAGCAAAGGCCTTATAACACCGAATTAACTTTTAAATAAGTTAGTATGCGATTAATGATATGCGTGTTAATGTTCTCACAGAGAGGGATGTTGAAGATAATGCGAAGTTGAATGGAGTGTTGATGGTGAAGGAAAACATCGTTGTGATACCTGAACATGACATTACCGATGTGTGAAACCTGACTATCGATATAGTGTAAGCGGTCGGGTGCACTCACCTAAAGAACATAGGACTACTTGAGCTCAGTAGTGATTCATGTATGGGCTGATATTATAATTATGTTTAGATAGAAAATATAATACAAATACCAACGTGATGTTTGAATAGTGCAGGGTCGCTCGCACAGCGGTCCTCAAACTTCGACGCTTGGCAAGCAGCGAATACTGATTCATCGTCTAGAGAAAAGAATGAGGTTAGTCTGTTATTTGGGTCGTTCTATATCACAAGCCATAAGAATGACCCGGACATCTAGTAGGCTACCGAGGGATGGCCACTAAAGGCTGTTTCACAATCTAATCTAAACTAAACGGTCGCGTAATACTAAACACTGTACTCCAAGGGTAAGCCTCCAGGAGCAGGATAGGTATTGTGGGAAATGATACCAAAATGGGCTGGGCTTTAATAACAATATTACTTAAAAACAGTACACAGGGCTTTAATAACAGTATTGTAAGGTATTTATATGTAATATGTAACATTTTTTTCGCTTATTTGCCTATTAAAATTTATTGGAAGATGTAATTGTATACACACAATGATCTGTCTACATATAATAATCAGCATATAATACGACGCGGGAAAAAACTTATAAATCTCACAACGTTATTATTCGTTCTAGAATCTAGATAATTATGTATAGGTTTTGTTTATGTCGTATAATTGTAATAGTTTTTTGGATGTTTCTTTACGGTCTGTGAAATAACTAATTATCATGACACTTGATTTTCTTTTGTGATTTCGAATAGATCAACAATTAAACATAAGATGCCTTTTATCATGGGAATTGGGATAGTTTCTGTGGGATATGAATTTCAAATTACGTAAATAATGTGAAAGCCTCGTGTCAAATGTTTGTTCACACAATCCCTACAATTTGTTTTGTCATATTGCAAGAAAATCTATTTAGTTGTTAGATACTGAGGTAGTAACAAAAATATAATTATACTATTTTGTAACAAAATTTTAGTCTTTACAACAGCTGTTAAATAAAATTAAAAATTATTTTTATAAAAAGACTAAAATCGTATAAAAAAATAATTATTTTATTGACCCCGACGTGATTTGAACACGCAACCTTCTGATCTGGAGTCAGACGCGCTACCGTTGCGCCACGGAGTCGATGCAAATCTATGCGAATTTACATCATAAGTTTATCTCTAAACTATTTGTTGTAATCACTTGTTTTGTATTAAAGTGATAACAACGTTATCATTTTAAGCAGTGAATATAGTAATCAGTGTATGACATACTGAAAATCTGTTTATTTGTAAATTTTTATCGACAAAATTGTAGATAAACTATTGGAATTTGAAAACGTCATCAAAGTTTCAGAGATATGCGCAGTAAAGTGTTTCAAACGAGAAACCTGAAGTCCACATTACTAGGGATGTTATGAAACTTTTTTTTGTTGCTGGAGTACAGCGGACAGGCTGACAGCCCAACTGTGATCGAAAGTGGTCCTATATACATTTGCAACACTAAAGCTGCTACAAATGTGCTGCCGGACTCGTAGATGAGGCTGGAACCTAGCCATTAATGCCGGACCAGGGTGGTCTAGACCAGGGATGGTAGCCATTTAGCCGAGCTTATCGTAACCGAAATTATCGGATATCCGAGATAAAAATCTATCTGAACCGACTCTGATATAAGTTTCGAATAATTTTGGACAGAGGCAGAGTGTAAAATTTAGAGTTTATTTATTATTATCTATAATATTATAACATTCTAAACATGCCGTGTCTTTACATTGAAGTTATAAAAAAAAACTGGAAGAGACTATATAAACGATGGAGAACAAGATCCATTTTTTTTAGATTTCTCATCTATTTGTCGTTTTGCCAGTTTGTTCGGGATTCACGTAAAAACTACTGGGCCGATTTCGATGCGGTTTTCGCTGATCGACAGCTATTTTTTTGGACTTAAGCTCTGTGCTACTTTTCATTCTGGGAATCCCGAGAGAATTTTTCTGGGAACGTTTTAAAATAACCAGATAAAAAAATAATAATTCCAAAGTGATTTTTTCACTGACCGATAGCAAATTTTATATAATAAAATGTGTGATATTTTTTATCTCGGGAATTTTCCCGGAAGAGGTTTGTAGTTGTTCGCGTGCACAAAAATTAGCTTATTCTGACACAGTTTTCACTGAATCCCCTTAAAAATTGGAAAAAAATAAATTCGTAGAGTTTGTGTGGTCAAACAATTGACGAGAAAATGTTTAAGAATAAGCCCTCTGATAAGGATAAGCTCACCTATGAATCGTGCGAGCGCCGTTGCCGCTTCGTGCGCCGTGTGAGTTGGCAGCGGCGCGTGCGCATTCGCGTTCCAGAGCGCGCGCGCCAGCAGCGCCGCCACGGGCGCGTCACCGATGCGCGCCGCCCGCGCCAGCGCCGCCGCGCAAGCCTCCGCCGCGCGCCACCCGCCAGCACCCGCGCCGCACACGTTCACCAACACGCCCGCGGCCGCACAGCGGACGCACGGCTCCTCTGATGTGATGAACAATTTACTGTGCTAGACCCGCAATATCCAACCTGTGGCCTGACGAGCTTTTGCAAGTGGCCCGTCTGGCATACTACATATTAATTTTTGTATAATATTTATTTATGGATAAAAAATCTACAACTAATACACATGAATAAATATTTATGATTATTATCAGACAACCAATTACAGATTTTCGCGAATAATATATTGATTATGTAAGAAAAAATAATCACGAAAAATCTATGGTTTAGACTTTAGACACCGCTTGGCTCCCGAATAACTGATCCCAAAGGGGTCTACAATGTGCTGCTGTTGTTTAAATTTTTAAATAATTGCCAATGGATTTATATTAGTAACATTTCTGGTGTTGCAAATGTCCATAGACGACGTACCAACTCTTCATCCGATGGGCCATCTGCCTGTCTGCTGTGTATTTTAGAAAAAACACTTCAATAAAATAATGTTGGCACCTCATCTATACCCTCTCCAAGCATTTATTTTACTTTTGACAGCTCGTTGACGGATCAATTAGTAATGTCCTAATGCGTTACCGACTCGATTTGTTATAACAATGGACTTCATTTGTAAATAAGTTTTAATCAATTTAACTTATCTATAAATTTTTGCTAAAAATACTGTATTGTTTAATAAATATACCCTCATTTCAATGAACATATTTTACATATATTAACTAAAGTAAAAAAATGTAATAAGGTAGAACATTTTTTATTTTCAAATCGATTCCTTTCGATTTATTTACGTATAATGTCGATGGTTTAATAGTCTGTGCGTTACATGACTTACAGAACATCACTATTACGTAACTACGTCATTTGTTTCATATGGGCTTTACTGTCACGAAATACGTAACTTGATAGAGGTGCAAACGTCAAAAGTAAAATAAACGCTTGGAATCAGTAATACGTCTATGTGGCCCCCTATAAAAAGGTTGAGTATGGCTGTGCTGACAGTGTAAGCGTGAGCCGTGCCCCGTACGAGGCCCAGGGGAAATATGAATTTACAACTTCAAGAAGTTTTACACAGCAATTCACGGTACACCGTGTGAGGCATGCGTCTCATGCACTTGCACATCGGTATACACGATGCCACGGCTTGCGCCCGCCACGGTCTAGTGTAAATCATCCTTTAAACATGCGTTTATACAATTATATCGTTTACGTCATACGAATTTCATGATTTTTAAACCCCTCCCCCGTCCTTGTCACATGCATGAGACTCCTCCCTTCCCTAGTGTGACATAATATATTTTGCAATCTTACATGGAGAAATTATGAAATGAGAACAGCAGTTCCGTAATTAGTTTTATTTCCATTTAAATTATTTTTTAATCATTTAAACACTGCTCATACAGATAGAGTTGGAAATATTTCGAAGTTTTTCGTTAATTGTTTGATGGCTTCTTACGGTCGGTTCCTATACCTTACCGACTATTCATTTGCCTTACTATCGGTAAAATTTGACATAAGCTCTATCATATATAAGTATATGTCAAAATTCAAGTGATGGTGAGACAAGTGAATGAATAGTAAGATATAGGAACCGGCTATTAATGATACAGAATTGATAATGTTTTTGAACTTGAAGAATGATATTTTACTTTGCTGTTTTACCAAAAAATGTATAATATACCTATGCAGGAACAAGAAATATCGGTTTAAAGTTACAAACAGTGGAAGGGTTGCCTGGAAGAGATCGCCATGAGCGAAAAGGCCGCCCATTGTTCTAATGCAAATGTATCCATATTAGTTACTAGCGGCCCCGGCAGACGTTGTCCTGCTTTGAAAAAATAAAAATCTAGGATCCGATCCCAGGGCCACCTATCGGTTCCAATTGTGGATTTAAACCATCCGGGGACCCACTAAAACACACAAAAACAAAATCACCAAAATCGGTCCAGGTGATTAGGAGGATTCTAGAACCGGATCTCAGCGCTACCTACCGGTTCTAATTGCGAAACTAAATCATCCGAGAACCCACTCTAACACACAAAAACAAAATCACCAAAATCGCTCCAGGTGATTAGGAGGATTCTAGAACCCGATCTCAGCGCCACCTATCGGTTCCAACGGGATAAGAAGTACCCTATGTCCGTTTCCTGGTTCTAAGCTACCTCCCCACCATTTTTCAGCCAAATCGGTACAGCCGTTCTTGAGTTATAAATAGTGTAACTAACACCACTTTTTTATATATATAAGACTAGCTGTGCCCGCGACGTCGTTCGCGTGGAATTTGTTTTCAAGACCCCCCGATTTTGAAACATTCGACATTGGTGCTCCGCTCCTATTGGTCTTAGCGTGATGATATATAGCCTATAGCCTTCCTCAATAAATGGGCTATTTAAAACTAAAATAATTTTTCAAATCAGACCAGTAGTTCCTGAGATTAGCGCGTTCAAACAAATAAACTCTTCAGCTTTATATATTAGTATAAGATATAGGTTCAAGTTTTTGGTAAAGTTTTCATTCATTCATTAAATATTTGTAGGTAATTGATTATTTGTATCATGTATTTGTCCAAACACATGATACAAATAATCACTTTCCTACAAGAAAAGACACTTCATTGAACAATTGGGAATCCTCTCAAGTGTTTAATGAAGTGTCTTCGAGGTGCCACAAGAATTCTCTCCGACTGTGACTGACTAAATATACAAATTATGTAGAGTCATATTTACAAAATTATTAATTAAGTAAATTAAATTTTATAATAGACTAGCGGCCCGGCGCGGTTTCACCCGCGCTCTGTCCCGCTTCCGTGGTATATAGAGTCATGTTATATAGCCTATGACACTCCCTGTTATCGTAGCTTTCCAACAGTAAAAGAATTTTTAAAATCGGTTTAGTAGATCCAGAGATTACCCCCTACAACGTGACAAACTCACAAACTTTACCTCTTTATAATATTAGTATAGACAAACCATGCAGCAGATATGGTTCCAATTGATCTATAGCGCCCTCTAGCACGATCAGTTGTGCGGCGTATGTGACCCTAGACACGTTGCCCAGCGCCCGCACCGCCTCGCACGACGCCGCGCCACCAAAAGATATCCATCGGCACGTTACTAATGGGGACAACAATTTTTAATAATATTATAAATTCTAAACATGCCGTGTCTGTACATTAAAGCTATTAAAAAAAACCAACAACTGGAATTGACTATATAGACGATGGAGAACACGATGCAATGTTTTTTAGGTTTCTTGTCTGTTTGTTCGGGATTCACTTAAAAAGTACTGGGCTGATTTCGATGCGGTTTTCCCTGGTCGACAGCTAATTCTTAGACTTAAACTCTGTGCCACTTTCTATCCTGAGAATCCCGAGGGATTTTTTTTTTTGGGAATATCATTAAAATGGCCACATTAAAAAAAACAATTCCAATGGGATTTTTCACTGAATGATGAAATGAATCTATTTCCTTCAAAATGGAATGTTACAGTTTACTTATTGAAATTTTAGTTACTGTTAAAGGAGAAGAAGTGGCGCAACGAACTCCCCAGCAACATATCTTTACGTCACAATTATAATAATTTATAATTAATATAACCATATGCACCTTACCTACCCGGAATGCAACCTCGGAAGTACATTAAGAGCCTTACTTATAATTGTTTCTTAAATTTAAAGAAACTGCTCAGGAACTGATTAGTGAAAATCTTACCCATAAACTCCCATAGACGGCCTCTGTGGTTGAGCGGGCTAAGCCTTTGCCAGCCTACCTCACTACAACGCAGAGGCTTCGGGTTCGATTCCTGGTATAGTAAATTTCGGAAACGTATTTTCTCCGTTATTTACTATTGTCTGGGTGTCTGGGATCGGCCCCAGAGTAGTCCGTTGTATATTATCCATAAAACAAGCGTAACTTGCTTAATTTGGGGATATACAATATTTGTGTTTGTCTGCCGATTATTATTATTATTAAACTCCTCTTTAGTCGAATATTTTGGTACAACCTACGTTAATCATTCAAATTTCGTTTATCTGTGCTCCTCTTAGGTAAACAACAGGTAATACACGTTTATAAGTGAAAAAAAATTCATTGATTAGAGTCTGATTCTGATTCTCTTACTTAAGAGACGGCTAATCGTTTCTTAATGAGATTATTATAAGTAAGGCCGTAGATACTTAATTATGTATACAAGAAAACATAAGAAAATATTATACATTACATACTTTCAACAATCGTTGAACACACCATGGCTCTCTTTTGGTTCACCTTCTCCTTATCATCAGGGGCCCCAATTATGCTATTCAAAATCGCCGGACACTATCGTCTTAATCGCAGGTTTGCCTGATTTCGGTATTCTGTTAATTCCAATGACACGCCACTCAGTTTTTTAAAATATTTGTATTAAGCTAAATCCCGCGAAACAAATGTTTAAAAATTTGGAAACTATTTTAATATGCAATTTGGCTAACGCCATTCATGCTACTGGTAATGCCAGTTTTTTTCTACAATTATTCCACCGCAATGACATCGAGAATGTACTGTGGATTTAGTACAATACGAATTTTAACACTATCGCAGTGGAATCGTAATTTATATTTTCGCAACGCCAAGATGATGAAATAACAGAGTTGGGCCCCTGGAGTCATCATAATGTGTTCTCTATTTTTCCATACGTTCTCTATCACACCACGTTTTTTGCGTACCTTTGCAAATATTGGTGAGGGTATCATCAATGGAATCATCCAGGTCCGGTGAGTCGCGATAGAAGGTGATGTTATTGAGCGTCGCAAGTGCAGCGGTCGCCAACTCCTCGCGGCGTTCTGCACTACTCGACCGTTGTTCCTCATCCAACAACTTGATATGAATGAAAGTTAAGGAGTTTAATTGCTTGAAGTAAGAAAGCCAGCATACCATTTTTTTATAGTAGATGATTATAGCTGTGTAAGAGGAGTGTTAGTCCTACGTGATATTACATTAAAAATACGTGGCTGCTTTAGGTCATCATCACCTGAGCTTCGCTTCGACGCCCAGGGTCCGCTTATGTAGGTATATAAATATATTCAAATATTTGTTCCGTCGTCTGACAGATAGACGTAGCTCACTACTACCGAGTGAATACTAAATATACCGTCTTGCTCTGCTCTGCTGTATAATATATTTCACATAAAACTAAATTAGGACAATCGTCTAATAAAAAACCTAAGGCGCAACACACTCTGCAATCTTAATTAACGCCTTATTATTTAAAAAATATTTTGGTAAAGGAGCTAATAATGAACACTTTGCAATGTGCCATAAGATAAGAAACTTCTCAGTAAGACAGCTATGATTTAATTATTAGATTTATTTTTTAAATTTATTTATTCAATTCATTGACAATGTCATAACAGTCATATATAGGTAATATTAGAAATTAAACATCCCACAACTGAGCTTAAACCTATCCAATACCGCTCAATAATTACCTCGTTTGAAGGAAGCTCAGCCAGTTTCAAACAGGCTAATAAAGCCTTCACAGTCCTCTCCGAGTGGTTGGCTGCGATTCCGCGGCCGGCGCGTTCAGTCAGGCACAGATTCGCTATCACTCGGACAGTCTGAATTAAGAAAAATGTATAGCCGCATTTATTTACTCATTCAAACCCCTAATGCGCTCACGGAACTTGCCAAAATACACAACAAGTTATACATTAAACCTGATTTACATGTGTATTATTAGTAAGGAGTTGGTTAACTTGCGAAAGTGGTGAGTAAAATTTTTATTATCGTTTGGACATAATTTTTTTAATTAAGTTGTCAGTTTTCTATTAACTAGATGTCTCTCCAAATAATTAGGACTTATCCGCAGGTTAATTGAGTAGTTAACTATTATAATGTAAATGAAAATAACTAATGTAAATGATAATGAAAATGAAAAACACGTCTACATCTGAATCCTACAGCATTGGGATCGATAAATAAATTCAAGGTACAAAGAATACGTAAGAACTTTAACGAGATTAAATAAAATATTTTGACTATTATAACTTTTGTTACGTTGAGAGAAAATTAGGTACATATTTAGGTATTTATTGCTTTTAGACAAAGACCATAAGAAATTTTAGAAATAATTTTGAACCCTATTTCAGCTGCTTATTTTTTTATGGTGTAAGTAATAATTCAATTTTAATTTACAAAATATAGATAGAAATTACTTTATTGCTCACTGTTACGTCACGTACATGGACTACTCAGTTATAGCCTAGCTAATTATTTAGCAAAAATTATTCCATGTACGTGACGTAACACTCACCAAAATATACATACATACATAACTTCACGCCAGTTCTCTTGCGGGGTAGGCACGTACAACAGAGCGCCATTAAGGCTTATTCTTACACGCCTCACTTGCTTCTTTCACATTCATAACTCTTGTCATGCACGCTCGTCTGTTCTTAAGGCTCCTGACATCACCTTCTGCTAGTACACGATCAATTTGATCATGGAAGGTGTGTCGTGGCCTTCCACGACTTCTGCATCCATCCACTTTTGCATTGTATATCTGTTTAGTCATTCTTTCCACATGCCCGAACCACCGGAGCATTCCTTTCCTTACCTTCACCCCGACACTCTCTTTCAGACCAACTCTCTTTCTTACTTCGGTATTACGAACGCGGTCCGCGAGCGTCACTCCGCAGATTTTGCGCAGTGCTCGCATCTCGACCGCGTTTACTCTACTTTCATGCTCTCTCTTCCATACTCAACTCTCGCTTCCATACGTGAGCGTAGGTACAAAATATACAATTATATATAATGCATAATTAAAATATTTCTTGGCATTGTAATACTTATAGGCGTAATATGCAACTTACTTTAATGATATGATTTATATGTATACTAAATCTTCTATTAAAGATTCTACATATTGTTACAATATATAGGTGGTATGAACTTCTTGTAAGTATAATTAATCAACTTCATAAATTGATAAATTAAAATCTAAACTTTGATCTACCTTTATCAGAACATCTTCCTTAGATCCATCAGACCCACCCAAATCCGTACCTGTGACATTAAGTTTTTTTTTAATCTTCTTTCATTACACAAACAATTTCTTCATTAAATAAGGAAAAAAACTAGAGATGCCTGTGTGCAAATCGATCTCACTCCCACATGGAGAGTTCGTATAATTATAGTGTGTCAAGTAGTAAATAGAAATGAAGCCTTTCTTTATAAAATGCAAAAGTTTTTTTTCAAACATCACAAGCAACAGAATTTAAGTATTTGACTTTTTTTACTAAAACACACAGCTAAGATAATTTAGTGTCTGATACAAAAACATCCTTAGGGTCATATCTGCGATAAAAGCAAAATTATGAATGAGTAAAAATCGACAATTTGTGAGTAACGAATTAAGAAATCAGTTGTAAAGTAGCTCTCCTGTAAAATTGTATATATTTCGCATACGATGATCTTGCATTACAGGATCAATGTGGTGTAGGTATTTGCAATAGTTATTACACAATACTTAAAAAATTTCTATATCCTTTCTAATCGACGTCAAAAAGGGAGGTTCTCATTTCGTCTTTACTCGATTTCTCCGTCAATTGTGAACCGATTTTCAATTTTTTCTTTTGATCGAAAGGTTATACTCCCGAATTGGTTTCATTGTTACCGTGTCAGGATCTGAGGAGTCGATTCCAAAGAATTAGAGAAACCCACGAAAATTGTTAACCAACTTCTTCGTAACACGATATTTCCGTCAAATCTAAACCCATTTTTAATTTTTTTTCTTCACTCTTAAGTGTATACTCCCGAGGTTATCCTATGGTCACCAGATCAGGACCTGATGAGTGGATCGCATCCCATGACAATTGAGAATAACCCATATTAAAGAACGCTTTGCGCCTAAATTCTTGAAAAATGCTTGTATACGCGTGTAGGTATTACATTTTCTACAGGAGCCTAATTTTTATAGAATATTACGTGATTCCTCCGTCAATTTTGGACCGATTTTGATTTATTTTTCTTTATTGGTAAGTATATTCTATACTCCCGAGGTGGTGCCTTGGTTACCAAGTCAAGATCTGATGAGTGGATCCCAGAGAAATCGAGAGTAACCCTTATAGAAAAACGCCGAGAGCCTACATTAAAAAAAGCTTGCTTGCATAAGCGTGCCAGTATTACACTTATAGTATTACATTTCTTACAGGCGCTCAATTATTTTGTAGGTATTTTACACGATTTCTCCGTCAATTGTGGACCGATTTCCAAATATTTTTTTTTAACTTCCGAGATAGTCCCACAGTCATTAAGTCAGGATCTGATTTGCGGATTGCAAGGAAATAGAGAGCAACCCTTGTTGAAGAGCATATACAGCGAAGAGTGAGATAGCAAATTTGTATACGCGTACCAGTTATACAATTTCTACAGGTGCTTAATATATTATTTCTAAATCTATTGAAGTATTTGCGTAACTAAAAAGTATTTATTTTAACGAAAACAAAACTGACTTCACACTAAAAACCAAAAAATAAACATTTAACCGACTTCTGTCTACAATATTTTGAACTTTAATTAATTTTATAGTACTATTTATCTATCGATTGATAACAGCTAATTAATGCCAATTAAGTACTAAACCAATGAGATTAATCTTACCGACAAGATGAACATCTGGATCTGCGTCTGTGCTCTTCATGTTATGTTCATTGCGATTTGTATACGATTCCAAAATCGTCAGCAACACATCTATACTGCCTTCTTCGTTGTATATCTAGAAAAAGTTGTTATTATAATGAACTAACCATTCAGTATGCCAGAATATAATTAGAAAGCTACATTATTCCTGACTGACAGGCTGACTATATGTATTTCATTGTGATTATTTTTTAATGACGCCCAGCGAAGTGGGCACGGATGTTTGTAGGAAGTTGACTCTTGAAATACTGAACTGATTTTGAAAATTCTTCAGCAGTAGAAAGCTACATTATATTTAGAGTGACATAGACTATATCTATATAATTGTGATGAATAATATTTTTGTAATGTGAAATATTGATACAGAGAAAAACCGGCTCATGCGTTGATTTATCGGCGCGCGCTGAGTAAACAATAAGTAAGTCCCCGGGTCAGACAATCTCTCTGGTGGGCATTTACTTGAGAACGGAGTGTTTTTGTTTATCTCAAGTAGCATCCAGCGAATTGGGCACGGGAAGGAGTGTTTTTCCCATGGGCAATTATATGTTGGCTTATCTCGAGTAGCACCCAGTGAAGTGGGCACGGGAAGGAGTGTTTTTCCCATGGGCAATTATATGTTGGCTTATCTCGAGTAGCACCCAGTGAAGTGGGCACGGGAAAGAGTGTTTTCCCATGGGCAATTATATGTTGGCTTATCTCGAGTAGCACCCAGTGAAGTGGGCACGGGAAGGAGTGTTTTTCCCATGGGCAATTATATGTTGGCTTATCTCGAGTAGCACCCAGTGAAGTGGGCACGGGAAGGAGTGTTTTTCCCATAGGCAATTATATGTTGGCTTATCTCGAGTAGCACCCAGTGAAGTGGGCACGGGAAAGAGTGTTTTCCCATGGGCAATTATATGTTGGCTTATCTCGAGTAGCACCCAGTGAAGTGGGCACGGTAAGGAGTGTTTTTCCCATAGGCAATTATATGTTGGCTTATCTCGAGTAGCACCCAGTGAAGTGGGCACGGGAAAGAGTGTTTTCCCATGGGCAATTATATGTTGGCTTATCTCGAGTGGCACCCAGTGAAGTGGGCACGGGAAGGAGTGTTTTTCCCATAGGCAATTATATGTTGGCTTATCTCGAGTAGCACCCAGTGAAGTGGGCACGGGAAAGAGTGTTTTCCCATGGGCAATTATATGTTGGCTTATCTCGAGTAGCACCCAGTGAAGTGGGCACGGGAAAGAGTGTTTTCCCATGGGCAATTATATGTTGGCTTATGTCGAGTAGCGCCCAGTGAAGTGGGCACGGGAAGGAGTGTTTTTCCCATGGGCAATTATATGTTGGCTTATCTCGTGTAGCACCCAGTGAAGTGGGCATGGGAAGGAGTGTTTTTCCCATGGGCAATTATATGTTGGCTTACGTCGAGTAGCGCCCAGTGAAGTGGGCACGGGATAGAGTAGTTTTTTTTCAAATGCAATTATACGTTGGTTTATCTTGAGGAGCGTCCAGAGAGGCGGATACGGATCAGCTAGTCTTATAATATAATAAATATTTGCCAGTTTCGCAATAAAAAAACTTATGAAAATTTACATTATCCCTGGCTGTTTGTTCTGCGGCGGCCATATTCCCGAGCGCGTAGGCGAGGCGCACGGCGAGCGGCGGCCGCGCCCCGCACGCGGCCAGCGCGCGCACCAGCGCACGCGCGGCCGCCGCCGACGCGCACAGCCACGCGCAGCACGACTCCTCCGCCGACAACACACTGTGAATATCACACATACATACCGTCACTGTTAAAATTAGACTGTATAAATTCGCACTGCACTGGTATCTCAGAGGACTCACTTCTATTTCTTCATATCTATTTACTAATCATCTATTATATTAAGCTAAATAAACCTTTGAGTATATCCTTTACACTGCTCTTTTAAATGTAAGTAATAAACACTAGGGTTGAATAGACTATAGTCGATCCTAAAAATCTGCTGTCACGATGGAATTATTGAAACTGGATGGAATTGAGACAATATTTTCTTACCAATCAATAAGAAAGTGTTCTGACATAAGTGCCTTTTGTAGCAACCTTCAAGTCAAGGTAAATTGTGACCAAATGGACCCAAAATACAAAAGACTTTCAGGGATATTTTCATTAGTATTTGATAGGTTACACCACATAGCCAGAATACCTACCTCTACATTGTTTTTCCTTAGAAGATCATTTCCGTATTCCATACGAACAGGATATATATTTGCAAAGAATTACAATTTTTATGATAATATACCTGATTATTGATTACAATAGAAAACTGGACATATCTATAATATTTTGGTTGGATCAAACGTTGTTGATTCTCAAATGTTCAGCTTTGAATCGTGAAAGATATCAAAAAAGGTAAGGTCAGTCAAATAACTTTCGGGAAAGCAGATTACAGTGGATTCGTTAGACAAGAATGAATTGGTGAATGAAAATATTGTTCACCATAAACTTAAACCTAGACAATTAGGATTGATACAATTGAATTAGAACAATGGGCGGCCTTATAGCTCATAGCGATCTCTTCCGGTGTCTAAGATTTTAAAGAAAAAGTATACAATTGTTGGTGGTGTAGTAAAACATATAAAACTAATATAAATGATTATATGTATTAGTTGATGATTATGAAATCATCAACCACCTATAAAAATAAAGTAAATAAATAAACTATTATATACTTAAATAAATAGGTATACATATTATGTAATTAAATATATAATGAGATTCTAAATTACATATACCTGACTACGAACAATAAATAAGTCTATTTAATGCAACAATTTTTATTCAGTAGACCAATAATGATCAGTGAATGTAGAAATTGATTTAGCTTGTCTTATTGGTAAGGGGAGGGAGTTCCACAGACGAACAGTCTGTGCGGCAAAAGGAGAAGTGTATGATGGTATCGTTACTTTACAACTGTGGACTATTATATAAAGCATAAATCTATGTTGTAACCGAAGTCATACCTGAGACATCTGGCGACATTGGTGAGCAGATCTCTGTCGGTGTGAAGTTGCAGTGCATTCACGAGTTCGGCCAACGCGTTGCTATGGACGAACTCGTGCGCATCGCAGCTCGCCAAGTTGCGCAACGCACCCGTCACCTGGTACACTGCATGGTTGCAACCCTCTGACACACCACGAGGATTTTCTGACTTCTGTAAAACATTTATAAAGTAGAAATATAAAAAATATATACATTCATAAGCAATCAGGCAAGGCAAGATTCATATTATTCAAGGTGTATATAGGAATTAGGATGTGTATAATCAGTCCTGGGAGAGACTAGAGAGGGGATTTCTTAATTCCTATACGATATAATAAAACTATAGTTATATATATCTCTAACGATCTCTGTGGTTGAGCGGGCTAAGCCTTTGCCGGCGTACCTCACTGCAACGCAGAGGTTCCGGGTTCGATTCCTGGTATAGTAAATTTCGGAAACGTATTTTATCCGTTATTTACTATGGTCTGGGTGTCTGGGATCGGCCCCAGAGTAGTCCGTTGTATATTACCCATAACTTGCTTAATTTGGGGATATACAATGTTTGTGTTTGTCTGCCGATTATTATTATTATATATGTATGTATGTATATAACATGCACGTATAAAATGGACACCATAGCGCGATGTACTTTTACAGTGGCGCCACCTAGTTTTAAGTATCATTATCTACAGACAGGTGTTTGTGATGTATGCGGTGTGTCTGCGATTGTTTTAAATGTGGACAATATGACAAGTCGTTACGATTTATAGCCATGGACGTTTTATTCTCATGACATACGAATTTACTATTGTATCGTACCGATGTGAAATTTGGACCCCTACTCTACTTTAAAAGAGGAGAAACAGCAAAGATGGTAGGGGATATTGCTAGACGGATCCAAACAAACATAATAAACGACCGAAGCCTACCGACTCCATTAGTTTGGTTGAGCACAGCTAATAGCATGGTATCGAAAAGAAGAAAGCATATCTGGGGCAACGAGTCAGTCATCTGCTCGTCTGGATGGCTACCACCCTTAGTTTGGAGTATGCCGCCATAACAACCTTGAATTGTGTTTTGGCATTGGTGGCCAGGTTCCAGTTATACAGCTTTATACAGCAACAGCACATTGGTAGCACCTTTAGTGTTACAAATGTCATTGGGCCATGGTGACCGCTTTCCATCAAGTTGGCCTCCTGCCCGTCTGTTGAACTCATGCAATACAAAAAGTATTGCTATAGTTATATAGTCTATAGTTTAATATAATAGAAATAACACAAATAGCAGGATATTTATATTTAAAATAATTATATCTCTCGTTCAACGACTACAACACTGAGAATTGAACCACATCAGGAGTTTACACTTTCGAATAAAAAAAAATATATAATCGATCCACAATTGAGGAGAAATCGCGCAACAAACATATAGTCGTTTTAGAAACTTCCTCCTATTTGAAGTCGGTTAATAACAAGAAACTCACCGCGTTATTGAGTATCTTGAGGTGCAGCGCGGCGAGGTGTAGCGCACCAGCTTGGTGCGCGCGTCTCCTTAGCGTCGGCTCCAAGGCAAGGAAGCGCAGTGCGCCCGCCCCGTACACGCAACACTCGCTCTCACTCACTGGGTCTGCGCGACCGCAACCCTCAACCAATAACTCTGAAAAGTAGATTAATACATACATACATACATACATAACTTCACGCCAGTTCCCTTGCGGGGTAGGCACGAACAACAGAGCGCCATTTAGGCTTATTCTTACACACCTCACTTGCTTCTTTCACATTCATAACTCTTGCCATGCACGCTCGTCTGTTCTTAAGGCTCCTAAAAGTAGATTAATAAACTACCAAATTCTGCCTGACAGGCTGAACGTGCCCAGTACCTAATAAACTAGTGGACAGTCAAATCAACAGAGTTTTTTGGCGGGAACTGAAAGGGTACGTCGATGCTGTGCAGTTTTATTTTCTAAAAATGTGTAAAATTACTTTAAAATGAACAATAGTTGTAGGATATTAACCGTTTTTGAATAGTAATTATTAATAAAACTACGTTTTAACGGTTTTAAGCGCGGTAATTTTATTTGATTTTGGTTTTTTCCGACGTTTCGGCCACTTTTCAGTGGTCGTGATCACGGAAGACAAAGATGTCAAGTGTCAACGAGTATTGTTAAAGTTTTATTTAGCCTACCGCCAACTTATTAATTTTAATTATTTAATTTTTAATTTTGTTTATGGTTATTATTTAATCTATGGGAGCCTAATCTAATTTACTACCGCTTCGCAACATGTTATGGCTTGAAGAGAAGAAGCGGCGCAAGAAACCCTTCAGCAAACATGCCTAGCTCTAATAATTTTATATAATATTAAAATGGGTGGAAGGAAAAATAAAAGTAATTATCAGACAAGTTGGTTTGTGTTCCGTTGTACGCAGAAAGAGCTCACAGTGTCTTGAGGTCTGGCAGCTGGTTTTTGCTGGGTTTGGGTCTTAATAGTTTTGATAATTGGATCCCAAACAGGTGGTACTTGCCAACCATCTTCTCTATTGAAATTTGGGTGTTTTTTGATTTCAATAGCCTCACGCATCATTCTAGGTATGAAACGATTCTCTTTCGCGAGGATTTGTGGGTTATCGAATCTGATGTAGTGGTTGGGTTTATCCAGCGTGTGTTCACTGATCGCAGACTTCGTAGACCTTGTGTGTTTCATGTCAGCAATGTGTTCTTTTACTCGTGTTTTTATGCTCCTCTTTGTTTGCCCAATGTATGACAATCCACACTCACAATCAAGCTTGTAAACCCCTGCATCCTGGAGTGGGATATTGCATTTCACAGGTCTCAGAAATTGGGTAATCTTTTTCTGCGGCTTGAAATATGTTTTGATTGAAGCTCGCCTGAGGATGTGACCAATTCTGTCTGTGACCCCCTTGATGTAGGGTAGGGTAGCAGGGCACCGCTCAACTGAAGGTGGTTTGGGGCCTTTGTGACGTTGGTGTGGAGTCTTCAGCTGATTGCGTTGTAGAACTCGCTTGACATGCTGAAGCTCTCCAGCTATGTGGTTCTCGTCACAAATTTTCCGTGCTCTCTGAAACAAAGATTTGCCCACGGTAGCTAACTGACTAGGATGGTGGTGAGACGAACCATTAAGGTATTTGTCTGTATGGGTAGGTTTCCTATACACCGTATGACCAAGAGTATTGTCAGGGTTCCTTAGCATGAGCACATCCAGAAAAGCTAACTTATTATTTGCCTCTAGTTCCATAGTAAATTTAATATTACTGCTAATGGAATTGAGATGATCTAGAAATGCAGAGACTTTAGCGCAAGGGGATGTTGTTTTTGTGAAGTTTAGGTAACCCATACAGCATGTCAAGCGAGTTCTACAACGCAATCAGCTGAAGACTCCACACCAACGTCACAAAGGCCCCAAACCACCTTCAGTTGAGCGGTGCCCTGCTACCCTACCCTACATCAAGGGGGTCACAGACAGAATTGGTCACATCCTCAGGCGAGCTTCAATCAAAACATATTTCAAGCCGCAGAAAAAGATTACCCAATTTCTGAGACCTGTGAAATGCAATATCCCACTCCAGGATGCAGGGGTTTACAAGCTTGATTGTGAGTGCGGATTGTCATACATTGGGCAAACAAAGAGGAGCATAAAAACACGAGTAAAAGAACACATTGCTGACATGAAACACACAAGGTCTACGAAGTCTGCGATCAGTGAACACACGCTGGATAAACCCAACCACTACATCAGATTCGATAACCCACAAATCCTCGCGAAAGAGAATCGTTTCATACCTAGAATGATGCGTGAGGCTATTGAAATCAAAAAACACCCAAATTTCAATAGAGAAGATGGTTGGCAAGTACCACCTGTTTGGGATCCAATTATCAAAACTATTAAGACCCAAACCCAGCAAAAACCAGCTGCCAGACCTCAAGACACTGTGAGCTCTTTCTGCGTACAACGGAACACAAACCAACTTGACTGATAATTACTTTTATTTTTCCTTCCACCCATTTTAATATTATATAAAATTATTAGAGCTAGGCATGTTTGCTGAAGAGTTTCTAGCGCCGCTTCTTCTCTTCAAGCCATAACATGTTGCGAAGCGGTAGTAAATTAGATTAGGCTCCCATAGATTAAATAATAACCATAAACAAAATTAAAAATTAAATAATTAAAATTAATAAGTTGGCGGTAGGCTAAATAAAACTTTAACAATACTCGTTGACACTTGACATCTTTGTCTTCCGTGATCACGGCCACTGAAAAGTGGCCGAAACGTCGGAAAAACCAAAATCAAATAAAATTACCGCGCTTAAAACCGTTAAAACGTAGTTTTATTATGTATACAAGTCGCGAAAACTTAAGAAAATATTATTAGTAATTATTAGCCTACAAGGACTTATACATCAGAATTGGCTGTATGGACTAAGATTCCCTCGCCTGCATTTGTGGCGAATTATACTACTACTCAATTGGTACATAAAACTACGTTTTAACACTTTCAAACGCGGTGTTTTATTTGAATTTAATTCTGACGTTTCGGCCAGATTTCAGTAGTCGTGATCTCAAATATGTCAAGCGTCAATGAGTAATGTCCTACTAATAATATATCAAACTAGCTGACACCCGCCCGCTTCGCGTGCCGTAAAATCCGTTCTTAGCTGACCTCTACTTGGCGAAGGGAAGGTCCATGCCAAATTTCAAGTCTATAGGTATTAGTTTCTGAGATATCGTGATGAGTCACTATATACTTGGATTTCAATTGAATATTATATTTATAGATAAAGTCGCGAAAACTTAAGATAATTCTATATCAACTGAGACAATTTTTATCGTCATACAAAACGGCCTAGCCTCGTGGATTTTGTACGAGTGTACAAAGTTATATGTCACTTTCAACTTGTCAACAAAATGTAGACCGGTAAGGATCCAATTCTGGCGGAAAGGTTTGACTGAATAACTTACCGAGCAAATTGGTGTTTTTGAAGAAATGGTCGTTTTTATCGTTCCTTGCTATTTTGAACACCAATTTGCACGCGGCCGCCAAATGCGTCCCTGTTACTCGCATCTGGAAGACAACATACTTAATCATTCCTACCTAATACTGTTGTGAAATTCTAAAATCAAAACTGAATAATTATGAAATTTATTGAATAAAACAAAAAAAAATTAACTAAGTTATGATGACTTGGATTTATTGAAGATCATCATAAGGAGCGGATTACTGTGCTCCCGTAAAAGCACCGACAAGGATGATGGCTCCTTGGTACATGTATCATAGCCGTCACTGGTAATGCTGCAGATGGAAGTAACGTAGGTTCGAGTGTTTGGTACTCCAAGGTTTGTTTTGGTGGCAGACATTAGGGTGTAACATAACCTAAAAAACATACGCACTTTAAAATAAAAATGTATGGGTTCGAACTCAAATAGCCAAAAGTGTGGAAGTCCGTCGCTACTGGATCAACTTTATAGCGTTTTACTAATTCTTATCACTCACTGATTTTTTTTTCGCGGAACCCTAAAAAGAGAGTAGCTTAAGTTACTCCTAATAACATCAGCATCTGCTAGTGAACGTTCCGTCAAAATCGGTTCCGCCGTTGCAGAGATCAGGAACATCCAGAAAAAAATTTAAACCATTGATTTTTTGATATAAGTACCGTATATTTAAACACATAATTTCATATACATTTAGTAAATAGCGTTTATTTTGATATTACAAACAGACACTTCAAGTTTATTTATCTGTATAGATTTAACAAACATCATCAATTTAGGTAAGTAGGTAAGTATTCAAACGACATGAGCTCAAATCCTGGTCGGAAAGGATAGGTCACATAGAAATTTTCCTGACAATGTGTATATTGTTAAGTTGTATATGGAGATCACAGACATGTAAAATCCGTTATTAAACCTTGTAGAACTGAATCTAATGAAGAGTCGGGGGGATGAGAAAGGAAGGATCTGCTCCGGACGGCAAAGCTAGGGATGTGATCAGTTACTAGCGTCATTACCTAGATTGTTCTATATTGTCTATTAGGCATCTGATTCGTGGATACTTAGACAAGCATAGCGGGTATACAATCTTTTTCCCTGAAATAAAGTGGTCCATTCAGCAGTGGGATTAATAGGGGATGGAATATATCATTTAAATTTACCATGAACATAGCCCGCGCAATAGCCACAAGTATCCTTTCATCCTCACAGTCGATGTGAGTATACAGTGCTCGAAGGACCAACTCTTTTAGACTATTGGCCGGCGTGCTTCTATCGAGAAGCCTCAGCAGCGCTTCCAGAAGCAGCAACGTACGGTCTAAGTCCTTTTTACGCTGGGTAAGAGCTTCTGATATCTCCAATATTGTCATTCTATATGGAAAATAACAATACATTAATTTATGTAAATATTAAGATAGGTATAAGACAAATAATATAATTATAGTGTTAAGGGACGCATATTCATTTAAAAGGGCAATTTTGTTTATGTGTGCCCGTGCTACATTTACTACAGGCGCTTTATATAGTGACGCACTATTTTTGTATCCACCATAAATAAATTTCACTCATATTGTTAGCTCATTAAAGAAAGAACAGTTATTTAATCCTCTCGAGGTTTTATTTTATCCTGTCTCCGCAAAATGATAGTATACATTACATTGTAATCGATACTATTAGACACATGTATAACAAGCATATAAGAAACTTGTACCTGGTTAAGGATTTGTATATTTTTTTAAAAGAATAAAGAAAAAATATTTAAAAAAAGGAATAAAAATAATAAAAAGCAACAAGCCCAAACATCAAGTTCGTCCGAAGAGAGGAACGGAAAAAATTTATCTAAATAAAAATAAAATATTCCTTGGTAAGTGTATTAGTTATGAACAGCTACACAGATTTCATTCTTTTTTCAATTGTTTGTAATAGTCTGAAAAATTAGGTAAGTTTTGCTAAGAAATAGAAAATTCGTAACAAATTGAAGATGCTGCTTCTACGGGATTTTTGTATGAAGTCAAGACCAAAGTAACGATTATAACGATGGGTAATCCTCATGTCGGTCCATACCACAGAAAAATAACTAACTTTAGCTATTATTCTGGGGTCTGTCCCTCTATCTATTTGTCTTTCTACCTCAAGTCATTTTTTTGTAAACTACTAGATCTACATACCTAGATGATATTTGGCAGGAACATGTAAATGTAAAGTAAGCCGTTACACAATGTTGTAGTAAAATCGTGAAACGTCTGAAAAATCAAGGGTGGCTATCATACACGTAACTGACGGTTGAAAATTTTTCAATATAATCGTGTGTCGATGGTAGTCAGATAGTGATGTATAGTTATAAATCTTGCTTTATATATTGTGAAAAGGTATAAGAGAGATAAAGAGCAATATATCATAATTATTGCATTAATCATTACATAAACTAACCCTTCATATTGATTTGTCGATGCGTGTGGCACTTGTACAGCGAGATGTTTAACCCCAATCTCCCCCACGCCATTGTTATTAGTGTTGCATGAAACAGATTTGTTACCACCAAGATATTTACTCCCAGATCCTGAGTCAGGACTGAAGGCTACAAATGAAATAAAATAAGGTATGATTTATTTATTATAAATGAATATATTAGTTATATTCCAAAAAAATACAAAATATACCGACGTGTAATAAATATATTTATATAATTCGTATCTATACTAATATACAAAGCTGAAGAGTTTGTTTGTTTGTTTGCTTGAAAGCGCTAATCTCAGGAATTACTGGTCAGACTTGAAAAATTCTTTCTGTAGAAACTGTAGAAAAATATTTATCTACATGCTATTAAAGAGGAAAAGAAATTTCAGGGCAGAGATGAGGCTTTAGATATAATATCAGAACGAATTAGAATTAACACAAATGATTCTGATGATGATGATGCTTAAAGTGAGGATGAAAGTGAGTACGAAATGTCTGGAGTTGAAGAAATTTAGTTTTAAAAATACTGTTTAATAAATATTTATTATTTTAATATAGTTTAATATTATTAGTTTCATATTAAGTACCTGCTTATAAAAAAAATTATAAAAGTATTAGTTTATTTATTTATGTGCTGACCGTGCACTTCTAGAAAAGCAAAAATTTCTCGAAGCTAATTTATCTGCAATAGATTTTTTATTTAAAATATAAGTCCTACAGTCCACTCCACCATAGCTTAGAACACTTCTTTATTGGGTCTGTTAGTTTTGTTTTTATTATTATTATTTTTATAAACATGGTAACACTGCTGTCTTAAGTTATTTATCATTAATGCCTTACATTTATTTTGGGGAGAATTTTGTAAATCTTCGCCGTCGGTGCCACCTAGGGGGCGAATAATTGAAATCGCCTGCGATAAATCTTGGTCAGTTTTCTGAGCGGCTACAATGTAAAACAGATGCTTAGTGTTGAAATGCAGTTAATTAACAACATAATTATGTTAAGCGATATCTCTAATAATCATAATTAAAAAAATACCTTTAGACAACTCTAGATTAGAGATTATCCATACAAAATTTATAAATTACTAGTTTACCCCGCGGCTGTGCCGCGGGTCAGCCTCTCGTGCGTACATCTTGTTTAAAGAGCAGGAGTTAATAGAGGTAATATTGTATTAAATTTTTATGTTTGAACTATTTGCCCCGAAAGATTCACTTCATTTTATATCGCAAACTATCCCATCTCCCGGATGAAAGTATCTATGTCCATTTTCTATGTATTAAATTTACTTATGTACACCAAAATGACCAAAAAGACCAAATCGTAAAAAATCATATTGGAATTCGATTTTTTTAATCTGGTCATTTTAAATCGTTCCCAGAAAAATTCTCGCGGGATTCCCAAGATAAAAAGTAGCGCAGAGCTTAAGTCTAAGAATTAGCTGTCGATCAGCGAAAACCGCAACGATATCGGCTCAGTAGTTTTTACTTAAATCCTGAACAAACAGACAGACGGACAAAACGATAGACAAGCAAACTAAAAAAAAGTTGCCTCGTGGTTTCCATCGTTTATATAGACTATTCCAGTTGTATTTTTGTAAATAGTTTCTATGTACAGACACGGCATGTTTACAATTTTATAATATTATAGATAAATAAAAAATTAAACTTACTATCCGATGTACTGTTTGTGGTGTTTCGCCTATGCAACGGTTTACTACGCCCACTGAGATGTGGCAACTTGGGGAATCCATTCCAACCATCGCCACTGCGCTCTTGAACTGAGCGAGGTTGGTTTCGCAGCTATTAGAAAGAAAATAACATAAAACGTAAACGTTAGTAATTAACTCTAGTACCTTGTGTATTATACCTATTATAATTAGAAGTATGTCTAAGGCGTAGACCATTCAAAACTTCTTTAAACGTTCCGGTGAATATTTCGGAAAGAGTAGCCAAGATTTTGTGTGTGTTTTCTAATGTTGCAGAAAGTTTCGAAAAATTATTATCGAGTGTACACGATGAGCAGAATGATTAATAGGAAAGTCCAGTTATACTGTTTATTGTTTCAAAACTATGCAAAGAGAAATTCTGAAAGAGAGTTCTGCTATTGCATAAACTGATTTTCAAACTTGTGTCTGGAAATGATATCTTATAAACACTGGCTAGACGCTGAAGTGATGATATGTGTGCTAATTGTGTCACTATACGGCAGTGGTTATTTGTCTTTTTGTATGACCGCCAAAATTTTACCGGTAATTTTAATACAAATAAAAGGAGCGTTCAGGAAATAAAACACGTAGTAATTAATATAAATGATGTTTTTGCAGACTACTTCGGTGTAATTCAGGGACGAGCAGTGGTCCGAGTAACTACAGGATAAAGAATTATTCTGATATAGAAGATGTAGAAGTTAGTGCGAAATTAGGAGAGAAAATGTAAATGGGAAAGCGGTATGATGTCGAGTTTGCAGATTCGAAAAAACACAAAAACAAAGCGAAAATAATGATAGCGTATACATTCATATATAAGACGTAAAATACCAAAGGTTTCTTCTTAGCATTGTGAGTTTCTTCTAACAACTCATCTAAGCCTGCCTCGTCCAAACTAGCGACGCGGGCACCCAGAGCCCCCAATGACTCTTCATTGCTCTCCGCGAGAGTCAAGTGTTTTAGGCTGTAACCAAATTATAACGAATCAACTCATATTTATTTGTTTAGCTTACAGAAATAAAAACGCGTGTACAACACTGAAACGCATATTACTTTATTTCTTAACAAAATGTTTGCCCCTAATTTGAAGAAGTATACTGACACTTTCATTGCCTATTTCACCTCCTTTCAAATTTTTTAAAGAAAAAATGTAGCCTATATTTCCCAGAATCTAGTCTCCTTGCCAAACATTAGTACTCTTCAGCTATTTAGTTGCAAACATGTTCAGTACAAAGAAACAGAGTTTCTACAGCATTCACATATTATATTACTATAGATTTATCACAGAATTCCTAATTCTTACACAGTATGAGGTTATTTGAATACCAGTGGCCTTATCTAAGTCATGAATGTGAGACCCTAGTAGCTCAAGACTAAAGCGGAACATTTAGGTGATAGATCGGTAATCCGGCAGTTTTATTCCTTACGTATAATTTCAAACTTCTCTCGAGAAAACGAGATTATGCTTACACAGACCATGTTGTAGGGTTAAATAAAACATGGCTGTTAACTATATTTGGAAATTGTTTTTTCTCTTTCTCTATTTTCTCTGATTTCTCGTATTCAAATGTCCAAAGCCTATAATTGTACCAACATTCAATCAGGTGGGGTAGAAACGAAACTTTTGACTTATTTTTACTTTTTTTACTTTTAGTTGTTCTTTTTCGTATCGATAAAGGGGCGACAGTAATGCAATCCCTATTTGAAAGATAAAATTGTGGGGACAAGGTCGGCATCAAATAGTTAGGGCATAGTTTGCAAAGGTATTTAAGTGTGAAAATAAACAGAACGAAGTACCTTACTTATAAGGAAAAATGTTCATTTATGGAAAGATAAATTATATAAAAACATGTGAATGTGCGCGACGGCAGCGCCTGAATGCGGCCGAATAAGGGCGGTTATAAACCTTCTAAACAGTGTTACACTGGTGGATATTTTTTAATTTAGATCTTATTCCATTGCACTAAAGTTCGAAATTGTAATAAACTAAAAATTAAATGTCGAGTTTTCCTTTCATGAGTCGGATCTCGCGAGTTTACTCTTGTAAGCCACGTAAAAGAATTTCGATCCAAAAATCCTACATTTCTTAAGATTAGGATACTCACTCAAAAGCGCTAGGGGGCCTTGGATCTTTGTGTTTGGCTCGTTCATGGAACAGAGTGCGCTGTGGTTCGTGCGGCGTGAACGGCCGACGCGTGCGCAGCGGCCGAAGTGCTCCGCCGCCGCTCACGCTCTTACCACTAGATGCTCCACTCATTTCTATGATCAAAGTAATAAACATATTAAGCAAGGTAAACGTCAGAATTTAATATTACTCACAATTATTGATTTTTCTGAAAGTATCTAAGAAATATCGAACTTTCCTGAAAGTTTCTGAAAGATCTCTCTCTAATCGCATTATTATCTATAAAATAGTTAAGTCCAGTAGCTTTGGTTTTTATTATGTTAATACAATCACGTCACTATATTTTATAAATTCGACAATAAGGGAAGATTTATATTAGACCGGGCCGTGTCCGGGGCGTCCCGTGTACGTGGCCCGGACGGGGCACGAATTTGAAACGTTATATACATTTTGTATGAAGCTGTTTATATTACACAGTGCAGGATACGTGTCCCGTCCGGGCCCGGACAACGCTCGTCACACGTAATATAAATCTTCCCTTAACCACTTTTTTGTTAGTATAAGCCTTTATGATTTTATTCAAATTCATTCAATTCAAAAATTCAGCTGTACAGTCATTATAATTTCGGTAAAATTAAAATTCCTTTGACGACGTGGCTTTTAAGCCCTTTCTAGATAAAAGCCCTCTAAAGCCCTTTCTAGATAAAAATATTCTAGTATAAAAAAGACTTAGTTTCTACTCTTGTTTATTTCGGTTGCGTGTCTGATTTTCGGGGTAAAAATATCCTAAATTTATCTTCATTATTGAAGGTATATCTAGTTTTCGCTGATCGGCAGCAAATTCTTAGACTTAAAATCTGCGCTATTTTTTATCCTGGGAATCCCGCAGAAAACTTCTAGGAATTATTTAAAATGGCCAGATTGAAAAAAAAAATCGAATTCCAATGCGATTTTTTCACAGACCGATAGCAAAATTTACGTAATAAAATGTTTGATACTTTTTATCCCGGGAATCCCGCGAAAATTTTCCCAGGAGCGGTTTGTAGTTGTTCGGGTGCATAAAAATTAGCTTATTCCGACACAGTTTTCACTAAAACGATAGGTTAAATTCTTTTTTAAATGCTACGGTACTTTGTGCACAGGGAACCTCGCGGGAATTTCAAGTCAAGCGTGGGCGAAGACGCGGGCATACCCTAGTATGTACGTATGTTAGTATACTAATTACTAAGTAGTTCTCGAGGAACCGCGGGACCCTGACCTTCAGGTTGACGCAGATACTTACCGGGCATGGGTGCTTCGATAAGTATCTGAATCATATCGTGGGCTGCATACCTTCCGCTCAGTGCCGCCAGTGTGGCGCACAAGACACAGCGGTTCATACGCTAGTCGAGTCCGCAGCCTGGGCACCACAGAGGTTTGAACTCGAGACCCTCGTAGGTCCCATTGATTCGCTGGGCAGTTTGGTGCAAGCCATGCTGCATAGCGACGATCATTGGGTGGGTGCGGCCAATTTCTGCGAGACTTTCCTGTCTCAAAAGGAGGCCGCGGAACGAGATAGGGAGAGAAGTGGAAGTGCGCCTCCTCATGGGCACCGGCGTCAGCCGGGAGCCCAGAGGCGCAGATATGCGCATGACTTCCCTCCTTGAAATCCCGTTGCAGGGGCCCTCTAGCATCTAGAGAGCAGAGGAGTATTCACCCCTGTTGACGAAGGGAGTTTACACTTCCCGGGGCATTTTCAAGCAATGATGCGATAGGATCAGCGTAGGCGTAACTACGTTCTACGTCTCACGCTCTTCCTGCCATAAGCGCGGGGCACATGGGAGAAGGGTGGTTTTAGTGGGGTATTAGCCCCTGGGCATTTGTCCATCGGTACGAGTCTCCACACAAGCCGGTCGATTACCGTTTGGATTGCTCTTAGTGGAATGCCTCTATGATCGACTATGGTCTAATCCCTAGCAAAGAACCCGGTATGTGCGAAATGCATTTCCCCCGCCTGAAAAAAAAACTAATTAGTAAGTATGCCCGCCAAATACAATGTAACCTTGATATAACAAATCTGAACGAGATTAAAAAATATTCGTTATACCAAGAAGTTACAATGAGGTAAAAAGGTAGGTGAGGTAAATAGTAAAATACATTATAATGAACGCACTTTAATATTTATTTACCTTACAACTTTAAACATTAATTTATTATGAAAGTAAAAATTCCTGAATTGTCTTACTGTAAAGGAATATATTTGAACCTGACGAAACATGACTTCTTGTTAGATGGATTGGTAGAATATTTTATGCAAAAGTTGTTGACAAAAAATGTTATATAGAAGTTAATTATACTTTCTAATCTTTCTATTTATGTTTTGTAATGATAGAAAAGTTGTTATAAAGAGGTTTTACAAAAGTGTATTCTCTATTCAAAAGTATATTTTGTATTATTAAACCCTACGGCCGGTTTTAGGGCGGGGATTTAATAAATCGAGATTTTCACTGTATTTATAAACCTTTATAAATCTATGACAAACGCAAACATCTAAGGAACCGCGCAAAGCGTGATTTAGGTTAATTTATGAAACATTGAAATGCAAACCTGTGTAAATAACTGCGGCACAGAAAGGTGGCGTGTGGTTTTCGCTCACCCTGGTAACGGGGCGAACAACACCGGGTGACCGGATACGACCTCTCGCACAAAAACTATTTATGAATACCATAATTAAGCATATGACACATTTCATAATATAATAATTTAAAACAATTATCATTATTTTACTGTCTGTAGCTGGCATTGATACAAAGTGTGTTTGCGAAGATGTTTGCAACACCGAGAGCGTTGCCAACGCATGCCTAGAATAAGATAGAGGACATGTGATAGGAGAGATAGAATAGAGGAGTTGAGATAGGGGAGGGGGTAGAGGAAATAGGATAGTCGGAAGGGGGGAAAGGGTCACGATTTTACTTAAGGCTAATGATTTTACGCTGATATTCTGTTAGGGCGTGATATCACGGGGAAAATTCCTTAAATTTACCTTTAGGAAATGTAATGGGTTATTTAAGAAGGACTTTACTTAAAAACAATTTTGAGGCTGGCAGGTTTGTCTGTTTGCCAGCTTTTGGCAAAATAAAAAAAAGATGGAATCCGGGCGTTGAGTTATATATACTACGTACAATACATTGTAACTCATTGAATCCAGGACATCTGCTTTCTAGTGAAGTAGGCGAGTCAACGTCATTAGAATAAAATGACTACGTCGGCATCAATAAGAAAAAGTAAATATAAACCCACGCAGTCGATTTTACTCTCCTAAACTTTTGTAGCACACATTACATTCACATCAATGTGGAGTGTACCGATTGTACATTGCGGAAATACCGTGTTTCCAATCCGTAGGGGTCAAAGAACTTTAACACGTTGCATGCGGTATGAAATAGCACGTCATTAGCGGCTTCGTGGCACTTTCCTTTCGATGTAAAATTATAACAATTGTGTATAAACCGATTTTGGATAAAGCGACCGCTATGTATTGTGAGCATTAGGGCTCTCATATCCGACTTGGTAGAATCTATTCCCCTACAACTGGGTGATTCGATTCAAGAAGTAAGATGTTTAATAATAACAGTTCACAATCGTCTCACTGCTAGGCTCGGTCCTCCCATATATAGAGGACCATATAGTACCTGCCGCGCTCGTCTATGGCAGATTCGCAGGTTTCATTACGATCACGGTCCCTTGCCGTTAGCTTGTGGTAACTGTAATAATATACATATTAAGTCAGAAAACTGCCTAAGTGGGCCATGCTTTCTGGCCAAGAACCGAACCCGCGCCCTATGGTTTGGGGCACGAGTACGATAACCAATAAGCTACCACGGTTTGGTCGTGTCAACGAAAGTAGGATGTTTATAGACTGATATTTTTTTATTTGTAACATAGAAGAAGAAAAGCAAACGTCAAAAAGCAATAAAATAATGACATAGGGCTCCATCTATGATACGTAAAATATGTAGGATGTAAGAGTTTTTCAGTTGCTATTGTCATTCCTGGTACTAGACAATCATGGTTAAAACTACCTGAAAACTTTGTTAAGAGAATAACCGACGCTTTAATTCTAAACGGAACAACATTTGCATGACTAGACCAAATTTATATTTTCTTAACCGTAATAACTTGGTGAACTATTCGATGTGTCGCGCTAAATGATACTTTCATTGTTTTTGGCGCAATAAAGGAAGTTGTTTTGGGGAATTGGATTGGTTTTTGAGCTCAATAAACACAACACAAAGTTATCAAACACACATCAAGACTTTTCTATTGTGCATGCTTCTTATTTTAAATTTAATATTATGGATTAAATTATATGGAATGTCCACAACAAAGACATAGATAGTCGAGAATTAGGGCCTACTATCTAACGTTGAATTTAAATATATCTCAGTTTATATAAGCTATCATCGCTAAGGCTCGTATTCAAAAGTCTCTCTTGCGTACTGTAGTATTCTGGTTTCAACTTCCAGCCAAACTTTGCTCACGGGGCTACGATATGGCTGTTTTTAAATTGTCATAAAATTCCTCAAACCGCCTCTGTTGTCGCAAACGTTCATAGGTGACGCTAAATATTTTCCATTTAGGGCACCGTTAGCCTGTCTACTGTTGTGCATCAATAAAAGATTTAAGTTAGTCTGTATGAATTTAATATGTATTTTCGAATAGACCACGCGTGCCAGAAGTGCATCATCACAAGAGTCGATTTATGCATGCGTATTGTTTAAGAACACGGAATTCAATCTTTGAGGTCGGACCACTTGACGCGGTATATAATTTTCTTTTCTTTAAACATACGATAGGCTGGCGACGCATATACCAAGGGCCTAATTGTGCTATTTCAATCTTGGCGTTACGAAGATATTGAAAGTAAGATTCCATTGCGATAATGTCAAAATTTCCTATCTCATGAAATACACAATATCTTCTCGATATCCTTGCGGCGGAATAATAGTAAAAAATAAAATTGGTATTACCAGTTAGCAGAAACGGCATTACCCGAAATGAATATTGAAAAGCTACAAAATTTTTTAACATTTATATTATGAGTTTTAACTTATAAATATTTATAGAGCGGTGTGCCGATTAAAATTATCAGAATACGGAAATCAGATGTTTGGATCGTAGGTTTCTACGATTGAGACGATAGTATCCGGCGTTTTAACGAGATAATAATAGCAGAATTGGGCCTCTGGTGGAAAGTAAAAATTGGTATAGTCCATCTTCAACCTTACCTCCGTATATTGCTGCTCTCGCCTCACTAATTATTTCCGCTGATGTTTTTCTCCGCAACGGCACGTAGAAAGGTGCGCCGGTGCCGCGCCTGCCACCCCTATCCATCCTCAACCCTGGCAAATAGATAAAATCGAGTTCAGACTTTAAATAAACACACACATAATCCGCAAGAGTTAACTTGAGACCTGAGCGGAATGCGCGCTTGCCTCCCGACCCCCGCCTTCTTACCGCTCTCGCCATGACGCGTACGATCGAGTCAGTACCTCGCGCTTACGTCATCCGAGCGAAGCACAAGTTAACTCTTGCGGGTTGTAGTATATCGGAAATCTTATGTTTTAATTTATCAATTATAAAAAAAAACGTTAATAAAATACATAAGACAACCCTGGTCCATCGGAAAATTTATAGTTTGTTTGTATAATGTTTTTGGAATTGATAAATTAGTATAGGGTTACCGTAGATATAGAATAATAATAATTATTTATATTGTTACATGATTCATAAACAATTAACAATTATTTTGTATTTTAGAATATTGTGCAGCATAAATCTTGCTCTAATTTTTGTATCATATTTCTTTCCATAACGAAGCTGTGTACAAGAAATCATTGTTAGCAATAAGTACGTTATTTATAGGTACCTAATTCTAATCTATGAGTACTTGTATATTATTTTATTAATCTTCTTGTATATTAAACTATATTCTATGATTATCGATTTAAAAAAGGGAGATCAGTCAGCTGGTTCCTACCTCGGACAACAGATTAGCGTGGCGCTCCAGGGAGGTAACGTAGCCAACATTCTAGGAACCTTATCCATCGACTTCGATTACCTAGGCTCAGTATTCTACTTATAGTCTGAAGAGATTATAGGTAAATTACGATATAAGTTAAGTTTCCTTCACTGTACTATTTTATAGTTATAATGTATTATATATTTTGATGTATTCAAAAAACTTAAAAAAAAATCATTTTGAAATTATCATATAAACCAGTACTGGTTGCTTCTAATCAATACACAGTCCATTAACAGAAACTAGGCTAGTTGGGTCAGATAATTTATTGTGATTACCCCTTATCTAAAACTTAAAATGTAGGTCAACATTAATATTTTGTATGTAATGGATGTATGTAAAGGATTTTCTACTACATAAGATATAATAGGTGGGTATGTATAAGTTCGTTTTATTTTAGCGACTGAAACTAAAGTTTTGCTCTTGCAACGTTAGAAATCATCTTCGGTCCCGAAATCTTGTACCAAAACCCAAATTTTAAGATTTTCTTTTCTGCCAGGCTGTGAAAAGCGAACTAATAATACAATTATAGAATGTTGTATAATTATTATATATAAAAAGTCATGGTAGCGTAATGGCTAGCGCACGAGTGCCGGACTCAAAGGGCGTGGGTTCGATCCTGGCCGGAACGCATGCACCACTTGATCAGTTTTCAGATCTAATGTGCATATGGTTACAATTACCACGTGCACATCGAGATAACCGATGTGTCAAACCTGCCAAGCCGCCTTGGACTAGCTTGGCGGGAATACTGTCCGTTTCCTCTATAATGGGAGGCCCGAGTCTAGCAGTGTATGTAATTATAACCTTCAAAGAGTGTTCTCCAATGGAACTTATTTCGGATAAAAACATTTGAATTTGAATATCATTACTTATCTACTGTAATAATAATTATTATCAAACTACTTGAGCCACGACGAACAAGATTAAACAATATCAATATATTGTTACGATTTTCTGCAGTGATTGCTATTAGGTGTCTATTCTGTGGTATTCACGAGGTTCTTACACCGAAAAAAATATATTTGATTGTTAAAGAATTTTATTGTTTACATTGAAAATATCTCTACATCAACTTAATCAAAAGTTCAAACACAATTATTAAGTTAAGGTTTTAAATAATGAATGAACAATAGACTTTTTCAGATCGATCATAATAAAATAGCACAATTTTGAAATACCTTACTGAATTCGATAAATTACGCACTGGTAAAAATAAGAATGTATGACATTAGATTGAAAATTATCAAGAAAACTGCTACGAAGCTACGGCACGAAAGCGTAGCGGGAGCAAAATGCGGGCGTCCCGCTACTTGCTACACAGTGGACTGCTTCGTCGTCGTCCAGTATGAAATTGAAAAGCAAAGCAAACGTACAGCGCGTAGTATAGACGTAGCACCATAAAGGTGACGTTATATGATCTAGGCGTAGCACAAAACTGAGTTCACGAATTTCAAGTCGTTTAAACATAAAGGGTAATAATGATTTAAGCAAGCAGATAAGTAGGGTAAACTATACCATTGTGGGCGGGCACCTCGTGATTTTTTTCCATTTTTATGAAATCTTAATATTGTTTACTTAGTAGTTTAATAACAATATTATTATCATTTTATGGTACAAATAAAAAATAAGATTTCTTAATATTTTGAATATATTGACATTTTACCAATCATTCAGTGGGAGTGCTAATATTGGCATAGTTTACCCTAGTTTAATTTACCAGGTGGTAGGGCATGTGCCCGACTGGATGGATACCACCCTTGGTCTAGAGTATGCCGCCGTAACAATTTTCAGTTGTGTTCTGGCATTTGTGACCAGGTTCCAGTTTCCCTTAAGAGAACAACAGCGCATTTGTAGCACCTTTGTTGTTGCAAGTGTCCATAGGCTATGGTAACCGTTTTCCATCAAGTGGGCCGTCTGCCTGTCTGATGAACTCAAGCAATAAAAAAGAAATATTTTTCAAATTTGATCAAGATTACTGGTAGTTTGATTAAAAACAGCGTGTCACAGAGATGGATATGTTCCAGTGTGCGATTGGAACCACTCGGACAGATCATGTCCGTGCCATCGCAGACAAACCGCAAGATCTACGCTAGTATAGCTACGTTTTGCGGACACCGAATGATTATGTGGGAAACAAATGTCTAAAATGCTGGCTTGACGTCTAGATATATGACATGCGTGCCAATGGTCTCACAATAAGAGATGCTGAAACGGCCACAAACCTGGTGAAATACAAAAAGCGTTTACCAGTCTCCACATTCATCGCTACGTTCATAACCAGTATGATTATCAAGATTTTAGTAACTCGATTGATCAAATTTGTGGTTATCTGTTCGAGCTTTGACATTTTATATCATAAAATTAATATTCGTTAGTATCATGGTTGAAGTATACATCAAAAGCCTGTTAAGCCTTATCTCTAGTTGTTTGGTTGTGGCTCTATTGTTATTAGTTATACATTTTTAATTAAACGAGGAGCCTATCATAGAATATCGATTGTTATTTTATTATAATATTTTATTAATACAAGATTCAAATTTTCCGTTGAAAATAGACAGTTACAGTATTTTTATTTATTATACATATTTAGATTTTATCGATGTAAGATGTATATTAAAGATGAAACTTGAAAGCACACGTTTAGAGGAAACTTTTTAAGTTATCGAGAAAATGTATCGAAAATGCGTTACAGCTAAGGTTTTTTCTTCAGAAATATGACTAAGATTAACATGCTTTTTATTTTATAGTGATGATAACTGATTCAATCTCAATCTTAAGATTTCCTAGAAAATTAATAGATATAAAACTTTTAAGACCATATAAGAATATTTATAATATATTGTTACAAGTTGGGCCACCTGAATTCCTGTAGACAAAGCACATTTATTACCTGTCGCGGCGTTTGAGCTAATAACATTGAAACTATTTTATGACTATCTTCTTTTGTTTACTTTGTGTTTAAAATTTGAAATTAGAAAACCGCCTATTGTGTATTGTACTCGTTTATGACCGTTCGCAGACATAATTACGCAGGTGTGCGGATTATGTTTTCTGGGAAATTGAGTCGACGCTTGCCAGGTAGACATATTGCACCGGTACATTATAAAGCAATGGCCCAATGGAGAGATCGCTCAGTCTAGCGAGAATCACGATCAAGGCGAGACTTGTGTACATTCAATAACCTATATAGTGACGGACTTTGCGCGTGTTATTGAATCGCGCATTACATTTGAAATTATTGCGTCCTGTTATATTTGTACCTGTGTTTTACTGTTTGTATAGTTCTAATAAATTCTATAGTAAATTCAACGGCATTAATTCAAGTCCCGCACTCGTAACAATATTCTGATTAATTCTTAGTTCTAACTTTAAAAAAAATATCCATTACAATTCTTATTATCACTATAAATTATAACTTGCCTACTATTTTAGACGTCCCATTTAATGTAAGTAAAATCTTTGTAAAATGATTCATGTACACGAATGAGATCTATAATTGTGGCAAACTTCATATATGTACGTATATTACTAGTTATACTGCTATGATTTCCTGAGGACACACTGTGACAAACAGATCAAAGTGATAGATAGCTTGCGGTTTCGCGGTATCGAAACCTTCAAAGCATCTACGTTATGTAGGTAATATATCTCTGTCCGTTAGTATGATAATAAACATAAGTCTAAATTGTCGAAATAATAGAATCTCAATATACTTACATTGCAACGAAGGCAGTTTTAGACTAGACGATATTGTATCCCAAAACACATTGAAATTAAAATATATAATATACAAAAATACAAACAATCAGTTGGCGTGTCACACCACTATCACCTAGGATACGGACTACAAACACTATTTCAAAAGTGGTTGTTACGTTACACTATGCTGATAGAGACCAACCCTATGTATAAATCATACTGCAATCAAGATAGTGTATAAAAAAGCCGGAATCTGTAACTAGGTCACACCGAAATCCAGTACCGGATCCTTAAATCAGAATAGTATGTTAAGGGTTATTTGCAAATACGTCCTATGATCGTTTGGACCGCCAAATTGGGCGCCATAATGAGAAATTTAGCTTGCGCTCGCTATAAAAGTAATAATTAATAATCATGTTCCATTTTTTAGGATTCGGCAAAAGTGAAAACCTTAAGAAATCCTCATGCCTGTCCGTCTGTCCGACGTATGGCAGGCATAAGGGAATCGGGTTGCACCCTCAAGGTTCTTACGCCCGGCTACCATGCAGCTATTGCACACTCGGATACAGACTTTTCTTAGTACAAGAACGAAAAATTAATATTAATCCCTGCGGCCGGGCGGCCTGTCGTAAGAGGCGACAAAATAACCCACAGCCAGGTGCTAGGACATTTGGCCGGCTGGATAGCTACCACCCCTGGTCTAAAGTATGTCGCCATAACAACCTTGAACTGTGTTCCGGCATCAGTGGCCAGCTTACAGTTTATCTTCGAGGCCGGCAGCATATTGTCAACACCTCTGGTTTTGTTAATGTTCACAGGCGAAGATAACAACTATCCATCATAGTTCATAGTTGGGTCGTTAGCTTGTCTGCTGTGCTTTAGCAATAAAAAAAATTAAAAAAGACAGTCCTGGTGTGGACAAACATCTACTTATGGGCGACTCTATCTCTTACCGTTCATTCGCCTTACCCTCGGTTAAAATTTGACATAAGCTCCATACAAGTACCTAATGTCAAAATTAAAACAATGTTTAGGGAAGTGATGAATAGGAATAATATAGGAACCGAAAGTTAATCGACATGTTATTACTCTGTCCGAACGATGATAAGAAATTAATTGGCCAGGTTGGCTAGTTAAAACTACTTAAGCAATGCAACATAAATCAGAATCTAATTCCAGATGTCTATATCTGTCCACTCGCTTACTTTACCACTGGTTAACAATGAACGTTACTTGTATGAAGTAGTAGGTAGTGGAAGATATCTACCAGCATGTCGATGTTGAAGATAATCGTCGTTAACCTGTAAAATTGAAATATCGCACAGGCCTGAAATGCCTCAAAATACAAAAATACTTTTTAATTTGGACGAATTGTCATTTAATTTTGTACATTGAATTTGTTAAGAGAGCTGGGGTGCAGGCTACCTATATTTTCTATGCTAGGTAGAATTTACAAGAATATTGCTGACGAAACCCTCCGAGATATTTAAAACCGCGCGGAGTCTAGAAGAAAAAGTAGAAAAGCGGACCTCGTTCTCCAAGACGGACGTTTCGAAAGTCCGTTTGCTATATCTTACCGCCCGTTAATTTATCTTACTATCGGTTCAAAGACAAGCTCCATACAAGTAATATTAAAGTTCATCCGATGGTAGGGCAAGTGTATACATAGTAAGATATAGGAACCAGCCATAAAACTGCAATTTAAACATCTACATATTAATTGTAGTTAATCAACTAAAAAAAGTAATGTAAAAGTAAAAGATCCCACCAAAATCCCTACTCTGTTAAATTCTCAATGCGCCCCAAACACATATTTTTCATTTTTGTGTTTAAACTTTAGAAGCGCCTGGCAGAGGTTTACACCCGGCTAATTGATTTGGCTTTTGTAATGTTCAATTCCTCAATTATGAAATTTAAACGTAATCAAAATTTCATACATTTGAATGCGAAGAAAACAAAGGTTATGGTGTTTGAAAGAGAAGAAACCAGAACGAATGCAAGGATAATGGTCGATGATGTTATGCTAGAGCAAGTGAATGAGTTTGTATATCTTGGATGTGCTTTTAGCAGGGATGGAAGGTACACCGCTGATATAGAAAGAAGAGTGAATTTGGGGAATAGTGTGAATGGAGCGTTAGGTAAACTTCTAGGCGCTAAGAAACTCAGCCAGAAGGCCCAGCTCGCCGTACACAACGCGGTGCTGGTACCTACGCTCACGTATGGATGCGAGAGTTGGGTATGGAAGAGAGAGCATGAAAGTAGAGTAAACGCGGTCGAGATGCGAGCACTGCGCAAAATCTGCGGAGTGACGCTCGCGGACCGCGTTCATAATACCGAAGTAAGAAAGAGAGTTGGTCTGAAAGAGAGTGTCGGGGTGAAGGTAAGGAAAGGAATGCTCCGGTGGTTCGGGCATGTGGAAAGAATGCATGATGAAAGAATGACTAAACAGATATACAATGCAAAAGTGGATGGATGCAGAAGTCGTGGAAGGCCACGACACACCTTCCATGATCAAATTGATCGTGCACTAGCAGAAGGTGATGTCAGGAGCCTTAAGAACAGACGAGTGTGCATGACAAGAGTTATGAATGTCAAAGAGGCAAGTGAGGTGTGTAAGAATAAGCCTAAATGGCACTCTGTTGTTCGTGCCTACCCCGCAAGGGAACTGGCGTGAAGTTATGTATGTGTATGTATGTCAAAATTTCAGAGCGCCTCAAGCAATTATTAAAAAAAAATCACATTTGAATAATTTTAGCTCCGTTCAGTTGCATTACTTCTTAGCCAGATCTTGGTTTATTGTACTTAGATATTAATCAAGAAATACTGTACGAAATCCCCTAAGTCCTAACGCCTCAAAAACCTACTCCCAGAACTCATTACCTCTGGCGCCTTTCAGTCCTTTAGCTTGGTCGCTTTATAGTGTTTTATCGTGTATAAAAAACTTACTGTGTACACAGTTAAAAGTCCATGTAGTACATTTTGGAAAAGTGTTTTAAGTTTTACTTAAGGTTTGTCCAGATTGCTTTCCGTACTTCAACGTTTACAATTTATCATTTTAGAAATGAATGTAGACGAAAAGTTATTTTGACTATAAAATAACTTAAATACAACTCTTTATATATATTCAACGTACTCTTTGAAAACAACCGCCACTGTTTTGTCTTTAAATATTTTATGGACTGGTAACAAAAGCGTTTAAACCAAGTCTTCTGTCTTATTATTTTAAGTCATTAACTTAAAATAAATGGTTGTTATCTTCTGTGTCAAATCAAAGACATTACAATAATAATATATAATATGATTGTATAAGAGCCAAGCCGTAAACCCAAAAAAAAATGCAAATGCGATTGTACGTACAATAGACACATTTGGATCTGGAATTCTGGATTCTTCTTATGAAGAGTAAAAATAAGGAGAACCGTCTCATATGGGTGAAAAGTTGAAAAAGTGTCCAGCCAGTGAATAATAGTTCAGAAACCCTCCAAAGTGGCGCTAGCGTAGGCAAATGGTATGGTATGAATGTAGCAGTTCTTAACGAGTTAAAGTAAGTCGAGTTACAAAATTTAATCTGAAAGTATTAAATTTTCTAATTCGGCATTATTTAATTTCATAAAACTAAA
Source organism: Dendrolimus kikuchii (assembly GCA_019925095.2). Lineage (NCBI taxonomy): Eukaryota > Metazoa > Arthropoda > Insecta > Lepidoptera > Lasiocampidae > Dendrolimus > Dendrolimus kikuchii. Next base: position 6,630,240 of record CM034406.1, on the reverse strand, counting down.
ATACTCTATAACACTACTCTAATGAAAAGACTCGGGCATAACGTGTTCGTCCGAGTCAAAATTGGAATAAACAAAACATTAACAACTTTTGGCGCTTTCTATAAAACTCACCTTGATGCTAAAGTGGCGCCACTTTAACATCAGCCTAATTTAATGCATTTAGATGGATACTTCTTCATATATAGAAATGGTTCTCCTGATCTCTACTCTCCATATTTCTTCTGTAAATTTTGATTAGCGATCCACAGATCAAATTAGTGATCTATGGATCCCATAGCGTGATGGGCGCGTTCCTCTGGTATCTCACAACGCCCAAAATGCTCCGTCTGCCGTTCTACATGGCGGCCACGGTCGTTATGGTCGTGGCTAAAACGTCACTAATGACGTCATTATTTTCCATGACACAGCGCTCACAATGATCCATGTAAAGAGGTGGGCCGAAATGGGCGTTGACCACAGACCATTAATTCTCTCTATCGATTGATATTGAACAATGCGCGATTTTTTAATCAACCAAAGATATTTGTGCATTTCGTCGTTAATAACATCAACTCTCCAATAGGAGTTTTTTATAACACCCGCAAGCAAGTGGAACGAGGAAAAATCGCGGTTGTGAACATGATCGTTGTGAGTTTCTCGTGGAATGTAGCCCATAACGACCGTGGTCGCCATATGGAACGGTAGACGGAGCATTTTGGGCGTTGTGAGATACTATTGAACGCGCCCACAAACTACTATGGATATGAAATACGTAGTATCCATAGTAGTTTGTGGATATGAACGCGCTCAATTTGATCGTATCGTAAATATTTTGTTGTTGTTATTTTTTTACAAGCAAAAGTTAGAAATAAATAAAAAATAATTTTATAACTCAAATAATGGAAAAGCAAAAGGTTATACCATTTTATGAACTATGTAGATTATGCCTGGAACAGTCTGGTGCTCAGAGCATATTTGATATTATAGGATTATCATCAGATATATTTAAGTGTACAGGTGTCCAGGTAAATTATGTGTATTAGTAAAAATACCTCAGCTTTTTAATAAATAATAAATGTAGTTCTCATTCATCATCATATAGTAGTCTGCTCCTTGCAATTTAAAACTGTTTTATTCATTTAACAATCTGAACCATCGCGTGGTATTTTTATCATATGGTAAATTATTAATTCATCAATTTCATATTAATTTCACCTCGTAAAGACTTTTTGTATACTTCCCTGTGTATAAAAACCGTATAATTATAGTTTAGAAATTATATCCAAACTTTTGTAGTTATAAAAATACTAATATTGGTGTTTTGAGTTAGCCTTTTCAATTCAAGGTCCACCACAAAGCACATTAATAGGAGAAGGTTCATATGGAAATGTTTCATGATGTTAATTTAAAAAATATTTGCATATTTAATCTACAATTATGAATACATTGGAAACATTAATAATTTTTTAATAATTAAGTAACATATTTTTAAAACGAATAATTAAGTGAATATCTTGATGATTTCAGATTATTAAATCAAATCAACTGCCTGCTAAGATATGCATAAAATGTTATGAAGCAGTACAAATTGCCACACATTTTAGACTTATGGCTCAGAAAAATGAAGCCCATTTAAGATTGTTATTTCCTGATGAGACTGAAGTAACAGAACAGGTAATAACATATTTACAGGGACCAGCCATGTAACTTATAAGAACTTCTTTTCGGTGGGGTATAGTTATTCTATGTCACTATTTATTTTAATTGACATCATTAAAGTTTAATACACAATTTTATAATTTACTGATTGTCATTTTATTAGGTAAATAATTAAATACATACATACATACATACATAACTTCACGCCAGTTCCCTTGCGGGGTAGGCACGAACAACAGAGTGCCATTTTGGCTTATTCTTATACACCTCACTTGCAAATAATTAAATAATTGGATAAATATATTACAGACTATACTTTAAGCAGGATACTTGTATATATGCATGCCGAAAGGCAGAATTTGCAGAACGCAGTTGTAGTACTATTTACAGAAATTTGAAATTTAAATTTCCTTGAAGTTTAATATTAAGAGTTATGAGTAATATTAATATTTATTATTTTAATATCCTTTAATATTATTAGTTTCATATTAAGTACCTGCTTATAAAAGTATATAAAAAGTATTAGTTTATTTATATGCTGATGGTACACTACTACAAACGCAAAAACGTCTCTAAGCTAATTTATCTGTACTAAATTTTTAACACTTGTATATACCCATTTGTGTATTAACCAGTACAATGTACACTTCAAATGAGGCGAGGAGATTTGTAAGGGTTTGTACTGTGGCAGTACATTTGAAGCGATAAATAAATTGAATTGAATAGTAGTAATTTTATCTCTTGATATATTACTTATTAGCAGACCCAGTCAGCTGTGCCAGCTGTACATATATGAATATATATATTGTTCCAAATTGCAGGGACTCGAATTAAAATGCCGTTGGAATTATTATAGAGTTTATTAGAACTATACAAACATGTATAACACAGGTATAAATATAACTGAACACAACCAGTCCAAACGTAATGCACGATTCAGTAACCCGCGAAAAATCCGTCACTAAATAGATTACCAAATGTACACAAGTCTTGCTCCACTTGTGGTTATTGCTCGACTGCCTCGTCCATCAATTGAGGCATTGCTTTATACTGCACGGATGCAATATGTCTACTCGGCCGCGTGACCGAATTTCCGAGATTCACACCAGGCTAATGACTGCCATAAAAGATTAAAATAGGCTGTTTTCCTAATCACAAATTTTAAACACAAAGTAAACAAAAGAAGTTCAATTGCCGAAAAGGTAATAAAATGTGTTTCTCCAGGGCTGCAGGTGTGAATTTGCCTTTGTCGGCACTTCGGTCATAACAATATATATCATTTTAATTTGTTTAGTACCATTGAGGATATTATTCAACAGGTGTCTGGAAGTGTTTGTAGTTTTAATAGCTTCTCATTATTTTTCAGGTATATGAAAGTAGAAAAATAGTATGTAGTCCTTCAGAGGAATATGATCTAGTGATTAGTTCATCTTTAACAATGGTAAGAAATAGTTGTCAATTAATTTTTTATATTGTTATCTATAATATTATTGAATATACTAAATTATTATGAAATTGTATAAATGCTGTCTGTATATGAAAGTGCAGGTATATATCACCTTGTCAAATCTGGTTGTGTGAATGCAGATGGCTAGCAAAATTTTGAAATATTTCATTTTAAGATCAAATTAGAACCAAAATTTTCCAGTGTTGGTTTTAGATCCAGTACAGGCATCCTGATCAGTTATAAATGTAAATATGGGTTTGTTAAGGTGTTCTATCTAAATGTTCTACACACTTTGATTTGAAAACAGCAACATCTTTATCAATTGAAGCACACTGATGATATTAACACTCTTTCCCACTGTTACTTGAGACGTCACATGCAATAAGATAGTGCTTTAGCACATCCTTATAGCACAGAAATTGACCACTAGTGTATTTCAAATAGGACAGTATGGGAGAAATTACATAAATAGACATAAACATGATAATTCTAAGTATAAAATTATTTTTAAATAGTAACAGGATTAAATATACTTTTATATAATTGAAAATAATATTTATTTCATAGGAAAGTTTATGATAACACTAATAATTACGGTGTCAGTCATACCTATGTGAAATAGGCCTTAGATTTGTGATTTCCACCTTTCAGCTATAAGTATTTCATATATCATCAGATTCAGAAACATTCTTATACTATTAAATACAAATCACTTTCCAAGCATGCATGTCAAAGGTTTGATAACTACGGAGCGGGCGCGTGTGACTCAAACTCGAGGTTGTAATGCACTGATTTATTTTTAGAATAATAGGAGCCTAATGACAAACGCATCTACACACATACATAACAAGGTTGCAGTCTGGTTTTGTATGTTTAGTATTGTTTTATAAATGCATGTATTGTTTTTTACAGGGGAATGAGGAGAAATTCAAGATCTCAGTGAGAAATGACTTGTATGGGTCTTCCAATATGCTTGTTGATGACACCAACTCCTTGAGTGAAGAAACGAAGGTAGTTTGTTAAGGTCTAATATAAGTTAAGTTCTGGTTAGTTTACTCAAATGCAAAGGTTCCAGGCTCATTTTCCGGTATTTATTTGAATACATTATTTAAATTAAATTTCAATTATCGGTCTGGGTGAAACTAGGATCAGAACTAGAGTTGTATGTTCTATGTTAAACATGCATACAATTTTTATGTGTGATTTTAGTGTTTTAAAAATATAGCTAATTTCTTTGTGGTTACAATTTTTATCTTAATTCTATCATTATACATATACAAAATTAGAACATAAAAGCTAAATATTTAATAACGCGTACAGCGTGCTGATTGGTTGACAAGTTATCACTAGTGCCCCTAATGGCGAATATGTTTCTAATGCCCTAGGTATGTGGTCTTTTGGGCTAAATGTAAAATGTTTAAATCCATTTTCCTCGCAAAATGGCGACATATAGAAAATAGACGAAACTTGATTGGCAACACCCTCATTGTATATTATATAAGCCCACTTTTAATAATATTTCGCAAGCATGGTCTATCTGGCAACTTTATGAAAACCGGATATCACATATCCGGGATAACAATGTGTACCACACAATATTTTCATTGTGGCTAATTGTAAAAAAATATGTATTTTAGTTTAGAAAAACTGGCTAACTACTGAAATCACTATGCTATGTGTCCAACCTACAACATGTCACAGATATTATATTCATATTATAATAATAATCTATTTCAATTTGCTCTTACTAACTTAAATGTGTACCTACAGACACTATCATTTTTGACATTAATTATAGTTATCCAATGTATACATTGGATAATTTTGATATTATCAAATTTTAAACAAACAATTGAATAAATATAAAATTATAATTCCCGTCGAAAATGAGATGCGTGGAATGTAACGTGCATATGCCAGTTTGTTCAAGTCAAAATCGATTTTTTAGAATGTTGTTTGCTGATTACTATCATGTCTCGTCACACCCAAACAAACTTGCCTTCACATTTTTATATTAGTGGGGTATTTTGCAGGAAATGTGTTCAGAAGCCAAACGGAAAAGTTGTTGTGAAGATGACAATAAAGAGAAATTATTAAAGAAAATTAAGGTTGAGGATGAACAGGACGGCTATGTGTGTGGAGTGAGTATGAAATACTTTATAATATACTTTAAATACAACAAGTTACGAAGTTAGTTTTGAATCGTAAATTTTGAAACAAACATCTTGTAACCCGCGTTCCCAACGCACACAGCACCGGTCTCTTCTTGATTTTATAGAAGATATCAAAACTTTCAAACTATCTCTAATTAAATTATTTAAATCATATTTCTTAAATTTAAATCAATCGTAAAGGAGACGGATACGCTTTCATACATTCTTGGGCCCAGATTGTAAAAAGATGAGTTTTTAAGAATACATTTTAGATAATATTTTCTTAAGTTTTCGGTATACATAATAAAACTACGTTTTAACTGTTTTAAGCGCGGAATAACCAAAATCAGATAAAAACCGCGCTTAGAACCGTGAAAACGTAGTTTTATTGTACATTTTAGACTTAAAATCTGCACTACTTTTTATGCCGGGAATCCTGCGGAAATCTCAAGTCAAGCGTGGACGAAGTCACAGTCATATCCTAGTTTTAATATATTTATGTTTTCATCACAGGAATGTTCAAAAATGTATATGACATGGAAAAAGTTGTATCTACATCAGCGATCGCACAACAAAAACATTCCATGTCCGTTAGATTTATGCGGAAAGAAATTCACAAGTAAGTCAGACCTACAGAAACACATACGGTCGCATACGGGAGAAAAACCTTATAGGTGTGATATATGTGACAAATGTTTCTCACAAAATGGGTCGCTTAAAGCGCATAAACAGGCGGTGCATGAGAAAAAGGACAGTAAAGATACTGATGAAGAATGATAAACCAAACAAGTGAACCAAGTGGTAATCAAGAGATGACTTGCAGAAGGAAATGCATGTCAAAAGCGCTTACTTAAGGTGAAAGCATGGAAGAAGAATTGGATAGATGACAAATCTTATACTAATATATATAGCTGAAGAGTTTGTTTGTTTCCTTGAACACACTAATCTCAGGAACTTATTGGTCTCATTTGAAAAATTCTTTCAGTTTTATCGAGGAAGGCTATAGGCTATATATCATCATGCTAAGATCAATAGGAGCGGAGCACCAATGAAGAATGTTTCAAAATCGGTTTTTTTTTTAACTATTTCACGCGGACGAAGTCGCAGGCAGAAGGTAGTATTACAATAAATTCAAAAGTTATTTTAATATAACAGTGCGGGCGCATTCTTACTTTTAATATCATCATCATTATTCTAGCTTTAAATCCCGGTTGTGTTCTGAGCGTCTGCCTCGAACCTCGGGGTCCGACTTTCCCTCTCCACTTCGCGCGATCTTCAGCATCCCTAATTGTGAAATAATTTGTATACATGTTATCCCTTACGATAAAGTGAGCATTTCTTTAGCAACCCGTTCTATCGAGACCTGACGGAGGCGGCTTGGCCTAGAACTTTTCCTCACGTAACTAGCCGGTTTTTGTAATACGTGGCAGTACATACGTAGTCGACATTCTTACACTTTGTCCACTATGTCATGAATGACACTTTTAGTTATGATACAAATAATTTTTATGTCTGTTTAAATAATCACTAATACACCATTGTTCATTCGTTCAAGATATGACGTCATAACTTGCTAATCTCGTACAAAATCTAAGAGGTTACGGAGTTTTGTAAGACGATTAAAAGTGTCTCAATTAACTTGACTGTCAACTAATCCATTGGGAGACACACATTACAATTTTTAAAATATCGCGATAGTAATAATTTCTATTACTGTTTAGTTTCCTTTTACTAGTACAAAGTTGAAAATGACGTGATAACTTTGTAAACTCGTACAAAATGAATGAGGCTACAACGTATTGTATGATGAAAAGCGTATTTGACTGTTCACTACCTAACAATAGAATTAAACTCTAAATAAAGCCCCTAAATATTCTATTCTATTTTGAAATAGAAAAACCAAGTGCCGTTTTATTTAATTAAATTTAATACCCGGGCCACTCTATTACGTTAAGCAATATTATTTTTCTTCCATGTTGAACGTAAGCTGTGATAATGAAACTAGCCGTCCACCAGTTCTACCTATAATTTGTGCTGCATTCGAGTAATTTAAGTTTGAGTGCTGAATTAATATGGATTAATATTAGAATAATCGTAAAAGGAAAAAAAATTAAAAAGTTATGCGGTTTTTATATATAGTTTTTACTTTTTACTTCTGTAAAGTACTTTGAGACTTGTACCATCGATATTCTTATTGTTGTACTGCTTAGCAGATGAATTGATTTGCATTAATTTTGTCATTTTTCTGATGCAAAAGCTAAAAATTATTTATATGAAGTCATTTTTGGCCTATTGCTTAAAGAGTCGTCTTTAGAAGTATCTGTAAGTTTGAGCTGCTGTCGGAAAGAAATACCTACTTATAAGTATGTGCTGTAGGTGTTCCGTTGGCACATAGGTATGTTTATGAGAGCTTATGATACTAGTGCAGTTATTTTAATGCAGGGTAATTGAAAAAAACTCTTACGTAAAATTTATAGATACCCACATAATACAAATTACAATTACATTATATGGAAAATCTGTATATATAAAAATCAATTGCTGTTCGTCTAAAACTCGAGAACCGCTGGACTAAATTTGGCTAATTTTGGTTTTGAATTGTTTGTGGAAGTCCAGGGAAGGTTTAAAAGGTGAGTAAATATGAAAAAAAAACGCTTGGAATATAGTAAAAAGAACAATTTCGCTTTCCCGTTCCGTCGTTTAGAAATCAATTAAATTTAAAAGTCGTGTTCAAAAATCAAATTAAATTTAAAAGTGAAGCTTTTTTCATTTTTTTGGCTTTGAATGTCAAACGTTTGATGTTCGTTCCGGTTAAGTTTTGACCACATTTTTTACTAAATGAAACATTCTGCAATTATCATTCAGCTTTTTTATTTATTGATTCTGAGGCGGTACGAAGTTTGCCGGGTCAGCTAGTTTTAAATAAAAGTGGGGCAAATCATGTTTGAATAAACTGTATACATCATGTGTTTATTTCTATTCCAATAAAACATGTTACATTACGTACATTTTATATGTTTATTTACATCAATCTCTTAATGTGATTGAATACTGATTTCGTACATATTATACAAGTGAATTTTAATGAGCCTTCAGGACCAAATCCTGAACTATACGAAGTAGCGATACTCAAAGGAGTCTCTTCTCTTTTAATTTTCTTACGTTAATCAAACTTCACCTCAGTTTATTCAATATGGAAATATGAACATTATTTTATTTTTAATAGGTATTTATACATTAATATTCGAAGGGCATGTAATTTTACTCCTATCAATCAAATCAGTCAATAAGTAAAAATTGATTGCGTTCAAATGAGGTGCGGCCAAATGACCTTGACGATTACTTAATGTATTAACTACTTGAAAAATTCACCTGTATATACATACTTGATTGATTTCATCAAATAAACTTTTGCTTTATATTTAAAATGAATTTTATTTCATATTGTAATAGTAATATGGAGAATAAAGTTATGGGAGGGCCATCTTGTGGGGGTTAAACTTAAAGTGTGAAATGGTGAGCATAAATAATAGTTCATATATCGACCAGAATGGCGCTAGTGTGCGCAAAGGCAATATACATCTGCTAACTTCAGACTGTCTATAAGCATCTGCGCAACGCATAAGTGCATCTAAAGGATAGCTTGTGTATGTATCATATGTATTGTGTGTTCAATTATTTCTATTTATAATTGTAAGTTAATTTTATTTATTGCAATAGGATATGCCTGCAACTTAGTCCACGCTCGACTTGAAATTCCCGCAACATAAACTGCCGCATCATTCTAAAAAGGATGTAAACTACAGTTTAGTAAAACAGTGTTGGAATAAGCAAATTTTACCAAACTCTTTTCAACCGTGCATTTACATCATTCCCATTAAACTTCCAGCGGGATTTCCAGGATAAACAGTAGCGCAGATTTAAGTCTAAGAATTTGCTGCTGCAACGAAAACCGCATTGAAATCGGCCCACTAGTTTTTACGTGAATCCCGAACAAATAGACTAAAGAATATGTGTGTTCTCCATCGTTTATATAATCTATTCCAGTTGTTTTTTAATAGCTTCAATGTACAGACAGACACGGCATGTTTAGAATTGTATAGTATTATAGATTATAACTGGCACGTTTTCCTGAAATATATAAAGGCTTAGCTTACTCAATCACAGAGGCCGTCTGAGCATTAGAAACGGACGAGATGGAGTAAAGTGCATAGATAATACTATGTGAGGAGTGCTGAGATGTTGTGAGAGTGACCTCTAGCTAGAGTAGCGCCACCAATGTACATGACTCACAGAACATCACTATTACGTCACCCGCAACAATAAAGTACGACAATTATGTCATTTGTTTCATGTGGGCTTTACTGTCAAGAAATATATAACTTAGACGTGAAACGTCAAAAGTAAAATAAACGCTTGGAAACAGTATAATATAATAAAGTATGTAATCGTTGATGCGTTATTTTTAACGCTATGGGTAGATACGCCTTTGGTCAGTCACTAACACCAACGTAGGTAGAACAGGGGAAACATACGCAATAGTTGTTCGGCATTATATAAATGCTTATCTGCGTTAGATTTATCTTATACTAATATAAAAAGCTGAAGAGTTGAGTAAGAGTGTTTTGACGCGCTAATCATCTCGGGAACTACTGGTCTGATTTGAAAAATTCTTTCAATGTTAGATAGCCCATTTATCGAGGAAGGCTATAGGCTATATATCATCATGTTAACACCAATAGGAGCGGAGCACCATCGAAGAATGTTTCAAAATCGGGGTTTTTTTTAAACTATTCCACGCGGACGAAGTCGCGGGCAGAAGCTAGTCTACGGTAATAAATCGGTTTATGTTTGAAGTGGAAAGTCCTAATAAAAGTACACAAAACAAAGGTATTCACAAAAGTATATTTAAATTTTAATTAAATTTAAAACAGCTCCAAGAGTCATTAACAAAGTAACAATAATGTCCATAATATGATTACACAGTAACTTAAAACTATTGCCGCTTTGCTATTGTACTAAGTTACCAAAATAACGAATATATATTTTGCTTAAAAGGACAGATTACGAAGAATGATGATCACAGTGCTTTAAATGAGTTGCCATGATGATTCATTCCATTTTGTTTGTCAAGTCCTAAGATGTTTTTAAATATTATATGTCGCTGGTTAAGCCCATATTAAACAGTTCATTTCTGTTTTGGATGAATCAACCAAAGTTATCCATATTAACATTTACATGAATCATTCAATGTGACATCGAGCTGTGCAGTTTTATTTTCTAAGAATGTATAATATTACTTCAAAATGAACAACAACATTTTGAGTAAAAATTATGTATTTATTGAAAATTTTTAACTATGTAGTGAAATGTGACCTTTCGAGTTATCAGAACAACTCCGTTGATTGGCGTCAACTCTAACACCTGCAATTTGTCTGAGGTATACTGAAGACTTAATACTGACGACAAGTTGACCGTATAGATTAAGTTCCTCTGCTTGCCATTGTGGCGAATAAAGCAACAACAACATTGTACGCGTATTGAGAACCAATGACAATAGAACAATTTCATAACTTTTATATAAGAAAAATTTGTAAGTTTTTTAATTTAATTAATGAGACGTGCGAGCATCATTAACGAAAACGCAACATATTCCAAAAAAAAGTGAAATATTCAAATATAATATATAAAATTCTCGTGTCGCGGTGTTAGTTACCAAACTCCTCTGAAACGGCTGAACCATTTTATATGAAATTTTGTGTGCATATCGGGTAGGTCTGACAATCGGCCAATATCTATTTTTTTTATACCCCTAAATGATAAGGGTGACCCAACCCTATTTTTTTTTGACAAAATTTATTAAATTATTTTTTTTTTATGATTCGGCATTAAAAAATACATACAACCCTAAATTTTTACCTTTCTACCACCAACTCTTATTTTTCAATAGGGATATTAGTACTTTAATAATGCTGCAATCGGGTTCTAGATTTTTATTTTTTAAGGGCAGGGCAGCGTCTTGCCGGGTACAGCTAGTTATGTCTATAGTTATAAATAGGCCACATTATTTGACTTGAAATGACCATCAATTAAAATATTTTTGATTTCTTTCATACACAAATATATTATTTATTGCTTCGATACCTAATACTCGTAAACTAAATAGATACATGTTACACATAGCAAAGTGGCATAAATTATTCCCTTACTATAAAAGTATCACACGGTGAGTGAAATGAAATGAATTCAGTGGAATGCGTACAACAAGAGGAGGAAAGTGCACACGGCTACCACGAGGCCGATGACGAGCGAGTCGCGACGTTTGCGGGCGTTTATTCTATACATCAGGCTGTTCAACATTGGGAATCTGCAAAATTAAAAAAGAAAATAATTATGATATTTATGCTGTAATGTGTCTATGTGTTTGTTTGGTTTACCGGGCTTTAACTGACAATGGATTGATTTGAATATTTGATTGACATTATAACCTCTAGATATTATACTCGCCAACTGACGCCAATCGATAATGCCGCAGCGCATCAGTTATTATTAGAGGTACCTACGAAATTTTCGTATTTACGAAATAGATGCGAAAATTTTGATATAAATGCGAATATGAAAAAAATGGGTATTTTCCGAGAAATAAACAATAACAATACTGTAGATGATTTTGATATGAGAGGATTTAAAATCACTTGAACGCCACCGCCAAGGTTATTTTGATGAAAAAACATCACGTTTACTCAATGAGTACGAAGTAATTGATGCAACACTAACAGAAATGCTAATAAAAGCATTACAGAGCGTCTGGAGTCCAACCAACAGTGTAGACACAGAAAGGTTCTTGAGCATGTATAATGTCGTCGTTACAGACCGAAGAACAGTTCTTAAGGAGTCGAATGTGGAAATTGCAACTATGTTAGCATTTAATTAATGTTAATTTAGTGTTTCTTTAGAAAATATACGATTTCTTTGTTATTACGATAGTTACTTTAAAAAATGCGAAATTGTTGCAAAATTTCCTTATCATTAAAAAAATAATGCGAAATACGTGTTTTTTATTTGCGAAAATTCCGTACCTCTAGTTATTATGTATAACGCCATGACATTTGATATACATCAATATTTGAATAGGGAAAAGATTTTCGGGTCATCCATATTGTTTAAAATATTTTTACGCCATCTATTAATATTGAAAAAACAATAAAAAGACTCGTATTTAACACCTGTATTCTGCAATGCACATGTCATAATTGAACATTACTCACCTATTAGCAATGTCATTAAACCTAGTTTGCATTCGTTTGAATGTCTGCCGCTGTGCTGTTAGGTGGTCTCTCGCCTCCATCGCTATGTTTATCTGCTCATCCACCAACACATGGGAACTAAAATGGAGATAATTTAAAATTCTTAGTTACATTCAGAGGTCTTGTGTAATTGATGAAAACATAAATAATTATTTACTTTGTTATTATTTGACGCGAATTATACAAATGTGAACTTAATAAAAGAGGATACCATAGAGAATGATATTTTTTAATGACAATTTGTTATAAAACCTCAATTAAAAATATACATTGAAATTAAAAAGAATTTTCGTTATAAGTATTTGAAACTGTTTTCGTGATTTTTCTGATTTTTATACCCTAAATTATAAAAGTTAGAGGGCGACACGTTTTTTAGAGCTGTAAGACAATGTCTTCCCATGTACCTAATAGCTTAAACAAAGCCTTTACAGAAAAGCATTTTATAATGGTTTTCGAAACTTTTCTACTGACAGACACCTCTGGCAATGTATGCTGATTTTTTTCAAACCACACTAATGTAGCTGGTCATCAATATTTTCTATTAAGTTGATTCCTGTATCAACGTAATAGAAAACATTGATAATTGTAATGGTTTGGACATTTGCATCAGTAGTTAGTTGTTGGAGTGCAGGGATTTTTAGAGATTCTTGCAGTAATAGTGCTTGGATGCTGATCCCTGGAGTTGGCAGCACAACTTGTGGTAGTTGAAATTGTATGCTATGACCATTAGCAACTCACCCACAAAACAATTGAAGACCCCGGGGAAAAAGACGAACTTGTCAAGCAACATTGATTTTGAGGAAGCCCACAAGTTTCACAATAAAACAAAAATATGAGTTGACTCACTTATAAATCAAAATCAGTTTTTCCTGTTAAATCTGTTAACAGGAAAAAGTGACAGATTATGTCACTGACAAACCTGTTATTTTCCCTGGACTTGTAAGTATGCTAAGCTACTTTTTCCCTGCATGTGATTTTTAAAACGTCAAGAACTCTTAAGATTAATTTGTGTTTTACCCTGTCTGGTTTAGTATCGTATAGTACCAGCAATTCTCTACAAAACCGCATTCACAGATTACTTTCGAAAACAAGTGTCAAGTTCGTCTTTTTCCCTGGAGTTTTCAATTGTGGGCGTTATTTATATTAAAATAGCCTATGCAGGCCGAAGCATCAGAAAAACGCTGTTGAAGTCAAACCGTACATATACAATCTGTCTACAATACCTGTGAAGATGGTTGGCTTCCTTAGAGTACTGGTCTCTGCGGCTGAGGCCTGCGGCGGGCGGGGTGGGGCTGCCGCCGCGGAGCAGCTCCTCCCTTTCGCGGCGGGCACTCACTCGCGCTGATGTCTTTGAAAACTCTTGTTGATAATCCTGCAATAAGATTATAACCTATTAACATTATAGACTAGCTGTGCCCATCAGATTATTCACTCGGAAGTATATATTTTATGTATCTATCCTGCAAGATATTGTAATATAAATGAAAAGCTATCTTATACTAATATATAAAGCTGAAGAGTTAGTTTGTTTGTTTGCTTGAACGCGGCAATTTCAGGAACAACCGGTGTGGTTTGAAAAATTCTTTCAGTGTTAGATAGCTAATTTATCGAGGAAGGCTATAGGCTATATATAATCACGCTAAGACCCGATAGGCGCGGAGCATCGATGAAGAATGTTTCAAAATGGGGGGTTTTTTTAACTTGCTTTTTTTTAACTATTCCACGCGGACGAAGTCGCAGGCAGAAGCTAGCAATATTGTAAAATTCTAAACATGCCGTGTCTGAACGTTGAAGCTATTTAAAAAAAATTGGACTACACTATACACAGTCTGGCCATAAATACTGTTACAATTAAAAAGAAACAAAATATTACATTTGAATTTGGAATCTGTAATTTTTATATGATTGTTCATTGTGTTTTCTCATTTTGGCGCCAATACATTGTGCAACATTTTGCGATATTAAAATGGAGTGGGGCGATAAAGAGAACCGAATCGCTGTGATTGCATTACACAAAGTAGGTATGGAGCCAAATGCAATTTTTAAAACTCTCCATATGCTTGGTATTAGTCAAATGTTTGTGTACCGGGCTAATAATAGGTACAATGAGACCTCTGTTTGTGACGGAAAAACATCTGGCCGTCCACGTAGTGTTCGTACGAAAAAGGTGGTCAAAGCAGTAAGGGAAAAAATTCGAAGAAATCCTGTCCGAAAGCAAAAAGTTTTATCTCGGGAGATGAAGATATCACCTAGAACCATGTCGCGTATTTTAAAAAATGACTTAGGACTTGCAGCCTATAAGAGATGCACTGGTCATTTCTTAACTTATAATTTAAAAAAGAATAGGGTGGTAAAATCGAAACAACTACTGAAGTAGTACGCAAAGGGAGGTCACAGAAAAAATTTGTTTACGGATGAGAAAATTTTTACAATTGAGCAACATTTTAACAAACAAAATGACCGTATTTATGCTCAAAGCTCTAAGGAAGCTTCTCAATCAATTGACAGAGTACAACGTGGGCATTACCCGTCTTCAGTGATGGTTTGGTGGGGTGTTAGCTATGAAGCAGTGACTGAGCCATATTTTTGTGAAAAAGGTATCAAAACATCGGCACAAGTGTATCAAGATACCATTCTTGAGAAGGTAGTTAAGCCCCTTAACAACACCATGTTCAATAACCAAGAATGGTCCTTCCAACAAGACTCGGCGCCGGGTCATAAAGCTCGGTCCACGAAGAAAGTTTCGAACTTCATCAGAGCTGAAGACGGGCCGTCATCTAGTCCCGGTCTTAATCCACTGGATTATGATTTATGGTCAGTTTTAGAGAGTATGGCTTGCTCTAAACGCCATGATAATTTGGAGTCCCTAAATTAGTTTATTCCGACACAGTTTTCACTAAAACAATAGCTTACATTTTTTTTAATACTTTGTGTCCCGGGAATCTCGCGGGAATTTTAAGTCAAGCGTGGACGAAGTCGCGGGTATATCCTAGTTCAAGATAAAATTCGTTTACAATCCCCAACTTTTTTCCCTATCTGCCATCAGCCAGAAGCTATCATCAGATTTGGGATCCTTTCAGTGACATTTTGACATTGGCATATTGCATTCACTTAGGTCAGCTTATATCCATTATCTAAAAAGTTACTAAATATGTCCTTCACAAACAGTACACATAGTATTTGGTATCAATGAGTTGTGCAGATAGTGGATTTTTATGCTCAAGCCTCTGTTTACAGGTCACAAGTGATCTTTGCTATGTCCTCTTTTATTGTAGGCATTTCAAGGTAATCATGTACTATTGTGTTATTAGTATACCATGCACAGTTAAGTGTCATCAAAGATTTATTTTAAAAGTGCTGGAGTTCTATGTTTGAAGGACTCATGGAGGCCCAAAACTCAATGCCATATGACCACATAGGTTTAACAATGGCTAATAATCCCTAAGATGTACATTGAAATCCATTATGGCATTTCAGAACCTATTCAAGTTAAAGTTTCAGACAGACATATAGACAAAAATCGAAAAAAAAACCAGTCTTATAATTAGCCAAACATAATTAGCAGTTTTTAATTAAATATTGGCATTTATGTTGAAAGCATGCACCACTCAGGCAGTTTTGTAAACCTGATGTGCACATAACTGTCATATGCTGATAGCGAACGAAAACAGTGAGAAAAAATCTGCATAGTGAACCTACCAATGTATAAAATCAGCTAAATTGTTTTAGACCAAAGTGGCAGTTTCATTGTCTGTTCCATTTGGATACAAAAGCTTATTTTATTTTATATTCTCTGTTTCAACCATGTATATGAATGGATTTTCATGTAATAGAGAATAAAAGATTGCTCAGTGTATTAATTAATAAACAAAAACAGAAATTCAAATATGATTTAATTATTTTTATGATAAACTTACCATAAGTATTTCTCTGTGCCTCTTAATAGTGTGCATTGTCCCTGCTCCAGTTGGCGCCATATCAGCCATTTTGTCATTGATTGCTGACAACTGATATCAGAAGAACAGTTTAATAAAAACTTTTATAAATTACACAAATATGTTATTTAATGAAATGATAATAATATAAACTGATAATGTTAAATTTGAAAAAGCAATTAGCGTGCCAGTATTAATGACTAAAATATGCTTCTTAGAAAAGATATAGCAGTTTTGTGTCAAAGTTTCTTGTACACTCTTTAGATATTATATTGTTATGAAATTTATATAATGTATATATATATATATATATATATATATATATATATATATATATATATATATATATATATATGTATACACACATATATATACATATATATATATCTAAAGCAGTGAACTCCTTGGAGCGAGTTTTTGAATGGGGACAACAAAATCGTGAACATTTTAACCCCACGAAAAAACAAGTCTGCATTTTTAACCAAAAAAACCCCCACTTGTTAATGCACCACAGTTCCAAGTAACAACCTTGACCATGGATCCTTGGGGTCGATATTAACAGATTATTCTCATGAATTTTAATTTGCCATAATAATTAGAAACCTTTTTTCTACACTCAACAACAGTTTTACTTGTTAGAAATAAGTCATACATTCCTAAATACATATCACAATTTAATTGGTATTAAATTCACCTCCCACATCTCTATAATCAATCCAAAAAAATTACCTTGTTCAAAAGTTGTTGCAGCTCCATGGACATTGTGTCAAACATGTCATCACTGTTTAAAAGTGGAACACTTTCCATACTAAGACCAGAAGAACTGGAACTAACACCCAATTTGCTGAATGCCACCAATTTCACGTCTATATCATTCTCCAGCAATCGGGCTTGCTTTCTTAGCTCTACAAACGCACAACATTAAAAATACTTCTTTAAAATTGGGCGAAGCATAAATTGTTATTATGAAGGGAATTATTTATCGGAGGGACAGTATACAAAAGAATTCATATACGGTGGATTTTGGATTAAAAACCCAAAAAACAACATAAGAAACATGTAAACACCGGTGGTCTTCATCAAAAGAGTAATAAGATTTACCTTCCCATGATGAGCCTGTTATTGCAGACATATTTTTCGTTTTTGTGTTCCAGATTTAAGTTTATATTACTGTAAATAAGTTTTATGTACAAAAACTTCACATGTAAGTCGCAACTCGCTTGATTTGATTGCTTCACAATTTATCAATTCACAAAGCAAAAACATTCTATTGTCCAGTTGTCCAGTGTCCTTGTTGAAATGTCGACTTGTCGCTAATTGTCAATTGTCACTGTCAACTGTCATATTAAACTGAAGGATTTCGTAGAAGCAAAGATCAATTACTTTTTATAGTTTAACTACGAAACCCTAAAAATGTAGTATATAGGTTGGACAATCCTCAAAAAAGGAATTTATATTGTAGTGATGATAATTAAATTTTAATCAACTGCTATGACATGATAAATACTACCTTTGGGTTATTTAAATTTAATTTAAAACATTAAATAACGTAAAAATTAACTAGATATTTGCATATCATAAAAAGAGCAAGATTTCGCGCTGGAAGTTGTATAATAAAAATGGGGGTTGGGTTACCCTAAAAAGCGCTATATCTAGCTCTGAAAGCGAAATGAGCGAGAAAGTGTCAGCCCTGATGAGGCTGCGCTGGGGAAGTCCCGTAAACGAGATAGCGAGCGATAGAGTGAGCGAGAATTCCGAGGATATCCCTCGTCCTTCGACGACCTCGTCCCTCTAACACCTAAAATCGGCTTTCTGCGCATCGGAAATTGTGATGCTCCGAACCGCCATAAAGTTTGCATCGAACTATACTCATCTGCGATCCGTAACCGTTGCAGTTACTGTAACCAAAAATCATAGTGTGGGCGTTATTCGCGATCGCCCCGCAACGAGTCAATATCGGTTTTTGCCGTAAATCAGAGACCGCATCAATCGGCATCGTCAGACACCGGGAAAATTTCGCGAAAAAGGGCGCTCGCAAGATACGTCCACCATAGAACCTCCTTACTGTATCCGTTTGGCTCGCAGATGAGTATGCGGCCAAATACGGCTCGATGGGCGTCGCGAGCAAAAATCGTTTCACACATCAAACTAGAGCACTATGCGGTTACAGTTACAGCACCTACAGCTCGCTGATGTCATGATTTCAAAGACTCACTTGTATTCGCGAGAAAAGATCATTTTCGGCATCCACATTAGAGCATGTTACAGTGCCCGCTCGGTTACTACGGCTCGTAGATGCGTACGCGGCTTAAAAAAACGTCTTACAATCATATAAAGTATTGCGTCAGCGATTTAGTTCTTTTCCACATCGCATTTCTTTTAACTGTTTCATCATCTTCCTAGAGTTATTTAAATCTTGGTTGCTTTCAGACCGTCACTGCGAAGCTTAGGGTCCGCTTTTCTAAAAAATGTATGCACTTCCTACGGTCTTCAGCATCCCTTTTTGTGGGGCCGTTGGTACGCATCATATAATATCATCATAGACCCCGACGCCGAGCCACGTCGTCTAGCATCATGCATGTCTTGGGTCAATACTCTTCTAACTGGAGTTAGATAGGTCGAATAGTGTCTTATCAACGCGGCAGACTCTTGCAGTTTATTTGCTACCATACCTACGAACTTTGCCACGAACATAAAAACTGCTGTGGATGTAAGAGTTTCTAATGCGGTTTTTGTTTCGCGTGATTCTAATCACATACATTTCATACATCACACGATTTTTATAATTATTTAATAATGAGATTGAAAATGTCTAAACAACTATTTCTTCTATTTTTCTCAGAAAGTACGATTTTAGATAGTTGATTAAAAATAAAGTTAGTATCTAGGCAGTCTGTTAAGAGCTACAAAGTTAGGTGTATGTAGTGAAATCGTAAAAGAAACGAAGATTAGGGGTATTTAGATGCCATACCTACATTACCAAGGGATTGAAATTATTTTCATTGTAGACCGTCCTGTGCGGTACCTTTTCGTAGTCAATATAATAAAAAAAAATAATGTGATGTTTCTACATGACTTTTTAATGAAGCTAGTAGTAAGTAGAAAGCAAGATTTTGAGCTCCTAATATCGTGTAGGTAAATTGTGTCCTCGCACCATGGAAGTAATAAGTACTACGTACAACGTAGTACTTATTACTTCCATGCCTCGCACTAATTTAAAAAGAAATCAAGGTAGCAAGATTATAAAAATGCCTGCTTTCAACGAAAATTGGCTTGAACAATGTACGATAAGTAGTTTTTAAAAAATAGGGTATTTTCGAATTTTTAAGATTCCGCAGCCAATAAACGCAAACAGGCTACGCAACGGTTGATACCTCTACGCAACCCTTCGTTGTGTCCGGATTACCAAGCACTCACCCAATTTGCATTTTTAATTTAAAGCAAGCAAGTAATATTTAGGACATTCTTCAACAGAGCCTAATCAAACCTATTATTTCATTCAGCGCATTGTCATATTGTCGTCTTTGTTAGACATACTGCCATTCAGGATGTACGAAAGAGATAAATTCTATAGTTAAAAACTGTATTTCGTATAATTACGAGTCTTTTTATTAACATTCGCATATTTGCAATAATGAAATCAAAGAAGGCTATCACAGGAAAACTTGAAGTAAATATTTTTTTGTAGATAATAAAATGTAAAATAGTATTCGACGATGAACTTTCGTTTATCGTCGATTGCAATGATCAGGATTCATTATGATTAACGAATTTATACCTTCGCTGCTTAAACATTAGAGCCATCTCAAAGGCATATTGTATGTTATGTCAAGGTTTTGATTTTATTGAACACATTATGTAGTTGTCTCTTTCATACATATGGAAGTAATTGTACTATCATAACTAGCTTGTTCACTCACGCTCCCCCACCCTCACAACAGTTTGTCAGCTTGTCTTTCCTTCCTTTCTTTGGAATTTGGTTTCGTAAGTGAGCAGTGCGGATCGTGTTTTATTGTTCTATTTAAATTTACGTCAAAAATGTGTTTTCGAATAATGTGAAAATGTTTATATCACAGTTAAATTGTTTAGAGCTTATTAATATGTCCCCACATCATTTAATTCTGTAATCGTTTTCAAGAACAACAAGGACAAATACGGCTCAATAGTGCAGTCCAAAATGGCTGCTGTTAATAAAACGCAGAATTTAAAGTTTGACAAAATATGTCGAGCTTGCTTGCAGATCAAAAAAGACATGAGACCTCTTTTTGAGCAACTCACGGCAACGATGCTGATGGGAATATCAAAAGTAAAGGTGAGATGACAAATTGCTTAGATATTTTGGGAATGTATTTTCGTCTCTTTTGCACTCGTGACAGATAGATATTGACTCGTCAGCAGCGATCGCCCTTAACATCGCGTCATCTTTGTTTAGAAGTCATTGAATATGAACAATTTCGAAATTCCTGAGTAGCTTGCAAATTCTCGAAAATTGAGCGAGAAATGTCTTTCTGTCTCTGTTCTGCATACGCAATGTTACGCAGTGATTCAAGTGTGTACAAAATTATAGGGTGTTGTGAGTGACCAGGATAGCTATCAAATATACTTACGTTGAAATGATTGTTGATTTTGGGGATGGTAGGTAAAGGAAATATGTAGTCGCTTTTGGCGCGATACGTCTGTACGGTGGGTATTTTCGAAGTACCCATATTAAGGTCCAGGTAGGTAGTTACTGCAACCAAATAAATGTAATATCTATTTTTAGATCCTACTTACATTATATAAGGTTTACTATTTTAGCAGCACCTATCCTGCTTGACCTAAAATCAATGGTGCTTGCTACGTTATGTGTTAGTAGCACACAAATTTCCCGTAAAATTATGTAGGCTCGGTCTAAACTTTTATTTCGTCTAAGGGAATATTATGCAAAATAATAGTTAAATAAAAACTTTAATGCTCAATTTCTCCGAATTACAATTGCATCACGGCCCTTTCATCTGCTCATGTCTTCAGCTTCTACCCATAAAAATAACAGCAGGTCTCGCGCCACATAAGCAAAAACTTGAAGAACTCTTGTAAATGATCACATTCTATAATACTTTTTAATATTATGAATGAAATAATTAACTTTGATCAGCTAACTTTGAAATCAGTATTAATAATATTAAAATAATAAATATTCGCCTTTTAAAAAATGGTCTTTGGATCCCATTGCCATTGGTCGGGGTAATAAGAGCCAAATTACGGGGCAATAAGATTCATCGGGGCAATGGAAGTCAAAGCATGAAAAAGTATACAACACAACAGTGGTCATACATAATAAGGAGCCTGAGACTGTTGATTAATAATATATATTTAAATCACCGTCAAACACACGCAAAATAACTGCAATCTCCAGTAAATTATTTGCACATGATCTCGCGTAACCGAACTCTGTATAGCTACATCGATTTGAATCTCTTATTGATAATCTAGAAACCTATTGACTATAATTATTGGATGTTGTGGTATTTATGTCGTAATGGTCACCATCGTTAAATATTTTTTTATTAACTCCACTTATACCAGCCGTGCTGTGCTTAATCACGTATAACTTTGTCAATTAAAAGTCCTTTGCTATATGCTATGCTATATCATTTTTGAAAAAGATCATCATCATTTACTCTCATAACAGCAAGGTGTAGTAAATATAGACTCCATTGATACTTTTCCGTAGTCTTTAAACATATTCGCGGCTTCTGAAAATAATTTATGTGTAGAATACGTTACTCTGACTCTTATTACCCCAGGCATTTGACTCCTAATACCCCAAACATAGGTTTTTGATTTACTATAGTATTGTCGAAGTACAAGTGATTGTTATTATTATTTAATTTGGTCATCGCATCATCTAATGACTATTTGACAGATTAAATTAAGACGCCCTAAACGAATAATACAAATAATAATAGTGTCACGCCACATTTACATTAAATTTGTCAAGGGGCTTTACGTGTTGGCCTTCCCATGGCCCCACGCAAGCCCTCCAAATGTCCGGGCCATTTTTATGGCCCGTGGTCTCGAAATAAAATATTTACATTTTGCTCTTGAATATTATCAAAAATTGGGTCACTTGCCCAAAAAACTAACTTGCTTATCTACTTGGGGGTTTTAATAAGAAAACTAATCCGCAAAACGATGGAATTGGCGTAACTACTCCTTTAACATACATCTACACTAAATCATTATAAAACATGATCTAACGTGTTCAAATACTTCTAAGATAGAGTGGTTCTTATTAGGTACTCCATGTCTCTGATTGCACCGTGTTCCTCTAAGGCGAGTTATTTTATGGAAGTATGGTTTCTCGTAGGTGGCCGTTGGCGACGGGCTTCCAGCGCAGTTGTGCCTGCAGTGCGTGCACCAGATATCCCGGTGCCACGCATTCAAAGAGCTGGTTGAGAGGAACGACATCACGCTGAGAGAATATGCCGCTCGGGTCGCTGAAGAGGAACATAAGAGAAAACTGGCTGAGGTTTTTATAAATTGCTATCTCAAATACCACGGTATGGCTGACACATCTCATAGGACGTAACTTGTAGCAATATTGCCGTCTGCCGATGAGAATCCCTCCTGCTTCCTACAACCGCGACCCGCGGTCGTCTAGTTCTTAGTACTGCTTAGACAAGCCCCGGTCCCAGTCGTAGGAAGCGGGAGGGTGATCATCGGCAAACTTGCGCACGACTGATAGACCTATCTATGAATTAGATACAAATTTTAATTATATAAAATAAATTAATAGTTTTTGCTTTATAATTAAATTCACGATGCTTTCCTCTTTATTTACTTACGTAATTTCTATGTGTAATAACATTTTATTATTTACCTGGCGTTTTAAAGTTACGTACTCTAGTATACCCTTAGTACGTACTTTTAGGAGTTAGCGGATGTATAGACAGACAGGCAGACGTGGAAATCGACTTTGTTTTATACTTGTAAAAATTTGATAAAAAATGCGTGCTGGGACACATAGTAGAAGTGAAACTTCAACGGACAAGTGGAAAAACGAATCGCAACAAAATGTTAACTTGAAGTTTTACGGGAAGGTTTTCAAATTGGACAAGTACATTAACAATCTGCCCGTAAAACTTCAAGTTAAAACTTTGTTGCGATTGATTTTTCCACTTGTCTGTTGAACTTTCACTTCTACTATGTGTCCCAGCACACATTTTGATTTTTCGCAGGTTTATTGCAAATTATGATTTACTTAGGTTAGGTACATTTTAATTAATGCATTTTTTATTTAAACATATTTTATTTTATCAACCAAAAAACCTGAATTCGATTCGGAACCAATAACAACATCGATAGTCTACTCTAACATTATGCCGCCTCTCACCATGTTTAGTCTAAATTTATGCCGCCCTTCTACGCGGCCGTAACGCTTTTTCGTGACAGAAAAATCCTAAGTTCCCGTCTATAAAGAAGTTTCATTTCAAAATTGTACAAACAGAACCTGCACAAGCATGTAGATAGTAGTATAAATTAAATTATTCTTCCTTTATATTCACAGAAGGAGAACATCATGAATCTGAATTGTTCTGAGACGCCGTATATGCAGTACATGGAGGTGCCTCTAGCGAACCCCAACCAGATCCTCGAAGGGTTTTTCACGACGGAACAGCCGCAAGACATTACAGAGGAACAGGCTAAGACTAATTTCGATGAACATCAGGTACTTATATTACAACCTAGGCGCCGACAAAGACATAAATTCCACGTACAAATCTGTAAAAGCGCATTTTATTACTTGTCGGCATTTGAACTAATTGTAATCCTTTTATGATCGTCTTATTTTGTTCACTTATTTATTGGCATACGTTTCTAATTATTGTTGAGCATAGCCTATTGTCCTCACTCGTTAGCATCATTAGCCGGGTGTTGCGGATTTTTTTTGCATTTTTGAAGTATAAAACGACGGCTTGATGGAGAGAAGAGGCAGTTGAGCGACGACTACGACACGGGCGTGACGTGTGTACATTCAGGAATCTAATAGTGACGGACTTTTATTGAATTAGGACCTTCTGCATTACGTTTGGATTTGTAGTGTTCGGTTATATTTGTACCTGTGTTATACGTGTTTGTATAGTACTAATAAACTGTATAATAATTCCAACGGCATTTTAATTCGAGTCCCGCTAACTGGTAACAATATTATATATTAGGAAGTTTGTGGGGACTGACGGCGCTCTGTTATTTTTTCACGCAAAAATTCGTGATTGATCATGATGAAAACGACTCACTGCGTAATGAAAATCGAGCTACCGATATAAATTATCTCTATTAACTGCTTGCAGGTGGAAGAAATTACAGTCCCAGCAGGGACTAAAACCGAAGAAGCGTTGAACAGTGACGAAGAGAACTATCTCCAGTTGGTAGTGTTCCAAGCGACATCCACAGTGTCGCCTGGGAGACACGTTTGCAACCTATGCCACAAGGAGTTCAAGCACGCGCGTTGGTTGAAGCAACATATGCGCTCTCACAGCAATTGGATTAAGGCGAATTGTAAAAAACCACCAATTTGCCATATTTGTGGAAGATCTTTCAAGGTATTGTCCAAAGCTTGATATCTTATGTGCCTTAATTTAATATTGCTTTGTTTAGGCCACGACACACCTTCCATGATCAAATTGATCGTGTACTAGCAGAAGGTGATGTCAGGAGCCTTAAGAACAGACGAGCGGGCATGACAAGAGTTATGAATGTCAAAGAAGCAAGTGAGGTGTGTAAGAATAAGCCTAAATGGCGCTCTGTTGTTCGTGCCTACCCCGAAAGGGAACTGGCGTGAAGTTTTGTATGTATGTATGTTTAGAGGGACAAAACTAATCTTAAAACGAATAAAATTGAAGTGCCCGATTTCAAAATAAATCCTAAAATACAGTTTTTAGATTTTTTGCCTATCGGTCCATCTGAATGTTTGCTTCGGATACACTCCGAAACGATTAAGGGATTTGAAAGAAACATTTTTGAATTAATACATTTTTCTGTGTACATTTCGATATCTGGCAGGTTTTGAGAAACTTCTAAGACAATTTTGTTTAATTACATTAATACATTATTATTCTTGTATACATTAATAAGATTCTCAAAGTATTTATGATTTCGCAAATCGCTTGATAGACTTCGAATATAGGAAATTGGTCTTTTTTTTAATATGTTGGCTCAAACTCGAAATTCATTTTTTAAGTAATAAAAATATTTTGTAATTTTTTTAGGAACTATGATGATAATGCTAGCTTTTTTGTAAAATTTAATAATACTATCCGTAATAAATGTAAGTATTACATATTACTAGTCAAAATATTAATATCAGATAATCAGCAACTATAAGGCTAGCCTTCTCCAGGTAGGTCGCTGGGTCAAAATTGGCAATTGTAACCTTTATTATTAATACTCCAGGGTCCGGGGATGTTAAAAATGCACATGAGAACCCACGAACAGCGTCCAGCGAAGGAGCCCACGTGCTCGGTGTGCCAACGGACCTTCCCAACGAAAACACTTTTATACCGCCACAGGCAGACTCATTTCGAGCAAAAAACACATGAATGCACATTCTGTGACAAACGTTTCTACAGTGGATATGCTTTGAGGTCTCACATGGCTCGCCACAGAGGCGAACGCCCCTACATCTGCTCAACTTGCAACAAGAGCTTCTATAATCCTACCGATTTAAAGGTAAGTGTTAGGTTAGTAAGTGGTATTCACTTGAAGATGATAAACAGTTAAATTTTCAATCTACGTAAGGTAACCAAGTCATATATTTCCGATACTCTTGATAACATATTTCTCTCTAAAAATCTAAACTACCCGTAAATCGAAGTCCATGACAGCGTGCCACATTTTAATTTTTCGAATTTATTGTCTTCTTCCTTTTTAACCTTAAAGGCACCTCTAAATGCAGCCTTACTGCGTTTCGATAAATAATCTGGAAATTCTATATGAAATCTCAATATCAAACTCCCCTTTGCTTTAGTAGGACAGGCAGGAACCGGCAGTCCTTCATCTTCAATGATTTTCTCATAAATCGGTGTTATGACGTCATTTATTTTGATCCTTAAAATGCGATCATCGAGAGTCCTTAGAGTGATTGTAATTCCGCATAGCGCTTCTTCTAAAGAGATCCTATGTACAGTGAGCAGATCACTTAAGCCCGACCTGACGTAAGTATCATGGGGTCGGTCTTCAGTTATGAATATCACATCGGCAGGAATCTTGGTGGGTCCTTGGTCACCTTCTTCCTTGAACCTTACCTCTGTATTCGGGTAAATACCTGGCTTTATAGGAATAGATAACACCTTCTCGCGTAATTTTAACTCCGAACAAGTCTCGTCAGTGAACACCAATCGTTGTATCTTCATTTTCTTTAGACCGCCCTTGTATACTTCTTCGAGAGACAGCGCTAACGGTCTAACGATGGTTGCATCTTTTTCTTTATACCCCTTTCCTAAGGGCGAGTCAAACATTGGTGGAGGGTTTTCGTAGTAATCCAGTAAATCTGCGTAAGGATTGGTAGTACCAAAGAATTCTTGAAACGTTTGCAGCGGTTCGCCGTGGTATGTGTAAGGCTGTATATATTCTGTAGGTCCTGGGACTCCTTTCTTAAGTCCTTCTTCGCCGTACTGATCGTAGACTGCCCTATGCTTATGGTCTACTAGAACTTCGTATGCTTCTGCGATTAAGGCGAAGATTCTTTTCATGTTTTCATCATTGTCGTGTTTCTCGGGGTTGTATTTGAGTGCTAGTCGGCGGTACGCTTCTTTTATTTCGAGCTGATTACAAGAGCGTTTGACCCCTAATATACCGTAGTAATCGAAACCCATTATGATTGTTTATTAAAAAAATATTGTTCAAATTATATTTTTATCAAAATTAATGTCAATTTTTGTATACGGTATTGAGTTGACAGATATAAATAGAGGTGACTTTTGTTATGCCATTTTTTAAAAATTTCATAAAGAAGTGTTTAAATTTAGTTTTATGATTTTATAAATATTTGTAAATTGATTTTAGGCACGGTTTCTGAACTATACTCAAACAACAGAAAAGAATATCGGCTATAATTGGGTCGATAACACATGTTACAATAATATCTAAAATTATTTTTATATAAAATGGTCGATAAAATTAGTATTCTATCTATCATTGTACAGTGGAATCTCTATAACTCGAATCTTGTTAAGTCGTCCCTTCCACTAAAACCCCAAGTACTCGGTATCTCCAATTATTTAGAGTTTGTAAATCGAACAAACTGTTATTTCCCTGCGTAGGCAATTTAGTACATATATACTCGATAACTCGACTTTAAAAAATCGGATTCTGTAAGTCGAAGTCAAACATAATGACGTCTTACTTGGGATTCCCCGAACTCGAAGCAATAAAATCGAAACGGAATGTCCGGTGCGTTTATTCTATTGTTTTTACCTAGTACATGTGCAATGAATGAATCTATTCATTAAACTTTCTAAGTCACACAGCTGTGTACCATAAGGTAATGAAAAAAACCTAAATTTGTTTTTTCGATCAGTACTTATTTGGCCGATAACTAGTCCTTAAAACGCGCCTTCTTAAGGCAAAATTTTAGCCGTCAAATACTACATATCTCGAACCTCTTGTTAAGTCGAAGACTCAATAAGACGAAGTTTCTTGCATTTCCTTTGACATTCGAGATATCGAGATGCTACTGTGCTTTGAAAATGACATGAAAAAACAAATGTAATTAAATATGCTGTTTGACTCGTTTAAGATATGACGTCATAACTTGCTATTCCAGTACAAATCTAGGAAGCTTTGGCGTCTTGCTTTTTATCGTCTTAATGATAAAAAGTATCTCTGTCAACTACCCTATTATTTTCTGTCAGGGGCCCAAGTCGGCTATTACTATATCATCAAAATCATCGGACTCTATCATCTCAATCGTAGGTTTGCCTGATTTCGGTATTCTGATTATTCCAACGGCTTGCCACTCTTTACAAATATTTATAAGCGAAAACTCGCGAAATAGATGTTTAAAAATTGTTGTAGTTTTTTAATAATAATTTCGGGTAACACCTTTCTGCTAGCGGACGGTAATAGCAACTTTTTTCCTATTATTCTACCTTATATAGTAGAATAAGAATTTTTGGCACTATCGCATGGAATCCTACCTTGACTATCTTCACAACGCCAAGATATTAAAATAGCAGAAATGGGCCCTAGGTTGTATTGTTTCATTATTGGATGTTACTTAACGAACGAAGAAACCGACACACCTTAAACGTGATTGTCTTTATTAGGTTCATTTCCGTCTGCACACTGGAGAGAAGCCGTTAAAATGTACCGAATGTACCAAGAGTTTCCGCCGCCACTCGACCCTCTGCCAACACATGAAAAAGCACCGCGGGATAAGGAACCACGTGTGCACTGTCTGTAATAAGGCGTTTTATGAAGTGTCCAAGCTGAACGCACATATGCGGGTGCATACGGGTAAGTTTGCCTAAACTACTTTTACCCCGCAAGGGAACTGGCGTGAAGTTATGTATGTATGTACTTTTTTTATCTGTGTAGCGTAAAATATTGACGATATTGTAATATACTGATTGCATTTGTAGTTGTGTCAAAGTTAAGCTAGTGTGTGATCTAAGCCTTTGCCTGTCTAACTTACTGGAATTCGGAGGTCCACTAAACAATACAAAGTTTCGCAACAAAATCATAATTCTTACTTAAACAGTTGTTAATTTTTATTACATTTATACATCTTAAGAAATTGAAACTGCACAACAAAACCAAGCACCTATAAAGTTCCCACCAAAATTCTAGGATATATTGATATAAAAGGTTCTTTTTGCATCTCTAAGACGGACGTAAAGCCTTACGCGAACATGCGTCGCGTTATGATCCTATCGAGTGATCAGAACAGCTGAATTTTGCCATACTTCATGCTTGCGTCCTGTCTCATATATCACCCT
Source organism: Dendrolimus kikuchii (assembly GCA_019925095.2). Classification (NCBI taxonomy): domain Eukaryota; kingdom Metazoa; phylum Arthropoda; class Insecta; order Lepidoptera; family Lasiocampidae; genus Dendrolimus; species Dendrolimus kikuchii. Next base: position 6,600,780 of record CM034406.1, on the reverse strand, counting down.
TGTCTCCTACCTTACACTTCGCTCTTGCGTCCTACCTTATGCTTCGCCTTTGAATCCTGCCACATATTTCGCCATTGCGCCCTGCCTCCATAAAGATTCCTAATTTTATTTGTAAAATCAAAATCACCACTCAATCAATAATCGTGCCGCAGATTCACCATCGTTATTCGAGCGTTAAATCCCAGTTGCGTTTAGAGCGTTCGCTTCGACGCTCAAGGTCCGCTTTCCTACTTTTTCTTCTCTACTTCACGCGGTCTTCGACGTCGTCGACATCCATCCTTGACAACGTAAAGCCTGCTAGCATTTCTTTGGACCATGGCTAGACATTTGTTCTCCACGTAACTAACCATTTTTCGTAAAACGTGGCCACACCAACGGAGGCGTCATTCTTGCAATACGTTTTAGCCTTTAAAGCGTGGTAATTTATTTGATTTTTATTTCTACGTTTCAGCCACTTTTTAGTAGCCGTAATTACGGAAGAAAAATATGTCATCTTAACAGCCCATTAGTAGCTCACAACGCCCTAAATGCTCAGTTAGCCGTTACACAAGGCGACCACGCTCGTTGTGGCCGTGGCGAAAACGTCACCAATGACGTCATCATTTTCGATCACACAACGACCCATATCGAGATTTGGGTCGAATAACGATTGTAACGCCGGCAAGCAAGCAGAACGGGTAAAATCGGGGTCGTGAACATGGTCGTTGTGAGTCTCTAATGGAACGTAGCCTAAGTATCAATGTTAAAGTTATTATTTAGCCTACCCTCAACCTAATTATTTAATTAAATTTTTTATTTTAGTTGTATTTAGTTTTAATTATGTGTACTAGTCGCGAAAAGTTTAAAAATATCTTGCAGTTTGTCTGTTGTATCACGGTTACAAAGGCTGTTTGTTGGTGATTATACAAACTGCTTGAAGATAACCTTACTGTATCTGTTTGACTTATGGGCTCGCACGTGCTCAGGTGAGCGGCCGTACGAGTGCGCGTTCTGCGACCGCCGATTCGCGCAGCAGTCGGCGCTGATCTACCACCGGCGCACGCACACCGGCGAGAAGCCGTACAACTGCAAGGTGTGCTCGGCCAAGTTCACTACGTCCTCGGCTAGGAACAACCACATGATCACCCACACCGGCCACAAGAGGTAGCCTATAGCTATGTAAGAAAAATTGTAGGAGTTGCCTTGATAGTTAATTATAATATGTATAATGTATAAGATTCATATTTGGGTTATGTAAATATGACCATGTATCTGAATTCCGTAAAAAACTCAAGTCAAACCTATTATTTTTTGCCGGAATACTCACATTCTCACTTTTCTATATAGTATATTGTTTTAACGAACTACTCTGCATTACCTAAAGGAACGCTTCGAATTTCTATACATGTCTAGCTCCCATAATGTGCACCTTTCGACTAGATACAGAATAAACACACCTGTACACACGTCTTGTTTTTAAAATCATTCTTTCACCGTCCACGATATGCGTCTCTGGAATGAGCTACCTATTGCTATAAGACAGGCCAAATCCTTACAATGCTTTAAAAAGCAGGTTCAGAAGCATTATTTTTCTATTGTGTCCAGTAATTCCTAATCTGTTATATATTTATATTGTTTTTGTACTTATATACATACATACATACATACATAACTTCACGCCGGTTCCCTTGCGGGGTAGGCACGAACAACAGAGCGCCATTTAGGCCCATTCTTACACACCTCACTTGCTTCTTTGACATTCATAACTCTTGTCATGCACGCTCGTCTGTTCTTAAGGCTCCTGACATCACCCTCCGCTAGTACACGATCAATTTGATCATGGAAGGTGTGTCGTGGCCTTCCACGACTTCTGCATCCATCCACTTTTGCATTGTATATCTGTTTAGTCATTCTTTCATCATGCATTCTTTCCACATGCCCGAACCGAACTTATATACACTGTGTATAGTTATCATTATTATTTCAAGACTGCATCACCGTCAGTTTTAAAAACCTATTAACCCCTGCCAAGGGTTCTTGGAAGAGATCGCTTTTTAGTGAGTGATAAGGCCTTCTATTGTACTATTTTATTTATTTTTCCACTTCTGTTTGTCCTTACTTTGGTGTACAATAAAAGTTACCTACCTACCTATCTACCTTAATTGTACTTTATTCGATAGATATTATTGGTTATTATTATATCCCATTTGTCATTTAGGTTCATATGCCCAGTTTGCCTGAAGGGCTGTTCGTCTCGCGCAGAATTGCGCGTGCATTCGACGAAGCACACGGGTGAAAAGTTGTTCGAGTGCGGCGAATGCTCGCAGCGGTTCAGTTCGGCCTCATACTTGGCTGTGCACAGGCGATATCACACGGGAGAGAGGAAGTACCAGTGTCAGGTCTGTGGGAAAGGTTAGTAGTAGTATTAGTTAGTGGTGACTTCATCTACTGGTCAAACACCACACAAGAGTTTTCTTGCCTATTCTTGCTAAATTGAGGCCAGTTGGGGTTTCGAGCGAAAACACATTACCCCGGCTTTCACTTATTGGGCTACAACCAGACGGTAAAGGGCGTGTGAGGCCGCTGGACCTACGTGTATGTCTATGGTAGTAAGTAGGCTAGTAATCTATGATATTATAAAATTGTAAAAGTAGTCTTTTGTATTTTAGATTTTTTGTGTTTTTCTGTATGTTCGGGATTCATGATAAAACTACTGGGCCGATTTCAATGCGGTTTTCGCTGATCGGTGGCAAACTCCCGGACTTAAAATCTACGGTACTTTATATTCCGGGAATCATGCGAGATTGTTCCCGGAAGTGGTGTCAAGTTGTTAGAACACGTATTATCGTATAGTAAATTAGCTTTTTCCGTCCAACGTGGACGAGGTAAAGAAGGTTAAAATTTCTCGGAATTAAAATTTGCGGGATATCCCGGGATTTTTTTTGGGAGAGGTGTGTAAAAATGGTCTGATTGAAAAAAAATCGAATTCAAATTTTATCTAATAAAACGTGTAATACTTTTTATCTCGGGAATCCCGCGGGAATTTTCCCAGGAGTGGCTTGTAGACGTCCGGGTGCATAAAAATTAGCTTATTCCGACAGTATTCCCTAAAACGATTGCTTACATTCTTTGTTAAATGCTTTGTGCCCCGTTAATCCCGCGGGTATTTCAAGTCAAACGCGGATGAAGTTGCGGGCATATCTTAGTATACATATAAATCTCGAAAAAAATTGTTTGTCCAGGATACATGGAGTCGAATTCGCTGAAGAAACATATGAAAACACACGACGTGAAAGCCGACACGGAGACGTCGGGTTCCGAGAACAGCGCGGATTCGCAACCTGTTGACGCTGAGAATAAGGACGCAGCGGAAAAGCCCAATAACGAACAGACCGAAGCCCAGGCACAAGGTGAGATGCACTCGTATAAGCTGCATGGATTGTTTCCATTTACCCACTCCCGCTGCTGAAAATAATTCTGTAGCAGTATGACAGACTGTGTTTACATGCTGCTCCAATACTTATTTCGTACTCGACTGTGAGCAATGACAGACATTGAAATAGTTGCCGCTTCGGCGTTTTGTTCTATTAAGTTTATATGGTTATACCGGAGTTTTCAATAATTATAAAATAATAAAAAAGCCATCGTAGAAGACAGTGTCTGATGTAGGTTAATCGCTGTAAGTAGTTATTTAATTTACTATTCAATCATTGAGTTTCGTTTACCTTCGCTGTCTCAATGTAGATATTTTATCGACCAATCGAAGGTTTGATTCCTTTTATGTTACTACCATGCGGTGGATTAGCGGCAAACACCAACGAACGACAGTTGGCCCGCGTTGGGCCTGTGTGTACGCGGCCTTATAAAATAGAGATAACAACTGGTCGAGTACAAGTTGGCACGTGGTAAAAAGTTAAACTATGTTTAACATTGCTCAGTTCATTGTTGTTGCGTTATTTAATTTCGGGAACCTACGAAATAATTTAGTAACCTGCACATAATACGGTAGTTGACAATTAAATCAACTCGGATACTTTTTTATCATTTCAAAAATTGCCGGAGTGACCAAAATTTTGTACGAGGATAGCAAGCTATGACGTCATAACTTTAAGGAGTCAATGTATTAAAATAATAATTATTTAATAATTGAAATTATTTGTATCATGATATTTTATGAAATTTTGTATCATGATCTATACATATAATAAAATTGTGAAGGTCGAATTTCTGTACAATGAAAAAAAATGCTAAAAACCGAATCAGGGGGATGTAAGAACTAAAATAGAACTAATTTAATTTTTTTTGTTTCTCTGTTTGTACGGGTTAATCTCCGAAACGACTGGACCGATTTAAATGAAATTTTGTATGGTGGTAGCTTATATCCCTGGTCAACATATAGGATACTTTTGATCCCGAAAAAGTAAAGAGTTCCCATGGGATAGTTAAAAAAACTTTCCGCGCGGTCGAAGTCGCGGGCAGAAGCTAGTATTTTATAAAATTATTTATATCGTGAAATTATATAAAATTATCTGTATCATGATATATTAACACTAATGGTAACATGGTATTGTTTAATTTATTGTAAAATGTGACCAAGACAAACCCAATGGGGGTTTGTCGGAAATGTATCAAATGGTCGGTGCCGAAACTGTTCTTGTCAATTGCGTATATATACTTGAACCCAATAGGAGTTTGTCGGAAATGTATCACAAATTTAATCAAATGCCAACTTCTTATTTAGTGGTGTCCGACCAAATTGAATTGCAACTACAAATGCAAGAGACACAGCCGACGTCGGCGGCGACGCAGGTGCAGCCGGCGCAAGCGCAGCCGCAGCCGGCCATCGCCCAGCAGCGGCGATACAAGTGCGGATTCTGCGTCAAGACATATATGTACCTGCACAGCCTCAAGAAGCATATGGCTACACATTTACAGGTGAATATTCCAAGGACCCCACTCCCCTCTTTGGACGTCCGTTTATATGAGGAGCACCTATAAATAATATGCCAATTAGAAAGCGTCATATCATCGTCTAACCCACACGTAGCACTTAAGCCGATATTAGACTGTTGATTTCTGTCTTTCAATTTGGATGAATCAACCAAAGTGATTCATATAAACATAGACTTGAACCTTTCAACGTCACCGAATACCGTCGTGCCTTTAAAATGGGTAATTGTTTCGATTATTCGGTTGAAGAATACGGACGCGAGTCATTTTGTTGCCCAGTTTTTATTATAACGCGAAAAATGGAACGTTAAAACAAATGACAAATACTTTTGATATGTGTCAATAGAGCTCATTTACATTGTGGCGCCTTTACTCGCCACTATATTTTTTATTTAGTGTGGCAACATTAGAGTCTAAGAATTAATTGTCTATGTTTAGATGTCAGATCTTCCATGTTTTCATGTTATTTTACGCGCCTCACGAAGTAAAATATAGATGTGTTGAGGTGCGAAGGTTGAACTTTGTATGCAAGGAATTTTGAGGAATTAAAATGCGTGTGGTATTCTTAAAGAGTTAATGGTGTCTTTGCAACTGTTTTAATGCGAAATTACATACGCGTACATTGTCAGGAAATAGGCCAAACATATGTATCCTTATCTACATAGTGGTGTTTCTTCGTCTCCAAATTCCTGTAGATTCTAACTATATTCTTACAACCTAGGCGCCGACAAAGACAAATGCCATGTACAGATTTGTAGAAGCACATTCATTACCCGTCGGCATTTGAACAAATAACTAATAACATTGAAACTATTGTAATTCTTTTCTGGTCGTCTTCTTTTGTTTACTTATTTATTAGCATATGTGTCTAGAGCCTATTGTTGTATTGTAATCATAAGCCAAGTGTTACGGATTTTAATGTACAAGCTGATTCTAGGAAATTCGGACCACGTTACGGGGCGGGCACATTGCACTTGTGCAGTATAAAACAATGGACTGATTGAGGGAGGGGGCAGTCGAGCGAGAATCACGATCAAAGCGAGACGTGTGTACTACAATCGGGAACCTAATAGTGACGGACTTTGCGCGTTTTATTGAATTACGACTTTCTGAATTACGTTTGGACTTGTTCTGTTCGGTTATATTTGTACCTGTGTTATATGTGTTTGTATAGTTCTAATAAACTCTATAATAATTCAACTCGTAACAATATAATATAATAATAGGAGATGTATCTTCATCTCTAAAGTGGTGTATCATCGTCTCCAAAACATCATTCAATAGTTCTCAATAAGAATCTGCAATGTGGCTATTTACTTCCCCATATCATAGGAGATAGAATCTTACTTATTTAAAGTTATTATCTCACCTGTTTTATTTTAATTTCTAAAATATATAAAAATTTCTTTAGATAAAGCCTAGTTTGTTAGTTTTTGTTGTTAGTAAATTTCTCTAGGGTTACTGGGACACGTTGTATACTCGGATCTAGGACTTACGTGATAGTAAAGTAGTTTTGATTACGCAAGCTAAACTTTTAACATTGTTTCATCTGGTTGCAGCAACAACAACAGCAGGCGCAGCAGCAGACCCAGCAACAGCAACAACAGCAGCAACAGTTGCAACAACAAGTGCAACAGCAGCAGCAGCAGCAGCAGCAGCAGCAACAGCAGCAACTTCAGCAGCAAGCGGTGCTGCAGGTGGGCAGCGTGCAACAACTCGCCGTGCCGATACACGCTCATCACGTGCAACAGGGAATCGCAGTGTCAGGAGTGCAGGTTGTTGTTGTTAAATTCGCCGTAATTGCTGACAAAGGAACTGAATCCGTTCAGCCTAGACGTATTAATTTTCAGTATCAGCTGTCAATTTCTTTTATTACTAGAGTTTGCTTCGCGGCTGCTCCACGTGTTAAAACCTAAACAGCAGCTTTATTTTACTTACACAAAAACTTACTACGGTTTTTAGACACTTAATCTATATATATATATAAATCAATTGCTATTCGTTAGTCTCGCTAAAACTCAAGAACGGCTGGACTGATTTAGCTAATTTTGGTTTTGAATTATTTGTGGAAGTCCAGGGAAGGTTTAAAAGGTGAGTAAATATGAAAAAAAATGCTTGGAATATAGTAAAAACAATTTCACTTTCCATTAGAAACTATTCCTACTTGTCAAACATTTGATGTTCGTCCCGTCGTTTAGAAATCAATTAAATTTAAAAGTCGTTCAGAAATCAAATTAAATTTAAAAGTGAAGCTTTTTTCATTTTTTTGGTTTTGAATGTCAAACGTTTTATGTTCGTTCCGATTAGGTTTTGACCGCATTTTTTGCAAAAGTTGAAACCTTTTGCAATTATCATTCAGATTGTTTATTGATTGATTCTGAGGCGGTACGAAGTTTGCCGGGTCAGCTAGTATAAATAATATTAACAAAGAAACTAAGTCCATATATTATAGTCTACACAACTGCCCAGCAAAACATAGAGATGAGTCGAAGCCAACCTGATTTCAAGTAATACGATGAATGAAAGGTTGTTTATGACTTATGACAACGTACGCATTTGTTAGTGAACTGAAAAAAAAACGCGTTTGCAGCGCTATCTATTTTGCTATTTTATTTATTTGCCGTCTATTTTAAGGAGATGACTTCATTTATCGGGATAATATGTATCCTAGTTGACTATAAAAATGTTGTTACAGCAGCAACCGCAACAGTTGCAAGTTCAGACGATACAGATACACCCGCAGCATCAGCCTATACAGATTCACGTAAGTTTATAATGATGCAACTTCAGAGTATATATAATGTGTCTTTCTTTATCTTTCGATTAATTTATTATTTATTCGTAGGCAGTTGGAGTGCAACAAGTTCAACAGCAACAGTTGCATGTTGCGACTTCGAGTTGCCAGACGATGTTGCCGAATATACTACAGGTAAGCTTTGAATGTATTCTATGTTATTTTGTTCTTCGTAATTATGTTTGGCATTTGGCTGTAAGAGCTGGCATTCAACCAAAGTGAGAGGCTGAAAAATTTAACGTAAAATGCTATAAGTCGTTATTTAGGACTAAACAATTTTGCAAAGGTTGCCTGGAAGAGATTGCTTTAGGCAATAAGGCCACCTTGTACTACCTTATAGTATTTAAACATATTGTGTACTTTTTCTCTTTAGCATTTTTCAATCAGCAGAACCAGATCCATCGAATAAATTATAACCTGACTGAACTTGAAAGTGAAACATCTCAACTGTTTTATTCACGCAACTGAATTTTTTAATTTATTCGTGTTGTATTTTATTCGATGAACAACTTTTATTTGACGATTCAAAAATCGGCCCTAATTGTATGAGTTCTGCTCGGAAAGTACGCGTCGCTTATGTTACGTTTTCTAACATGCCGTGCATTAACGTTACTATTTTGTCGTACTGAGGCTGAAGCAAAATATCGCGGTGAAACCTGAACATCGAGTTAGCCGATGTGTCAAGCCTACTAAGGGGCCCTCCACAAATTACGTTACACGAATTTCATGATTTTTGACCTCTCCCTCGTCCTTGTCACAGCTGGTCACATTTGTGAGACTCCTACCCTAGTGTGACACGACATATTTTGAAATTTTACATCAAGAAATTATTAAATTAAAACAGCAGTTCCGTAATTAGTTTTTCCATTTAAGTTAATTTTCAATCATTTAAAGACTATGCTCATACATATAGAGTTGCAAATATTTTAGTTTTTCGTTAATAGTTCAAATTCCGCGTTTTAAAGCTTCTATATATTAGATGTTGAGATATGACGTCATCAAATTCCACCCCTTGTCACATAATGTCACATTTCGAAGACGCCCAAAACATATCACGTAATTTAGCAATGGCCCCCAATTTGTCGTTTAGGTACACTTCGTCCGCAACAATTACGAGCAGCTAATATAATTTTTATTATCATCTGTCCCACAGATATTTTTTGGGGATTATCAAATAGATATGTTTACATTTCTAACTGCCCCTTTTATCATTAATGTTATTAGTACGGTGTGCGTGTTTTCTGGTGGTCCATCAGTATGCTTTATTGGTCTTACTCTAAGTGAATATGAATAATACGATATGTGTTGAAAATATCAGTCAGTGTTTGATGTGTTTACTTATTGATATCATAAGCCGATATTAGACGGTTCATTTATGGCCTTCAATTTGGATCAACGAAATTGGTCCATATAAACAATTTTCAATCATTCAATGTATTATAAATAAGTATTATTCTCGGTGGTATGCAGTTGCAACCGGCGACGATGGCCGTATCGGGTTTGGGTCAGCAGGAGTTGGGCGTCGGAGTGGGGGTGGGTGGGGTGGCGCACCGGATCATCCTGCAGCCGCACCCCCATCCCCACCAGCAGCACGCGCAGCACGTGTACGCGATACACCACTGACCGCCAACCAACAGCGAAACGTACCTTTGCCCTGCGTCAGCGTACACTCACGGACAACGGTATTAGGCCTCGTCGATGGAGTATACACGTTATAAAGATTGCATAGAGCCTTCGCACAGATGGCTCGTCTGCTACTTAGATGTCGATTAGAAAGCCGACTTTTATTTGTTGTTGTCTTCTGGCGGTCCACTTGACTGTAACATTGAAATCGGACCATAAAATGTACAACCAAAAGAAGCAGCCACCTACGCACAGGGCCAGAGCGCCGGAGGTTATTCGTTGGCCTGCATTGGGCCTGTCTGTACGCGACGTCAGTGTAATCTCTATATATTCCGTGGTATTTTGTTTTAAAAAGGAGAGAATCGAATTTAACGTTTTGGCGGGAACCTGAAAGTTGATCGTTTTCCTGCGCAATTTTATTTTAAAAACTTGCGTAATTTAATTTAAAATGTTTGTTGTATATCATTGTTTTTGAAAAGGAATTGTATAAGAAATGTGATTTTTCGAGTTTCTGTAATTTGTTTAGTGTCACTCAAATACTTACAATTTGATTGGGGCTACGTTTTAACAAAGGAAGTGATGTATGAAAAGCGTTTAACTAAAAGATAATTGTTACTTGGACAAAAGTATTCTAAAAAATTCAAGCAACCAATCATTCTTTGGCACTTTTTATTTTTAATATTTTAGTTTACAATACCTGATTTTTCTTTGTATGGTTTATTTATTCCGCGAGTAACAAATGTTCAATATTCCAGTTTTAGTACAATTTTCAAGCTAATAGGCAATAGGCGAAGTCTGAGACTTTATAACTTCACTCCACTTCAGCCTACATCTCATCTTTAATTGTGAAATTATTACAAGTCTTCCACATTTTCGCGAGACCACAAAGACCCGTGCGCGCGACTCACGCGTTTCTAGTGAAAATGTGGAAGGTTCGTTAAACATAAACTACCGTGTACATGATAATAATTGATAGCTATATTGCCTTGTATATGTCGATTTTATATTTCACTATTTGATAGTGTCATTAAAATTTGTATTTAAATAGAGATAACACTTTATTGTAAACCAAAAATAACAGAAAAGTTTATTTTAGTGATAAAAGCCTCATAATTATTAACAGGATTTTAATTATTTCCACAATTGTACATTGATTTCTTTAGAAGATAAGTTTGGTACAACACACACACATGATTTTTGCAATCAGTTACACTATTTAATGATGTATCAATGTCTTAACTCTTAAACTTAATAAACATCTAAAGATAGATTTAAAAGGGGATTTATTTATCCTCTAAACACACAAACAAAATTTTATTCAAAATTTATCTCGTGAGAAAAACAGTTTATACTTGTTATAATTTGGTATAATCTATGCAAAATGTTACGGTGTCACCAGATTAGCTGATGAAGGCTGGTCAATACTTAATTTTGTATGACAAAGCCTCTATTGCGTGGGCGATTGCTAGAAACCGCGGTAAATTCTAGCACGGGTAAGTCAATTTTTTTTTACAGATAGTAATAAAGGTAAGTATAACCATGGAAGAAATATATTAAAGAACAATCGCTAAATAAGTAACGTAACTCGTAACACATGTGGCGCCACTGGTCTTCCTGGCGTCAGCATTTGTGTTTAGGAAAATCTTAACTGAAAGTTGATGAAGCGAAAAGTGTTTGTCAGTTAGTCTCTGCCTGCCCCAATGGGAAACAGGTGTGACAATATGTAGGTATCTGAACAGAAACTTTTAATCAATGTCCTATTATTTGTATTCATTTATTTAATTTCTTTGGGAAACATACAATAATTAATATTCTTAAATGTAAAACACAAAATTAATACATATTTATCAATCAAGTTTCCACTAAAAAAGAATTTATATCATAACAATAATAAGTGGTTCAAACAGGTAATTACAAACAACATATTATAATTATACGAAACTTACATAAAATGGCTATTTAATTTACATGAGGTCATCAATATTGAACAAAAACAAAAAAATGTCACCACAATAATTACCAATAAAATAGAGATAAAAAAAGGAAAGTATAAAAAAAATTGTCATTATTCTAAAAATTAATACAGTTGAAACATTTTTTTATTTACATCAATCTTGAATTGAAATTCCTAATACTGAAATTAGATGGATAAATCAAATTGAATCAATTTGGTAGAAATACCGAAGGGAAAAGACGTTCAAATTGAAAGATAGAAGTGAATCGTCTAATATAGTCTTTATAAATTCAAATTTATGTAATTAAAAAACACCTTATTAGGACCTTCAATTTAAGACTGATTTTAGTTTAGCGTGTAAAAACTTATTTTAAACTAGCTGTGCGACTGCGACCTCGTCAGCGTCGATCTTTTTCGCAGAGCTTATGTTACTCTTTATAACATCGGCTATCTGCCAGTAAAAGTCTCGACAAAATCGGTCCAGCCGTTTCAGAGATTAGCCGGAAAATCCAGACAGACAAAAATTCTCTTGTATTTTCTGAATCTCCTAGTCCGCATTACCCCCTGATTTTTTCATATTTTTATTTTGTAATTACACAAAAATTTCAATTTTATTTATCTGTATAACAGGTCGTCGATGGAAAGTTTTAATTAAGATTTTTTTATAAAAATTAAAAGGCCTCTGTGTATAGAGCGCATATTATGAGTTATTTTTATTTTTGGGCGATTTTCATTTTTCAGTATACTTCTTGGATGGTATAAAATGCCTTTTATCACTGTGCACATTAATTGTAAATAAATTTTATTATTATTATAGTTCGTAGCAATTTAATCGCCATATTAGCCACAGCAAGTTGCGCAGCTACTGATTTTGTATAAGAAAAATTTACTGCGCCATTGCTTCTACTAAAAGCTGATTCCTATATCTTACCAACCGTTCATTTGCTTTACTATCGGTTAAAATTGGATATTATATAATGCAAAATTCAACCGACGGTTAGGTACGTGAATGATATAGTAAGATAGATAGATGATAAATATAGTAAGATATAGAAACCGGCCATAAGGCGGCAATTAAATTTGGTACGGGCTATATTACTGTATAAGATAAAAGATTATAATAATAATTATCTCAGGCGAACAGATAGACCGAGCCCCAAGCTCTCTGATTGAAGCTGGCTAACGCCCGGTGGCTATAGCTTAGCGACGATTCATTTGTCCTACTGTCGATTAAAATTTGGCATAAGCTCCATACAAGTAATATCAAAATTCAAGTGAAGGGCAAGAGAATGAATATTAAGATATAGGAACCGTCCATAAGCTGATCGCGCCGCAGTGCGTTACGAGAACTTAGTATTAAATAACCGAATTAGTACCTATAAAAGTGAAATACTTTCCTATACACAATTTTGTGAAAAATGCTTCACTTCATTTGAAGCTCCGTCTATACTTTTGTCTGAGATAATTATGTTTTGTTTTAGACTAGTTATCTTTGTTGTGATACTTTTGTTATTTCATGTTGTAGTATAATTCTAAAAATAAACGGATCTTTAAAATTGGGCTTTTATAAACTGCAAATAGACGAGAGATTTGAAATGTAAATACAAAACTCCTATTTTTGTTTTGTATTTTATTTGATAATGCAACGTCGTTTACTTTCATTTTTCACATCGAATTTTACTTAATTTCATAGGAAATTCCTTTTTAGTGAATACCCCTGCCTAATTACAAAACTTAATATCAAGCATATAGTATATTCCTAAGAATATAACAATTGGGTAGGTGATACATTTTACAATAAATTCTAAAACAATGTTTATTTAAAAGTGTGGGTATTAAAATACCATGCTATCATCTTATTTTAAAAATCCTAATTAATATTATAATCAGGGCCGTCTTTACCCGGGCGCAAGCCAATCGCCTTACTTATATGCATACAATGCCTATTCTGCTACTTTTCAAAATTACTTAAATATTTTTAATGACTAAATATACGTGGGTAATGTAATTCATAAGTCTCGTACAGATTTTGAACATTCTATTTCTACAAGAACTAATATTGATGTGACAAATTAAAAGATTTTTTTAAATTGTGGGCATGGGGGTGCAGTCTGATTTTCGCACCTCAGCACCCAACATCTGATTATAAATTCTATAATCATATAATTTAATCATGTGAGTTTGTTTGCACTAGATCGTCATTGATAAGAAAAGGTTCTGTTCCCGAATAATAGACGAAAAAAGCCGAAAAGATAATAATAATAAACTGGAAGACAAATTGTATATCCCCAAGCGAAGCAACTTACGCTTGTGTTAAAAATTAAGTTTTCCATTTTTAAGGAGGGCGGCTCCCAACGGCCGGTCCTACTTTACTGTCTACAAACTTAACATTGGCGCGAGCAAGGCCGCGGGCACAAGCTAGTATCATAACATAAATCATATTTGGCTCGTTAAAAATACGATAACTTACTAAGCTTGTATAAAATGTAGGAAGTGGTGATGATCTGTAAGATGATAAGTATCTCCATTGGCTGTCAACTACCTTATTCACTTTATGAGAGTAATACAGTTTATGGAAAGAATACTAGAAACAGAAGAGAGAGAATTGTAGAGTTTATGAACATCACCAGGAATTTAGCCTGGGCCTTTCAAATTTCAATGAACTAGGCAAATGTATGATCACGTCAAAAAAGAGGTCAATATTATTGAATAAAACAACAAATTAATAAAATAATTATTATATTTACCAAGAAAACTAAACCTTAAACATAATTTTATCGATCAATTCAATTTCATTATTATTTTCATTTTATAATATAAAAATCTAAACACAAACAGGGCTTTTTTACGTATTTATAAAAAAGATATCTGGTCTCAATGTGCAACTCTTACTACAAACTTAAAATGCCTAAAAAGTAATCATAATTTTCAAAAAAATAAGCTCTAACGAATTCAAAATAAAATTACTGTACTGTACCTTTCCTAAAAATTAATTAAATTATTAAAAAATATTTCGTTGTTTTGGCACAAATATTTACAATTTTATACTAAGATGTGGGTTTTCGGAAAATAAATCAATTTCTACTAGTTATAAACGTAAATAATTGAACTCCGGCAAATTAGCAAAATTCATAAAACAATCATGGATATTTATGGGGAGTTTGATACTAATTAATTGCGAAAATTGTGATTTTGTTGCTCCAGCCGATTGCCGGAAATTGCGATTACTGCTAACTTCATGCTAAACATGCTGGCTTATATTTCGTTAGTGTTATCTCTCAGTAATAAAATATTACATAATAGCCGATTATTTAATTTTCAAGTTCAGGAGTTTTCACTCTGTCTTGGTATGAAGTTAGCAACAATCGCAAATTCCGGCTTTCGACTGGAGTGAATAGGATGCTGACACATCTTACATTAAATTCTAACATTATTTATATATAAAGGAATAGAGGGCCTAAAGCGGTCGCCTTTGGTGAATCGCTTAGTGAAATTGACACATATCTGGATATACTGGTAGTTGAAAAACAAAGCATAAAGTTCCACTCTATGTTGATACTTGTCATGTTACCTGACCTAGCTGACCACTTTAGGCCCTCAGGTGTTAAAATACATCATATCATCTAACTTTTAAAATATCTATCATAGAAATATGTTTGATTACTTTTCAAACAATAATCAATGCGCCGTTTGACTCCTTTTACCAGTACCTACTTATGATGTCTAATGGCCGGTTACTATATCTTACTATCCATCCACTTTCTCTACCATCTATAGTAGTATGTCATATAGCTTATGTCAAATTTTAACAGATAGTAAGGCAAATGGACGGTTGTTAAGACATAGGAACCAGGCCAAGTAGTACGCTCATACAAAATCGATAGTTTGCGCAATTTTATGAAATTTTATAAAAAGTACCTCAATTGATCGGACTGTCCGCTCCACTATTTTCGCAATGAATTAGCAACAAATTCTCATGTTTGTTTTACTGTGTTCTGCTATTTTGCCCCTGTTGTTACCTTCACGGGGCTAAAAGTTACAATAACAGTCATGTAATTGTTTGGGGTAGATAATGGATTTAGAATGGGAAGTAGATCTGTACAAGATCCATAAGGCTGCGAAGTTTTAGTAAAACGATATAAAGTATATCAATTTATTTGACTGTCCACTCTCCTACTTGCGTTTTTGGATCCCTATCTTATCACGATGCATCACAGCTTCTGGGGCCGTCTATAAATGTCATGTTACAGAAACTAGACCTCACCCCTTTTAATTGGAGTCTACTCCTTAAGAATCGATTTTCATATAAGGCCCCCGGTTTATATTTTATGGGTGAGTGAAATTTTTGAGTACTGACTCAAAAGCGTTAGGTACTTGTTTTTAAACCACCGTGTATTATATCAAAGAAAACAAACAAATCTGGCCGTTTTTTAGTTTTAGCAAGAATAACGAACAAACATCAAATGATTTCATATACGTCCGCGGTCGGTGCGCATGTGCACATGTTTTTTTAATGTTTAAGGCGTAAACTCCAGTCGTGTATCGGAGACGACAGAATTATTTTTCCTTGATGTGAATTGCGAACGTCTCGTTTCCTTATATCACCCTTGTATGCAAACATACTTTATGGACACGCCCTAATTAAGTAAAAATGAGAGATTATTACCCTATAACGTCATCTAACTAGATCAGATTTAAAAGGTTTTCGGGGTAAACTTCTTTAGTTTCTGTCATTGTGAGTACTCTTCTTCAATGATACAAGTTATAATTAAAAAATTACATTAATTGGGACAACTTTACACAACTTGTAATTCCGATAATAATAGTTAAAAAAAAAAACTAAAAAAATACGCTTTTATAGAAAATCCAACTAAAAAATAACTTTTCAGGATATTATCAAAATAACCCTTCTACTCATATCTGTTCATAAAATATTTATAACTATTGATACCATGCACCCCACGCTTTTTTTACAATATAATCATTTTTTCGTACACTATTTTAAATTCAAATTTATTAAAATTTATTTTCTATTCTTTAGTTGGATTTTCTATAAAAGCGTATTTTTTTAAAACTGTTATTTATTTTTCATTTTTTAGTGATTTAATACCCTTCTCCGTGGAAACTTTGAAAAAAGAATTAAATACACTTTTATGATAAAATGGAATGTTATGTAAAAATAAGCTTTTTTAAAAAGGTTTTTAAATACAAGCTTTTGAGATCCTGCATATCATGTAGCAGCAGAGTGCTAGCCAAGACAAGTAAAACGAGCCCAAATACGACAGGTCTATCTTGTTTAGTAAAGGAGTTCCTATGACCACCTTCCGACTCCATCATCAGATCAGCTCCATGGTACCATATTATTGCATTGTCACGCGATATACACATACGTGCAAAATTTCAGCTCAATCGGAAACCGGGAAGTCGATCAAATTTAACTTGAAAGATTCCGTTACAAACATACGTATGAAGCTAATATAAAAGCATATTAAAAAGTTTAAGACTCGCGCGAATCATGTCGGGGGGGTGCAACTAGTATTATTGTTACTAGCAAAATTCAAACCTGCCTCTAAAAAAAGCTGATGTCAAGTATCTTCAGGAAAACTTGAGACTAATTGTAGGTTTTTAACAGATAGCAAATGAGTCTTGCCGCAGCTCGAAATAGCTAAATAGCTAAGATTTTTAATACAAATAAACAATTCTTCATTAAAAACAATTAAATTCCCACAATTATTGTATACATTTATCAATACTTATATATAATACGAAAAACTGCACAGTTAAACATCAGACTTCAAGTACAATGAACTTGAGGTAAAAACTCGTACGAACTTCAAGGATGCATTTAATGCTTGCTCATACAATGTTTACGTTTTCATCACAAACACACAATCAATATTCTACAATGTTCATATACTTTTAACCAATAGTATACAAACTTTTTATGAAAATACACAGCAAAACATGACATTTAAGTTCCCATCAACAATTCTTAAATCATTCAAAGAGGTAAAACTCGCACGAACTTTAAGAGGGCTAAAACTCGCACAAACTTCAAAGTCGTAAAAACTAGTACGAAATTCAATGGGAAAAAGTCATACAAACTTCAAGGGGAAACTCTCGTACGAACTTCAAGGCCGCATATAAGTTCTGCTTGGACTTGCTGTAGTGGACACTGGCTTGGAGTGTATGCTAACCACTGGGAGTGCTGCAGTCGTTGTCGGTGGTGTCGTCTTCGTCTGTGTATCGGATGTACGCGGGGAAGAGCAGAAGGCCGGCGGGCAGCTTCACGTCGCGGAAGTAGCGGTGCCGTCGCGCCTCTTTCGCCGATATGCGCTTCATCGGGTCGTATACTAACATCTTTTGAAGCAGGTCCATGCCAACTTCGTCCAAGTTTTGAACCTTAAAATATTGCCAAATGATTGCTGTTAGTTTACACATTATGCAGCGTTACAAACAGGTTTCAGAAAATAGAGACAATGAGCTTGTAGGGATAAGCGTAGATGGTCAGGGGTAACATAGACGGCCATTCTCAGTTTGCTCTTAACCACCTACTTGTGCACTTGTGTCATTGCCCGCCTCGTATAATGTGAATATACATATCACATTGTGTGAACAATAATATAATTTTGATATTTAAATGCTGTTTCCATGATACTCCAGTATTCAGAACATATATGAATACTAGAGTACACCCCGCGGCTGTGCCGCATGACAAACCCTAGGCAAGTAGCTTTATTTTACTTACATAAAAACTTAAGTTGGTTCTTTACATATAATAATAACAAAGACATTAAATCCATATTGTCTAGATGATTGCCCAGAAAAACATAAAGGCGAGTCGAAGCTAACCTGATTTGAAGTAATACAATGACTAACATGTTTTTTATGACAATGTAGGTATTTGTTAATAATAAATTGAAAAAAAAATTGACAGTTATAGAGACTGCCGATAGAAGTGAAAACTTAGAACTTTTAATGTTAAAATTTGAAAGGTCATAATGTTTGATTTAAAAGACTATTTCAACAATGCATAGTATATACATACATACGTCAGCTGTATAGCTACAGATATACTGCTATAACCATGTCGGTGACGCGAACCCGTAAGATTTTAACCAACAAAGTGCCTAACGCGGTTAAAGAATTTTTCCCTAAAAAAAACGCGATTGCAGCGCCATCTATTTAGCTAATCCGTCTATTCTATGGAAACGACATTATTTATCAGGACAAAAAGTATCCTAAGTGTTGATTCGGGACAGAAGCCATTTCTCTCGAGTTTTGTTCATATACGTTCTGTAGTTTTCGAAAAGGATGTGATCGCAGCAAATCTTTTTCGATATTTTCGTCTATCCCGCCGAAATGACGTCAGTTATCGGGTTAATAAGTATCCTAAGTTATGCCCCAGGATATGACCTTGCTCTGTGTTGAGTTTCCTTTAAACCTGTTCAGTAGTTTTCATGTCATGCTCTAACAGGCAGATAAAAATTTTAAAAATTGCATTTTCGGTGTCTCCCGGTGAAAATTATCCCCCTGATTTTTTTCACATTTTTAAAAGCATTGGACATACTCACTCGAACCATTTACAGATTTATTATAGCAGAGGTCACCAATTAGTTTCGCTCGGGGTCTGTTTTAAAAAATGAAATGACCATCGCGGTCCGCACAACATTTTATAGAAAAAAAATGTTATTAAACAAATGTATTTACGAAAATAACAAAGGTATTTTTTTACATATCAATGAGAAATATGTCATTTTTTCGCAGTCCGCACAAAAGGGTCGGCGGTCCGCCATTTGGCGACCCCTGTATTATAGTATAGATTAATATTTGTAATTTCACAGGAACAAAACAGCAAGCACAGTGAGTACAACATGTGCATATATCAAAATTCAAATTTATTAGTAAATTTCTAAGGCCATAAAGAAGTAACAAACATACAAAACAAGTGATGCTTACATGGTTGTGAAGGTTGTTCGTATTCCAGTTGGGGAATGTGGGCTTGTAGTCTGGCAATAGGGAAACACCTGGCCATATATCCTCTGTAGGTGTGCGTAACATTCTGAAATTAGTGAATTATAGAATTAATATACCTGTAAAATTCATTAAAATTATAATCAAAGCTTTTATTCAGACGCCATACATATACAAATAAGTTAATAATTAAAAACCCCTTGTTTGCATAATATTTTCGTAAGTTTTCGCAACTAGTATACATCAAATATATTACCACGCTTAAAACCGTTAATACATAGTTTTATTACTCCTTGTTCAGCAGCTGGAGTTTATTTTTCCCGTTTTTTATCAAATTTCTCCTTCAAATAGATGAATATGCAGGCACTAACTTTCTATCTTGGTATATAGGTCTAGCTGATACACAAATAAAACAGGTTCACAGTATTTATTGCCAGACTAAATATTTGTAAAACTACCTTACATTATGTACAATAAAAAGTGATATATTACACAAATAATTTCATTTAGGCTTATCCTTTGCTATTCTCCTCCATAACTTGTTTGATGTGGTCACCAGATCGTAAATTATAGTCTATCTTATGTTCGACTACTGTACCAAGCAAATAAATATTATAATTACCTAAATATACGGAAGAGTTGATCAATTTCAGAGTCACCCTGGAATAGGGCCTTCTTGGATGACATCTCAGAGAATATACATCCCAATGACCACATATCAATGGGGCAGGAATATCTGGAATATGAAAAACAAGTATTTCATATTATGGGTATATGTAGCTGGGAAAGGATTTTAATCATACCCTAAAGGAAATGATCAACTCCCGCAAGATGTTACAATTACAACTCTGAGGGTGATTTCCTTGAAAAATGTTAGTGATTTACTAAAGCCCTGAACTGTTGTAGTGAAATAATGAAATGAACAAATCAGGAGTCATACAGCTCTATGGTTTGCTTGTTTCCACTTCCATTTACCTCACTGCTCCGCTCCCACGACTGTGTCCTGACCTTGTCCACAAGCGTCGCTCTTCTGTCATGGCAACACAGTAACGCCGAAGTCATGAGAGGCAGTCGTAGGTCGCAACCAGAGACCAGAACAGTTATTTAGGTTAGTTTAGCTTCAGACCAAATCGGAACAGATTTGAACTATATATTAATTAATAACTATTTAAACTATGGTTACAAGTCTGTCGTGACACTCGCCGACTGCTGCTGTTCAGCAGTATCAGTACAGAGTAAGATGTTGCTGTGTTACCTATTTTATTGATAATGTATCGTTTACTAAATAAAGAGATTTGATCAAATCACTTAGGAAATCGACTCACAGAGTTGTGATACATTATTATTTGATCATTTCACTAAAACAGTTTAAGGATTTGATTAAATCATTAATTTTCTTTAGGGAAACACCTACAGTGTTGTGATTGTAATATCTCGCGTGAATTGATAATCGCTTTTAGGGATTTGATCAAATTAGGGATTTCACCATTTCCTTGCGACATATAAAATACTGGAGGGAGGCATGCTCAGAAGACTGGCTCTATTGCACTCCTGGATAGCACTGCAGCTTTACATCCGTTTGGTCACAAGTTAGCTTAAAAATATGTTTCATATTTTATGATAGTTAGAATTTAAATTTTACAGTAATGTAGAGATTATACTTTGGCATAATGTATATAGGCTATAATGATAAGATATTGTTGAAGATGGCCAAAAATACAATAATAAATTTGAAGAAAAATATCATCATTATAGTCATATCATATGTCCAGGTCCCAGCACTGGCAAGGCGCAGAGCGAATAATACGCGTCACCGGCCGGTGAGCAACCTAAAGCTGGACAGACATCATCAATGGTTGTGTTGATATCATGAATTTTTAGGACAAATGTAGGTTAAGTCACAGACGACCACTGGTAGTCTTAAAATGTCAACAACACTTTCAATTTTATTGAAATTAACTGGTATTAATAAAATATTTAGTATATATTTTTATTTTATTTAAAATGGTCTCCTCAAAATAATATTATTGTTGTTATTGATTACAATAGCTATTAGCTATATATAGCTGAGTTTGCAATTTTTATTGTGTTTTACTACAACTAGAAAGCATTTTGTTTAAATACCTTGGACTTCCAAGTAGAACCTCTGGTGCTCTATACCATAAGGTGACCACTTCATGTGTGAAGACCCTAACTGGTACACCAAAAGCACGTCCTAAGCCAAAATCTGCTACCTACAACAATACAATAATAATTTTATATATTAGAATGTTAATATCACTAAGCTTACATAGATTTTGAATTGCTTAATCCTTAAGACAATTATCAATATACTTATTGATATACCAAAAACCCGCAAGACTAACACTATCACTATCTCGTAATATACCAAGAAAATATACTCATTTCATACAAATCATACAACTCCTATATAAACAGAGTGAGACAACAACACAATTAAAGATCATGTGCACAAATGCGATATGCACTCTCATCACCACATGTGCTAATAGTGAGCTAAAGGGTTAGAGCTAAAACTATCCCACTTTTCAGGCTTTATAGCTTTCTATATTCATCCCCATTATGAATAGGACACATTTATCAAAGTTGTTATTGATAATCTATTAATTTTTCAAATCACAAAGATTATTTTTATTACTCTATAGGTTCAGGTTTGACTATTATTGTTATTGTTGTGTTCCGGCATTAGTGACCAGGTCCCAGCCTCCCTTAAGAGAGCAGCAGCGGATTTGTAACACTTTTGGTGTTGCAAATGTCCATAGGCTATGATAACTGTTTTCCATCAAGTGGGCCATCTGCCTGTCTGCTGAACTCCTAAAATAAAATCTCGCACAATTTTGAGCGGAGATATGGTCTAAGATGGAGCATGATTAAGGTACCTATTCACAATCCCATGTTGAGTCAGATAGCCAGGTTCTAGGTTTTGGTAAAAACAGACTTAAAAGTTTAAAGTAAAAGAAAAGAAGAAATAAAGCTACTATTGTATATGTATGGATTGCAGTAACTTTCACACTGGTACTGGTGTAAAATGTGGCAATTTTATGGATTTATGAAAACCTGCTAGTTATGTTGGATAATTATGTCACCTCTGCCAGATTGAGACTTAACACTACCTTGTGTAGGCCCAAGAAATCCTGGTTTATCATTATGAAAAATATGTGGGCCCATGATGTAACAATAAGGGATGCTGAAAACCAACAATGGAGAAGAAAAGCTAGGAAAGCAGATGCTGATTTTTGAGGCTGATGGTCTGAATGCATCCAGGATATATTAGACATATCAACCAAGAAGGATCAGTTTGGTTGAAAGGTCATGATGGTATAAGTTTGTTTATATGAATCATTTTGATTATTTAATCCAAATTGAAATACAGAAATGATCCATCTAATATTGGCTTGACGGTTCAATACTAATTACAAGTTTGAAAGTAACTTTGTTTAGATATATTTTTTTGTTTCATAAACTTATTAACATGTAATTTGGTACATAACATTCTCTTACTTATCGCCATCTCTTTGCTCTCCTTAATTATTCTGTTTTTTACTTTAAATATAGATTTTGGAGGTCCACTAGCAGCTCAAAGTTCACCATGTATATGGATACCTTACCTTAATAATACCAGTCTTGTCAATAAGTAAATTTTGTGGCTTGAGATCTCTGTGGAGGATTCGCCTCTGATGGCAATACATGATTGCATTGTTGATCTGATATAAATAGCTCTTCACTACTGTCGGGTCCATAAACTGTAAATCAGATAAGAGTCCATATCAAACTTTGTGGTATCTTCTGATTAGCTGTAAAAAACTGAAAAACTGCTGGTTTTATATGATGAACTGACTATTGCAGGAACACTTGTACTTAACTAAAATTGTTTGTAATTTCTTATATGACTTATTTTTAATGCTAGTAAAGAAAATGTTAGCAATTTACAAAATAATTAAAATAATAATTATTGGCCAATATATAAATTGTATATTTATATGAATTTTCTGTAATAGCATCTAAACCATAATAAATAATAAGCACACTGCCATTTTTATGTTACTCTACGGGCTCAAAAACCTTGCCTATAGAAAGGTTGGGGTTGTAAGTTTAGGGTGGTGTGTTATATGGGTCTGTAGCCATTTGCCTGAATATATGTGACTACTTGACATTGGCTAGATTCACAAACAACATGGAGCTATGTTTGAAAAGAAGAACATATCAAATAAAGATTATTTAACTTTTCATCTTGGTATAAAAATATAATTCCTAAAATAAAATATTTGTATCAATCAATATAAAAAAATTCTTACCAACCATAATATAATTATTATTAAAGTTAAATTATGAAATCAGTTATTATTATAAAAATATATATAACTAATCTAAGCGTGAAAGATATAATATCAAGGAATTTTAAGGCTTTTACCACTTATTCAATGTATTTCTTTAACACGTAAACATACTTTTCCTGATCCCAGTGAATCCATATATTTCTTCAAATCCATGGAGAGAAATTCAAATATGAGGTAGAGTCGACATTCTTCCATGAGTACATCTTCTAACTTCACAATGTTGGGGTGCTTTAGCTCTTTCAATAACGATATTTCTCTAGAAACAACAAAGCGCTGTTGGAGTATAGGTTATAAAAGGTATGCAATAATTAATACACTTGATATATTATAGAAATAATGTAGGACAGATATGGATAAAAAGTATAGACATAGCACCTGATAGCTGTAGATGGGATTCCTTCGTCCTCAGACTCCAATCTGATTTTCTTCATAGCCACAAACTGACCAGTTATTTTATTTTTTCCTTTATACACTACACCATAAGTACCTTCACCGATCTTCTCAATCTTCAAAAAATCATCCATTTTGTGGCCTGGAATGGTGAGTTTTTAACAAGAAAACGCGGTGTAAGGTTGTTGGTGATATGGATCACCGTTTAAACGCGTTTACTATTTTGAAAATAGTATTTTCTTACATCAAATAAGAGAAGGCTTTTTCCGGAAATTCTATAGCTTAAAACTTATTACTGTCGTTAACGATAACGATCGGGAATCAAGTTTATTACTGAATTTATACAATGTTCATAGAATTTAATAAAACAATCGTTGGTAATTTGCAATTTTGCAACTTCAACGACTTTCGAAACGAAGTTTTTGAAATTTTGAAGCAGATAGAACAGCAAATTTCTTGTCTCTGATTAAACTATGCATAATTTTCAGCATAAACGTTATTATTTTCTATAGGCTATTTACAATGTTATGTCAACAAACGTAAGATCATCTAGTTCGGTAATGGAACATGATCAGAATGAAAATCATAGACTGTAAATTTACTTTTAAGGTTGAGTACAGTTTAGCTATATTATTTTAGTAATTCAAATTTACATTTTTAAATTTTTTATAAAATTTTTGAATTGTTATACTTGAAAAAGAAATCATCTTAAGCAATAATAATGAATAAATAGGCTATACAATGACATCTATTGAGTGCATATTTAAAAATAACTTAAAGTGCCATCTAGTATTAAGTAGCATTTCAGCTTTTTACTATTCAATGCGAATATGTGATATGAAAAAAAGGTGCAAGATGAGAGTCTTTTAATTTATGAAAATAATTATTTAATAAACTCTAATTCGTGTCAAAGAAATTTATACCCTTAACGCTCTCCCTATTTCTTAATTTAAGGAAATCCAATTAGAAATAAACAAAATAACGTTAATGTATATTAGTATCTGTTCATGGTTCGTCTAGGCTTAAAATTCGGCTTATCTTTCGGCTTACATCGTCTGGGACAAGGAAAAAGAATATTTCGTCCACGGTCTAGAATAAAAATTCTCTAGCCGTTTCTATATAAACATTCTAGAAATTAAAAAGGTATAAATGAAAAGGAACAAATACGGTTCAACGTGTTCAAATTAGTAAACATCGGAATATTTTTAGAGTTGCGCAATCGTTTTGGTGAAAAACAGAATCCTTATGTTTTCATTATGTCAGTTCGTCTGTATATCACAGTCATTTTTGAATGGAAGGTGTAGTTTATTTGGTGTTAAGTAACGGTGTATTAAAATTGGGAAATTACTGAAAACTAGATGCGGCCGGCATACATGTAATTGAGTTTTAAAATTGCAATGTTTTTTATTTATATCAAAATGAGGCTGGGACGATAATATTTATGATTAGCCTCTAAAGTCGGCAATTGTGCACTTTAAGCAATATTTTAAGAAAAATTGAGATTGTAGAGTTTCGAAAATACTAAAAACGAAAATTAGTTAGAAGGCCTGAAACAGCCGCTTTTGCAGAATCGCTTACGATGCGTTCGTTTTATATTTCACAACACTCAAAATGCTGCTTCAGCCGTTCCACGAAGTGGTTACGACCGTTACTGTCGCTATGAAAACGTCATTAATGACATCATAATGTTCGCTCACGCAGCGCCCATAACAACCCATGTTAAGAGGTGGATCGAAGTAACAAAAATCGCGGTTGTGAACGTGGTCGTTGTGAGGTCAAGTAGAACGCAATCTTACAATTATTAAAATTGACACATGTCTAGATATACTCAGGCGTAAGACATATCATAAAGTTCCACTTCATTTTGATTTTGGTCATATGGCCGGTTCTTATATCTTACCAACCGTTCATTTGCCTTACTCCTGGTTATGACATATTATTAAGCTCCATACAAGTAATGTCAAAATTCAACCAATGGTAGGGCAAGTGAATGATTAGTGAGATATAGAAAGTGGACAATAGTCGTGATGCGAATTTGCGAAAGCAGGTTTTTTAGGCATTAATGCTGATATCAGACGGACCAACCAAATTGCATCAATTTGGTTGAAAGGCACAGGATCTAAGAGACACGACGGTATTCAGAAACATTGCATGATACAAGTTTGAGTTTAGATGGATCACTTTGGTTGATTATCCAATTTGAAAAACATGAATTAATCGTTTAATGTCGGCTTAAGATCATATAAGCAGTTTTTGAGATATGGAGTATTTCCAATTTAATATTTTTTTAGTGTTTCGTAGGCAAAGGACAAAAACAACAAAGATCATTTGTTGTCTCATAGAAGCCCACGAAAAGAGGTTTTATCACCATGTGAATGTCGAAGCAATCCAACTGCTCGATACCACAAACTTAGTGCGAAGACTCAAAAGAACTAAACTGTTTGAGTTAGTGTACAAGTGATATTTAGAACACGAGGTAAATGTGCCTTAACAGACAATGAGTAACTGAACTGCCAATGGACACATTCTTAGACATCATTTATTTTGCAGAATATTAGTAAAATTAAATTATTTATTAGTTTACTCTATAGCCTAGATTGTAAAATTGAGTAAAGTAGCTGATTAAGAATAACTTTTAGATATAAAAAAAATGTCGTCTTGACGGAACCATTCGATATCGTGGTGTAATATACACTTAGCCAATATATTCATTTTAAATAGCCGTGATGTATTTAATTAATAGGTCACTATCTAATTTCATATTAAAACAGATAGCTCGAATCGATAAAGTGCAATTGTGCAACTGTCTCCTCGCGGTCACGTATGGCGATCAGCGCGTGCCTTACCAACACAATAGGTTATCGAGAGTTATCTCCATGATATGATGCTGGAGATAGCTTGAAATAAAGGTAGGAAAAGTAAGGCTTTTGATCATTTGTGTGTCGGCTCCATGTGAACGCAAATGGAAAATGTGGTCTAGGGTAGTTTTGGCCTTTAGTTGTTTGTTTATTGAAAATTATGTAAGTATTCCCTATCGTTATTTTTTATCTTGTTTACATACATTCGTCTTTCTGCGTTTGTCTGTCTCTATATCCACTAACTTCACCTAAACCACGCAAAGGAGTTTTAAACAGATTTCACCATCATTTAGATAATGTTTCACTAAAGATTATATATATTTTAAATACATACATATCATTATCATCTCATTTCATTGCTATGACTGTCTGGAAGAGATTGCTTTTTAGCGATAAGACCGCCCTTTATGCATAATTAGGTATAGTTTTAATGTGTGAGTTAATTTTACGAGTAAAGCCCGCCTGCCTTCGTAGATTACAAGAACTTATAGTAAAAGTAGGATATCTCCGCGACTTCGTTTATGCTTGATTTGAAATTCCCGCGGGATTCTCGGAACACAAAATACCTCAGTATTTGAAAAAGTGTCGGAATAAGCAAATTTTTACGCACCCGAACAAGTGCAAACCGCTCCCGGGAAAATCCCGCAGGATTCCCGGGATAGAAATATCACGCATTATATTACAGCTATCGATCAGTAAAATAATCACATTGGAAATAGTTTTTTTAAACCTGACCATAATAAATAATTCCCAGAAAAATTCCCAGGATAAAAAGTACTGCACAGTTTAAAAATTAGCTGTCGATCAGCGAAAGCCGCATCGAAATTGGCCCAGTAGTTTTTACGTGAACCCTGAACAAACAGATAAAAAATCTAAAAAAAATTGCTTAGTGTTCTCCATCGTTTGTATAGTCTATTCTAATTACTTTTTTTAAAATAGCTTCAATGTACAGCGGTAAGTTTAGAATTTTATAATATTACAATAACAAATAACAAACTTGTGCTGGTGTGCACCGATATTTAATCGAACGTAAAAATAAAATAATCACTGTTTATCGATTAACTACATTTTAGCGATTATTTTATTTTAACCATCGGTTAAAAGTCGGTGCCTAGAATTATAAGAAGACAGACGGACGAATTTGCGGTATTCATTCTTTGTTATGATTCTAGTAGCTGCGGAACTAATATCAACTGTATTTTTGGAGCTAATATAGAATAATAAATAGCTAAATAGCTAATAATAATTAGCTAATAATCGACTTCGGAGTCTAGAGCATAGACGCAAGGTCGCGGGGCTGTCTTCTATCGGATACATTTTGGGGAGTGTTCCTTAGGATTGCACAAGCTGATTCCTCCATCCCTATTTTACAATCGGACATCCAGAAGCACCGGTTTGCGCCACCGATACATGGTGGAAACTCCACCAGTTAGAACCAAGCGTTTCGCTTCATCTTTTCTGGTGCGCACTGCCGAAGAGTGGAATAATTTGCCGGAGTCTGTTTTTCCTGACAATTACAATCTTGAAGTCTTCGAGTCACGAGTGAATAGGTATCTTCTAGGTAAGCGTGCTCCATCCTAGACTGCGTCATCACTCAACATCAGGTGAGACAGTGGTCAAACGCAATCCTATACTGTTCTATGTCTGAAAATAAAGCGACATCAATTTTATAATAACACAGATTAACAAACTTCTAACTCCTTTTTTTATAGATATCATCACAGCCTTTAAACCTGGAACTGGACAATGTAAGATTAGCCAGACAGCTAGACTTTGGGGAGTGTTGCCCATGCCCTGGTCCGGCTGGGTTGTCTGACGATAAAAGCCGCGACGCTTTACAAAGTCTTCTTCCGCGAACTGATGATCTTGACGATTGCCCCTGTCGGTATCGAAGCGCTGATTCAGATGGCTCTTCTTCAATATTTTTTCCAACTGCTACACGACCTTTCGCGAAGTAAGTATAACGGTGCCTCCACACCCACGCCGCAGTTGCTTTTTGTGGAGCAATATAATGCAACACCATAACATTAGATGACATTCTTGATGCAATTTTTTGAATTTTGCTCACCGCATTTATACCACCAATAATACAACTTAACAAAATATAATAAATAGTAATTTTCAGCAACAAATGAGTTGTACTTGTACGGCATATTGTACACAAACTTCTCAGCTGTACACACATTGTTTTTTAAATTAATGTTTGAGAATTCATTGTCTTGCTAGGCGTATATGCTTTGGTATTGTATCTGTCAAAACATGTAAAAATAATTATGAAATGTAGCATGTCGTTGCAGTTTATAACATTTTTTTTATGATGTGTAATGAGATTTCGTGGGAAGCGCTTGCTAGGTTTTAAAATTGTACGACTATTCTACAGGCAACAGACGTACCTCCCCTAATAAAAAATACGTAATATTTTCTTAACTTTTCGCGACTAATACGCATAACAAAACTACGTTTTAATATGTAGAATTGGTCATATTCTCAAGCGAGCTTCAATCAAATCGTATTTCAAGTCGCATAAAAGGATTACCCAGTTTTTGAGACCTGTCAGTACAATATCCCACTCTAGGATGCAGGTATCCATAAGCTTGATCGTCAGTGTGGTTCATCATACATTGGGCAATCAAAGAGGAACATAAAAACATGGGTAAAAGAACATGCTCCGGTGGTTCGGGCACGTGGAAAGAATGCATGATGAAAGAATGACTAAACAGATATACAATGCAAAAGTGGATGGATGCAGAAGTCGTGGAAGGCCACGACACACCTTCCATGATCAAATTGATCGTGTACTAGCGGAGGGTGATGTCAGGAGCCTTAAGAACAGACGAGCGTGCATGACAAGAGTTATGAATGTCGAAGAAGCAAGTGAGGTGTGTAAGAATAAGCCTAAATGGCGCTCTGTTGTTCGTGCCTACCCCGCAAGGGAACTGGCGTGAAGTTATGTATGTATGTAAAAGAACATATTGTTGACATGAAACACACAAGGTCTACGAAGTCGGCAATCAGTGAACACACACTGGATAAACCCAACCACTACATCTGAATCAAAAGAAAAACCACCCAAATTACAATAGAGAAGACAGTTACGTACGGTAGACGGTACTGGGGGCTAATTTCAATACGGTTTTTGCTCATCGAAAATAAATTTTGACGCTTAAAATCTGGGAATATTTTAAAATGGCTACATTAAAAGAAATCGAATTCCATTGAGTTTTTTCACCGATCGATAGCAAATTTTATGTAATAAAATGTGTGATTTTTAACCCCCCTTGATCTCGCGGGAATTTTCCCGGGAGCGGTTTTTAGTTATTCGGGTGCATAAAAATTAGCTTATTCCGACACAGTTTTCATAAAAACGATAGGTTACATTCTTTTCTAATACTGCGGCTTTGTGTCCCGGGAATCCTGTGGGAATTTCAAATCAAGCGCCGATGAAATCGCGGGCATATGCTAGTATTTTAATTAGGCTTCCATAGAGTAAATAATAACCATGAATAAAAATTTAAATTAAATAATTAAAATGAACAAGTTGGCGGTAGGCTAAATACAACTCATTAGCACTTGATATCTTTACCTTCCGTGATCACCGCTACTGCAAACTGGCCAAAACGTCGGAATAATATAAATCAACTATAATACCGCGCTTAAAACCGCTAAAATAACAAGTAAGTGGTTATTTCAATGGTATGTTTTCTCATAATGAATTTAAAAAACAAAGAATGCTCGCTCGTATTGGATGCAATTTGTAGGAAAATGTCTGTAACAAATGTTATCGATTGTAAACACATGTTGACTGATTTCAAAAATTGGCAATTGAATTTTAAATATGTATTTAAAACGATTTTTTGTTGTCGGATGTTGTCTACTAACAACTTTATACGTTACTGCACAAAAAGTAATTACACTGTGGACGTACATTTACACGCACTTTTTGTTGATTCATCACGATCCATAATATAGTCGCCTTAACACTTCCACGTTACGAATAAGACTAGTCTAGTGTCAAAATGACGTAGAACTTAAGGTATGCAATGTCTTGCACCTATTTCCGACCAGTATATTCTAGACACACTAAATGTCGATTTCAGAATGTGATTCTCCAAAAATCGCTGTTCCAAGGGCGCCGGTTCCTTTCCATTCATCTTAATTTATTTATGATTCATAATTAATTTAGCTTTAATAATTAATTAATTTAATTTCCGTTGTATATTACCCATAACACAAGCGTAACTTGCTTAATTTAGGGATATACAATATGTGTGTTTGTCTGCCGATTATTATTATTAATTTAAAATGTATATGTGAGATACTATATAAGGTCGTATTTTGGTAAATCTTAGATTGAACTACGTTGTGAATCTTAAGATTAACCTACATAAGTTGGAAATATAAAGACATTTATAAAAGAGAGACGATTTTTCGAGTTTTCTGCCATTAGTTTGGTATATTTAGGTTTTACCATTGATAAATATTAGTTTGGTGATTTTTAAAAAATATTTACTTGCGTTAGAATATAATAGAATATTCTTTATTGCACACAAGAAAACAGTACTCATCAGAATTATTATTAACAACTTTCAACTAGTACAAGAGTTACTTGTTAGACAAAACCTTATATATTTTAATTTATTATTATAATACATTAAAGTCGAACAGTCTTATTCATATTGAGATAGAGTAAGTATGAAGGTTTCTTTTATAGAAGCCTTCGAACTTAATCTCACTCAATATGAATAAGACCGGAAGTATGTTGCAAGAAGACCAAGGTCGTGTCAAGCAGTTGGTTTAATTGAAACCAAGATGTACGAACCATGCCGCGGTAGCGACCGGCGAGTGCTAGAACCGATTAACTTAAAAACTGTTTTTTTTTTGTGTTTTCGAAGAGGTGTCAATTGGTAATCTTTGTTCAATGGTAATGGATATGTCTATTTTCAAGCATTTACCATGTCTTTGAAGTACACCTAAGATTTACCGTGAGAATGGTGGTAAAAGTCCGAAATTAGTGTTGATCACAGAACTCTTTACAGTTTTACCATTAAGCGTTGGTAAATATTAAGTTTATTAGAAAATCTTAGACTCTACTGTAGATTAGACTTTTGCAGTAACGTTATATATTTGTCCCCGTCATGGCAAATAACGATTTTATATGTCTTTAAACAAATGGCGATAATTTTTGAACCGTAAACATAATTAATATAGACCTTTATATAATTTATCAAATGAAAGCTATAATTATTATTGTTATATTCATATTTAACTGTTTGTTTTGCAGTAAAACTCTCCATTGAGCTTAATTCTGTTAGATTTTTAAAAATTAAATAGACCAAAATATAGTAATCATTTCAGCTTTATGAAAATGCGATTAAGTCGCTTTCGCCAAGTGTCAGTTATTTAATTTTATCATTACGAGCTTACACGGTTTTAATTTATAAATTTTTTGAAGGATCTTTGAACTTGATAGTTTATCATTAGTCTACCTCTGGTGTAAAGATCTGCGTAGTTCACTAAACTCAGAGGACTTGTGTTTAATTCTCAGCACGATACATTTGATAAAAGTACAGTTTTAATTATTGACTAGGTTGTCTAAAGTCGGTCCCAGAGTTGTGTATTATTTATAACAAAGAAATAACTTGTGTTTTTCTTGGGAATGTTTGCCTGCTAATTAATATTTTTTGCTTTTTGTACATTTTAGGCAAAATGATGAGAAGGAAGAACCGAAAAATCTTTTAGAACCAGAGGTTGATCTTGCTTCGTCAATGTTGGAAACTCTACGGGAAGTGACAGAAGAGGAATATCAGGATGCTTTAGCACGAGATGCTGCCAGGGCAAAGGTGGCAGAAGAAAATATGCTTAAAGACGCTATCCCCGAAGAGAGTGGTAGGAATACAGTAACTATTATTGTAAGCCCAAGACAAAATGAAGGAGATGAAGTTTTATCCGATGCTTCTCATGTACAAGAATCACGTTGTATTCATCCTTTGGGAAGGACTTTAGGTAGAATCAGAATGCCCCCTCCAAATCCAAGTAATGTACTAAACGAAATATTAAAATTACCAAAAAAGAGACCAGTAGGTCTATTGCACAGAAATTTGCTTGATATTGATAGTTATGGCGGAGCGAGTAGCGTTCGTGAAAATGTAGTTGATCCTATGGGAAAAATTTTCAAGTCTTCTCAAGGTCGAACAGAAGATGGAAGAAGTATTATAGGTAAAACACCTATTTTCACACAGTCAAAGCAAAGTAATCTGTTGATAAATGATAATGGTGACGGTGTCTGTGACGACCTGGGCTTTGCATCTAGCAATATGCAAGAGCGTTTTGTAGAAAAACAGAATCCAAAGCTTAAACTAAAATCTCTTATTCCTATAGAAAAGTTATTAGAAGTTAAACAAACGACGCCTTTAAAAAATATTTTGAAACTAAAAGATGTTGAGTTTATTCGCCCAGAAAATCATAAACAAAATAAGCTTTTACCGAAATTGGAGTTAAAACCGCTTTTTAACCGCAATAGTAAAAATCTTCTGGATTTAAATGAACTTTTGAATGGATTAAAATTTAATTTTAAAAAAGATGTCGTACCAGAAAACGCAAGTAAAAATCTAAAAACTGATATACTAGATTCCGTACCAAATACTTCCAATGTTAATTCCAAACAAACGAATATTAAAGAAGAGTGTGAAGTTGAAAATACACAATATAAACCTATTGATATCAATACAAATGTAACTCAAATAGATGGTGGTACAACTACAGAATTACTAGATTCAATTCTCAGTCCATCTGAGAGTGAGCCAATTTTTACTATTAATGATGAGAGTAATCAAGAAGAGTTTAAACGAAGTGATAGCAATGAAAATATTCAAAACGAGTCTCTTGACGAAAATACTAATAACATAATGCAACAAGAGTCTATAAACATGCTTGAATTACCAAGTAATGAAGAAAACCAAAGAAATGCAGAATTTTTGGAAAGCATGAATAAACAACATGTTGCTACTCATAACGATAATTTTACCGGCAAGAGTACGGAACATCTAAACGATTTAGAAAGTAACAAAGACTCATTGTTAAATTCAAATAAATTAAATTATTTTGTTACTCAGCCAATAGATTTAATAAATGATGAGGGGTCATCTTTATCTAAAACTTCTAATGTGGAAGGTATATTTTTGGAAGAAAAAGCAAGTGAAGTTGTTGGTGAAACTATTTTACCATTACAAAAAATACTTTCTTTAGATGATGAAATACCTCAAGTAAGAAAACCTTTAAAATCTGTAAAAGAAAATTTTGAAAAGAAGTTGGAAGAAATGAAACCTAAGTTTTTACTATTGAAACCAAATATTCTTAGGTTAGACGGTAATAAAGAGTCTGTACATGATTTAATAAAAGACCCTGAGTCTTGCCAGGTTAATAATATTTCGGATAACAGTGGCGCTGAAACCAGAAAAGAAGATAGTAAGGAAATAAAAGACAATGCGATGAGTATTGCTGAATTGCAAAATCTTTCAAATTCTCTTTTAAAGCTCAGCAACAAGCTGGAAGAACAAGCAGTAATAAAGGACGACATTTCGAAGAATGACGTAGTTGAATTAAATAACGATGTGTCTGAGCCGACTACCATTTTAAAGTCTAATAAGACAGATATCTTAATAGAGAGGCAATTAACTCCACGAAAAAATGGTCTAAAAGAAGATGCTGAAAAATCTTGCCCAAGTGATTTGGATTATAGAAAAATAGACGTTGAAGAAGTCAATCATGTTTTAAAAGAAAATACAAATGAAATGGACGCTGAAGCAAGTGAACCTATAATAAGTAAAATTTTGAAAAATACCTTGGGTTTGTATAAAGAAAATACTCCTGGAGATGTAATTGTAGAGCCATCGTTGTTTGAAGATTTTCCTAACATAGACAATAGTAATATATTTGGTAACTTACCGACAGTAGATGATATCAGAGATCAATTATCAAGTATATTTGGAACAAATGACAGAAATAATAATGAAAACTTATCTTCTAAGACCACTGCTGAGGCAACTTGTCCTACTGATGACAATGAGGACGTAGAATCATTAATGTCAGCAGAACCAAGTACTTTAAATAACAGATTAGCACCCATGGACGATATGAATTCACATTTTTTTCAATGGAAACCGATAGGTGCTCAACCTGACATTTTAAAATCATTCAGGTCTAACCTTAAGCTACCAAAGAATTTGGAAATCAAACCAAAGAGGCTACAATCGTCTCTGGGTAATAAAAGTAGTTCACTAGGCACATTGTCGATAGATTCAAAACATAAACCAAAATCGAGATTAAATACCAAATCCATATTTGATGATGATCTTGCAAATCATTTAAAAAGTCCTAGAGGCAACTTACCAAATTTAGAAGATTTCACTTCTACACTGAAAGAAAATGCTCAAAATTTATTAAATAGAGGTAGAGAACTAATTCCATATAATTTAGAACCAATACCATCTGTAGGAACTTTAACTGAAAACCTGAGGACACACGCAGAAAATGCTGCTAAAAATTTACAACAAACTGTAGAATCTACAT
Source organism: Dendrolimus kikuchii (assembly GCA_019925095.2). Taxonomy (NCBI): domain Eukaryota; kingdom Metazoa; phylum Arthropoda; class Insecta; order Lepidoptera; family Lasiocampidae; genus Dendrolimus; species Dendrolimus kikuchii. Next base: position 6,565,332 of record CM034406.1, on the reverse strand, counting down.
TGAAGCAATCAAGACCCAGTACCTTATTTAGTGAGCATTTATCAAGACCGAACGACATACTGCAAAGAATAGCTAGTGTTCGAGAAGATTTGAATGATAAGATTATAGGTTTACATCACGATTTCAATGATCGTCTTACTACGCTACACGAAAATATATTTGATCAATCACGATTTATGTCGAACCGTATACCTGTCATGAAATCTAGAGACCGTGTTGGTAGTAATAATGTGCAAAATCTTAGAAAAAATAAATCAAAACCAATGAAGCTTTTCACAGCGGAAAGCATAGCAGAACCAATAGAAATAATCAATCATGAACGAAACAATAATTTTGACAAAGATATCCCGCACGGGAATACGAGAGTACAACAAGAAAGAAGTAGACTAAGACCATATAAACCAACAAGCAATATTCCAGTACCAAAATCAGTAGAAGTACCTAGATTAGAGCTAACGTCAAGGAAGCCACCTGTGGCTTTATCACAACCACATTTTAGAGCGGGTGATTTAGTATCATTCCCCGATAAGGAAAAGCCGTCGCTTAAATCCAAGTACCGAACATTTTTACGGAAAGAAGTGAATCCATTTAAAGATAGCAAATTTACAATAACATTTGCCACCACAACTCAGACACCAACAACACCTATGTCAAAGCCTAAGACACTTCCAGCATCTTCTGACTCATGGTTAAGATCCACGGGAAGAAATAATGATTTCGTAACTAATCGTGCAACATCTCGCATGCCTAAACTAAAATCTTTTGATACTAATGTATTGCCAAGCGAAGTTCAGTTTTCGAAGCTCCCAGCACCAACTAAACTCCTGTCAATAGATTCAGAAAATGTAAATTTAGATCCAAAAACTACAAACACATTTAAATCAAAACAACAATCAATACCTATTCGCACTTTTGCACATTCAGTAGGTCAGCCTGTAAATTCTAATGACGCAGATTTATCAGTAATGAGTCGATCCGTAGAAGATGAGACAAAAGAACAAAACGACGAAGTAATAGAAAAGCCTTGGTCAGCTATTAAATGGCCTAAAAAAGTAAATGATTTATTTTTAACACAGGTTAGGGAATCTATAAAATCGAGAAAAAATATAATTGAACCCAATAAAGGTTTTGAGTCTAACAATGCACAAATTTCCAATAAAGATATGACAAAATCAGCATCGGAAAATACTGATATAGCGTTAATTGATAAGCATTTAAAGGAAAACGTTACGTACAAATGTAAAATGATTTGCACTAGAGAATAATCCATAATAACCCAAGAATAATAATAATAAGAACACGCATTGCAATTGGTTTTAAATGACAGCAAACAAAGTTTGTTCATTACCTTGGAGTAAAAACAAATGGCATATCTATACATATAATAAAATTGTAGAGGTCGAATTTCTGTTCGATGAAAAAAAATATGCTAAAAATCGAGTCAGGGGGATATAAGAAGTGAAATAGAATTAATTTAGATTTTTTTCAAATTTTTGTTTCTTTGTCTGGTTTGTCTGTCTGTTTGTACCGGCTAATCTCCGAAACGACTGGACCGATTTAAATGAAATTTTGTATGGCGGTAGCTTATATCCCCGGTCAACATATAGGATACTTTTGATCCCGAAAAATCAAAGAATTCCCGTGGGATAGTTAAAAAACCTCACCACGCGGACGAAGTCGCGGTCATCATCTAGTATTTATCTAAAGATATTAAAATTTTCTAATAAAAAAGAAACTTCAAGAATAACTAAAAAACCAAAAATATTTTTTTATACAACATCTTGAAGACGTTGCCAGGTAAAACATGAAAATTATTATATTTTACAATATTTTGTTGTTGTAACAATGTATATGGTAATTTTTATGTTTTACTTGGCACCGAATTCACGAGCTTTAATTTTTCACTTTTTAGGTACTCTTGAAGTCGGTTTAATTTTTGTTATATTTTTTCTATTTTACACTTTTAAGTTACATATATGGTATTCTTAATATATATGGGACTATTTCGAAGCTTTGCTGAATCGAATGCAAAAAGAATCATCACAATCGGTTCAGAAACAACAAAGACATGGCTGAACATACATAAAAAAATATATATATTTACACGACGAATTGTGACTCCTCCTATTTTGAAGTCGGTTAAAAATGTATTTGATGTTATTTATTCAAAAACAGTTGTTAGTTTATAGATATTTACATATTTAATAAGTTTGTTCTAACACGATTTGAAACAGTCAGTGGTAGTATATTTATTAATAGTACTATTTATTATTTTTTATTTGAAAATTATGATGTTGAAGTCTTAAATCCGCCGATGGCCACTTTCTTTTTTTTATCTCCTGAAGCAGGCTTAAATGCAGACGGCCCACCTGATGCAAAGTGGTTACCGTGGGCTATGGACGTTTGTAACACCAGGGGTGTCACTAACGCGTTGCCGATCTCTAAGGAATTTTATAACATCCTTCCTTAAAAACTCCATGTCATAGCGTAAAGGGAAATCCGTGGCGATAAGTGCCTTCCTGATTATTGTTGTACTCGGAATAAATGTTCTAGAGTAGCGGTCGGGGAGTGACGGCCCGTGAGCTGCCTCCATGTATACCCCGTTTACAATACTCGACCCGCAGGGTTACCAAATTCTAAAAAATAACATCACTTAATATCATGTTGGTCATAGGTTATAAATTTAAAAAAAATACAAAATGTAACATTCTTACTTTTTGTTGGAATTTTCTAGTAATTACTGCGATTGTAGGAATTGTTGACACTAGCTTAAAGTGTTAATAGTTTTGTTTGTTGGTAACTCTGCGCGTCAAGTTATCGTGAACGGGGTGTAGCCCGTGTTTGTTTTTTATAAATAAACCTTTATAGGTACCTACCAAAATAAATAATAATTATAATTATAACGAAATTATTAAGTAGACGGCAAATTTAAGTAATCGTACATTACAGTGAACACGCTAATGGGCGATTTGAATAGGTTTGCTCAGTAGTTAATTAAAATGTTTGGTAGTACCTACTTATTTATAAAAACAAACTTTTTCAATCCTTAATTATCGAAAAAATAATTTTTCGTTTTTAATACCACAAGTCAGGCCGGCCTTTAATAGATTTTGTCACCTTTAATAGATTTTGAAAGATTGCCGACTGCTGTTCTAGAAAACCGTTGCGTAGTTAGTTGAGCGTGGAAGCTCAAGGAAATGGGAGTGAACAACCTGTCGTTGGTGAGCGGTGCAGATGTTATGACTGTGGCATAGGTACGAACCCTGGTGGGAGTTGTTACTTTAATCTATCTAAGTTGCTTAGTGCGTAATGAAAATCTGGAATCCAACGTTTCTGCACGTATTACAAAAGCTGCTAATTTGCCCGCATTCTGTAAATTAACACATTGCGTATGGAAATCGTACGATCTGAAATTGCAAACAAATCTCGCCGAGTAGAGTAATTGTATTATTACCTTTGTATGGCTTGGAGACGTGATGTTTCTATGATGCAGATTTTTTTTTTATTGCAGGAGATCAGCAGACAGGCAGACGGCCCACTTGATGGAAAGCGGTTACCATCGCCTATGGACATTTGTAACACCAAAGTTGCTACAAATGCGCTGCTGCTCTCTTAAGGGAGACTGGAACCTGGTCACTAATGCCGGAACACAACTCAAGGTTGTTATGGCGACATACTTTAGACCAGAGGTGGTAGCCATCCAGTCGGGCAAATGACCTACCACCTGGCTGTGGGTTGTTAAGTCGCCTTTTACGACAGGCCGCAGCAAATTGTATTCTTTCTCCGTTCCTGCACGGATGAAATATCCGCTGATTGGATTAATTTCAGATGAAATGTCTTCGAGCTACTTTCAAGGTTGGATAGCAGGATGTTAAGTATGGAGAGTATCCTGATTATGCAACCACTTCATTGTTGTGAAAGTCTTGTACGTATGATTCGAAAAGCTCTACTAAGTATCTGTTTCATAATTTTCTGATGATTTAAAATAGTGTTGGATTTGTTACTTAAATGTGAAACTTTTTATTTTAAGAAACAAAAGAGAGAAAAAAGATTTTGTTGATTATGTTCCCCATTTAATTTTTCAAAAAGATAGAATATTGTTATGATCCTTCTTTATCTGGGATAATGATAATGTGTAATAACCACTTCACGCAGGTGTTTAATGCGTTATTTGTGATACGATATTGTTATTATTTGTTTATGGCGTTAAAGATTAACAGATAACGGATGTGTATACACTAATGTAGCTTATCACTAACGCAGTTATTTTTAACCATATAGAAAACACGCATTTGGCCTGTGACTGCACAAAGATTATCCCAGATGGAGCAGGGACATTAGAATATGGGAGTTTTTGATGGGAACTTAAGTGTGCTTTTTGTTGTATAGTTATATTTTCTAAAGATTTTTAGACCAATAACCATTGTTATTGGTTAAAACCAACAATAGCCGTAACAGATAACGCAGGTTTTTAAGATAGGATGGTATGTTTATGAAGGCCTAGGGGATATGAATTGTGAAATTATGAAAACAAGAACTCTGGTGTCATTTACAGATTTATTTGACTGAGCTGACACTGGTTTACTTAAACACATATGACAAGCCTGTATGGACTTAATTCTCTTGCTTACTTCTCTTGCTTGTTCAGTAAATAATTAATGACCGATTTATAGGTCTTACTATTCATTCACTTGCCTTATCATCAGTTGAATTTTGACCTTATTTGTATGGAACTCATGTCAAATTGTTACCGATAGTAAAGTAAATCAAATCAAATCAAATATTATTATAAATATTTAAAACATGGTAGTTATACAAATAGGTGTTGTTATTTTAATAATGATCCAATGTTTTTTTGCCGGTTCGGCGAACAATTTTATGAAAGTTATGTTATATAGGTACATACTATTCTTAGTTGAATATTTATTTAATTTTAATTATTATTTAAATGAACGGTTGGTAAGATGTAGGAACGGATCATAAGTATGTTGTAGTTAATTATATTTTTAATTCAATTATTTTATTATAATTAATATACTTGTAAATATTCCTTTATAATCAGTGATCTTAATTTAGAATATTTTTTAATTTTATAAATATATAATTTAATTGAAAAACATCTTTGTTTATGATACATATGTGTTTTATTTCTTCGCCACATGTCAGTTATTTAGAATGACGTTAATGAACTTCCCATTTGTGTAAAGGTGGGGCTTCATCTGGATTAGTATTAAAGATTTACGCCGTTTATCGCAGATATGGCGATGGGTTTAAGGCGTTATTTGAGATGCGACATTGATAAGGACGTTAAGTATTGACGGATAGCGCATGTATATATTAGCTGTAGCAAGCGCCCTCCGGAAGACATCATTCAAGGCGGCGTGACGTGACTATCTGCCGGCACTACGGCGGCAGGAAAGACCGTGGTATCCTTGACTGACTACCGCTGTCCCACAGACGCATCTGTGTGGTGCACATATGTGAGATCCCAGGCGCAGGTTAACGGCTATAGAAAATAATGTATTATCGATCACATCAGTGTACCAATGTTTGGGGATGAGATAGCTTGGAGCCATACCCCAGACTCCTTACGAGAGACTGCAGGGATGCGGGCCTATGCAAAGTTAGTTGAACTTAAAAGTTCTATATTTAGTCCTCTGCAAATGGGTTCATCTGATCATCGTTGCGAATTTAGCAAAGGCGTACTGACATTATCCCAGGGTTTTAGAACTTTTTGAGATAATACAGTAGTGCTGTAGACCGAAGATATGAAAGCCGGTAGAGCAATGCTAGAGATTTTGCGGATCCCTAAACCTCCATACCTGATGGGTAAGAAGCTTCGGTCCAAGAGCTGTCGGTACGGTCGGAATTTAGAATTTTGGTAAGGGAATCTTTAATACGCTCATTTAGTGGTTTTATAAGATTAGAAAATCTCCAAAGAGGGGCACCTCTTAAGATATAAGTCAATTTTGGTATGAACATGCAACGTCCATAGCTGGGCACCGTTAATCTAATAGTTAACTTCGTTAATCGTTAATCCGTTACTGAAAAAGTTAACTTCGTTAAAAGTTAAAGCGATACATTTCAGAAAATTTAACGCAAGTTAACGTTAATTGTTAATCCTTTAATACGTGATATAAATTGCATCTTCTTTTAAAAAATATTGGTCCTGGAAGTTAGCAGATTGGAAACAAAAAAAAGACGGGTATAATGTCTAATATAGGCATGTTGACAAACAATGTTTTTTCATTCAGTTGGATTAAGGTTTAGAATTTATTTTAATAAGATAGACTAGTTGCGTTCTGGACGAAACACGAATTAGTCGAACTAATTTTAAGGTGATTTGATAGTAATATAATGACCAATTGCTATTTAGACGAATTGCTACATAGACCACTTATATCTTAGACGAAATGATACTAACCCGTCAAATTTATCTGTTAATTTAGTCATCTGGTATAATATGAATATTCCCCTTCATAAACATTAATATGTTGAAGTTCTCGTCTGAAAGCGAGGCTCGTTTCGGTTGTAGTATATCTTTGCTTTTTTCTATTATATTTAATAATCAGATTTGCGAATATCTGTTTCCCGAGGAATGTCGCATTATTTAACGAGTCTTTCGACTTTATGTCTAGCCGCATTTTGATGAGACTGAGTTTTGCTCTTTAAAGATTTGTTGCTGGATTAACGATTAACGGACTATGGGAAATGTAACGGAAGTTAACGAGTCCGTTAACATATTTTTAAGTTAACTTAAAAGTTAATCCGTTACTTGAAATGTTAACTTCGTTAATTAACGATTATCGGATTAACGAGTTAATGCCCAGCTATGGCAACGTCCAATAATGTGATATGCTATTTTAGAGCGAATGTCAAAAAGTTTGGTGCAGGATTGGTCAAATTTTTAAATTGGTGTGGTCTCATCTAGGATGGGGGCTCTAAGAAAGCGAAGAGAATGCCTCTTCAGGATCCTAATATCGGGAGCAACAATATTAAACATATTGGTAATATTCATTCCCATTCACAAAAACTGGGGGGGCCGCATGCGGCTCGTAGTTTGAGTACCTATAGGGGCTCTGGTAGATAATTAGCATCTAATAAAGAAACACTTGATACAACAATAAAAATATAATTAAATGTAATAACATCGCACATAAATAACGTAACTAATTGCATTCAAAAGTATATATTATATCCTCCGCATATTTTCTTGTTATAATATCAGTAATTAATTTTAAACGTATTCAAGTTCTTTTCAGTACAATTGCAAGTTTCGTGATAACAACACACGTAATTGATGTACTTAAATATGGACGTGGCAAATATATACATATTTTTAATAGCGTTATTGATTTCATACATAACAGCTGTCAATGCTGAAGGTAAGTTTACAGAAGTTTTTAGCATATTTTATGGGTAACATCAGTACGAAACAAAATATTTAAAAAACTTTACACGAAACTTATGGGCGGCTCCTATAATTTACTTATTCATTCACTTGCCTTACCACCGGACGAAATTTGACGGTACATGTATGGAACAAATAGAATAGAATAGAATATACATTATTAATAGTATAGAATATTATATATATATATATATATATATATATATATATATATATATATATATATATATATATATATATATATATATATATATATATATATATATATATATATTACTTTATTGTACAATAAAATTTATGGAACGATACATAAAAACAGATTAGAATAAAGTACAAGTGGCGCCCTTATCGCTAGTAGAGATCTCTTCCACACAACTTTGGGATGGAGAGAAAAATGACACAAAAGCAAGCCAGAGTTTTGTTGCACAATATTCTAAATAAATACTCAAAAATACATATTAATATTATATACATACACTAGCTGTGCCCGCGACGTCGTCCCGGTGGATTTTGTTTTCAATACTCCCCGATTTTGAAACATTTTTCATTGGTGCTCCACTCCTATTGGTCTTAGCGTGATGACATATAGTCTATAGCCTTTCTCGATAAATGTGCTATCTAACACTGAAAGAATTTTTCAAATCAGACCAGTAGTTCCTGAGATTAGGGCGTTCAAATAAACAAACTCTTTAGCTTTATATATTAGTATAAGATCAAGAATAACAATATAACTTAAATATACGTACATACATATAAACTTAATTCAAATTTTAACCGGTAGTAAGTCAAATGACCGGTAAGACAGGAGCCAGCCATTAGTCATTTAAATACGCCATCTTTGCTGTTTCGCAGAGACTTCTGGATTTAATGTTCTTTCTTATATACATAATACAAAATGATAGGCGCCCTGACGGAATTAGGTACTCAATTTCCCGGGTCATGTGGCACGCCTCTGGTATGAGATGCGACATGCGTAGATACGCTGGCCGCATCCCATTTACAAATTATGACTATATCAGCTGGCTCGGCGGCGGAAACAGCCGCATCACTCAAGCGACACAAACATACAACCCTCAATGGGATAGGAATATACTGTTGTATATTTATCCTCATAGTGCAAACATAAATGTATATCCAAACAAATATATATAAAAAAATGTTAATAGAAATAGAAATAGAACAATATAGAAATAGGAATCTACTGCCAAAAATATGAATAAAGGTAAAACTGTGTGACACAAAATTAGAATTAGAAATCACTTAAAGCCAATCCAAAACTACCTTGATCACACTTCCCAATATCATTTTTTTTTTTTTTTTTTTTGGCCAGGGGAAATCCGTTTGAGGACTAAGCCGCGACAGGCACAGAAGCCTGGGGGGATGTTCGCGACCTGTGTGAGTGTGTGGGATTCGCCAGATCGGGGGTGCTGTCAGAACCGGTGCCACGCTATTGCCACACCCCAGTTAGGGATACCCACTAAAACCCCTGGGTGTTCCGTCCTGCGCCTTATGCCAGGGCTACGGGAAATGGGCTGCCCGACTCCGCAGTGCCCTGGCAGGCGTGGGCCCCCCTCACTGGGCCTCTTCCTATGCCAGGGGACGTGTCCCCCGGCTACTTCTTGGTCTCGTTCGTGCGTGGGGCGGTCTGTGCACTTCCCAATATCACAACCAACCTATCCCAACCTTAACCAACAAATCCCCACAGTGTCAAATCATTTGTGTTATTAGAAAATAGTAGTAACTTATAAGCTAAAAAAAAAATGTAAATTAAATAAAGAAAAAAAAAAAAAAAAAAAAAAACAGTACTTACTCGGGCATATCTCGTTCGCCTGAGGATAAAGGAGGAAAAAAAAAAAAAAAAAACCCTTAATGGGAGTTGATGATATGTTCGTGCCGTTTATTACTGAAATGCTAGGACCGTAGGATCCTAAGGCCATTAGCCTCTACGAAGAGCTCTCAAAATCTAACCGATTCTTTAGGTGATCAGAGGTGTCTTATCTATGGCTCGCATAGTTTTTAATTTTTTTGAGAGTTTTTGGCGGGAACTGAAAGATGTTGTGCTGTGCAGTTTTATTTTCTAAAAATGTGTAAAATTACTCTAAAATGAACAATAGTTGTAGGATATTAATAGTTTTTGAGTAGTAATTATGTGTTTTGTGAGAAATATGAACTGTATAGTCAAATGTGGCCTTTTGAGTTGTCACAAGAACTCCGTTGAATGGCACTAGCTGATTACCTACAGTTCAGCTGTGCTACACATAGGCTTAAGAAAATGAAGAAACTACATTGAATCTAAGATCTGGCTTAAACGCCTAGCTGCTAAGCCATAAAATAAAATAAAATTATAGCAGGGAAAATCATTTCTCAGGCACGAGAAGTACTGTTTTCATCCCTCTGATCAGATAACTTCAAGGGTACTTGCAAAGTATGAGAAATGAAAGGATTGTTTTTAATTTCTTTTCGAATAAATTTCTTTTAATATATAAATATATCATAGTAACATTTTAATTACTATAAAGATATAATATAATTATTGTATCTTTATAATAATTAAATTGAAACTTAATACAATTATTAAGCTACAATTTAAATAATATAATCACACGAAATCTTCAAATTAATGTTGGTCATGTGAGTTGTTTTGTTTAAATAATAACTCAAATGTTTAATGTACTTATAGTTTTTATATATTTCAACAAAAACAACGGCAATCAACATCCTATGTGATAGGACACCTCTTTTAATAGCCTGATCCTCTCAATTCCATCCAGCGTATTGTGGACGGTCCCATATTAACAAATAGCTTATAATCGTGTTAAGTAAAGGTTAAGGCCTTCGGAGGGACTTCGCGACCTTTGTGTATTCTGCCGTTGGTATAGTAAAGTTTTCCGAAGAACTGTTTGTTCTGGACCTAGCGCTACACTTCCATAAATGTTCCTTTCGCCATCGATGGGATTTTCACCCTTATTACCTTGAACTACCAATCACGCTTCACTTTGTTCTCCACAAAGTTTTTTCGCCATATAAATACTCTTTGCCCTCTGCGATATGATATGGGGCTGTTTAAAAAGGGTAGGAAGTATATTTCCTTGAAGTTGGTAACGTGTTAGTGACGTCCATAACATCCATAGGAGACGGTGACCAATTGCCATCTAGGTCAGGTTAGCCTGATGCAAGCGTTCCAAAACTCTGGGTTAGGTACAAAACCTGTGAGAAAAATTGACGTTGGTACCACAACATAAATATGTATTTAAAATACAGGTTTAAAGAGTAAAGAGTCATTTACGTGATGCCATTTTTTTGCGCATATAAGAGCAATAATTGACCTTGAAGAATTTTAAGCAACTTTTTACTCACGGCTGTAGATAAAAAATTGAATGCAATTATTGTATCTCAGTTTTGTTTGAAAATAATTGCAAATGTCTTTTGTTTACAGTAATATTTTTGACTTGTCTAAACACAGCTTGTATGTATTATATCATTTATTGGCGGATTTTTCGACGAATTTTTTATTCAAGTTTTGAACATTTTAAAAGAGGGTATGTTTATTAAAAAATATTAGTCAAAAAGTGTTAAGATTCGGTTCTTTTGATTTAAGAAAGTTCATTGAGATTTATTACAATCATGCATGATTATGGGATACTGAAAATGTAAATTACAAGAATCGTGTTGCACGTAATGCTGCACTAGCAAGCAGTATTTGCACAGGAATTTAGAGTTGACGGTTTTGGACCTAAGGAAATAACAAACAAAACAACAAAAAAAAAGGAAAGAAGAGGAAAAAGATAACTTTGCGAATGAACCAGTTGAATACAAAAATTGCTTAAGAAATTATTGTATGTGTCGTTTACACCAAGAAAAGTTTTGAAAAAAAACTTTATAACAGATCAAGAATGTTACGTGTTGTTCAGATCATACAAGACATAGGTTTGTGTCTGAGGTAGAACTCTTTAGGGTGAGTCTCTGAGTGGGGAAGACAAAACCTTGTCCAATTCAATCCAAGAAATTCTCTAATAATCCTCTGCCAAGAAAACCCCATTCGTACATGCTCTTCAGTTCCAAGGAACATCTCTTACCGCCTCTAAGAGTATTGGGTATCCTTGGTGTGTCGACATTGCAAGCGATGTACAGTTTGGGGGCCACCTTGAAGGCTGGGTGTGCTAAACCGGTCCAAGCAGTATTTCACTCCGCGGCAACGCCTTGTGCTTTACAAAGCCCAGGTGAGGCCGCATATGGAGTATTGCTCACACTTGTGGGCCGGGGCACCCGCCTACCAGCTTAATCCCCTGGATAGTGTTCAACGTCGAGCCGTTCGCATTGTCGACGATCCCATACTCACAGACGGTTTAAATACGCTAGGCCTTCGAAGAGACTTCGTGTCTCTCTGCGTATTCTACCGACTGTACAATGGGAGTGTTCCGAGGAACTGTTCAGTTTGGTGCCCTCATCTTCCTTTTACCACCGCACTGCACGCCATCGGATGGGCGTTCATCCCCACTTCTTAGAGCCGCTTCGCTCTTGTACGCAACGGTTCTCTTGCGCATCGTGGGGATGTGGAATGAACTCCCAGCCGTGGTTTTCCCCACAACACTACAATATGGGGTTCTTTAAAAAGGGTGTCATAAAATTTCTTCGAGGCTGGCAGCGCGTTGGTGACATATCTGGTGTTGCAAACGTTCATAGGCGACGGTAACCGCTTTCCATCAGGTGCGCCGTCTGCCTGTCTGCTGTACTCCAGCTATATGAAAAAAAAAGTCATTTATTGCTTCGATTTAATTGTATGCAACAGGCAAGAAACTTGCATCATATAAAAAGCCCTTTAAGATTGATTGTTGTAATCTTTTATTTGCTTTTTCCAGATATGCCATGCTCTCCAAAAAGATTTCCAAACCGATCTGTAGTGTGTGTCTGCAACTCCTCCTACTGCGATAAGATCACTAGAGAAATTCCAGAGTGTGGATACGCAATTAACTACGCATCATCTGAGGTATTTATCATGTCCCCTTATATTAATAATGAAGGTAGTGTGGCCGCAGCGGGGCTTTGTGGCGAAGCCTTAGGTGAGTAGCGACACCTCGTACCTGACTCCGGGGGCCAAGGCAAGACCCCCGCCTCCGTGCTTGCCTTAGCCAGCCGGCACGGAGTGGAGATCGCTAGAGCTAAGACTCGAGCTCCAGGGGTGGAAGTGATAAATGGCATCACGTCAGAAGTAGCTTCGGTGAACCTGCAGCCCACCTCTCTACACCCCTTAGCCACTCACACCCATGTTGCCCCTGTCTTCTATGGCATTTTTTGGGGCCCATGCAGGGAGTGGCGAGTCACCGTCTGCGTCTGCACATTTTTCAACCTTTAATTAATATGTCATACAGGTCTGAACATAATGTCTGCTATCTGTGATGTTAGTCCTTGAGGAACGGTCAATACACCCATCACCTTTGTCCAAGATGGATTCCCGTTTCATGTATAGTTTGTCGTAATATCATGGAAAAGGAAATACTAATATTTAGGTTCTGTCACGATATATTCCTTCAGTGTCAACAAGATTTTTATTTGTGACCGTCGTTTATAGACCTTTAACACCAGGAGGTCAATGCATTGCGAGCCTTCAAGATGGGAGAGGAAGGATGGGAGAAAGGGCATCGGATAGAGAAATGGAATCATTGGGATGAAATAAAATGGATGGGAAAGGGAAATGAAATTAAGGAGGGTGAAGTGGGCCATCGGAACTCTCACCCCTCGCACGAAATAGGATTAGCTCAAGTCACGTCGATGTCCTGTGAGAGCGTGGTATCACACCGGTCGAGCCGGCACTAAAGGCTATAATCTAGATAGTGACTCCAGCATGTCTCTACCACTTCATTGGTTATTGGTTGATTCATTAGCCCATCCTATCTAATCATGTTGATGATTTATTTCCCGGAATAGGAATAGTGTAAACATATATATGCAGAGAGTACAGTTGAGTTCAGAGAAGAACTAAGAACAAGGACAGTCGATAACAGAATAGATAAAATATTTATTATACAGTAAAGTGTGTTACAAGTTCATAGTCGAAATATTTTTTCAACAAGTCATTTTTCTGTACATTATAGAAAATACATTAATCAAATAAGTACAGCTGTAATAAATTTTATGTTTATGATTTCATATACCTATCACATGTATCACGAGTTAAAAATATAGTTATTATGAAAGTAATAATAAACACCTATGGGTGAGTAGCGACACTTCGTACCTGCCTCCGGGGGCCAAGGCAAGGCCCCCGCGTCCGTGCTTGCCTTAGCTGGCCGGCACGGAGTGGAGATCGCTAGAGCTAAGACTAAAGCTCCAGGGGTGGAAGTGATAAATGGCATCACGTCAGAAGTAGCTACGGTGAACCTGCAGCCCACCTCTCTACACCCCTTAGCCACCCACACCCATGTCGCCCCTGTCTTCTATGGCATTTTTTGGGGCCCATGCAGGGAGTGGCGAGTCACCGTCTGCGTCTGCACATTTTTCCATGTTCCCCGAACAATGCGGCGGGCAAACGCCATAGTCCCCATATGCCGAGACCCTTAGTACCACTAGCAATTCACCGCAATAGTCCGGTACTTACTGCTCTCATTTCTCACAATAGTCCTACACTGGACGGGGCTTGTCCTTGGGTGTATTATTTTATGGCGGACAGGGATAATCGCCGGTCAGTGTCACGCCACATTTATTATTAAATTTGTCAAGGGGCCTCTACGTGGTGGCCTCCCCATGGCCCCACGTAAGCCCTCTAAGAGTCGGAGGTATTTTTATGCCCCGTGGTCTTTAAAACACCTATAATATTTTTTAAGTATGATTGTAAAGAATGTTACAATGTACAATGTTCTATTTTTCAAGTTAAAATTAAATAAAAATTATTGGACGTTTTAAGCATTTTCAATATAACACCAGTAAAAGGCATACACTAGGTGTTCTCTTTAAAACACACATACAATACACATATAAAAAAAGAATTTGAGTTTGATAAGTAAAAAGAAAAACAATTTGTAGCTAGACGTGTTGCTGAGGAGTGTCTTGCCGCTTCTTCTCTTTAACATCAATAACAAGTTGCAAAGCGGTGTACGTATACTAGGAAATAAAATTTAATTTTAATTTATATTTATGACCTTCAAAACGTGTTCTCCAGTGAAACTTATTTGACAGGTGGTTTGACTTGTAGAGAGAATGGATGAAAAGAGGCTAACAACACAAGTGTATGACAACATTGTGGGTGACAGTGGGTGGTAGAGTTTGTGCTGGTAGGCCGCGACGTACGTACCACGATCAAATCACAGACATCTGAAAACATAGTCAGATATAAAGCATCTATAATAAACTTGTATATATGAAGAGATTAATGAGTGTAGATAAAACAAAAACTTTATATTAAATTCGCCGCAAGTGGAAATCTATCGTCTCTGCCTGCCCCTATTGGAAACAGGCGTAATAATATGCATGTATGTTATTGTTTTATAATTCTGAGAAACCTAAAAATAACTTAAAATAAAAACTTTCAGGGTGGACTTCGATTTAAGAAAACCGTTCTTCGATTTGAATCATGTGACACAGGTAATTTGGAATATTAAATCGTTGTTTCAAAGACCAATTTTAGATGTAACAAAAATACGTAAAAAATTTCAGAGCCTCTACAGTCTTCAGACACAATAACACTGGTAATAAATCCATCGGTGACGCATCAAAGTATAGAAGGTTTTGGAGGAGCTGTAACCGACTCGGCTGCCATGAACTGGAAGAGGTTGAGCGATTCAAAGGCGCAACAACATTTGATTAAGTAAATGTCTTTTAGTGAGTACTCACTCACAAATTCTCTCTGTGTAAATGGCCCTTTACACTCGTAAAGGGCCATTTACACAGAGATAATTTGTTGCACGGTTTGGGGCGAGAAATCGTATACTATTTTCTTAAGCGATACTCTTTAGACAATACTAGCATTGACTTGTTTACATCGACCCAAAAAACAAAAACTCGCCTACGAGTAAGTCACACGATAATAGTAAGGCAGTAAGTAAGGTAATCGTCAAGAATTTTGTTTATTGTTTTTTTTATTTTTGTACAATTTTACGGTATTTTGTTTACACATAGACGTCAATATTCAATGATCAAGGGATTATCGCCCTTCCACGTATCGTATGTTTAGTTTACGTTATTATATTTTTTCTTGCTTTCGACAATCGTATCTTCGAGGCAAGTAACTCTCCATGTAAATGGACCTTAAAGGCAGGAGAAAAAGAAAGTCGAGAAAGTCCTGCGGCAAAAAAGGAAGTATAACACAGATCAACTCAGCCACGTTGTTATGTTGTTTCTATTGTGTGTTTTAACGTAAATTTTACATTATAATATTATTCTATTTATTAATATTAAATCGGATTCTTTCTAAAATTATTTTATGTTTCTAACATTGTATTGTGTAGCGCCGCGTTTCTGGGATTTATTTCGTGAGACAGTATAAAGATCATTTTTTTGTGCATGAACACAGTGACAGCGGAGCGACGCCGGAATCCACTGCGGAATATGCACGAAATTTCTTTGCATTCATGTTTATTTCGTAAATTACGTAACATATTGGACTCACTTCTTGAATTATTATCTTGCATTACAGCTCTTAGGACCGGTTCAATCGGGTGCGATACCACGCTCGCACAGAATAGCGGCGTGAAATGGTTAGCCTTTCAGTGCAGTGTTTCACGCGATGAGTGAGCGGTCCTAGAGTCCACTTGCCCCTTCCTCTATCCCATTTCCTCTATCTCACCTCCCCTTTGTCTCACCATCCTATTTCACCGCTTTTATCCAATTCTAGAAGCTGTCAACGCGTTGGCTTCGCCTTTGATTTATTAATGACTATTATTTAAAACGTTTTTAGATCAAATAAATACATCAACAGAGTTTCAGAAGTACTACATTTGTAAGAAAGCTTATCGAAATTTAGGTTTTGTATTACGTCTAGAAGGTATTAATAGTATTTATGTCGTTAAAACATTATTTAACGCTTTAGTAAGAACCCACTTAGAAAACAACGCAATCATCTGGGCTCCACATGAAACTAAATATAGTCTCATGTTGGAGCGCATACAAAATAAATTTACTAGATTTTTATACCTAAGACTTTATGGTGTTTACCCATTTTATCCTTTAATGTACCCCACCTTGTTTGTCTTAGGCATGGTTGGGTATAATAATTTGGCATCCAGACGAAAGTTTGCATTGGTCTCCTATTTATTTAAATTGTTAAGAGGTAAATTATTGAACCCAGGAGTATTAGCTGAAATCAAACTGAACGTTCCAGCGAATTTTGTGCTGAGACGTAGGCAGCCACCAATGTTCGTAGTACCATACGGCAGGACCAACTTGCTTAATAAGGCGCCGATGACACAGGCCTTGCGAACATTGAACAAGATATGTGAACAAATTGACATTTTTATCTGTACTGTGACTGAATTCACAAGAACTTCGTATTATATTATATGTTATAACGACTGAATTTGTATATATATATATATATATCTATAGTGTATTGTGTGTACCACGCTATCGTATTGGTGGCAACTGTAACAAAGAATCAATACTAGTGACGTCTAATGAAAAATATAATTTTAACATTGATGTGTCAGCATGCTTGGATTTCAATCTAGATGTAATAATTTACAAACTATATTATATAAATAAATTACTGATTGTTATCTGTTGTGTTGTCCAAATAAATAAATAAATAAAAATGTAGAATTAGTCATTAAGGGGATACTTTAAAATATGCACATTAGATCAGAAAACTGACTAAGTTGTGCATGCGTTCCGGCGAGGATCGAACCTGCGCTCTTTAAGTTTGGAACGCGTGCGCTAACCATTACGCTACCACAACTTCCTATCAAATATATTATGTATCAAATATGTATATACTGTTATGTCCTTCTTTAATGTTACGTATCTTATTTGGATTTAGCTCTTACTGCGGCAGCTCAGGGATCCAGTACAACATGATCCGCGTACCAATGGGCGCGTCCGATTTCTCCACGCGGCTGTACACCTACGACGACTTGCAAGGCAACGATACTACACTGAAAAACTTTGCGTTGCAACCTGAAGATGTTTATTATAAGGTCAATTTAAATTTAACTTGGACCTATATTTTATTTAATTTAGTTACTCGAACGAAGGCTCGGTCTAGGTGGCGAGCGTTATGTATTATGAAAATTGTAGGTATTTTTGGAATATTTAAATCCCGGGATCTCGTGATCGCATATCTATCTATCTGCGGTGGAAACTTATCAGTAGTAGTAATGTTTTTGTTCTTCATTATTTGAAGAACAGGCAAAAATCGTAGACCATACAATCTGCAAGTCGTCAGGATGAACGGAACTCTTCTTTCTCATTAACTAAACTGTTGAGATTTTTAATACAAATACAATTATTATTCTTGATTAGAAACAATCAATGTACTATGACTATAGTTTTTTAAGCTTCCACGCTTTTAACTAATGTTGCACAATTAATGAAAATAAAACTGCACAGCAAAACATTCATTGCTGTTCCCTCTAAAAAAATTCAACGGAAGTTAAGAAGCATTTTTGATTTTGTGGCTTGGCAGCTAGGTCTCGTGAGTAAAGAAGAAATTATTAAGGCAGGTACCAACATTATATCGATATATTGTTTAGATACGCCATCTAGTGTTTAGTAGCATGTGATGTATTAAGCATTTTAACTAAGTGTTTTGATTAGATTTCACTAGATGGCGCTGTAACAAAAACTCTGTACACGAAGCTGTAGTTTCATAATATAATATGATAATGTATAGCATATTCCCTAAATTTATTTTACCTTTATAATGAATTCTCCCTTAATAACAACTGATGAATGGTACATTCACAGTCCGAAGTCCAATATCTTTGTTATTAAGGATGGTACTATCTTGGAGCTATATACTTGTTAAAATCAGTTCATAATAAAGTTCTATTTGAACATACATAGATTCAAGCGTCAAGGTGTGCCTTCTTAATTTCATTGGTATTGAATTTCGGACTTCGCTGTAGAACAATTGAGAGTCACCTTCTTTTAAAAAGAAATACTTATTTACCAGATACCAATGATCAAAGCTTGCATGAAAGCGGCAAAAACGACTGTGAAGGTAATAGGGAGCTGCTGGTCGCCACCTACGCGAATGAAGACCACCCACAAATTCACGGGGCTTACAAGACTTTTGGATGAATTCTATCAGCCATTCGCAAATTACTATCTCAAGTATGCATCTCTATGCTTTTATAATAAAACCTTAGTATCCTGACTTTGTTACGTACGCCGTAATTAATTTTCGTCTTTCGTTTCTGCGCGAGATCTTGTTCTTTTGTGTTCATATTTTACGAATTTTGGTAACACAGTTATCGAAACTACATGTACTATATTTACAAAAATAGGGTCTAAAGTAATAAAATCATCATATGACTTATGACGAACATGAAGAAGGGAGGACCAGCTGTAAGGGAAGTTCTCCGTAAAATTTGGGCCTGACAATGAAAGGAACAAAAAACGCTTAGGTTACTAGATAATCGGGTTGTCCTGGTTACATTGATACCCCTCTTTTTCAGTGTGCATTGAGGCATCACGGTAGATCATACCTTTGATTAGGAACCGGTGGCGCCTCATTATAAGGCGCAGGAACGCTGGAAGGTTCAGTGCGTACACTAGCGAGTTGTGCTTGCAACTTCTATTATCCGAAGCTTGTGTGTACCGTCGACCGTCGGGAGTTTCATATACCCCTCGGTGACCTCCCCAGAGTGCTAGACGATACGCAAATCCATTCCCCAGAGTTAACAAAAAAGGCTACTAATCAATGGAAATTATGAAATAGAAATGTATTTTAATGAATGATTTTCGTTTGTTACAGATTTGTTCAAGAATACAATAAAGCCAAAGTGCCCATTTGGGCAGTAACAACAGGCAATGAGCCTTTAAATGGCATCGCGGGCTTTGGTGGACTAAATGATTTGGGGTGGACTATCTCTGGAATGGTGAATTTATTCAGTTTTATTCAAGTATATTCTAAGAGGCAAAGTAAGAAGAGAGTCTATTGTTTCCATGAACACGTGGTAAAATACTCTTGTGTGATCCTTCTACCCGATGCGTTTATCCCATCTTAAAGCCTGGAAACGCATTGGCTTTGTCCCTGGTGTTGCAAACGTTTCTAGGCGACAGTAACCACTTTCCTTTAGTTGGGCCTAGAGATCCCACCCGTACTTATAATATATAGTATCGTACTATATTTCAGCCAATTGTTCTATATTATAGAAAAATAATATATTACCAAATGTACTTACTATATTTTCATCTAATTTTTTTTTTTTTTTTTTTTTTTTTTTTTTTTATTATAGATAGGTTTGCGTTTGACCACCATCACGTCCAGTGCCGGACGATGATGCGGTCGAAGATGGAGCACGCTTACCTATTCACACGAGACTTGAAGATTCCTGGAAACACGGACTCTGGTAGTGCATTCCACAATTCTGCCGTACGCAGAAGGAACGTGGAGGCGAAACGTTTAGTACGCACTGGTATCGTTCCCACTGTGAAACGATGGCGCAAACCAGAGCGTCTTGTGGTCCGAAGATGGAATGGTGTAGGGGGAATCAGGTCAAACAGTTCAACCGCACACTCTCCGAAATGAATCCTATAAAAAACCGACAGACTAGCAACCCGGCGTCGATGCTCTAAGCTTTGAAGCCTTGTATTGACAAGCTGGTCGCTACCAATCAACCTCTTGGCTTTTTTTCCCTAATTATCCTAATTTAAATTCCTAACTAAAATATACATATCCATTTTTCAAAAAAAGATGACAACCCTAGTTGGGCCGTTGACCTATTTGCCAGCTACGCAGTAAAAAAATTACGATTGCGGACAGCAAAAGAAAACATTGTGAAGAAAACTGCACATCGAGATTACTTATATGTCAAATTTACCAATCTCCCTGGTAAACATACTAGGTACCTAAATCGTTAGACTCTGTTAGCTAGTTAGCTTCTGTTAATCTTCACATTACAAATGAATCTCTTTTTTGCCCTACTTTTATTCTTATGTATTATGGCAGAAAAGTACTATAAATAACAGTCTCAGCACTGTATGGTCTTTGCATTGATAAGCTAGGACAGATTATGGTGCAATTTTTAAGTAATAATAAGTATAGTTTACTGTCCAGTAAAAGAGGGGTGGGGGGTGTTCCGTGGAACTGTGATAACAACGCCACATTGTCATCACCGCACCGCTCGCCTTCGGCGGAATCACCCTTCTTTGCTTCAGCTACCACACTTAACTACGCAACGGTTTTCTATAACGTTCGTTCCGCGTACATTAAAGACTTGGAGAGAACTGCTCGTGTTGGTTTTCACTCTACATTAGTTCGTTAGTAATAAATAGTAAAAGTAGTAACTATTGTAGTTATGTATATTTAAGTTGTACAGTCCTATTTTTTGTGCCCCACCTACATCGCTAGATTACTTAAGAATTTAAGCTTACTTGCTTAGAAGTGATCGGTTTTAGCGACAAAGCCGCTTGTTGTTTTGCCGGTAAATATTGTAATTATGCATTTTGTTATTTTGGCGAGCAATAAAGTGTTATCTATCTATCTACACTATAAAAAGTGGTCATTTAAGAAGGGCGTTATAAAATTTCTTCAAGTTCGGCCAAGCGTTGTAGCGACCCTTGTGCTGCAAACGGTTATGGTGGCGGTGACCACTATCCGTGAGGTCCACAATCCATCATGGTTGGGCCGTGTGCCTGTTTACCAATATATTATATATTAATGTATATTTCTGGCAATAAAAAAATCTATTACTTTATCATTAGTAGAAAATGACATTATTTGTATGGAGAGTTAAATTTTAACCATTTCTAAGGCAACTGAGCGGTTGTCTATTGTTTGCCCCAATATAAGCAATAATATTCATATGCCCGAATTGTTTGTTTACCATAAAAGTTATGTGACATTCTCTTGTTTGCCCGTACATTAGATTCCATAATGACACGAGTGCCATGCGTATTGCTATCCATTTTATTAATTGCAATAATATTATTTAACAGAATATTTCAACGCCATACTAAAAGTCGCTTCCGTAGAAAATTAACCTAACGCCTTTGTCCTAAAAAGCGATTGGCTTTCTAGCACTTCGCCGGCCGCAGCCGTGGCACGCTCGCTTCGCTCGCTCGGCTCGTGCGTTGTTTTTCATGTTCTAACCTAACCTAACCTAACCAAACCTAAACCTATTGATCGTTTAGTTTAAACCGATTTTATGATTTTTCTCTAGAAGCAATTTCGATGTCAAATGAAGTTGTGGCATATGATAATTACGCCTTAGAATGATGATAACAAATGATGTTATTGAAATTGACTATATGGGAAACAAAGTTTCTAGCACGTGACTAATATAGTAAACAATAAGTATGACACATAAAATTATGAGAAACAATATTAGGTCTGTTGACCAGTATAGCAGATGAAATTATGGTAAATGAAATTCTGGCAAGTGGGTGTAGTCGCAACTGAGCAGATAGAAAGTCAAATTTGGGACTCCGGCATAAATCAATATGTAACGATTCGCTAAATTACTAAGTTTATCTTGTTTGCAGTGCAAGTGGGTGAGAGATTATCTGTCACCAACACTGCGGAACAACTCTGATGTGAAAATACTAGCCGTTGATGATCAACGCTTTACAATACCTCTATGGATAACCATGGTACTTATGTCACTTTCGTAGTTCCACAATTATATTTTGGTACTAAGACTTGCTAATTGGTAAACTAAAGTGGTAGTGGGCCGGCCACATTTGTCGTAGGACTGATTGCCGATGGAGCAGACGAGTCTTGGAGTAGGGATCGCGTCTCGGCAAACTGTAGCCCGCCGTCTGTATTGGATGTTTAAATTTTATTAGTCTAATGGTATGAGTTTTGAGTACTGAATAAGCCAATAAAGATTTTAATAGCCAGAAATACAGTACTACTTATTGGAAAAAATTAAAGCTCCCGAAATATTAGTAACTTTTGTTTGTTTTTTGTTGTATTTAGTAACTTGTTTCTTCTGATTCAATTAACGTTTTTTTATGTATCGATGCGACTGTTTTTGGTTTTAGGATAACACATCGTCGTTCTTATTCAATGCTAAAAACCTTTATTACACTGCACTAATTCAGGGAATTTCAATGAACAAATATCCTTTTGTTTCACACTAGCGGTCTCGACAGACGTTGTCTTGCCCTGAAAAAAAAATCTAGAACCCGATTCCAGCGCCATCTATCAGGTCCAATTGTGAATCTAAACCACCCCGGGATCCGCTCAAACACACATAAAATTTCATCAATTGATGATGGTGGATGGTGATTGATGGGTTATATTATTGAAGTTTTAGTAAGGATCCCTAACTTTTATATAGCTTATATTAATCAGGAATAATTTAGCATTCGAATGGTGAAAGAATTTTTGAAATCGGTCCCGCAGCTTTTGAGTTTATTCGTTACTAACATACAAAAATACACATCTTACTTCTTTGTAATATTAGTATAGATTTCTCAATATACAAAATTCTCAATACGTGATCTACAATACAGGGCCAGGGGTTACTTGTTTTGAAAATATATCTTTGGTTACAGGTCGCAAGGCAATGCGCTGGTTATATGAAAGCGTTTGACGGAGTTGGGCTGCATTACTATTTTGACGAAACAGTCCCGGTATCAATCATCCACGAATCACTTAAAGATTACCCGAACCTGTTTTTGATCAACACAGAGGCTTGCACTGGTACGATCGTATGAGTAACGTGAAGTTTAATTTTGTTATTTAATAACTAATTCCTTATGTACATTTAGACAAACGCATGCCACTAACAAGATCAACAAATCAGGGGTAGATTCACAATTTGCGGGAGATAGGCAAAGGCAAACTGACGGTTAAGCATCGTTAGATTACATGTCTGGTTTATAAATTTTTTATTATAACATTTATGTTATAACAATATTATTAATGGTCTAATAATGGTTATTGGTCTAAAATCTTACTGCAAATTTTACTATCCATTCACAATCTTTCGTTAGTTTAGAATATTTTGGAGGGATATATTTACATGAAGGACAACTTTCTGATCTCGTGAAACATGTTTCAAAGTCATAAATAGATATCTTGGTTTCAATAAAAGCGCAGTATAGAGACACCGTGGCTCTAGTAATGCACAATTCGGTATTCATTACCTGTCTCTTTTTTACCTCTTCCAATAATCATTTAAGGTTAGGTTAGTAGATAGTATTTTTTTTCCTATACCTATGTACTCTGTTATTTTGTACGGCTTTTGTTACATTAAATAATTCTTTGTGATCCTTTATACAATCCATATATCTCCTTTTATATTCATAAATATTCTACATAGTTGAAACATTTGATTTTCTTCAGTCACGCGTGCAACTTTAAAGATTATGTTAATCACTTATTCATATACCAATTGATTGAAATGTTCTTTTAGGAGTACAAACTACACCCTCAGTTGATCTTGGCTCATGGGACAGAGCAGAAACATATATAAGAAACATGTTTGAGGTGAGATTGGGTTAAATAATTATATAGTTTTATGAACTTCTACGACGCTAGTATATTGTAGAAGGAGGAGACTGGGAGGCGATGACGGGAGGATGAGCAGGCGGATTTCTATCGCAGATGCTGAAAAGCTCATTGAAGGTGTCGGTATGCTCACATCTTCCCAATAACCAGCCTAGCGACCCACATTAAATCCTCAGAACGACCTGTCCTTGGCAGGTCCTACGGATTTCTTACTAAGAAGCAGAGGGACGCCAGTAGGTTTAGTTAGTAGTCTGGAAGCTGGTATCTCATCACTCGTTCTTTTGGTGAAAACTTTAAAAATAATTTAGCTCTAATTATGTAAAAAATAAATTATTTTATTATCTTTTCAACTAGTTGTTTCACAAGTAACTAACATTTGAAATGTAAAAATCCCCAATCATCCTCCTAAAAGACCTCGACCCATAGGTACATACATAAGAGTCTTATACATGTATGTACCTAGTGCAAACAAACTGTCTTATGACAAGACAGTTTCTTTGCAATTCAAGTACATTAGTGTATTGCCTTGATGATTAGGTTTACCTTATTTTCAAGGTGTCACGCTAATTTTAGACGGATCAAGCAAATTGAATTAATTTGAATGAAAGACACAGAACAGAGGACACGACGTTCTTCAATGAAAGTTCCTATATCTTATTATTCATTCACTTGTCACACCATTGGTAGAAATTTCACATTACTTATATGGAGCTTATGTTAAATGTTAAACAATAGTAAATATACGGTTAATAAGTTTTACAGGTACCCGCTATAAGTGATTTAAGTTTACGTTTATATGGATAATTTTGGTTGATTCATCCAAATTGAACGACAAATGAACTGTCTAATATTGGCTGTAGTATTCGCTCTTCGTTATTCTACGTATGTAACATTTTTGGAAACATATTGTTTTAGTACTTCTACTGTGTTAGTTAACATATGAATTCGAAACAAAACTTCTTATTCATATTTTTTAGGTTTTTTAAAATTTGAATACACCTTTACATACTTTTTTTTAAATTGAATTAATATAAAATGATCATATTTATAAACTAGCTGTGTCTGCAACTTCGGCCGCGTGGATTTTTTTTCGCGGAACCGTAAAAAGGTAAAAAAGTAGCCTCAGTTACTCCTTATAACATCAGCATGTGCCAGTGAAAGTTCTGTCAAAATCGGTCCAAACGTTTCAGAGATTAGCCGGACCATCCAAACAGACAAAGAGACAGTTTTTTTATATACGTACACCGTTTATACTTTTTTTTTGGTATTACAAACAGACACTTAAATTTTATTTATTAGTATATAATTTTTTTTTACCAATTGGTCTGAAAATGTATTTTTATGCAATGCTGGCTAGAAGATTTAGTGTCATTAATTGGAATTAATACATATATTTTGTTGTAACCTTAGGACTTGAATAATAAATTCGTTGCTTGGGTAGACTGGAACATGTGTTTAAGTATGACAGGTGGTCCAAACTGGGAGAATAACTTCGTGGACTCACCGATAATTGTTAACGCTGAGAAGAACGAGTTTTACAAACAGCCCATGTTCTATGCGATTGGACACTTCTCCAAATTCATCCCGAGGCATTCGGTCAGGATAGATGTGAGGGATCCTTCGAAATGCCCTGAGGCTCCACCTTCAATCCTGAATGTTGCTTTCAAAACACCACAGAACACGATCGTAGTTGTTATTTATAACAGGTGAGTATTAACGAATATGCTATCTTTTTATATATTTTTTTATTGCAGGAGTTCAGCAGACAGGCAGACGAGACGGCCCACTTGATGGAAAGAGGTTACCATCGCCCATGGACATTTGCAACACCAAAGGTGCTACAAATGCGCTGCTGCTGTCTTAAGACTGACTGGAACCTGGTCACTAAAGACGGAACACAACTCAAGGTTGTTATGGAGCCATATTTGAAACCAGGGGTGGTAGCCATGCAGTCGGGCAAATGCCTTACAACCTGGCTGTGGGTTGTTTTGTCGCCTCTTAAGACAGGCCACCCGGCTGCAAGAAATTATATTCTTTCTCCGTTCCTGTACAGATCAATTTTGCATCTGATATTTCAAAATCTACCACAGTAACTCCTAATATCTTATACTTGCCTTACTATTGGTTGAATTTTGATGTTACATGAATGGAGCTTATGTAAAATTTTAGCCAGTAGTAAGGCGAATGAACGGTTGGTAAGATATCGAACCGGCCGTATATCTATAAAGAGATTAATAAGTATACTACCAACTGCACAATTCCAAAGCCAAGTAACTAACATTGCCTTTTAAACGAATGTGTGTGCTTTTTTGGCTGATTGCCCTACCATAAGTAGAATGTTGACATTATTATGGAGGTAATGTCAAATTTTAACTGATAATTAAGCAATATATTAACTTAAGCATTATATTTACATTTACAGGGAAAACATGACCAAATCGGTGATATTAAAATTAGGCAATAGGCAAATCAGTTTAGATGTTGGGCCTAAAACCATAATTACCGTCGAAATGCATAACGAATAACATAAATGTACACAAGTGCTTTTCAATTATTTTTTGCATTTACACAACTTATTGGATACAACTTATAAAACTATAGAATATGTAAAAAAAAATATATAAATCTTGTTTTATTTTTCGCATTTTGTATGTATAAATATAAATAAATGCTTTATATTATATATAAAGAAAATTGTTTTTTTTTTCATCTTTCTGAGTATAAGTTTATAAAAGTGTTATTAAAAGTACAATAACTGACCAAATGTGTATATACAAATTGAGTAGTTTTTAGGAGAAATTGTGGTTACAAACATTGATGACTGGGTTTGGTTTATTTAAAATGACTGGTCTTGACAGAGTAATAAATATGTATACAAACTTAGATAGATAGATAGATAATTCTTTATTGTACACCAAAGCATATACAAACAGAAGTAGAAAAAGGTAAAAGATAGTACAACGGGCGGCCTTATCGCTAAGAAGCGATCTTTTCCAAACAACCCCTGGCAGGGATTGATAGAATTTTAATACAGACGGTGGTGCAGTTAATAAATAAGTTTTTTTTATTGCAGGAGTTCAGCAGACGAGACGGCCCACTTGATGGAAAGAGGTCACCATCGCCTATGGACATTTGCAACACCAAAGGTGCTACAAATGCGCTGTTGCTCTCTTAAGGGAGACTGGATCCTGGTCATTAATGCCGGAACACAACTCAAGGTTGTTATGGCGACATACTTTAGACCAGGGGTGGTAGCCATCCAGTCGGGCAAATGCCCTACCACTTGGCTGTGGGTTGTTAAGTCGCCTCTTACGACAGGCCGCCTGGCTGCAGGAAATTGTATTCTGTCTCCGTTCCTGCAATAATGACGAATGATAAAGAAACATAAACAAAGTACATAGAAGTACAAAAAATTTATTAAAGTTTTATAGCCTATACAAATTAATATTAATTAAAAATCTAAAATATCCTATAAATAAACCTAACTTAAAAATATATATACAATAGTAAAAAAAAAACCTAATATTAAAACAAAACCTATATTAAAGCCCGTCCAGCCCCACCAGACCACTGTCGCTGGGCATTGTACCTAGAAGGCTGGCAGCATTACCTCGCTGGATACAAAGGCTAATCCTTTGAGCGAGGTAAGCTCCAGCCTTCCGGTCTCCTGTTTAGTACAAAAATAATATAAATATATATACATATGTGATGTGTAGGTGTTCTATATACACATATAGATACACACACGTATATATACATATGACGATACAAAAATACTTATATATAGGTATATAGCTTTAGGATTACACACAATAGAATAGTAATGCTTCTGAACCTGATTTTTAACTTAAAACCTACTAAACCTATAAGAATGTTGTATTACAGCTACAGTGATAGCGCCGGTCCAATTTGGTTCTCTTATTTAGATATATATAGATAGCCACCTGTATAGATTGGGTGAAGATTATATCTGCCATTATAAGAGGCCGCAGAGACGGGGGACCATCGCGGACTTTTCTCCCTATCGATGAAGTAGGGTAGCCAACCATGGATTGCCTAGGATACGCGTAAAGGCGTTACGGTAGTGTCCACGCCACTCCCCCATGGGACCTGGAAGCCAGGGTCCTGGCGTCACTGTATGTGTGGCGCAAAGAGGCCCTGGCTAGGGGCACCAGACCCGCGCCTCGCGAGATCGAGGCGTGCCGGTCGGAGCTCTGCCAGGTAGCCGTGGGGGTCTGGGAAGATCGCCTACGACGCCCCAGCGCGGGCCCCGCCACCATTGAGGCGGTGAGGCCCTTCCTGCACGATTGGATTAGACGAAGTCACGGCACCCTGACATTCAGGCTGACGCAGGTCCTGACGGGGCATGGTTGCTTCGGAAGGTACCTGTGTCGCCTCGGCCGCGAGGCCACGTCAGGGTGCCATCATTGTGACACGGGCGACGAGGACACGGCGCTGCACACTCTCCAGGAATGTCCAGCTTGGACGGAGCAGCGCCGGGAGCTCGTCGCCCATACCGGACTAGACACCTCGCTCCCGGCCGTGGTACGCACCATGGTCGGGAGCTCCACCGGATGGGACGCCGTCTCCTCCTTCTGCGAGCAAGTCATGTTCGCGAAGGAGGAGGCGGAACGGGAGCGTGAGCGTAATTCCCTGCTCCGCTCCCGCCAAAGGAGGACGCGCCGACGCCGGAGGTCAGACAGTGACCTTCGGCCGCCGTAAGCGGGCGGCGCGGGTGGGGCCCCTAGGGGTATAGGGGTTCTCACTCACCCGCATATGCCGTCGAGATGAGAGCGCGAGTGTTCCGCGCGCGCTCATCTCTCTTCCCGTGGGGCGCGTTACAAACCGCCCCACGCATGGACTAGACTTAGTAGTAGCCGGGGGATATGTCCCCTGGCATAGGAAGAGGCCCAGTGAGGGGGGCCCACGCCTGCCAGGGCACGCGGAGTTGGGAATCCCGCATTCACGTAGCCCTGGCATAAGGCACAGGACGGAACACCCAGAGGTTTTAGTGGGTATCCCTAACTGGGGAGTGGCAATAGCGTGGCACCGGTTCTGACCGGGCACGCTAGTGCCACCCGCGATCTGGCGAATCCCACACTCACACGGGTCGCGAACATCCCCCCAGGCTTCTATGCCTGTCGCGGCTTAGTCCTCAAACGGATTTCCCCTGGCCAAAAAAAAAAAAAAAGTGTCCACGCCACTAGGTCCCGTGGTGCCTCATAAAAGCGAGGATTAGGAAAAAAGTATATTAGCATGTAACATAGTTATGTAATGTAACAGATGTAAACATTCATCTTTAGGGTTTAATACTTTAGAAAAACAAGCATGGCCAAGATCCTGTCTCAATAGTAGAGCAGCATACAATGGAGATTTGTTCAAATATTGGCCAGTGTCGGGTTTAACGAAGTCAATAACATTGTAGTAGGGTTGCCAACGCATCGGAGAAAATAATCTACAATTATTCTGTATAATAAATCATCCGGTTCGTAACAAACCGAGATCAGATGATCAGAGTCAGTAGCACGCTGACGGACATTGTTGGAATATATCCAATAAAAGTACCATGACACCGAGCAAACTGGAAAACCATTATAATAAGTTACTTAAAAACATGTAAGGTTCTAACGTGATTCTAAACTGCCAGCGCAGTATAACTTTTCAATCAATAATTGAAATTTATTGCTTATGCGTCTGTCTTCTTTTTCTTTCTCTCTTTGTACATATAAAATTAAATTCTTCGTGCCAGAACGGAAGAAGAATACTAATTTCAGCGACCAGGCGGCCTTTTTTTTTTTTTGATAACGCAGGGGGAATGTTTTTGGACACCATCCTCGGATCCTTCGGGGGAAGGGTCTGAATGCAGGTAAAAGGCCTGCATCGAGGGTATGTGGGATTCTCAGCGGCCGGTTCTCCACGCTTGCTTCTAAATCGAAGCTGTCGCGAGAATCAGCCGCCAAACTACTCACTAAACCTAAACCTGCGCCCCATTTATAGCGCTTTTATGAGGCGTCACGGGATCTCGTACAGAGTAACTGCACCGTAACGCCCCTACGCTCTGTAACTAGGCCACCCCGGGGAGCAGAGTGACCCACTTCGTACAGGAGGGGGGGGGGGGCGGGGAAGTCCGCTGTCACCCCCGTGACAGCGGCCCCCTGTGGCGGTAATTAAGGAAGGAGAAGATGCGCGTAGCGGCGCCTGCGACCTCCGGTCCGTCTCTTCCGGACGGGGTCCGCGTAAGCGTCCTCCTCCCTCGCTCTTTCAGGTGGCCTCCTTCTGCAACATGACGGATTCACAGAAGGAGGAAACCGCAAGCCAGGAATGTTGACCCGGGTGCATCGCTTTGACCATGCTACGAAGCGAGTTCACAGGGCCAACGACGTTCTCTAGGAGGGCCCTCTGGGGCCCCCAGGCTGCGCACTCCACAAGCGTATGAAACGCCGTGTCTATGAGTGCGCCGCACTCGTGGCAAGACGGAGAAGGTTCCCGCCCCACGATTTGATGCAGACACTTACCAAAGCAACCGTGCCCGGTAAGTACCTGCACCATCCTGAACGTCAGGGCCCCGCATTTCCGCGAGACCCAACGAGACAGGTGGGGGCGGACCGCCTCTACCGTCTCGATTCTGGCTTCTGGAGACCCTAGGTCCCTATGCCAAGAGCGGATCAGGGCCTCAACGACCAGGCGGCCTGTCGTAAGAGGCGAGAAAACAACCCAAAGTCAGGTGGGCCAGGCCATATGCCCGAATAGATGGCTACCACTCCTGGTTTAGAGTATGCCGCCACAACAATCTTGAGTTGTATTCCCGACATCAGTGGTCATGTTCCAGTTCCTCCTTCAAGGCCGGCAGGACATTAACAGCACGTTTGTTATTGTTAATATCCATAGGCGCCGGTAACAACTCTCCATCGCAGTTGGGACGTCAGACTGTTTGCTGTGCTTCAACAATAAAAAAAATATGAGTTGGGCACTGAAAATTTTATTTATTTTGTAGAAGATGATAAAATCGTATCCCCAAAGATATTTTTCTTTTTAGCTGTGTGGGGAACAAATTAAATATATAGCCATGCCAGATCCCGGTAGAAAGAGAGGCTTAAGAAATGCTGACTTGATATTGTGAGGGATGATATGCGTGCCAATGGTTTAACAGTTAGAAATGCCGAAGACCGCGCTAAGTGGGGAAAAAAAGTAGAATTTAACTGGGATTTACGGTTAGAGCGACGATAATGACAAGCACAAAAAATATTAACTATTGTTTATGTGAATGTCTTCACAATGTATAAGTACGTAGGTTGATTTAAAAGAAATAAAAATAAAAGGCACTGCAATTTATGTTCGACAGATGTAATAGTTCAATTGGGCTCGTAGCGTTGATAATGCGTTTCTTCCCGTGACTGGGTTATGACAAAAGGAGTGTTTTATTGGGTGTACCGGTCTAATTGGAAAGTCTGATAGTATTAACCACACTTCTAGTCTCCGAGTACGCACCCGAGTTGGACTAAATTAAATCGTGATAAAAAAATCTTACATCTTATGAGAGGCGTCCCAAAATATTTACGTAAACAGTTTTGAGTCCTTAAAAGATCAAAGTGAAAACCCTGTGTGAAATACATATCTGGAGTTACCTATAGCAAATATGAGGCCAGTTATCGTTGTTTGTGTTTGAGCTTCTATTTCAGTGGCAGTTATATGAGCGACCTTGGATAAGGACGCACAGTATTATGTCAAATTATTGTTATAAAAAGTGCTTAGTGTATTTCTTTTAATTTTTGCGCTAACAATGAAGCTTTTCTTTACTTTTGTTGTATTCGCTGTTATGTTCGTAAATGCCGACACTGGTAAGTACAGATGTTCTATACTTATTTTAGGGATCCGAATCAAATTACTAAAAATCAGGCAAGTGCGTGTCAGTTCATGTATAGTAAAGGAATACGTAAAGGCGTTAGAACTCTATTGTTGTCATTATATAGTTCCCTAACTATACAGTGTTTAATCCAAAATACCTCATAACTCAAAAAGTGATACACGTATCTTGTTTAAAATCAATTCAAATTGAAAGTATCTTTGAAGTTCTACAACCTCAATTTTTTTCAAATAATTCCATCTTCAATTTAAATGCAATGTGGGGTATTTATTGTTCTTTGAATAAAAAAGAGAGTGTTTGAACCATAATGACTAGATTTACTGTGTAACCATCAAATGATATACATGTTTCTTTATGAAGTAAAAGCGCTTCCTTCCTTTTACTATTATTATTTACTACTTATTTAAACGCTACACAAAAGTTGAGAGGACGTCAACAATAAAAGTCTGTTTATTGACTTATTCTTGAACTGACTCTAATGAAATTGTTAAGCCGATATTAGACGATTCATTCCCGTCTTTCAAGTTGGATGAATCAACTACAGTGCTAAATAACAATAAAACCTGAATCATTCAATCTAATTGAAGACGTCTTCACCTTTCAATTGTATGCCTTTCAACCAAATTGATTAAATGTGATTGATCTGTCTGTTTGTTGCAGTGCCGTAAATAGCCTTTTATTCGCCCTATGCGAGCTTCTATAACTGCACCCTTGTTATTTTACAAGCTTTTATTTAACTTGCAATGGATGTACCTATGTATGTATGTACTATGTAAGTTCGGGTGGAATCTTGCAAGTTAAATTTGACCAACTTCCCGATTTCCGATAGAGCTGAAATTTTGCACGCATATGTATATCACATGACAATGTAATAATATGGTACCATGGAGCTGATCTGATTGTGGAGTCAGAAGGTGGTCATAAGAACTCCTGTACTAAACAAGATAGACCCGTCGTGTTTAGGCTCGTTTTTCTTGTCTTGACTAACACTCTGCGGCTGCATAATATTCAGGATCTCAAAAGCTTGTATTTATAAACCTTTTTAAAAAAGGTGATAAAATAACGCACAAAGGCCTTGGTGTTGGTGGACCAATTATCTAATATTTTGAAAGAAAAGTATTTTTTTTAAAGAACTAGAACACAAATACGCTCGTGCGGTGCCAAAAAAATGCGCGCTCATTTGTTTGTCTAATTAACAGACGTTTTTGATCATACTGGAATAGAGGTACGTATGTGTTGGAATCGAGCACTAGGGGCGCAGCGGTAACTTATCAGGAGTAAACCGAAAAAAATAATAGTCCTGCCTGGTCTGGCTATTCTTGCGCCCTCCAGAGTCTACGCCCTGCACCTGGGCACCGGTGAAACCGACCTATTTACGGCACTGCTGTCTTACAAAGCCTAAGGCAATTCCTACTTCAGCCGTAATTACCAAAACTTCTAACGCTTTAGATATCAAACGAGGTTAGTAATAATTATAGTATATATTTTTTTATAGATAATCCATGTGCATCTTACAAAGAGGATGGCTATGAATCGGTAGTGTGTGTATGCAATCAGACTTATTGCGATACTGTGATTAGAGAAACACCATCCGATGATCAATACGTTGCTTACACTACGTCCAAGGTGAGATTTTTTTTCCTATTGTTGTTAATGATGTTTGTTATTAATTCAAGTAAAAACTACTGCACGGATTTTGATGAAGCTTTAAAGTACTGTGTGTAGCTACCTATATAGCATTAGAATAACACACCTAGTAAATTACAAATGCTAATTAAGACTTGAAATTTATGGTTGATTTACGTTTAAAATATATGTTTTAACTAATTTAACTAACTAAGACTAAGATTATTTATGATGATTATGTTTTACTAATATTTTCCATAAAAATAGTTACGTCTTTATGATACTGCGGTAAGTTAGTGTTTCGAAACGAGTAGATGAATGTGACGATCTTTCTACCATAGCGACGAGTTTGTAAAAATGAATAACCGCATGTGAGTCATAAAACGTTTTTTAACACATTTGCGAGAAAACGGTACAATAGATAATAAAAGAAAGATAAATTTATATCACTCGGAAAATCGCAACCATCTTTGACATTTCGAAATTACGAAAATGGCACTTTCATAATTTTGCACGCATTTCAAAAGGGCGCCGCATGCGCGTAATAAAAATTAGAAGCACATCTTTTGTCTCGTTTTCTATATAGTGTTAACGTGAGACAAATGTACTGATCAAAAGCGCTTCCAAGGAGGTTCGATTAATCAGCTTATTTAACTTTGTAATGTGAAATTCCTTGGTGGAATTCTAATATTTTTTTCACCTAAGTACCTATTTGACCGCACGTTCCAGTGTGTGATGCGTAATTTTTAACTTTATACCAGTTTGTTGTCGTGGTAGCGTAATGGTTAGCGCGCTTGTCCTACGCTCAAAGGGTGTGGGTTCAAATCCTAGCTGGATTATGCACCACTTAAGGAGTTTTCTGACTTAATGTGCATATTAATATATTACAATTACCACGTGCTAGTAATGCTGAAGGAAAACATCTTGATGAAACCTGCACATCGAGATAACCGATATGTCAAACTTGCCAAGCCACATTGGACAAGCGTAGCGCGTATACTGTCCGTTCTCTCTATAGTGAGAGGCCCGAGCACAGCAGTTGGACGTTTACGGGCTGTTATTATTATAGAAGCTTGATAAATACACTTTTTAAGCAAATATCTTGAAGAAGAACGGATACGTAGCGCCATCTGTGATTGGAGTGCGTGTTACGAGTTACGTGTTTTAATAGAAGACTGTAATCCATTTCTTAGTATTCATCTTCTATGGTATGGATATGGATTCTGTTTTGAACCAAGTTATAATTTGTTTCAGGCGGGTTTACGCTTTAGTAAGAGTTACGGGATACTGGAAGAGAACGATGATACGTCCAGTAAGATTTATTGTTACAATTTTTTTATTGCGTGATTTCAGCAGACCGGCAGACGGTCCACTGGTGGAAAGCAGTTACCATCGCTTATGGACATTCGCAACACCAAAGGTGCTACAACTGCGCTGCTGCTTTCTAAAGGGAGACTGCAACCTGGCCACTAATTCCACAACACAACTGACGGTTGTTATGGCGACATACTCTGGACCAGCACAATATTTATCACTTTTCGTTTCAAACTTCTCTATTTGGTATACGTCCTCTATCACCACACCACATATAATCATGTCATCCTTCACACAATTCATATCTGTTCTTTGTTCTATGTTTATTTTTATGTCCATCAATCTTCCAATTTTAATAATCTTTTTGTCTTGTGACTTTCACCCCTGTTCAATACGAGCCCCGTGTGTATGCTCGGCGATAGTGGTAATATCAATATGGAAGTTTCTCAATATCTTTGGTTTGCTGTGAGATGTAAGGAATCTACTTCCGTAATCCCAGTCGCAGCAAGATTATTTTATTTATTTATTATAGGATGGCTTACGGTCTAATACGTACGAATTCCAGTAACAACAGTTTTAAAATGAATTGCTGAAAACAAGCCTCTACGTATTGGTAAAATAACAACATAAATACATGATATCGAGTGATATTATATAACTATGATAAAATTTTAGCACTGTCTTTCACAGTCTTTACAAAAAAATTCTTGAGCCAATGTGCGCTTAACAGAATTGACGCTGGTGCAATACAGATCTAAATTTAAGTTTACTTTACTTACTTACTACATACCTTTCTTTATTAACAACTAGCGGCCCGGCGCGGTTTGACCCGCGCTCTGTCCCGCTCCTGTAGTATATAGCGCCATGTTATATAGCCTATGACACTCCCTGTTAACGTAGTTTTCCAACAGTAAAAGAATTTTTAAAATCGGTTTAGTAGATCCAGAGATTACCCCCTACAACGTCACAAACTTTACCTCTTTATAATATTATTAGTATAGATATGTGAATAATATACGCCTGATATTTAGAGGTAAGAAGTGATATGTGTTATGAAAATATTTATCAAGTTTCAGGTGCCACGGCTCGTTTGGAGTTAAAATTGGATTCCCTTCACCAGACAATAATTGGTTTCGGGGGTGCTGTCACTGATTCCGCAAGCATTAATTGGAAAAGCTTGTCTGAAGAGCTACAAGCACATATGGTGAAGTATGTATTATGTATTGTAGTATGTAAACGTAAGCGAAATTTTTATTTGTATACGTTATTGTTTTATATTGAAATGAACAAAAACGCAGTTAGATTTTGGAACGCCCTGCCACTTACGATCCAAGATAGTTCATCGGAGAGCAGTTTAAAAAAAGTCTAAGTTATCCCTATATGTCTATATTTTACATTATATTGTTACAACTTAGGCTCCGATAAAGACAAATTCCATGAACAGATCTGTAAAAGCACATTTCATTACCTGTCGGCATGTGAAATAATTGTAATCCTTTTATGATCGTCTTCTTTTGTTCACTTATTTATTGGCATGCGTTTCTAGTTATTGTGGAGAACAGCCTATTGTCCTACTGTACTCGTTTACGGCCGCTCTGGAGCATCATTAGCCATGTGTTGCGGATTATAAGTACAAGCTAATTCTAGGAAATTATGTCGACGTTGCCGGGCGGCCACATTTGCATTTGTGAAGTACGAAACGATGGCCTGATTGAGAGAGGGGGTCAGTTGAGCTACAACTACAATACAGGCGTGACGTGTGTACATTCGGGAATCTAATAGTGACGGACTTTGCGCGTTTTATTGAATTACGATCTTCTGCATTATTATTGGATTTGTTGCGTTCGGTTATATTTGTACCTGTGTTATACGTGTTCGTATAGTTCTAATAAACTCTATAAGAATTCTAACGGCATTTTAAATCGAGTCCCGCAAACTCGTAACAATATTATTTATTATATTATATAATTTATTTTTGTTAATCTGTTTATATTATATGTTACATAGTTAAATCGTAAAATATCTCAGTGTACCCAACCCTGCCTTTTGCTTTTGCTGGAAAAAAATTCTTTTAGGGTTAAGCTCGCCTTTGTACATCACCACTCTATATTTTTGTATGTAACTTTTTGTGTACAATAAAGAATAAAGAAAAACGTCATTGAAGGGTCATCGGGCTTGACTTAAAGATTTGCAGACTTAGCTTAACTATAGACAGTATCTAGGTAAGTGTGCTTCATCTAAGACTGCATTTCCAATTGACATCCAAAATCCATGATATACAAATTAAAAATATAATTATTAAATGTAAAAAAGACATACTAAACATATCTCCCATCGATACAACTCAATGTAATTGTTCTACAAACCTACCATACCATAGTATTTATTTATAGTAGGTAATATTTTCATTGTAAACTATCGGGATCACTTCCTAAAACTAGTCTATCGAAAATTAACTCTTTTTACTTATAAGCATTTGTTCAAGACCGGAGATATAATATGCATAAAAAGAAAGTAGGTATGCAGATGACCACACGGAGTGAAAGTTTAACGCGCTTTCTTAAACAAATAAATAGCAATGAATTAGGCCTGAAACAGGACAAATGAATAACACTTGTATGGCTGTGTAACTTAAGTTATATGTATATTATTTACAGCTCGTACTTTAGCAGCGCAGGCCTGCAATACAATATGTTGCGTGTACCCATTGGTGGTACAGATTTCTCGACCCGTCCATACGCTTACAATGAATTGCCGATTAATGACTTCAAGTTGTCGAATTTCTCTCTTGCTCCCGAGGACAATCAATATAAGGTATCGTTATTCATACGAGCACTTAAAAGTGAATATAACTCTAGATGACGCGAATCAAGCCACATCTTTGTAAATAGGTTCAAAACAATTTTTTCATAGCCAGTACTGGATTTACATATAGGGCATAGGGCCGCATTATTTTAGGGGCGGCAAAATTCTAAAAGCAAAAACTGTAAGAACATTTGAATTATAGTTCGATCGCTCTTAGAATGCGTTTCTACTTCGTGAATATTTGGACTAGTAACATTGTAATGACTAGCAATTTACGAGAAAAAGAAATGTGGTCTGTATTAATAATTACTATTATTATTGATTGAAGATTTAATTAAAATTCATATCACTGCGACGATTTGCGGTAAATAAAAATAGCACAAAACGTAAGCGCATTTTGGAGCAGCCGCGCTGATAGTAATAGTTGATTATTATGTATAAAAAATGTCGCATGACTGGATATGGCAATTTGGTACATAAGGGTAACGTTTCTAATAAAATGTCTATTGAACTCTAAAAAGGCGGTATTCGAATGGGGCCTAGAGCGACAGCCATCCTGAATCCGTCACTGGTAGCTTGGCAGGTTGTATTCATAAATATTTAACCAAGCCACAGGCAGTGAGTTTGTGGTTCTTCACAAATACCACATAGCCTGCGTTCGGCATGACGTTTGTAGCAACAAACGAATGCATATTTTGAAAATGCACTAGAATGTCTTTCTCGAACGCCTAATATGATGTGCGCGACGTCGGTACTTTGTTGAATCTATAGTCATTCTCCAAGCGTAAAGAAGTCGCGTTATTGACGTCGTTTAACAAATTTTCCAATCATATTGAGTGCACGGGAATAACTGACGCGCGTTTAGATGTTTCTTTGATAGACCATGGTCACTTGCTACAGAATGTTATTTTACTTATATTTCTATTGCCTGGCTTATATTACATTAATTCTATTAGGAAACTCTCTAAACATATTTATCTTTCAACAGATCCCTCTGATTAAAGCTGCCATGCAAACATCGGACTGCCCCATATACATGATAGGAACCGTATGGTCCCCTCCAGTTTGGATGAAAACCAACAATGCGTGGCACGGATTCAGCCGCCTGAAGGAAGAGTTCTATCCCACATACGTCGACTACCATATCAAGTATATTTTAATGTGTTTTTTCTGGTACCACGTACGCGCTGCATGTGCATTATAGGAGACAAACACCAGTAAATGGAGTTGACTTAAAAAATGTTTGAATGCTTTTTATTTATGCAACAAATGCGTTAATCATTAGCAATAAACCTACCATTTCTGATGAGTTAAACGTAAGTTTTTTATTGCATGAGTTCAGCAGACAGCCAGACGACCCACCTGATGAGAAGAGGTTACCATTGAATATGGACATTTTTAACACCAAAGGCGCTACCAATGTGTTGCTGCTCTCTAAACGGAGAGTGGAACTTGGCCACTAATGCAAGCATACAACTAAAGGTTATTATGGCTGCATACTGGCATGTGTGGGATGCAGCCGCTCCTTACTGCAAGTGGCGACTGTGCAGGTGGTCGCGGAGCTGGAGAGGTTGTACCACAGACCAGCTTGTCCTACTCTCGCCAAAGTTGACGACAGCGTAAAAGAACCAAAATCAATGGTCTTCAGTTACCGCAAGTTACGGCCATACGGGAGACAGGAAGATGAACGCCATGTCATCTACACAACGCCCAGAGTCGGTGGCGAATAGCTAAACCACGCGCTCTCTCCAGTGGAGACTAAGACCAGGACTACCACAGCTTCCGGGTAATATTTCCGGTCCCTGTTCGTCCAAGCTAGAGGAGAATGTGCAAGCGAACCCACAGCCAGGACTTTTTCTTTCACCGTCAGTAAGTGACTATTGTAAAGATATGTACATTAGGTTAGGAAACTGTCTAATTAGTGCATGCTCTCCTACGAGGATTTGAACCTAGATGAGTGGAATAGGGGGCGAATTCTAGCTACGGCTATCATCGAGCTTTATCCGTCCAAGAACGGAGAAAGAATACAATTTCCTACGGCCGGGCGGTCTGTCGTAAGGGGCGACAAAACAACCCACAGCTAGGTGATAGGGTATTTACCCGTCTGGATACCTACCACCCCTGGTCTCGACTATGCCGCCATTACAACCTTGAGTTGTGTTCCGGCATTAGTGGCCAGGTTCCAGTCTTGCTTTAGAGAGCGGCAGCACATTGGTAGCGCCTTTGGTGGTACAAATGTCCATAGGCGATGGTAACCGCTTTCCATCCGGTGAGCAGTCTGCCTGTCTGCTGAACTTAAGAAATAAACAATATATCAGAACTTATTTATTTCGTTAGATTTTTAGATTTGTATGCTGCAGCTGGAATAACAGCGTGGGCCATCAGCACTACAAACGAGCCTTTGAATGGTGTTTTGGATTTGACGAGATTCAACTCCCTCGGGTGGACTATGGCACGCATGGTAATTTCACTATTTCGAAATCTTCATTCAAATTAAGTTCTCATGACTCCTGTACAATCGATTTGTAAAGTATAATACTTACATTGTTGAAAAATACATTGTTTATTAAACAAAATATTAGCTTTTGGTAGTAGAAGCTTCAAAATAATTATGCTCAATTGTACAAAAAAGTTAGCCGCATTCAATAATTGAAAGAAACTAAAAAAATAAATTTCTGACATACCTACTCTTGAGTTGATTATGAAGATGGACATGAGTATTTATTTATTTGTTTTTTGGGGCGGTAATATAATAACTTTATTAACAATATTTTTCTTTTCTTGAAAATACCTTTTTGTCCATAAAATCACAATAAAAAATATGAAAATTTACGAGCTTGCATGACAAGAGTTATGAATGTCAAAGAGGCAAGTGAGGTGTGTAAGAATAAGCCTAAATGGCACTCTGTTGTTCGTGCCTACCCCGCAAGGGAACTGGCGTGAAGTTATGTATGTATGTATGTATGTAAAAAATATGCTTATTGAAATTGTTTGTTTGTAAAGTTTAAACTGCTACTTAATGCTACTTAAACTTGTTTATTTGCATACATAAGGAAAATAAGATTCTACCAATATTTTTTTTGGGTTTTGAAGACTAAAACTACAAGAGTATGATTTGAGGCAAAACATTATTTTTATAAATTTCTATAAGTAATTAAGATGTAGAATTATTGATTTGTTTTTGACCAAAAGGCTGGCATTTACGTGGGGCAATGCATCGGCGATGCCTTTAAGCGCGGGTATGTGGCCAGCATTTTGGGCGCGTTCCCAACTCACGGCGGTTATTTATAATATTTTTATAGGAAATTGTGTTAAACCTGTTTTTCATTGAACTGGACAATACATTTGATTTGTTAGATATGCATGTATATCTTTTGTTATATTTTAGGCTAATTATATCATAAATTACTTGGGGCCCACAATAAGAAATTCTACACATAAACATGTAAAAATTTTGGTGAATGACGATCAACGGTTGATGATACCTTATTATTTTAATTCGGTAAGAATATTTACGTAAATGCGTACTAACAGTAATTGTAAACAAATTATATATTGCACGCACATCTCGTATTTAAAAGCTTTAGAATATTATTAAATTATTCTTTTTTGTGAAATTTATATTTGTATTTACTTATTGATAGAGCTATATTCATCTAGTTGTATTTAATACATATCACTGTCATATGGCTTCATAACAAATAATAACCCTCAGTGAGAGTTACGTTTATGTCGTTTACTGTTGAAAAGTTTGGACCGTGGGGTCCTGGACCATAAGCCTCTACCAAAATTTATCAAAACGACTCATTGACTCTTCAGGTAATCAGGGGGCTGGTGCCTACATCAGACAACGGATCAGTATTGTGTTTCAGCGAGAAAACGTTGCCGGCCTTCTGGGCGCCTTATCCATAGAAGACGGTGATCTGGGCTCAGTATTCTACTTATAGTCTTGAGGGACTAAGGATAGAGTACAATATAAATAAGTTTTTTTTATTGTATTACTTTATAAAGTTATTGTACTGTAAAAAGCAGACATCATAACAATTAAATATATGTATAAATACACTGATTTTATACTGAAACTAGAAAACATGTTCTCGCAGAGTCGATATTTTGATTACTAATGGTAAGCCAATATTAGACGGTTCATTTCTTTCTTTCAATTCAATTAGGACGAAGCAACCAAAGTGATCACTGAAAAACAAAATTGTGTTATTCAATGTCATCGTTTCTTTTGAGTTCTGCGCCTTTCAACCAAATTTAATCAGTTTACAACGCGTTCCATTAGTAGCTCACAACGCCCAAAATGCTCCATCAGCTATTCCACCTGGCAACCGCGGTCGTTATGGTAGTGCCGAAAATGTCACTAATGACATCATATTTTTGATCACGCAACGCTCACAACGACCCATGTCAAGAGGTGGGTCGAATAACCATTTTACTACGGTTTATGATTGTAACGCCGGCAAGCAAGTGGAACGGGCGATTAGCATAGGCGTGTTGCTGGAGAGTTTCTTCCGCCGCTTCTTCTCCTCCAGCTATAACACGTTGCGAAGCGGTAGTAATGATAGACTAGGATCGGCTCCGCCGGCGGAGTCGATAATTGGTCCCCAAACAATCACTTCAGCCTGTTGGCTTAGCTCTTTCAGCCTTTAACGGCTAATTCTCAATATAGAGTCAATCCCCCGCAGCGGTCGAGCCGAGGTCGAACCTCACAGGAGGTGCCTCCTCGAGCGTGCTGCTTCCGGGCTGAACGCCTC
Organism: Dendrolimus kikuchii; assembly: GCA_019925095.2. Taxonomy (NCBI): domain Eukaryota; kingdom Metazoa; phylum Arthropoda; class Insecta; order Lepidoptera; family Lasiocampidae; genus Dendrolimus; species Dendrolimus kikuchii. The sequence goes on along the minus strand of CM034406.1, from coordinate 6,522,940 downwards.
CGCTCCCACGGAGTCGGGAAGCCCCCAAAGTCCGGTATCGCTGAAACAGCCATCTGCGGCTATTCAGCTGGGTCTAGCTCCAAAAAAAAAAAAAACAAGTGGAACGGGAAGAATCTCAGTCATTAACGTGATCTTTGTGGGCCACTTATGGAACGTAGCCTATGAAACACTATAAAGCTTCATGATATATAGAACGTTACGCTGACTCAAGTTACAGCTACAGGCATTTACAAATAGTTATTAAACCATTGTATTTTTTTGTAGATGGTCTTAAAGTATCCAGAATCTTTAAAGTACATCGATGGGGTCGCTGTCCACTACTATGTAGACGCTTTTTTTCCAGCAACGGTCCTATCAGATGTATCAATGTTTTATCCTGACAAATTTGTGATCGCCACCGAGGCTTGTGAAGGTACCGAATTGTAATAAGTTTGAATAATATAATTATATAATAACAGCCCATAACTGTCCCACTGCTGATCTCGGGCTTCCCACTATAGGGGAACGGACAGTATACCCGATGTGCAGGTTACATCACGATGTTTTCCTTTACCGTTATTAGCACGTGGTAATTGTAACAATATGCACATTAGGTCAGAAAACTGCCTAAGTGGTGCATGCTTTCTGGCTAGGATCGAACCCACGCCCTTTGAGTTTAGGACGCGTACGCTAGCCATTACGCTACCACGACTTGAATATAGATAGATAACACTTTATTGCTCACCAAAAGAAACAAATACAAAAATAAAATGTATAATTACAATACTTCTTGGCAAAACAACAGGCGGCCTTATCGCTAAAAGCATAATACAATTATGTAAAAAAATATTGTCGTAAATGTATGTACACAAAAATGAAAACACGCTAAAATGAAAAGACATTTTAGTTATACATGTAAAACATGAAATTGAAAAATCTTAATGGTAACAATGTAGGTATTTAGAATATAATCGTTTCTTTTCAAATATTAAATTAATTTACCGTAAATTAATCTACACAGATAAACAACATTGAAGTGTCTGTTTGTTATATCAAAACAACAGCTTTTTACTAAATGCACATGAAAGTATATGCGGTACTTATAACAAAAAATCAAATTAATTTTTTTTGTTCTCTTTGTATCTCTGGATGTTTCGTCTAATCTGGACAGATTTTGACGGGACTTTTACTGGCAGATAACTGATGTTATATGGAGTAACTTTGGCTCCTTTTTTTTAATACTGTATGTTTAGGGTTCCCCAAAAAAAAATCCAAGCGTACAAGTCGCCGGCACAACTAGTATAGAATTTTAAAAAACCTTAACTAAACTTCCGTTTTCCATTTTTTTCATGATTTTTATTTATCTTACAGAAATTCTGGACTATTCTTCTGTATTTTTGGTAAGATTTTTTTACACGTATTTCTTTCACGTTTACAGGTTCATTACCATGGGAAGAACATGGCGTAATTTTAGGTTCTTGGACCAGAGCCGTAAATTATATTAATGATATTATGACAGTAAGTAACTCAGGTGGTATTCAACTTGAAATAAAGACAGTTGACATCAGTAATAGATATCTAAGAATTAATTTCAGAAAAATGTGTGTTTGTGCAGTTCACACGCAGTAGAAGTGAAACTTCAGAGAATATACTCACAGATAATTCTTCTCTAACTATTATTATTAATATAAATATTATCGCTTTAGCCTACATCCGTTATCATATTATAATTCAAAAAATTCAATATAAAAAAACTTTTTAAATCACTAGCATAAAGTTCAAAACTACGTTTTTACTGTTTAAAGCGCGGTAATTTATTCGACGTTTTTATTATTCCAACGCCTCTTTTCAGTAGCCGTGATCACGGAAGACAAAGGTGTCAAGTGTCAATAATTATTGTTAAAGTTTTATTTAGCTTACCGCCAACTTGTTCATTTAGATTGAGATTCCAGTCACCCCAGATTTACATCGGTCTGAACTGAAAACGGCCCCGCTTTCAGCTTAGCGAGTATCCATTCCTTTCTAAGTTTATATTAAACTACCGATCCTAAAAATTTCATCTTTCCTAAAACTACGTAAGTCTGAGGTGACTGGGATCTCTATCTAATTTTAACTATTTACTCTATGGGAGCCTAATCTAATTTACCACCACTACGCAATATGTTGTGGCTTGAAAAGAAGAAGCGGCGCAAGAAACTCTTCAGAAAAAAAATGCCTAACACAAATAATTTTATATAATATTAAAATTATAATGGGTGGAAGGAAAAATAAAAAGAAATTATCAATCAAGTTGGTTTGTGTTCCGATGCACCCAGAAAGAGCTCATAGTGCCTTGAGGTCTGACAGTTGGCATATGAAACATTAAAAGTAACATATTAATAAGTAAGGAAATTTAACGCGGTCGAGATGTGAGCACTGCGCAAAATCTACGGAGTGACGCTCGCGGACCGCGTTCGTAATACCGAAGTAAGAAAGAGAGTTGGTCTGAAAGAGAGTGTCGGGGTGAAGGTAAGGAAAGGAATGCTCCGGTGGTTTGGGCATGTGGAAAGAATGCATGTTGAAAGAATGACTAAACAGATATACAATGCAAAAGTGGATGGATGCAGAAGTCGTGGAAGGCCACGACACACCTTCCATGATCAAATTGATCGTGTACTAGCAGAAGGTGATGTCAGGAGCCTTAAGAACAGACGAGCTTGCATGACAAGAGTTATGAATGTCAAAGAGGCAAGTGAGGTGTGTAAGAATAAGCCTAAATGGCACTCTGTTGTTCGTGCCTACCCCGCAAGGGAACTGGCGTGAAGTTATGTATGTATGTATGTATGAAATTTAACATTTACTCTATTTTTAAGATATCTAGGTGGTGTGTGGTGTGACGGTGAGGGTCAAATTTGTTAGATTTGAACCCCTTAGATGTTTTTCTTTTTCAGGATCTCAATTACAATGTAGTGGGTTGGATTGATTGGAACTTAGCTTTGGACACGAACGGCGGCCCAAATTGGGCCAGTAATTTTGTGGACTCTGCCGTTGTAGTTCTAGCAAAACAGAGATTTGTTAAACAGCCAATATTCTACATTATGGGGCACTTCTCCAAATTCATACCGCGAGGGTCTCAAAGAATAGAAGTGAAGGAGTCAAAGTGTATATTTCATAGTTCGTTCCAGAATGTGGCTTTTTTGACACCCAGTAACACCATCGTCCTAGTAATTTTTAATCAGTAAGTAGCCAAAAAACTTATAACATTTATCGTCTTATTGGAGGAAATATAAGTGATTTTTTGGTTGGCAGTTTCGTTAGATTTGAAAACGAATATTTAAAAAAAGTTAGAATAAACAAAACCGACTCAAAAGTAAACAAAAAGAAAAAAATGTATGTGCAGTTCACACGCAGTAGAAGTGAAACTTTACAGAATATACTCACAGATAATTCTTCTCTAAAATTCGTATCCCATTCTCTCACAGGTTTAGTCCTATAGATTTATGTTTTTATATATTTGTAATGTCGTTTTTTCAGATCATCGGGTTTCAAATCACAAGGATTCTAAAGAAGTTTCACTTCAAAACATTGCTTTGCTTTTTAGTTACTTTTGAAGTGGAATTTGTTTTTTGTTATTATTTTCTATTTTTTAGTTATGCAAGGACTTGAATAGCTTTAGAAAAACAAATTGAAACACATACGTGCCTATAATATTCGAGGATTGCCCTCGATTTCTCTTGGATCCAATCTCCTTTTTAAAGTCGGTTACAAAGCCATAAAAGTAAACGACTTACGTAAGATTTCGACTGCTTATGGCAAGAATTTTCCCATTTCTATTATAAATTCAGCTTTGCATAGTACATAGTAATATGTGACTTTTCGAGTTGCCACAAGTCCCTTGTTTGTGGTAATTCAATGAACTAGAAGTCAGCTGAAGCTAGGTCTTTATAAGATTAAAGCTTGTTTACAACCGCTAAATAAATAAATACACAAAAACATACTTTTAACACGGCAGCTGCATTTTTAGATTAAGTTACTAGAACTGAGATGAAAAAAATATATAAAATATTTTAATTTTTGTTACAGAAAAAAGGCGAACGCTGTGAAAATCATAATAAACAAAAAGAAAATAATCTTGCGTTTAGATGAAAATTCAATTACTACTGTGGAATTCAAATCACCAGAAGTTTAAATGATATATAATTGACTTTATATATATATAGAAATACATGAATATGATTCATTCTTAAAAGAAAAACATCTTGAAATATAGTAGTAACAAGGACCGGAAGCTATTGTAAGAACACTGAGTTGAGTCAATGAAATGATTGCTCACGAAGATGACGACGTTCAAACTGTAATTTGTCTTGTAGGACAACTAAACAGGAGATAAAACTACAATAACATGTATCATTAGAAGAAATATCGGAAAGCTTATTAGTTTCAGTGTACCGTTAGATATTTTGTCAAATGATCCTATACTTATACAAACAAAAAACTGTTATTCAATTAGCTGGCATGAGTCATCAATTCATCAATATTATGCGGTTACAGCTTACTTGGTCGCAATTCTGGGGCAGCGTGACTCACACTTGTTCAAGGAAATAGACGTATCCATAATCAACAAATAACCGGCTTCGGACGGACTACCTGTAACAAGCCTCTCTTTAATTAATGGAATACTCATAAATTAAATAATATTCGTAGGTACGGTGGCGGAATGAAAAAGTTCGCCAGTTTTCAAATTGATTTATTTAACGTTCCGTGAGCACATATTACCATTTTCTAAGTCATAGAACTCTGTTCCACAGAAAATTATGTTTAACTGTTTGACAATAAACTTAATACTACTTAGATCAAAGTTGTTTGATTGTCTATCTTGTCTAAGAAGATTGTTTAGAAATGTAAAACCTTTTTATTGGTTTTAATATTTATGATAAGCATAGTGATAACAGTCATTGCCAACATTGCAATTTTCTTTTTTCACGATACTACGTATAGATACAAATAAATAAAATTAAGTGTTTGTTTGTAACATCAGAATAACAGCGTCTTACTAAATGCACATATGAAAGTATTGTTACAACTCAGGTCCCGGAAAAAAAAACAAAATCCACCTGCATATCTGAAACAAAGCACATTTATAACCCGTCGGCATTTGAAATAATAACATTGAAATTCTTTTATGATCGTCTTCTTTTGTTTTCTTATTGGCATCCGGCCTATTGTTATATTGTAATTATTAGCCAGGTGTTACGGATTTTAAAGTAAAAGCTGATTCTAGGAAATTCGGTCACGTTGCCGGGCGGACATATTGCATTTGTGCAGTATAAAACAATGGCCCGATGGAGGGAGGAGTTAGTCGAGCGAGAACTACGAGCGAAGCGAGATGTGTGTACTACAATGGGGAATCTAATAAGTAACTTACTTTGCGCGTTTTATTGAATTACGACCTTCTGCATTACTTTTGGACTTGTTGTGTTCGGTTATATTTGTACCTGTGTTATACGTGTTTGTATAGTTCTAATAAAGTCTATAGTAAATCTAACGGTATTTTAATTCGAGTCTCGCGAATCGTAATAGTACCATACAGTATCTATATGGAAAATACAATTTTAAACATTTTTGTTTGTCCTGATATTTCGACTAATCTCTGAAACAGCTGTACTGATTTTGACGGGACTTTCACTGGCAGATAACTGATGTTATAAGTAGTAACTTGGGTTTAGTATACAGATTTTTTACACAATGTGTACACACGCATACGCATAATGTACATTGGATTATAGCATGCTCACTTCAAGACATAGATACATACACTTTTTAACGTGAGTGCAGCCGCGGACAGAGCCTAGTGGTAAGTTAGTCTAGTCTAGTAAAAACTCTAGATGTATAGATAATAAAATGTAAAAACCCCCCGGCATAAGCTATCTATATACCAAGGTTTCTCTACACATAATTTATTAATTACCTTCCTTTTAAAATCCAAGAAGAATTCTGTTCTTTGGTATTTTATAATAATATTGTGAATTGTGTCTCATTTTGTACAGCAAATAAATGTTCTGAGAAACCACTATCTGTGATCTTGTTTACGTTGTTACGCGGTGGGGTCACAGTAGGGTTGCCTTATTTGTATTTCTAGAAAATAGAGTCGCTTTGATAACAATGTTTTAAATCTGACCAGTCGGTGAGCGTGCGTGCTTGTGTGCGAGGCGAGGGTTATGATCGATATCGTTAAAATAATGTAGCTGATTAGAAAGCTTTTGTAGAGCTCACCCACCAGAGGGCCGTTTCCTTTGCAGTTATTGTATCCAAAAATCGAATTCTTCCACTAGTAGAAAGCTACAGTATTCCTGACTGGCATAGGCTATGCTAGGCTATATATACGTTGTATTACTTCAAATGAGGTTGGCTTCGACACGCCTTTATGTTTTGCTGGGCAATTGTCTAGACTATATGGACTTAGTTTCTTTCTTATTATTATATGAATATGTAAAAAACCGAATTAAGTTTTTGTGTAAATAAAATAAAGCTTCTGCATAGAGACTGACACGCGGCGCAGTCACGGGGCAAACTCTAGTCAAGCATAAAATTGGTTAGGTACTTCACCAAATTAAGCCAATATTAGATGATTCATTTTTGTAATTTAATTTTAATGAATTGAATTAAATGAAACATAATTAATAACCAAATACCAAGTCAATTAAAAAAATCTGAATTATAAACTATTAAAATTAAAATTATATGATTGGTTAGTAGGAAAAGCTTTTTACAATGTGAATGAATTTATAATTTTTTCAAAGGTTATTTTGTATTCTAAATAATATAATATTAGTATTTGTATGTCTTTCAAGACCACGGGCCATAAAAATGGCCCGGACATTTGGAGGGCTTGCGTGGGGCCATGGAAAGGTCAACACGTAGAGGCCCCTTGACAAATTTAATGTAAATGTGGCGTGACACTGATATTAGTATTATTTATAATATTATTATTGATAACTTGACATGTACAATAAAAAAAAACTATTAGATGTTTTTGCCTTTTAAAATTATATTGTATAACATAATTAATTATAATGTGTTGGATTTAGACTAAGTGCTTTTTATTTAATAATTAGTATTGGATAAAATGTAACATTTGTACACCCTTCGGGTGACATTATGGACATAACATCTACTATTGTACAGTGCCATTGACAAATAAATATTTATTATTATAAATATAAACATGAATTGTTCAATGTCATTTCCTTTCAGTTTTGTGCCTTTTAACCAAATTGAATCAATTTGGTTGATCAGTCTTAAATTGGCATTAGGCACTAACAACTCAAAAAGTATGGCAGCAGACTTTGACAACCCTGATTGTAGATACTTAAATATTATTTAAAATCAATAGAACTACTGTAAACGTATAATATGACTAATTTATATAAATAAGCAAAGCACAACAGTAGAGGAATTATACAGTAGGGTCACTGTCACTGGTCAGTTCACTATACTTGTTGCTTGTTGGGTCATCCATTCATTCTTGGTCAGTTTAAGACAAACAGTTGTGGATTGCGGACGTGTATACAATATTTTTAAGTTAAAATGGGGAAAGCCATGTTCTTTGTTGTGATGTTAGCGATGTGTGGCAGTGTTATCAGCCATACATATCATCTTGGAGGATGTCCTGACGTGGAACCGATGCCAGGATTCGAAATGAACCGAGTATGTATTCTCTAACTTTTTTAGCCGGTTCCATGCGATAGTGTGGCCGTTGGCATCTCATTATCTCTGTGTTTTAAATGTGTTGTTATTATTTTATTATGATACTCAGAGAGTTTAAAAGAAGATTAACTATGATTGGATATTTTAATAACTTATTAGAGCTTTTGGTGTGGCTTTGTTTGCAAGAACTTTACTTACATTAGTCCCCAAAAATAGTGGTCTGCACTTTTGACCAGAGCTAGATATCTATTGTTCGATGCGCTGAATCCGAATCAGGGGTTAAGATTTTGAAAGTGTATGGACCAACATTACCCCAGATTCGGTCTTTTGGTCCATACATCCTCAAAATTAACACTTTCAAGATTTTAAAAGTGTATTTTTTTTATTCGGATTGTGCGCACTAAAATACATAAGACTAGATGGGTCTGGTCAAAAGTATGATCCACTTTTTTTGTGGGTTGGTGTTATATATTTCATGTGAGTTACCTTAATTTTCGAGACAAAATTATCCCATATCCCTGTAATACCTGTGATAATGTTATAGATATTAATTGTTGCCGAATGCGTTTTATTTAAAGCGTTAAAAATAAGGCCTTTAACGAATAGCTACATTAGTGTATATACAAAGGTTATCTTTCAATATATAACGACGTCAGTAACAATTAAAAACAACATCGCATTACGAATAACGCAATTACAGCCATCGCCAGATCTGCATGAAATGACCTGTAACGTAACAATATCCCAGGTGAGGCCTCACCTTTGTAGAAAAAATGTACTTACTGAATTTTATGACTTTTCTTCATTCTCGAAGCCATAAAGTACCTATGAAACAAGTATTATTCTGATACAGAGAGTTATATCAATATAATTAATATTAATAAACAGTACAAGCATATAACTCAAGGAAATTTATTAGTACAATCATATGATAGTTTTATGAAAAAATATTATCTGTGAGTGCAACTCGCACACGGCGGAAGTGAAACTTCAGAAAAGTAGCCTACGAGAGTTTGAGGTAAATATAAACTATCAGGAGTATTAGGATAATTATAAAATTTATTATTTTTATAATATTTTTAACAAGCTCAAAAGTTATTTTATATTTTACTGTAAACTATTACATTTCTTATATTACATATTTTTAAGATATATTATAACACTTATTATTTTGATTTCACGTTTTCACTTTGAACAAATGACACGAGAGGCTTATGATAACTAAAATAGAAAACAAATGCTCTATTTTCAATCTTTTTTTTATTGCATGAGTTCAGCAGACAGGCAGACGGCCCACTTGATGGTAAGTGGTTACCATCGTCTATAGACATTTGCAACATCAGAGGTACTATGAATGTGCTGCTGGCCTTCAACGGGTGCTTTAAACTAGAACCTAACCACTGATGTGGGAGTAGTTTAAGGTTGGTATGGCGGTTTACTAGACCAGCCATCCAGACGTGCAAATGCCCTACCTGACTGTGGGTTGTTTGGTCGCCTTACGACTTACCTACTAATTTTTGCAGCCGGGCTGTCGGCTGCAGGAATTAGTAGGTATTTTTTCTTCATTCCTGTACCAATATAAATGTCAAGAACTATACCTGCACCACTTATATCTGTATTGCAAATCCAATCGGGTGATATTTAAAACCATTCGCATCGGATTCACATTTGTTAAATAATGACGCATTGTGTCTTCGAACACAAAGAACTGATTCTTGAACTTTAGACTATACTTCCTTTCTATTTATTCTTGTTTCATGGTTTGGACCGACATTTTCCAGAGTAAATCAGGCTTTAGGCCCTACTCCGTCCGTATGTTTTCCGCTGTTTTCTTATAGTAACTTTCATGTTTATACCGGTTCCTATACCTTATCGATCATTCATTTGCCTTACTATCAGTTAAAATTTGACATAAGCTCCATACTACTTGAATGAAGCTAGAGTATGTCAAAATTTCGGGTGCGGTATAGATATACGGCACATTTATTTATTTATTACTTGAGATATAAAATTAATTTTGGGTGGTTATAAAAAAAAATAACCACGAAGGCTAAGTTAGCCTTCTAACCTATATTAAAAAAGTTCGGATTTGTTCATAATAAATAAATGTGCCGTGTATTTATACCCCACCCAAAATTTCAACCGATGGAAGAGCAAGCGAATGAACAGTAAGATGTAGGAATTGACCATAAGTCGTGTATGGGAATCTAGTTTACATCAACGAGTGCAAAGTGGAAAAGACTGCCTGTCGTAAGAGGCAACTTAACAACCCACAGCCAAGTGGTAGGGCATTTGCCCGACTGGATGGCTACCACCCCTGGTCTAAAGTATGTCGCCATAACAACCTTGGGTTGTGATCCGGCATTAGTGACCAGGATCCAGTCTCCCTTAAGAGAGCAACAGCGTATTTGTAGCAACTTTGGTGTTGCAAATGTCCATAGGCGATGGTAACCGCTTTTCATCGAGTAGGCCATCTGCCTGTCTGCTGATCTCCTGCAATAAAAAAAAAGATGCAGGCCGGACCGTGGGCGTAGTTCCCCCTGCAAACAGATGAGGCTGAATGGCCACCGTCTGCCATGACCTACTGAGATAGCGAGGCCACCTACATGCATGTACCCTTGATGTATATGCACCCGTGGGCCTGGCATTAGGAAGAAGGATGGAACACCGAGGGGTTTTCTTGATTTGGATGGCATTAGCACACCATGCTAGTGCAAGCCCAACGCGGCGAATCCCACATGCCTCCGCCGCGTTTTAACCCGCGGCGGTTAGTCTTCAATAGGATTTCCCCTTGTAAAAAATACGCTGCTTTTTAATTGTGTTTTGTTCCTATGAGGGTGGCATGGTCAGTACTGACCAAACAAATAAGAAGAAAATGAAATTTTTTAAGGAAAACCAATTTATACATTGTTTTTTATATGTTACTGTGAAGTGTTATGTTTGTTTTTTCAGATGTTGGGTGTATGGTATGTGATACAGAAAACGTCAACGGCATCACATTGCATCACGTACAAATTCAGCAAGACGGAGGAGCCGGGGAAGTATGAGCTAGAGCAGGACTCTCAGCATTTTATCCTTGGGCTTACACCTTTAAAACATGATTACAGGTATAATTATTAATTTTAAATTGAACTCTAAAAACTTTTAAACCAAATTTCACTAAGTAACATTTTTCTATAATGATACTATAATACATTATACTAGCAGCACGCTATGATGTCCGTTTTGAACCCTTATAATACTGGAATGCAATTTGTCAATTTACTATGGAAAAAAATATAATTAAAGTGCGAGTCGCATCTATCATACATATATTTTTTATGACTTAATGCACATCAGTAATGACCATAAATAACAGCAATTTACTCCTTCAAATTGTAGTTATTAATTTATATGAAACTTCATAAGCAGGCAAATAAAATAAATAAATAAATAAGTGCCGATAGTATATATAATAATAATATTTTTTAAAGCCAGTTTACACGTAAGTAAATTTCGTATATTTTAAGTGATTTATTGCAAATAAACGATGTTTTTAATTAAATAAAAAAATGCTCTCTAGCGGCGAAAAGCAACTTCAATAAAAGTTACTAGTAACCGCTAGAGTGCGCTTATCTTGACTGTTAAGGTCCATTTGTATGAGACTGACTGATAGGATTAGCAAATGATATAAAATTATGTATTACACCACACTCAATAAGGCACCACTATAGAGCTTAAATGTACCGTAGTTAAAGATTTGGAGTAGCTAAGAGCAAAGGCCCGAAATATCAGTTTAGTAATAACTACTACTCACTAGATGTCACTAATTGGCCTTTAATATTTTTAATACACTATTGTTATTATCTAGAACTTTGCGCTATAATGTAAAATTCTATAATTTTACAGATATACTGGTGTACTAACAGTCCCTGATTCCGCAGTGCCTGCACGGATGCGTGTACGCTTTCCTTTAAGTAAGTACAAAATCTTTTTGTCAGAAAATTATTAGGCCCGGTCATGGAAAAAGCAATACTATATTGTTCTTTCCGGATGTACATAGTACACCCGGGCCATGGACCTATGAAACATGGACTATGGGGACTATGGCGTCTGCCCGTCGCAATATTCAAGGAACATGGAAAAATGGGCAGACGAAGACTTGCCACTCACTGCATGGGCCTCTAAAATGCCAAGATTGGCGAGAGGCAATATGGGTGTGAGTGGCTAAGCGGTATCGAGAGGTAGGCTGTAGGTTCAACGAAGCTACTCCCGACGTTATGCCATTTATCACTTCCACCCCTGGAGCTTAAGTCTTATCTCTAGCGATCTCCACTTCGTACCGGCTGATTAAGGCAAGCACAGAGGCGAGGGCCTTGCCTTGGCCCCCGGAGTCAGGTCCCAGGTGTCGCTTCTCACATAAAGCTTCGCCACAAGACACCCCTGCGGGTATATTATTATTGTAAAATTGTAGTATACTTTTAAATGTGACTTTCTAATATATAATAAATATTAATTTTTCGTTAGGTGTGGCCGGATCAGCGAGCTATACCATTATGGCGACGGATTATACCACTTACGCAGCCATCTTCACTTGCCAGAAGCTAAGCTTTGCGCACAGACGGTCTGCTACAATTCTGTCTCGTTCAAAGGAGCTTGATAAAATGTTTGTGGATAAGGTTAGTATTTCTATACAGTAATCATCTCGTCTCATTTTCAGTCAACCCTAATCACACAATAAAATCAACCCTACACTATGGGAAGTAACCAACCTAAACAAGTTCGCGCCGTATGCCATATATCCTGGATTTCTCCTTTGCTCATCCAGCTCCTACCGGTAAGCCCTTGTAGATAGTCTTAATACCGGAATGCAAGACGTCCTTACACTACGTTTGTAAAGACGCAGCTTTCACTCCAGGGCTCGCTTTCTTTATCGGCTATCGGTACTGCGACAGATGTGACCGGCCATTATTACTTACTTTGGGTCTCTAACTGATATATTCTCACTTTGAAATTTATCCATGAAATAATCTCTTAATTATGTCGTCAACGTCCCCGTATCGGTCTCGTAATTTATTATCAGAAAACTTTCTATACGTACAGTCATATACCTAATACCTATAAAGTGAATTTCAATATTATTTGAATTTACGTACTATAGTTATTTACATATCACTTTTTATTTATGAAGACACCTTGCCCTTAGTTTTTATTATAAAAATATGATTCTAGATTTTGATGTTGTATTTTGTTAGCTGCAACTCTACTAGATTATTTAATACTGATTGTCTTCCTATTCTATGCAGATGCGTTCCAAACTTGCATCTTTTGGCGTGGATCCGTACGATCTGTCAATAATATCGCAGAGCGAATGCCCGAAGCTACAGAACGGGACGACCGAGGGCGTTGATATCAATATTAACCCTGACACCTTCTCATCACACAACATTGGCGAGGCGGTGCGGAAGACCGGCGGAGTCATAGGTAAGTTTTGCTGAATTTACAGTGTACTACCGTATTCTACCTTTTACTACTGTATTTTACTGTCATTTTTATTACATGAATTCAACACACCTGCAGATGGCCGACCTGATGGAAAGCGCTAACTTAGCTGTGGACATTTATAACAACAAAAGTGCTGCCGCTTTCTAAAGACAGACTGGAACCTGGCCATTAATGCTCTAACACAACTCAAGGTTGCTATGGCGGCATACTCTAGAGTAGGGACACTCCCACCGGGCTGTGGGTTGTTTTGTCGCCCTTTACGACAGGCCACCCGTCGCCCGGCCATAGGAAATTGTATTATTTTTCCTTTCCTGCACGGCTTCGATTCTCTTACCATATTCTACTACCGTATTCTACCATTTACTACAGTATTTTACGGTCTACTGCCGTATTTGGGGCTTTCTTAATCATGTTAAGCGTGAGCATCCACGTCAAAAATAAAATTTATGTAATAGTTAACATATCTTCAAACATCGGAATCAATTTTTTGGTTTTTAAGTTGGTAAACTTCTAACGATATTGTCTGTTTGGAACTAGCAAATTGTGTATGTGTTTCTAGGCATATGGTGATTGGCTTGCGCACCCTACGTTCTTGCGTTCGGGTTTGCACCCCTGTTTCGCCACAGACTGTATTCTATCATTTACGGCCTTTTTTACCATATTCTACCATTCACTACTGCATTCTACAGTCTTTATAATGCAAAATTTTTCGAGGCACACTTCAGAGAGATACTCTCGTCTTTTTTATACCTTCGCTCTTTGATTTCGAAGTGACATCATCTGGGCGTTTATTCTCTTTCCTTGAACAACTTTATGTATACAACAACAGTTCTTAAGAACGTTTCTCGTGCGTATCTGACGATTTGGAACGGGTTTCCCACCTGAGATGTTCCTACAGCATAACGACGTGGCCTTTAAAAAAAAATATATCATTAAATTCTTTTGAGATCGACAGCAAGTTGGTAAAACCTCTGAAATGTCTATAGGCAGGAACCGGGAATTATTTTCCATCAGGCGGGCAGTCATCTTGTATGCTGTCTGTACTCCATCTATAACATTGTTTAAATTATTTGTTAAGGATCACCAACAGCTTGTTGCATAATTATGTTCAAGTACAATAATGGGCTTTTTTTAACAACTCTACGGACTCGAGTTCCGTACCCTTTTTTACAACTTAATTTCTAAGAAAGTTTTATAGAGTTCATACACGCTTATTGTTTATTTTTGTTACTGTGTGTGACATTAATTTAGTGATTCCTATGTTGTGGTGTACCTTAAGAATAACTTAATATATCAATTTATTCTAATTTTAATACTAAACTTATACTAATGTAGAGTGTATCTGTTACATGCTGGTGTTGTGAGGAGGCGCATGTGCAGTGTGTGCCTTATGTCTATACCTATATATATTATCTTAACTAGAGCCATGTGTCAATAATGGGCTTATAACTAAGGTTTAAACATTGCAATGTAAAAACTACTTAAGGTTGAACAGCTCTTGCACTGTAATAACTTCATTGTTATTATTAAAAGTGCTGAAGGGTAAACAAAACTATAAATAAACACAAAAAACTATGATAGTGAAATCTGCCTGTCCGTCAGTCCATGTCGAAATGAACTAATATAGTACACTTTTATCAATAGACAAAAATTTCATTTGCTAATTTAGAACTGTATTTTCAGCTGATGGTGTGGAGTACGTGGTGGAAGCTGGCAAGAAGGTTTACCACAAAGTGTCACATAGCAAGGAGGATCTCACCGAATCCCCTACACCAGGGCAGGTGCGAAGAGCTGAACCTGATGCAGAATGGCTACCTTGAATAAACCGAATTATAATAAATAATACACAGTACTTTCTGAGGCTAGTTATAGTTATATAAATAAAAATTATATTTTAAAGTAGTCAGAATCTTTTCAATTAATTTAGGTTCTCATGGTTAATTAGTGACCAGAGATAATATTTATTTATTTTATAAACACAAACATGAGTAACGAGTATCCTTACAGTACATACCAATGCAATAATGTGCTCCACATTGTACATTACATACATACGGTCTTATTCATATTGAGTTAGGGTAAGTTTGTCAGCATTATTTATCAAAAGGGACATTAACAACTACAAAGCTGCCGAACTGTTAGACATCATAACAAAGTCAAGAATGCAAATTGTAAAACGACTTCATTCAAATAAGGTATTTTTTCCAAGGATATATCTATCTGACAGGTACCGATATACAAGAATCCCCCACGCACTCGTGCAGGTGGCACTGGGCGTTCGTTTAGCCTCCCGTGTCCATGGCCCGGTGGTGTGTCGCAAAAAGAGACATAGAATAGAATATACTTTACTGTTCACCACATACACATAAGATAAACAATTTACAGTAGTCACATTAAACAGCAAAAGTAGGAGCAATGGGCGGCCTTATCGCTTTAGAGCGATCTCTTCCAGACAGCCCGGGCTATGAATTTTATGAACGGGAGATTCGCAAGTGTATGACGCTGGTGTGCAAATTAAATTCATATATAATAGATATATAAATATCACGCAATACATATAACTAAAATGAATAAAACATAGAGAATAAACAATTATACATATAATATTAATATGTATAATTGTTTATTCTCTATTTTTTATTTAGTTGCTATACACATATTGATGATGTATATATTAGTATCTTCTAATATATACATGGAAGGCCACGACACACCTTCCATGATCAAATTGATCGTGTACTAGCAGAAGGTGATGTCAGGAGCCTTAAGAACAGACGAGCTTGCATGACAAGAGTTATGAATGTCAAAGAGGCAAGTGAGGTGTGTAAGAATAAGCCTAAATGGCACTCTGTTGTCCGTGTCTACCCCGCAAGGGAACTGGCGTGAAGTTATGTATGTATGTATGTAATATATACATCATTAATATGCGTATAACAACAGCAATAGCTATACAATATAATAATATATACATATATCTATCTATAATATTACAAAACACGCCATCTGTGTACATTGAAGCTATTTGAAAAAAAAAACAACTAGAATAGACTATATAAACGACGGAGAACACGATGCATTTTTTCTTAAATTTCTTGTCCGTTTGTTCGGGATTCACGTAAAAACTACTGTGGCGATTTGGATGCGGTTTTCGCTGATCGACAACAAATTCCTAGAGTTAAAATCTGCGCTACTTTTTTATCATGAGTTAAAAGACAGGCAGACGGCCCACTTGATGGAAAGCGGTTACTATCGCCTATAGACATTTGTAACGCCAAAGGTGCCACCAATGCGCTCCTGCTCTCTAAAGGGAGACTGGAGCCTGGTCACTAATTCCGGAACACAGTTGAAGGTTATTATGGCGTTAGCGGCATACTCTAGACCAGGGTGACAGCCATTCAGACAGGCAAATACCCTACCACCTGGCTGTGGGTTGTTTTGTCGCCTCTTATGATAGGCCGCCCGGTCGCAGGAAATTGTATTCTTTCTCCGTTCCTGCCCGGATTTTGTCCTGGGTGGCAAAGGGCGATAAAATTTAATAAACAATTAACACGAAAGTTGGAACGAAGAAGACACACAATTATATGGAGGTTTTTTACTGTGTGAAATGTTTTCTTTTTTGGCAAAGGTAAGTATCTGTTTATAACGGGCCTTTACAAGTTTTTTTTTTATTATATCGGCTCGTCATCGGCCATGTTGTTGCTTGATGTACTATTCTAACATTTTTTGATTTTGAGTACACTCCGTAACGGTTTAACGGATTTCTATGAATATTGTAAGATATTAAAACAGAAATTTTATTTTAAATTGTCATGTAATGTCGATTATGATATCTCATAGGATCAGAAGTTGAAGTCTCCAACGAACTAAGAGATGGACAATCAATCAATCTTTATTTGCAAAAACATAGGTATATGATTTGTTGTTACATAATATAAAGTTATCAGTATATTTTGTCATTTACATGACGTGCAAATGCTTACAATAACTAAATGTCTTGATGCTATAACCCTACACTAATGCTTCCAAATTAATTACTTGTTTTGACACAGCTAGTTACAAACAAATAAATCAGCCCTGTAGAAAAGTGGCATTAGTGCTAAACGAATAGAATAGAAAATTTATGGGAATTATATAATACCTACTTAGCGTAACCATATGTTACTAGTGGTCATCCAGTGGTCGAAATTCGAACATAATTAATTTA
This sequence comes from Dendrolimus kikuchii, assembly GCA_019925095.2. NCBI lineage: Eukaryota > Metazoa > Arthropoda > Insecta > Lepidoptera > Lasiocampidae > Dendrolimus > Dendrolimus kikuchii. Next base: position 6,505,587 of record CM034406.1, on the reverse strand, counting down.
AATTATAAATTTGAACATTATTAAGGTTCTGTTGTCAAAGACTTCTATAATCACAGATGTGGCCAAGACTACTACACTGTTAATTTGACTTTAACAATAAACAAAAGAGTATATATGCGTGTGTGTCAAATACATGGTAGTGTGTGTTATGTTTTTTTTTATTGATTTAATGTATTTTTATGCATAGTTTTCACAAAATATTAGCATACTCCTTCTCTGTATAAACTATAACTGTGCGAAATTTCATACTCCTCTGTCAGCGTAATTTTCTTAGAAGGGGTACAAAGTTTTTTCTTCACGTATTAATATAATGATTGCCATACATTAATTATCGATTCTGTTCGTTTAGCGCTAGGCCACTTCTCTGCAGGGTTTGTTGTTTGTTAAGAGAAAGTAAATAAAAATAAGTTTGTATGTACAGAAATAGCCAAGGGCAACTCACATGCGTCATCGGTATCAAATCTTTTCTCATAAACCCCGTCTAGTGGCGTCGATCGTAAACAGTGCTCGCTCATCTGTGTCAAATTTCCAATAATCTTATTTTGGCGCGCATCAGCCATATCGATGACAGATATATGGGAGCCATCTTGCGAACGATGCGTGCGGCGCGCGCGCCGCTCCACGCTGTCCGTGCCCGCGGGCGTTCACCTGAAATGCGACGAAAGTTTTATGACGTCTATATTTTGCGCACTGATAAAAATATCACGATATTACACCCTGACCACGGTCGATGTTATTGCTCGAAAGTAATAATTGAATAGACTTGTGCTGTGTCGGACATGTTTCGGCACAGCAAAATATTGAGTGACAACCTCATTTCGTAAACTGCGGCACACATTTTTCTTTTGTATGTTTTTATCATTGTGTTTTGTTGTTTTGCGTGTGTCGCATTTTAGAAACATATAGTTTCTTTCTTTCTTGTTGATAAAAAAGATCTAATTAGCTTTTCAAATTGTTTGCCAAATTTGGTGAAGCCTTAATTTGTGGAGTTGAAGAAGAAATAATCGACACCTTTTTATTTTTTGTTGTTAAAATGGTAAACAGGTTATGAAAAGTGGTTATCGTCGCTTAGATATAGACAGGAGGAATGAGATAGAGGATAACTTTGATGGAAAGTAGTTACCGTCGACTATGGACCTTGGTAACGCCAAGAGTGTTACCAATGTGCTGCTGGCCTCCAAGGGGTACTGAAACCTGACCATTGCTGCAAAAACACAACTTAAGGTTGTTATGGCGACATACTTTAAATCAGGGATGGTTGCCATCCAGTCGGGCAAATGCCCTACCACCTGGCTGAGAGTTTAATCACCTCTTACTACTGTTCACTTGGTCGCAGGAATTACTTAGTATTAATTCTCCGTTTCTAAGTGGATTAATATAGACTACATACCTAATATATAAATGTGAAATTGGCTTTACTTTTCTATGTTTGTTTGTATCTTCTTCACGCCTTTGCGATAGAATCGATTACAATGGAAATTGCTATGTATCTATGTACTCTCTATAATTACAACGATCATAGGATATGTTACCACCGCACGAGCTCACGCCACTGATAATTAGGTGGAAATACCAACTAAGCGGACGAAGCGTTATGCTTTCACTTTTATTATACGTACCGCTAAGGAGTGGAACTCTTACAGTCGTCTGTTTTATCTGAAACATACAATTTAGGTGTCTTCAAGTCTCGCGTGAGCAGATATTTTCTAGGTAAGTGTGTGTCTGCATTTCCATCTGATATCAGGTATATTGTCCGTCAAACGCGAACCTATTCAATATTAAAAGAATCTCTATATACCTAATATAGATGAGTTTACTTGGAACATTTTAGACTCGGTACATATTCCAATGACTATCAAGTATTAGAAACGTTGATTTAATTTTATCCGCTAGCGACCTAGCGGTGGAAGTTTTGGGATTGAATCATAAAATCGTTCCATGGGCAGTGTTTTTCAATGAAGAAGACTATATTGTAAAATAATTTTTACAATTTATGTATTATGTAAACATAGTGATTCTTTTTGCGAAAATCGAATACCTGTTTTATGATTTCCGCGGGACCTCTGGTGCTGTGCCTCTTAAACTACAATCAGCCACACTACCATGTAACCCCGAATTTAGATACTTTGATACTACTGCAGAGTAATTGTTATATAGAGAAGGATGTAAGGAGAAGAATAAATGTAACAAGGCTAAAGTGGAGGCAGGTAACCGAATGCCACTAAAACTAAAAGGTCAAATTTATAAATCTGTCATACGACCAGTCATGCTATACGGGTCCGAATGTTGGGACACTAAAGTGATAAACCACAAACGCCTCCACTCCGCTGATGAGAATGTTGAGATGGATGTGTGGTGTTACAAGAATGGACAAGGTGAGAAATGAGTACATAAGGGAATCTTTGAAAGTTGCACCCGTGACTGAAAAATGAGAGGAAGAAGATTAAGGTGCAAGGTACAAGATGGATGGGTACAAATGTAAAGGTAGACCCAAAAAGAGATAGATAGATTATGTGAAGGATAATATGATGATTTGTGGTGTGACAGAAGATGTCAGAATAGAGGAGGGTGGAAGGAAAAGACATATCGTGCCGACCCCAAATAATTGGAGTATGGTGAAAGAAGAGAGAGAGAGAGATTCTTTTTGCATAATCGAGTGAGTATGACCTATGTATGCTGTTTCAGCACAATTTGAAACCAATGAAAACTATCAACCGCTTGTGTCATAACTTTTTCCATGCCAAGAACTAAGTACACTGGTAACTTGCTGACGATTTCGAAACAGGTACAGACTATATTAGTACTTACTACATACCTATTGTATTTTTTTATTGCATGAGTTCAGAAGACGGGCAGTCGGCCCGCTCGATGTAAGGTGGTTACCATCGCCTATGGACATTTAATTTTTACCAATACTAGCCAAAGGTGCTATCAATGAGCTGCGGCTCGTTATAGGGAGCCATAATATAAATACCTACAGTATTTATATTATATGTATGCCAAATGCCAAATAAAATTTGGCTCAATGATGAAAGAGGATTTAATTACATAAATAATAAATATATCTCGTTATTATGCTGGTGTTACTTTCATTTCTTGGAAGACTTCTTTGTGAAGGAAAGCGAGAAAATATATCTAAAGCGTCTCAAAAACACAAAGCGCCCCTAATAAGTGGTTTACGAGCTCTTCCACTCATAAACATACGCCACTGTCTGTGTTTACAAAGAAATTTTTGGTAGTAGGGTTACCATGTTAAATGAAAAATATATTTAGAAATAGATTTTCTTTCCAATCCGTAGCTAGTTCTATTTCGTTTACTTTTTTAAATACAATAATAGCTTGGGCTATTTGTGTATCCTTTAATCACAAGGTGACAAAGCTCTTGCTTGCGAAATTATAGTAATTATTATTTAAATAAACATCATAGGTTAAGTTGACAAATTGCATACGCCGTAATTAAGGCAACTTGATATTTAATGTCGTACTAAAAATCTCTAGTAAGTATCGAAATTACTCTTGACCTAATATTAGAGTTGCTAGAGTTTAGACAAATTTGAGAAAATGGCACCCTTATTATTTTCTACTTTATTTTGCCACCCTATACTTAAATTCATGTATAACAAGATTTTTTAACATTTTTGTAAATAAAGTAGTGTGGCATTTTTGAAAAAAAAGGAATAGCATTTTCTTTCTTTATTTAGGATTATGGTTTGAGAACTTTCAGCATAGATTTTGCCAACCAATTGAATTAGTCCGCGCTAAATACATCGGTATGCTAAGGTTAGCAGCAGGTTATGCAGTTTTCTATTGCGTAGATAATATAATCATTTGTTGCTTACCAAGAACCGTTACAAACTCGACGCTGACTACACAAATAAATTATTTAATTAAAGTCTGTAATTGTGGCTAAGAGATGGTTAGCACAATGTTCTGTATGTGCATCCGGCGGGTGTGCGGGGCCCGCGGGACAGTCGCTTGTTGATGGACAAATGCGCGCAGGAAGGCGGCGTCAGTATAAAATATGTATGTACATAAGTGGGTAGTCTCAAATAAATCAGTGTTCAACCAACTTGCGTGTGTTTCACTACATGGTGACAGCGGTGCTATTTTAAATACAATTTAAAGTATTTAAACGGACTCCAAATTAGAAAATATTGTGTACAAGTGTATAAATAGACTGAAAATATTAAATTTTATATATAATTATGGAGCACGCGCGTCCTCCAGCGGAATTATCTCTCGAAGGCGGCCCTGCTGCACGTTCAGAAGCGTGGCGGAAATGGCGGAAGCTTTTTGAGGTGTTTTTAAAGGCGTCTGGAGTGAGTAAACAGCCTAGGGAAGTTCAGGCTAGTCTGTTGGTGAACCTCATTGGCTCGGCCGGCTACGAGGTATATACTACTTTCACATTTGAAGAGGGTGAAAATGAAGATGATATCAGTTGCATATTAAAAAAGTTTGACGGTTACTTCGGAGCGAAACCGAATATAACAGTCAGGCGGTTTAAATTTTTTACTCGTAACCAAGAAGAAGGGGAAAATATCGATCAATATTTGACTGCTTTACGATTATTAAGCCAACAATGCGAATTTGGTGAGCTACAAGAATGCTTGCTACGAGATAAGGTCGTATGTGGCATTATTAACAACACTGTGAGAGATCGTTTACTTCGCACTGACGACTTGACATTACAGAAGGCAATGCAAATTTGTCAAGCGGCAGAAATTTCAAACGAGGAAGGCAAATGTATCGACGGCGGTGTGCAGGTGAACGCGGTTCACGATGGCGGCGCAGGCGCAAGCGCTCATGGCGTAAGCGACGGACGGCGGCGGCGTAACGGCGTACGCAGCGGCGGCAGGGGCCGTCCGCGCGGCGCCCGCGGCGCTGATGGCAGCGGGTGGCCGCAGCCCCCAGCGCGCGCGCCCTGTCCTACGTGTGGCGGGCGGTGTTCGGGCGGCGTACGATGCCCCGCTAATAATGCGTTGTGTTTTGTGTGTGAAAAGAAAGGTCATTTTTCGCGAGTGTGTGAGCAAAGGAAAGTTGTACGTAAAGTATTAAATTTAAGCGTAAATAGTGACAGTGAAAAAGATGAGGAAATGTTTTATATTAATACGATTGAACAACCCAATAAACCAAGTAAGTTTTTGAAAGAATGGATAGAAATTGTTAAATGCAATAGCAAACAATTTATTTTAAAAATAGATACCGGGTCTATGATCAATGTTATTTCTAAAATGGAATATTTAAATTTGGGTTTTTCAATTATGAACCTTATGCCTTTCACAAAGCGAGTACATTCCTTTACAGGTAACCAACTGCCTATTTTGGGAATCGATAAGCTGTCTATTGTTTACAACAATAATCTCTATTTACTTTCATTCGTTGTTGCAGATTTAAATTGTCAGAATGTGCTCGGTTTGGATGGCTGCATTACTTTAGGTTTAATTAATCATGTAAATACAATAAATATTGAAGAGTATTCTGATTTGTTTCATGGTTTAGGGAAATTGCCGGGCAAATATAGTATTGTGGTGGATAAAAATGTACAGCCGGTTATATGTCCTGCGCGAAAAATTCCATTGGGACTTAAGGACAAGTTATTAGACGAGTTGCGTAGAATGGAGGGGCTAGGTGTGGTCAGAAGAGTGACACACCCAACTGACTGGGTGAATGCAATAGTTTTAATACCGAAAAAAGATGGTAGTATTCGTGTTTGTTTGGATCCCAGACCGCTTAACCGGGCGGTGCGACGCGCGCAATACTCGCTGCCGACCGTGCCGGAGATGGCGGCGCGTCTGCACGGAGCCACCGTCTACAGCGTGCTCGACGCGCGCTGCGGCTTTTGGATGGTGGAAATTGACGACGACAGTGCTGATCTTTGCACGTTTAGTACACCTTTTGGTCGGTATCAATTTTTACGTTTACCTTATGGGATTAATTGTGCGCCTGAAGTCTTTCACGCGAAACTACGACAGCATTTAGAAGATTTAGAGGGGGTCGAATCATTCGCGGATGACGTCATAGTTTGGGGAAGTACTAGGCAAGAACATGACCGTCGATTAAAAGATCTTTTACAACGTGCTAGGGAGATCGGCATAAAGTTCAATCGTGACAAGTGTCAATTTGGTGTACATGAAATTACGTACTTGGGTCATAAGTTTAATGCTAACGGCATGGGGGTAGATGACAGAAAGGTCAAGGCAATAATGGACATCCCTTACCCATGTGATAGGAAGGCCTTAGAAAGATTTCTAGGTATGGTGAACTATCTGGCAAAATTTATACACGGTTACTCAGAATGTGTGAACTGTTTAAGGACCTTATTGAAAAAGGAATCTGCGTGGTTATGGGAGCAACAACATTCTGATGCTGTAGACAAGCTAAAGAGGAAGCTGGCTACGGCACCTGTATTAGCGCTGTACTGTGAGCGCACGCCCATAGTGCTGTCAGTGGACGCGTCGAGCGTGGCGTTGGGTGCTGTATTGTTGCAGGCAGGCCGTCCGGTGGAGTTTGCCTCACTCACACTCACGGAGGCACAAACTAGGTATGCTCAAATAGAAAAAGAAATGCTTGCTATTGTGTTTGCGGTTGAGCGGTTTAGGCAATACATTTATGGGCGGTCTGATGTTACAATTCACTCAGATCACAAACCTTTAGAAGCACTCTTTAGCAAGCCGCTAGTTTCAGTTCCAGCTCGTTTACAGAGAATGATGATGAGAGTGCAAGGATATGAGTTTAAAGTGATTTATACGCCTGGGAAATACATGTACATTGCGGACACTCTATCGAGAGCTCCCTTGAAAGAGCTAATGCAGGACGGCGTTTCAGCAGAGGTCGAGACACAAACGTGTTTTATGTTACAAAACGTACCGTTTAGTCCTCAAAAATTAGAAAAAATACAAAATGAAGTAAAGAAGGACAGAGAATGCACATTGTTGTTAAATTATGTATTGAAAGGTTGGCCTAGAAATAGGCGTGATGTGAATGAAAACATCAAAGTATTCTGGCCATATCGCGAACAGCTTAATTACTTAGCGGGAATCATTTTCAAAGGGGATCGTGTCTTTATTCCATCTGCATTACGCGCGGAAATGTTGTCACGTGTGCATGAGGGGCATTTAGGCATAGAACGATGTAAAAGGCGAGCGCGTGAGGTAATGTTCTGGCCAGGGCTATCCGAAGATGTGGAGCGCACCGTGCGGCGCTGCACGGCTTGCGCGCTGCACGCACCCCCTGCACGTCGTCAGCCGCTACTACAACATACCGTTCCAGCTCTGCCTTGGCATAAATTAGCGTCGGACACTTTTGAGTACAAAAAGAAAAGTTACGTCGTTTTAGTGGACTATTTTTCCAATTATGTAGAAGTCGGACAATTAGTAAATGTAACATCAAGAAACATAATTAATTTTATGAAAGAACAATTTTCGCGCCATGGAATACCGGCAGAATTAGTGACGGACAATGGGCCAGCCTATAGCTCTCAGGAGTTTAAGAAGTTTATGTATGACTGGGAAATACGACATGAGACATCATCTCCACATTACCCACAATCGAACGGGAAAAGCGAAAGAACTGTTCAGACGATAAAAAATTTGTTGAAAAAGAGTGTGGACTCGGGAGAAGACTTTTATTTATCATTGCTAAATTTTAGGGCTACACCACGCAACGGCCTAGATTCTCCGGCACAAATTCTGATGGGTAGACGCCTAAATACAAAATTACCGGTCAGTGCGAAGCTCCTGGGGGAAAAAGTAAATAATGATCAAAACTATCAAGCGTTATTAAACAACCGGTTAACGATTAAAAAATACTATGATCGGTCGGCAAAGTCACTTGAACGTTTGTCCTTAGGTGATAAAGCAACAATGATAAATAATGGAACTAGAAAACCGGTTTCAGTGGTTGCACGGGCAACACAGCCCAGGTCGTACATCGTAGAAGATGAGAGCGGAAATAGGTATCGACGAACTCGCAGTCACTTAGTAGTTCGAGCGCCTGGGGCTCCGGAGACTAAGGTGTATATGGGTGACAAAAAGACACAAAAGCCGGTGAAAACTCCAGCTGTGCCTAGGCGTAGAAAAAAATCACTGGATACAACGGGCTCGTCACCGCAAGCGAGTCGCGTTGTGCGGTCTGCATCGTCCGCGTTAGAAGGTGAAATCGAGGATTTAAACTCTTCGTTTCACAGCATCGCTGATGACTACAGCCCCAATAACACTACGGACTCGTCTAGTTACTTATCCTCCCCGTCCCCGAAATTAATTCCCGTAACAAGGTCAAAAGCGAGATTAGGACAAATGTCTAGAGATCATTAAATTCTATTCATTTGTTTGTTCATTATATTAATAAGAAAATATGTGTACTATACTAATCTAGAAAATATTGTGAATTATATTGTTGTGTATTTAGTTGCTTATTTATTAGGTTAATCTTTCTTATGTTTTAGTTTAATTAGTATTGGGTTGTATTTTTTTTTTCTCATTTTTTGTAAAAAGGAAAAGATGTAGTATAAAATATGTATGTACATAAGTGGGTAGTCTCAAATAAATCAGTGTTCAACCAACTTGCGTGTGTTTTGCATATTTGCAAGAAAGCTTTTAGAAATTTAGGATTTATTTTAAGACAATCTAGTGAGTTCCAAAATACTACGTCAGTTAAAGCTTTATATAATGCGTTAGTAATAGTTAAAACTAGTGCAATCACCTGGATCCCCATGAATATCAACACAAATTTATGTGTTTCTTATATAATAAACAGTTTGGAGCCTATCCTTTCTTTCCGCGAATGTATCCTACTCTCTTTATTATAGGATACTATAGGCTGGAAGTGAGGAGGAACTTACAGTTAGCTATGTATATATTAAAATTATTATGAACCAGAATGAATGCAAGGATAATGGTCCATGATGTTATGCTGGAGCAAGTGAATGAGTTTGTATATCTTGGATGTGCTTTTAGCAGGGATGGAAGGTACACCGCTGATATAGAAAGAAGAGTGAATTTGGGGAATAGTGTGAATGGAGCGTTAGGTAAACTTCTAGGCGCTAAGAACCTTAGCCAGAAGGCCCAGCTCGCCATACACAACGCGGTGCTGGTACCTATGCTCACGTATGGAAGCGAGTTGGGTATGGAAGAGAGAGCATGAAAGTAGAGTAAACGCGGTTGAGATGCGAGCACTGCGCAAAATCTGCGGAGTGACGCTCGCGGACCGCGTTCGTAATACCGAAGTAAGAAATAGAGTTGGTCTGAAAGAGAGTGTCGGGGTGAAGGTAAGGAAAGGAATGCTCCGGTGGTTCGGGCATGTGGAAAGAATGCATGATGAAAGAATGACTAAACAGATATACAATGCAAAAGTGGATGGATGCAGAAGTCGTGGAAGGCCACGACACACCTTCCACGATTAAATTGATCGTGTACTAGCAGAAGGTGATATCAGGAGCCTTAAGAACAGACGAGCGTGCATGACAAGAGCTATGAATGTCAAAGAAGCAAGTGAGGTGTGTAAGAATAAGCAATGGCGCTCTGTTGTTCGTGCCTACCGCGCAAGGGAACTGGCGTGAAGTTATGTATGTATGTATGTAAAATTATTATGGGTTTTGATGTCTAATCTTGGCGCCATTATGAGTAGAATAAAATTCTATATACCTGACAACTATACCCGCGTTAGACAACGCAAGTTGTTCACAATACCGGTCAATAGGACTAATGTGCTTTTCTCTCTTTCCACAAGCATTTCTAACTAGAGCTCTTCGGATATTGAACCACATTTGTAAAGTGAACAGAGATTTAGATATTCTCACGTTTCCACGAGCGAAATTAAAAGAAAGTGCATTGGAGTGTATTTCTAACACAATACGCTAAGGATAAGGTGCTTACATTATCGCTTTTGCTGTAAGACTCTTATGAGATTGTAATTGAAGGAAATAAAAAAATTGTTGACTGTTGAAGTCATTTATATACTTCTAAAAATAAAACATACACGGTACACGGTTGATATACTGACACTTAAAATGCCGTCACTGTGGCTGACCGTGGTCACAAATACCTTTTTCAAGCAAAATAGATTACAGGTGTCAAAAAACAATAAGTGTGTTAATAACAACAAATAAAGGCATCTAGTTTTGAACGTTGTACTTTTTAATTTATGTTTCCATAAGAAATATTGCTTTGAAAAAAAAATATTTTTGATTTTTTATTATAACGAATTTAACTTTATATTTTATTTTCAACGAATATACTCTTTAATTATAAATAATACGAAGAAAAACTTAACTAAATACTTAAAAATAAACTAAATTATAAATAAATGAATATAAATAAATGAATATAAATACTATGTAACAAATCGCTGCTTTTTTATACAAGATTTTTGTTAGAGCTGGCGCAGGATGTAAATATTTTCAATGTATATGATAATTATTTCTACAAAATAATTAAACAATTATAAAAGCTCAATTTTCTATGAAGGTAGAAGAAGACATTTTTGTTAGGACCAGACAGTGGGGTTGTCTGGTCCTAACAAAGCGAGCAATGTCTTTCCCGGCATCGTATTCACGGCAATAAAAGCGTAATTAATAAATAATAAACAAACTGAGACATCTTATAAGCTATAAAGAACACATGTAGATAGGTAACTCGTTAGTATAGACTATTACAGAGAAATTACAGACAAAAGTGTTCTAAATGTATACAAATAGAGATTTTATCGCTAAAAAGCGATTTCGTCTCAATATCACAAGGTAGAAATGATGCAGACATACAAATATTACAATTAATTTATTTTAATAAAAAAATAATTAATTATAATCAAGTAATTTTAATTAAATAATGAATTTTAATCAATTAATTTTAACCAAGTAATTAAATATTTTTTAGTTAATTAATTACTCAAAAATTGATTTTGAAGATTAGTTGTTCATGTGCCTGTGCATTATCTAATCACCTTTCTTATATGTGCTTTATAGATGTGCTTGGAAACCAATGATTAAATTTAGCATTTATCTCCAAGTAAATAAAAATCTTTTATAAGTATATGCTTATAAACTATCTAACTCCGTGTAAGTTTTTATTTTGAATATTAAACTGACACAGATACCCACATTTTTTTTAAATTTTACATACTTGTTAAAACAACAATGATCTACTTACATTTGAATAAGTTTTTATTGACTGCATAAATTATTAAAATTTATTAATTTAATTTTAATATTAATCCACACTTAGTATGTACATGTCACAGTGATTTTGTTTGCATAATTTTTAGTATCATCTTCACGGCCTTAAGATTTAAATTATCATCAAATTTAGTTCATCAATTACTATAACAAGTTGACGAGGATTATCATAGTGTAATTTTTATCACGGAATATTCTACAGTTTATACAGGATACAGGTCCACATTTTACACGAGTAAAGACGCGTGAAAGCTTAAGTTTTACTGTGAAATTTATTCAAATAGGTATATATTGCATCTTTGTTTTTTTATTTATCTGCAAGGCGCACAGAAGCCACATTAACCATACTATTAACCCGTGATTTGTTACAGTTTTTCTTTTAGTATACCACCGCTTTTCTACGAACTAGACGCGTGTGGGATGTATGCGTCTCGGATCAAACTCCGCCTGTTACATCTCTCTCATTCCATCCTATATCTATTTCTGAGTACAAGAAAGAAACACAAGAGCTTTCGTTATCCAACAACGCCCACTGGCGAACAGTTTAAAAATACTACAGATATAATTTCCGTTGAAAAATGGTCGATAATAGTACAAAATATTTTGAAATATTATGTTGTTATGATATCCAGCTATATCATTCAGCAAGGATATTTATAATAAAAAAATATATTGATAACTCGAATTATATTGGTTAATAAACTCTAATTTACATGTTTTCTAGGAATAATAAAGTTGCCACGTATAAGTTTTCTTTTAATTCCGGACTTTTATTAATATTAAAATATGAATGTAAAATAATGTTAATCAATCAACTGTTTATAAAATAAATGATAAATGCGAAAATATAATTTAAAATAATATTTAGTTTATTATTATATTAAATAACGAAATTATTAATGTGTCTTTTTAGGTAGGGTTCCTTAGCCAGTTTAGTTGAAATGAAGACCTTATCGAATACAAATTTTGCACAAAAACAACTGAGTCTATATTGCATAAGGATAAAATTACTTATTAATTGTTAAGCAAAGTAGTAAACTGACAGAAAAAAAAACAAAATTGACAGCGGCCACCATTAATATAGGTATTCGTACAATAATTTTGTATAATGCTACCTGCTATCATCATTGTCACTCCGAAACAGCAATATTACTGCCAACGTTTGGAAGAGATCGCTTTTGAGCGATAAATACCGCCTTTTGCGCACAGTTTGAAGAGTACTAATAAGCTCACGTATTCTGTAATGGTCTACAATAAAGAGATATGAGTAGTATCTAATTGAGGAACTACAATCTTTGCAATCTTACAATGAGGGTTGACAATCTGGCAAGGTAATGCGGCGCACAACGGCGCCAAAACGTGAACGACGTCGTCAATATAAATTTAAACATTTTTGAAACTTTATTACAACAAAGAAAGAATACAATTTTTTGCGGCCGGGCGGCCTGTCGTAGGAGGCGACAAAATAAGCTATAGCTATGTGGCATGATATTTGCCCGTCTGGATGGCTACTACCCCTGGTTTAGAGTATGCCGCCATAACAACCTTGAGTTGTGTTTCGGCATTAGTGGCCATGTTCCAGCCTTCCTAGAAGAGCGGCAGCACATTTGTAGCACTTTTCGTATTGCAAATGTCTATAGGCGATGGTAACCGATTCAATCAGGTCGGCGATCAGGGCGGTCTGCCTTTCTGCTGAACTTATGCAATAAAATAAAAATAATTATTTATCAATATCAGTGGTGAAATTGTATTATCTGCTATCTACGAACACTGTCTTGCCAGAATAGTGGCGGAGTTGTACTACTCTACCTAGTTTCAGATTACGGTAACTATAGGTAACGATTACGTTAAATTTTAACGATCATCATAATATATTGTCTTTTCAAATCATGTAAAAATCAAAGGGTTAAAGAAAACAAAAAATTAACGGACGTAAAAATTTTACGTACATAATCATACTTTGGCCATAGATCTTCAATTTTTTGGCTCTAAGTCGTGATAGCGTAATGGCTAGCATACGCGCCTCAAACTCAAAGGGCGCGGATTCGAATCCTGACCGGAGCGTAAACAAACTTTCCAGTAGTTACTTATGATTTAAGTGTCTGAAATCGGCTTAACACAGGACTTTGGTTGATGATTTATAAGGATTTTTTTTAAATCTGACAACAACACAAACATAATAACTACATTACACATAAATATTATTAGGCATTAGAAAATTACATAGGTATTCATAATAACATGTACTAATGTTAAACTAACTAACTGCTGCGGCTCAACGACCCAAAATGAGTCCTGGCCTCCGAAATGAAAATACTACTCTACTTTCTGTTCAGCGCTGTCTCCTGCCAGTCATAGGCTTGAAGCTCTCCAGCGATATCTGGGCCGACCGACTGCTCGCCGTCCCGTTGGCCTGCCCAGATAGGTTCTTTTCACCACGCTATCCTCCCTCATTCTATGTTTTTTTTTAAATGGACGTGGCCAAGAGAGCGCAAGTGATGCACCTTGCTTTCGCTCTTTGATATTGGGCTCATCCAGCAGCTCTTCGATTTCAGATTTTTTTCATATTCGCCAGGTGCCATCGTTTCCCCGTGTCGTACTCAGGATCTTTCTTAGGACCTTTCTTTCAGGCACCAACAGCTTATTCTCCTCCTGAAGTGTTAGGGTCCAAGCCTCACATCCGTACATCAATATTGAGCGTATAACAGTTTTGTATATACGTACTATGTTGTGTACTATATTTGTACTAATGTTAGTAGGAAACTTATATTCATTGGTCGGGGACAATCATCAGGGAGGATATCATAAGAACAGATATTTTTTGGGAAAGAAAAATATATTTTGTAATTATAATGTTGCGAATGATAAGTTTATACTGTCTGTGTTTACAATACAAATTCCCGTGTATCAGTCAGTGGCTGCAGCCGAGTGGTTTGTTTAGACCAGTGCTTGATCAAAGCTACCTCATTTCACACCCAGATACACTCTAGTGACTGAGATACACTTAAGCGATGACAGAACTTTCATTACATAGAAAATTTAAGAATTCGTTTGAATTGTTTTTTTGCTGAATAAAACTGATTTTGTTGCAAATATTTATGATTTCAGTATATTGCCAAGTTGTGTTAAATCTTATTTTAAATTATTGAGAAATCTGCAGAACGCTACGATATTTAAATTTGTCATAATCTTCACAATTCTTTCACATATCTATTGTAATCCACAGTTCCGAGATAGAAAAACCACTACCTGTATAATATTTACGACCATATCGATTTTCTTTACCACAATTTATAGCAAAACAGGGTAATCATTACCAAGGCTTTTACTCACATTTTAATAGACACACTATAATCCACATAATAAGTTAGTCATGGATCTTTTTATCTACTTTCTATTGTAATTACTTAATATCCAATGTAATTAATTGCTACGTAGTCTTAGGACACTTGTGATTACCTCAGCGTTCCGAACAGGAGAATGGCTCTTTGTGTTGAACAAAGGGCGGCCTTATCGCTTAAAGTGACCTCTTCCAGGCAACACCATAAACTAAGGAACACATTAAGACAAAAGTGGCGGTGAAGACAATAAATAATATGAAACAATCCAAGAAAAATAAGTAATTATAATTATAGCATCGCATCTGACCTAATATATAAATATTACGACCAAAAATCCTTATAATTATTGTACTACATATAATGGTCGTACCTAATGTTGTCGTAAATATTTAGATGTGTATTAATTATATGTATCTTCTTGCATCCTAAGGTGGTTACATTGAAGGGAAATGATACTGAGGAAACCCGCATAACAAGATTATCCAAGTGTATATTTAATCTACTTGCTCACTCTGTATTAGTTATTTTTCTATTATTTAATTTATTTTCTGCGCTTACATTCATATACAAAAAAAATATATTCGACTGTGGCACAGAAACCGCATGAGTTTATTCGTGTTGCAGAGAGTCGTGTAGAATACATTAGGTTATGATACATAGTGACATTTTAAAAATGAATTTACACAATATTAATGTTATATCAAAAATAGGAGCAGAGGCGAGGAACTGTTATCATTCAAGTGTTTATCTCTGATTTAATAATAAAAGCGGAGTTATTATCATTTTAGTATATGATTCTCTTTTAGTTCCTGGTCTGTATATGTGAGCTTGATGGTCCGCTTTGGGAATCAATATAGAATCTTTTCAGATTATATAGTATAGCGGGTATATCGACCGTTTTCTGGAAATGAGACCTGAATCCAGCAGCGGTTTGTTTATGAGCTGTTATTATTATAAGCACGGAATAGCATCGTTTGTATCTAACCCTGTAGTCTAACTACATTCATGTTAAATTGTCAAAGGGACCTACCTAATCACACACTGTAGGTATATTTTCAGTTATAAGTTAAACTTGTGGTTTGAGCTATGCCCATGGAGTGGTCACGCTTTTCACCTGTGTGTAGTTTTCAGGTGTGCTATTACCACCCCAGCGTGGTGAATCTCATATGCCCCCTCTGCATTTACACCTCTAGAGGGTTGGTAACCACTAATCGGATTTTTTAAAATGTTATCCTGTTTTTTAGATTATTTATTGTTAAAATAAATGTGTTATAAATTCAGTGTACAGCAGACAACCCAGCTGCCGACCTCAAACACATAGACTATTGAAAACAATGGAAATTTTACGAAATAGAACTTGCCTGTAATGGAACTAGATCATATAAAATACTTATACCTACTACATTTCTTACTTGTCTATAGATCAAATAGTTTTCACGAAAACGTGATATGCAAAGACAGATGGCCAGAATGATAAATGGACAGAATGGTAAATGGATAGAGTTAGTTTAAATTTAAAAAAATGAGTTGACGATTGTATAACAGTACTTATTTAATTGTTAATATTATTATTAATTATATTTTTAGCTTGACGTCAGAATTTACGAGAAGTTTTCTTATAATTTATTAAAAATAAATTTCGAAGAATTGAATTATTTAACTATAAATTATTCTACTAAGCTTTAAATTTAAAAAGGTACACAAACAAGTAACCTCTTAAACATCTCAATAGAGCATGCAAGTGGGCGAAATGCAGGTGTAAGTGGGCTACGTGGGCAGTTATTGTTGAATTAAATCAAAACATATTTCAACGGGGTATTCATCTGGCGTTGCGCGGACGCAGGTAGCCCCGTACCAACAAACAGTGCAGTATATAATTCCGTGGCGGATAAATAAAGAGTGGGCTACGCCAGGCCGGGATTGGGCGGTGGGCGGGCGAAGGCGTGCTCGCCTCTGTCGACATACACCGACGACAGAAACGTTCTTCTCGCGCCGCGGTCTGCGCGCGCGCTGCATAACTTGATTAACGCACAGAAAACTGATTTATTGTGTCGCGTTGAAAAAATAATCGGCCGTGAGGAAATGTGATGGAGGGACAAGAGTGGCGGGGCGAGTGGCAACAGCCGCGGCAGCTGGACGGTCAGTGATTGATCCTTGTGCTTATTGCGCTACTCTCTATTACTTAACAGCCCTGTTAGATGACAACCTGCCGACGGCTTCTAAGACGTATCCGTCTTGCTTGTTGTAATTTCTCTGTGTATTATCTGTGTGCTTTTACAAATTTGAAAGTTGTTCTCATGTTATCTTTTAGTGAATTTTGACTGATTTACAATTATATCTAGACATATGTTTATAATAAATGAGTTTTTAAGTTAATTGAAATTGCATTAGAGCACCAATTTTTGCTAGTAATGAAATAAGAATATTTTAATATAAATCTAATTAGTATATGACACTAACGTGAAAATTTAGTGCATAGCAAAGTTTGATACTTTTACGAGTTAAAAGTATATTTTTTAACGTATGTAATTTCAATAACAAGATAAAAGTTATTCATAGTGTAAATAAATGTAAATAAAAACCTTAGTTACCTATATTGATAAAATAGTTAAATTGTTTCTCTTTTACAATTAGTCAGGATATTTTGTTTATATGTGATGGTGAAAATTTAGCTCTGGGGAAAAATAATCTTATTAAATTCTGAAAAAGATAGTATAGTAAAGAATATAGATTATAATCAAGAGTAGATACTAGCTCTTACTATAAAATCTTTGCTTGTTTGTTTTGAAATCTACAGCAACAAAATTAAAATGGAAGTGTCGTGATTTAGAAAATAATTCCAAAATTAAAACTGCTATTTTCACATACTTTTAGAATTTTTGTCACTGAAAGATACCTTAAATAATCGAAACAACTTAATAGTTGTTGTTTGCTTGTTTTACACCTTCTAAACTCTATAAGCGAACTTATAATATCTAAAATAAATCCGAAGAGTTTAAAAGTTTGTACAATGCATTTAAAAAAGAGATAAAAGGGAGGGGCTAATTCGGGCCAGCAAAATCCGAAAATACAATGTTTAGAATTTTTGTCTGTCTGTCTATTAGAGTATCAAGTGAAAACTGCTGAACAGATTTAGATAAAACTTGACATAGCTTATATCCCGGGTCTACACTTCAACACTTTCTATTTCGATAAATGACGTCATTTCTGTGGGATAGATCAATATAGCGAAAGACATGGCGCTAAGATTGCATTTTTCTTTGATGCCGCTGTTGTAATCACTTACAAATACGTTATCATCATGGCAACGCGAACGAAGTACCGTAGGGCACATTCTAGTCAACTATAGTATAAAACGAAGTCCCTGCATATAGAAAAAAAATGTGTGTGTGTGTGTGTGTGTGTGCAGTTCACACGCAATAGAAGAAAATAAAGTGTGTCAAGGGGTGGGATGGATTCTAAATTTCGTGACGTCACATTTCATATATCATTATATTATAATATATTATTTAAGCTATAAAACACGAAATTTGAAGTATTAACGATAAAGTTCAAAACATTTTCAACTTTATCTGTATGATCATAGTGTTTAAATGATTAAATATAATGTATTCTGTCTCATTCTCTCGCAGGCTTAGCCCTATAGATTTATATGTTTTGAGTGTCGCCTTTTCGTTTCATCGAGTTTTAAATCACAACGATTCTAAAGAAGTTTCACTTCGAGAACTATCACACGTCAAATTCATCGATGCCAAGTCCTTTTAAATTGTTAGTAGCGTTGGCTAGTCACGACGGGCGGTATGCGTGTGGAGCGGATTCCTGGCGTGCCCGTCGCGCCACTCTGATCGCGTTCATTCATCTATCCTTCATCGGGTGCCGATGCGCGAGCGCATACGTCGCTCTAATCGACGATTGATGCCCGGCTGTGATGTGCGATTTGTTCTATTTTTTTATTACTGCCAAAATCAAAATCTATCTTTGAAATTATATTTAAATTTTAATGCACGGCACGCCAAACTATTTCTGTTCAGTAGCTAAGGTACCTTCGCTTCATTAAAATAACGTGGCTTCGAATTCTAGTTGGCCAGGCGGGGGGAGATTTGTCACGCATGACCTACGTAGATATATAACTCGCAGAGCCATGCTGCTCTCGATTAAAGCTCTTAGAGCCGCCTTGACCGGTGTGATACCACGGTCTCACAGAATATCAGCGTGAAAAGGTTAGTCTTAACTTAATCCTGTTTCGTGCGATGAGTGAAATTTCCGATAGCCCACATACCATCCGTGTATTATCCTATCCTCGTATTTTAATCCCATCCTTTCTATCCTATTCCTCCTGTCTGATCTCTCTATATTATCCCCATATCCCATTCTCTTCATCCCATTCTACTGATGTTGCAAACGTCTATAGGCGAAGATAACCACTTTCCAAGAGCTAAGCCTGTTTGCCAGTTTTGCAATGAAAAAACAACAAAAAAACTTAGTGGTTGTTACATTGATTTTCGGACATTTTCACTTATTTAGGGTGGTACAAGAGAAGGTGGCAAAGAGACTCAGAATTTCTAGCTAGGCTGCTCCCTGTGTCAGATCTCTAAAACAATGTTAAGCTGTTTCTGCTGTTACCACGCTTTCAACGCGACAACAGTTTGATCTACGCGATCATTACAAGTATAACTTTGATATATACATAAGACTGTTATAATATATACATAACATACACAACTTAGTATTATTACCCTCATAAAAATAGAACAAATCAAAAATTTACTAATTTTTCACAAAAAATCTTTCTGTTTGAATATGTTTTAATTCTTTATTTAGTTCTAAAACTTCTAAACATGTTTTCAGACAGACTGACAAACATTCTAAAAACGATCAGATGCGGTACCTACAATAAAAATAGTAGCTTTCATTTAAATTTTTGGCATTTATTTTAAAAACACTTAAATTTATTTTTTTACATATTACACGCTTATTTCCAATGGGGGTAGGCAGAGACAAACACGTTTCGCTTAATCTACTTTCATTGATCTCTTCGTATATGCATACTTATTTAAGGTGCTTACTACCTGACCTTTCTGTAATACGTCTGCGTCTGCGTAGCGGTCTACCAGCACCAAATCTACCACCATATTGCTGTCATACTTTTAGAATAGACCCGGGGTGGCCACTCAGCCAATCGTGGCTATTAGTCCAGTCGATCATGCTAAGGCAAAAAACTAAAAAAATACTACATTATTGTTTACTTAACTATAATGTTTCATTCTTATATAAGGTAAATTGCATAGGATTTTTTCAGTAAATAGTACTTAGATCTTGGGTCTAATCATGTTCGCCACCCCACAAATAAATCAAGAATAGAAAACAATTTATTGTTCACCACATACACATGAAATAAACAATTTACAGTAGTCACATTTAACAGTAAAAGTAAGAGCAACGGGCGGCCTTATCGCTTTAGAGCTACCTCTTCCAGACAACTCGGTCTATGGATTTTATGAACAGGAGATTTGGAAGTGTATGGCGGTGGTGTGTAAATTAAATACATATATAAATAGGATATATAAGTATCACACAACACATATACCTAAAATTATTAAAAAAAAATAAAGAATAAACTAAACACACAGAATATTCGTAAAAATATGTGTATAGCAACAGCAAGAGCTGTACAATATTAATAATAGTATTATTACAAATATATATATATACATACATATATATATATATATATATATATATATATATATATATATATATATATATATATATATATATGTACTAAGTAACTGTCCCGGCAGACGTTGTTCTGCCCCGAAGAAATAAAATTTAGAACCCGATTGCAGCGCCTACCGGGTCCAAATGTAAGCTATCCTATCTTTCAAGTCGGATCAAACTGCACACGGTGTGCAAATTTGAGTAAAATCGGTCAAGTAGTTTAGGAGTCTATCGCGGACAAACAACGTGACACGTAATTTAGATATATATTAAGATATATAATAAATAAATAATAATAACAGCCTATAAATGTCCCAGTGCTGGGCTCGGGTCTCCCATTATAGAGGAAACGGACAGTATACTCGCCACGCTTGTCTAAGGCGGCTTGGCAGGTTTGACATATCGGTTATCTCGATGTGCAGGTTGCATCACGATGTTTTCTTTCACCGTTGTTAGCACGTGGTAAATGTAGCAATATGCACATTAGGTCCAAAAACTGCCTAAGTGGAGTTTGCGTCTCGGCCAGGATCGACCCGCGCATTTTAGAGTCTGGGACGCGTGTGCTAGCCATTACGTTGTCACGACTATGACGATATACTAATATACATAATATTAATATAAAAATACACTAATAAGGAAACGTACATGTAATTAGGTATTAAATATTTTCTATAAAGGCAGATAATATTTTCGTACTAGTTTAAAAAAAATGGGGAGTGACTTTGCCTGTATTACGTTTCCGGGCAATGAATTCCACAGCCGGACAGCCTGCACAGCGAAGGAAATCCTTATTCTTTATTGTACTCTAACGTAATAAAACTAAAAAACTTTATTCTTTTAAATACTATAAAGTAGTACATACAATAGGCGGAGTTAAAGTAATCTCTTCCAGGCAACTTCAAACATTATTTTCTGACATGAAAATACATATAGGTACGTACATACATAAATTGTAAACTAGTATACTGAAAAAATTAAATGTTCATTAAATACGCTTCAAAAACAACAGCGAGTTGAGTGTCGCACAAACATGTCAATGTAGATTAATGTGCCGACGGGGGTGGCCAGTTTTTTGTGGTAATTAGCTAGCAGGCCACGCTCAGCGGACATGCCAGAACACCAACGTGCCCACTTGCATACCACTATTTTAACTCGCCTAATTATTGTATAGCTGCCTATTCAATCATTCATGTGTTTGTGATGGGTATTTTGTTATCGTCTCTTTAAGATTACGTTGCCGTTTTGACAAAAATATTTCCTCTCTAAATCGTGCATGTCAGTCCAACTTATAAACTCATTCATTCGTAACTAAGTAATATGTTATACATGTCGGGTTATATATATTATATTATTAGTAAACTTACAATTATTCACATTCACATAATCTGTCATCTATCTTTAATAATCCATGAATTCCTTCAACCTATGCAAGGTGTGTCCGATTAGCCATTTCTTAAGCCGATAAGTGTTGGGTAGT
Source organism: Dendrolimus kikuchii (assembly GCA_019925095.2). Lineage (NCBI taxonomy): Eukaryota > Metazoa > Arthropoda > Insecta > Lepidoptera > Lasiocampidae > Dendrolimus > Dendrolimus kikuchii. The sequence goes on along the minus strand of CM034406.1, from coordinate 6,483,881 downwards.
TTATTATATATAGTCGAACCCATAACATGCGTAAGCGTGTTAGATTTTTCCAATAGCTTCGGCAACAGTGCAAACCTATCTCTGTTCCGAGTCACATGTACCATGTTTATATCCGTGCAAGAACGGAGAAAGAAAAAGTACAGTTTCCTGTGGCCGGGCGGCGTGTCGTAAGAGGCTACAAAACAACACAAAGCTAGGTGGTAAGGCTCTTTCTTGCCCGTTTAGATGGCTACCACCCCTGGTCTAGAATATGCCGCCATAACAACTTTGGGCTGTGTTCCGGCGTTAGTGGCGAGGTTCCAGTCTCCCTTTAAAGAGCAGCAGCGTATTTGTAGCATGGTCTTGCGAATGTCCTAAGCAATGGTAACTAACAGGTTTCCACCAGTGGACCGTCTGTCTGTCAGCTGAACTCATGCAATAAATAAAATGTCACAGTCATGGTTCTCGGATAACAGGTAACTCCCACAAGTTGTACGAGGTCTTTTTTCTCTTAATTATTTGGGGTCGGCACAATATGTCTTTCCCTTCCACAGTCTTCTATTCTGACATAAGTCCTTTCTCACACAACAAATCATCATATCATCCCGAAGTTCGTCCATCTCATTTTTGGTCTACCTTTGCATTTGTAGCCATCAATCTTGCAGTTTAACATTCTTTTGTCACGTGACTTTCATCGCTCCTCATTGCATGCCCGTACCATCTTATCCATTCTTGTAACACCACGCATCCATCTCAACATTCTCATCTCAGCTGTGTAGAGACGTTCGTGGTATATCACTTTAATGACCCAACATTCGGACCCGTAGAACATGACCGGTCATATGACAGGTTTATATATCTGACCTTGTAAAATGAGTTCAAACTGTGTGTGATGTGTAACCATGTTTTGAGAATTCTGAGAATGCGATATGTGGCTGTAATTTGATTTGTGTGTTTTGCTTTCACTACATCATGGAGTATCAAAAATGCATAGTCATAGAGATACGTATATATGTATTTAGTTATACAGACACATAAATGGACGGATATAACAATAGGGTAGATGACAACGAAATCAGCTGTGAAAGGGAATATAATAGTAAAGATATGTTGCGCCGCTCCCTATTCTTTAACAGTAACATAAAAATTGTTTTGGAAGCGGTGGTAGACTCATAATTACATAAGCTTACTTTTTATTACATAAAATTTTATGTCGATCAGTGAAAAAATCACATTGGAATTCGATTTTTATAGTCTGGCTATTTTAAATCAATCCTAGAAAAAATCTCGCTGGATTCTCGGGATAAAAAGTAGCGCAAATATTACGTCTAAGAATTTGCTGTAGATCAGCGAAATCCGAATCAAAATCGGCCTAATAGTTTTTATGTGAATCCCGAACAAATAGACAAGAAATTTAAAACTATTGCATCGTGTTCTCCATCATTTATATAGTCTATTCCAGTTGTTTTTTTTATAGCTTCAATGTATGAGACACGGCATGTTTAGAATTTTATAATATTATAGATAATGTAACCTGTCCCATCCTACACAATGTTATAAGGGTTGTGTTATTACCTAAAAGGCCGCGGAACTCAAAAACCAAATAATATAATTCTTTACGCATATTTCCTTGCTACAAATTTAGCGCAGTAAAAATAGAAAGTTGAAATATTCAATCTTAGAAAAAACATCTTGAACATATTGCAGACTTTGGTGCTTTCGTCAAGTTGCACGTGGCGACTTTTTATCTTATCTCGCATGTCTACAACCCATTACACGCGTAGTTATGTTAGTCGTAAAAGTGCATAATGATTGGTTATGTGTTCCTCTTCAGAAATACGCATAGACATTGAAATATGTCCTCATAAAAAAGTAACGGAACTAACTAACTTGGATAACTATCGACTTTATTATTTACTAGAGTGAACTGGCAGAAATCATCAAGAAGGAAAAACCCTTAACGTAACGTAATTCGTTCCTGACACAATTTTAGTTTTTTGTTAGTGAAATGCAACGTGATACCAAAAAAAAAGCGACTGCAGTGCCACTTTTTGACTATATTCCTAACTGTTGACCCGGGAAACTAGTACTGTATCAAGTTTCATTCAAATCTGTTCCGTAGTTTTCACGTGATGCTCGTACAGACAGACAGAGAGACAACAACTATAAAAGTTGCATTTTCGAAATCTGCTGGTCCCAATGAGACCCCCTGATCTTTTTGCTCTTTTTTAAATTCATTGTTAATTAATGTCCACTGCTGAACTTGGGCCTCCCTAAATCTGTACCACATATCGCGGACTATCGCCTTCTTCATCTAGCGCCTACCAGCGAAATTACGCAGGTCGTCGGTCTAGCTGGATGGAGGGTGTCCTACGCTACGCTTGCCGAGACGCGATCTCCACACCAGTACACGTTTGCTCCATCGCCGAATGACAAGCGGCGTCCTGCGACAGACATAACCGGCCCACTGCCACTCCAACTTGCTAATTTTGCGAGCTATGTCAGTAATAATACTGCCTAAGCCGATTTGGGTGAGAGTAACGAGAGAGCTCTAATTTTTTTAGCCAATCATGTGTTCGTATGTAGCTTAGGTCGTAGGTAGCTTCTCGCCGCAATTTTCTTTCTGCGCTATTACACGGGGTTCTTGAAGGGCGTTATAAACATTTTTAGAGGTCGGCAACGCCTTAGTGGCCCCTTTGTGTTGCAAACATCCATAAGTAACGTTAACCGCGTTCCATCAGGTGAGTCGTCGGCCTGTTTGATTACTTTAAACAACAATAACATTCAACAAGTCAACATTCTTTTCTTTTTTTTCTTTTTACACTCTATATTTGTTCTTGCATTGTACCATATCGTTATAAAATAAATATTATAATAAGAAAATTCTCTTGTTACTCCATGTCCAAGTTATAGTATATATAGGTACAGTTTACGTGCTCTCTACATACCCGCCATGCTTATTTACGACCGATTACCGGATTTCACGTATCGGTTATCTCGATATATTATGATTTTAATCACGATGTGTCTTTTACCAATTTGTGGCAATATATTAGGTCAAAAAACTGCCATAGTTTGTAGTACCAAGTAGTACCAAGATTTGTAGCCGTATCATTTCTCAGATCGGTTCCAAAGTGTTCCGTTATATATTATCTATAATACAAGCGTAACTTGCTTATCTTGGGGATGTACAATGTGTGTGTTTGTCTGCCGATTATTATTATTTGAAATGTAACCACGATTTCTAACGCGTTACCATCGTCTGTACTCCTTAGTCTTTAAAAAGTTGATTGACGTGATGTCAGAAGACACTTAAGTATTGAAAGCTCTTACAATGTACAAGTTAGAAGTATAAACAACAGTAGGTAGGTGTTAGTGAGCTTAATCTTCGCCCACCTATGAAATGTATAAATTTAAATTGCTATAATCCACCAAAATGTCAAGCCCTTTTAAATTCTCACGCTTTACTAAACAAACCGTCTATTTTGAGTGGCAAAGAAGAAATATTATACAAAAAATAACACCGGATTACTGAAGATCGTTACACAAACAAACACAACGGGCATAACTCATATAATGACGAGCAGGGCAAGGCATGGCGTTTAAAGTGTTCGAATGGCCACGGGAAAGGATATTTTAAAATGAAACAATAGAGTAGTGGTTGGTTAATGAGAGTTACAGCCTAGTTCTTTTTCAATGCAGCCTAGACTGAAAATAGTTATCTTCTAAAACGATAAAATTAAATATTTAGAGCGCTGAATGTACTGACAATAATAGCTATGTTAACCGATTTCAATCATAGGAACTGCTATGCATGATCTTTAATAGCTGATCTTTAACTGATGTAGTCAATATTGAACAGAACTATCTAAACACTTTAAGATGATTAAAGTGGTACCTACTAAAATAACTAAAGGTTAAATAGCCAAGGATGTTTATAACTTTATAAGACAAAGTTTTTGATTATAGCAATAGGTATGAATAAACTATGATTTGGTTTCCTAAGGGCTGATTTTTTAATGTACAGATAGAAGTTATTTATATAATAAAGTGTAATATGGAAAAATTAAAAATGTCAGTTTTATGAATAAACGAATAAACAGTTGAATGGTTTCACTTTTGAATTTACTCAGGTTACAATTTGTTCGACTGATAATCTTTATCTGATGATTGAATAATTGGCCTTTTATGAGTTAATTTATGGGTTTGAAGGTCAGGTATTCTAAAGACATAATTGCAACATCTATCACGTCAATATTATATTATATGTAGCTCTTAATGTATTGCACCACAAAAAGTTTTGCACAAGTTGTTTGTGTGAATGTTTGAGACTACCTAACCTTATTGGAGTAGTAATGTTTCGTCATTATCAGAAAGCGAAAGATGTCAATAGTGCTATTTTGATGATGAGTTTAAACTAAGATACTATAAACTAATACAAAAGAAAACTTGACTTATTTAATCCCTCAAGACTATAAACAGAATAGTGAGCCTAGGTCACCGTCTTCTACGTGTAAGGTGCCCAGACGGCTGGCTATGATGTTTTGTTCAATTTCCACATTGATCCGTTGTTCGAGGTAGGCACCAGCCTCCTGATAACTTGAAGAGTTGATTAGTCAAAATTTGAAAAATCCTCACTTGTAATTGATTTATTGGAGGCAGTATTTTCTATGGCTATTTCGATGGCAGGTTAATAATACAATTTAACTCCTATCGTACAGCTTTATTCGTATAATTTCGATAAGTGTGGGCTTGCTTTTTTATTGCATGAGTTTAGCAGATAGGCAGATAGCCATTTACAACATCAAAAGTGCTACAAATGCACTGCTGTTCTTTTAAGGGAGACTGGAAACTGGCCACTAATATCGAAGCACAACTCAAGGTTGTTATGGTGACATACTCTAGACCAGGGTTGGTAGCCATCCAAACGGGCAAATACCCTACCACCTGGCTGTGTTGAAATTGTATTCTTTCTCAGTTCCTGCACGGATAAAACTATACTAACTATACTAGCTAATAGTTTAACTTCCGGCTCAGTAGTTTGACGCATCTGTTATAAGTATAACGCGAAATGTTTGACGTAAGCGAATGTGTCAATAACGTCAACCATATCGCGTTATTAAAACGTATCTACAACGTTATGCGTTACATTTTTATCACCAATTTTGTTCCCATTAAAGTTTTCATATAAAACAAATAAAATTGTTAATTTTTGTAATCAAAGTAAAATACGTGCCATATCCGATAGCAACTTGTCAAATTAAATCATAAATTATGACTGTATTTACGATTTTGTAACAAAAATATCCAAATATTTACACGACGGATCGATTATATCGCACGTTAGGCCAATTATTAATAAATTTGTTTGTTTTCATTCCATTCCATAGGAAATTGGATTAAAACAAAGGATAATATGTATCTATTTGTGATTATGAATCGCGTTCAATCGCAGCGCGTCTTCGGAGCCGGGCGATAACTTGCTAAGTAAAATAAACTGAGAGCAGTCGTCTGTTTATTATGGTAATATTTTAATTTCAAACGTGTTTGTAATAAGGACCGCCAGTTTTAGCACTTTGAAGTATTGTTTGTACGTCCGTTTGCATGTTTTTCTGACTATTTTTTACGATAATTATTGATAGTTGCTCGAAATATTTGGACGCGATATATCCTGTATCCACGAAGATAATCACGTCTCCTTTTTATGGATGATCCAAATTTTATCTTAACTCATATTATACCAGAATCGTAGCAAATTGGGATTCATTGTAAAACTACATTTTAACGATTTTAAGTGCGAAATTTTATTTGATATTTATTTCGACGTTTCGGCTACTTTTCAGTAGCCGTGATCACGTGAAAAATGGCCGAAAAACGTCGAAATAAAAATAAAAAAAAACAACCGCTCTAAAAGCACTTAATGTAGTTTTATTATATATAAAGTAAGTAAGAAGTAAGAAAGAGAGTATCGGGGTGAAGGTAAGGAAAGGAATGCTCCGGTGGTTCGGGCATGTGGAAAGAATGCATGATGAAAGAATGACTAAACAGATATACAATGCAAAAGTGGATGGATGCAGAAGTCGTGGAAGGCCACGACACACCTTCCATGATAAAATTGATCGTGTACTAGCAGAAGGTGATGTCACGAGCCTTAAGAACAGACGAGTGTGCATGACAAGAGTTATGAATGTCAAAGAAGCAAGTGAGGTGTGTAAGAATAAGCCTAAATGGCGCTCTGTTGTTCGTGCCTACCCCGCAAGGGAACTGGCGTGAAGTTATGTATGTATATATTATATATACTAGTTGCTGAAACTTAAGAAAATACTAAATAGAGATTCATTTATCTCTGCTTACCCGAGCGTGAGTGATGATTATATATATGTAACTGAAATTTGACACATATCTAGCTTATTCCAGATCGTCGTTTCTGTAAAATAGATATTTATATATAGCCAAAAAGATGTCACTGTCACTTATGTCGCCGTTATAATTTGCTAAGAAATATTAAACGTTAATAAGCAAAATGATTGTTTAAATTGCAACGAGCATCGTCGTTTGTGCAACATGTATTGCTAGCTACCATTTGTATTTGTTTACTTGACGTAATTTGTTCTCATAAGGGCCGCTGGATAACTTTAGATATTGTAAACATGTGGCCATTGATAGCGATACATTGAGAAATGGCTAATTTAAGACTGGGCTGGGAACTTATTTCTATAAGTGTCTAAAAGAGGTTGTCGGAAGAAAAAGAACACGATTTTTGTTAAGAGTCTTCCCTACGCACTGTTCATTTGCAAAAAAGATATGAGACTGATTGATTTAGTAGTTTTAATGTACACTAAATATACAGAGGAACAAATATTTAGAGGGAAAAGGACACTTTTACGTCTTTTGAAGAGAATAAAATCCAGTTGCATCACAATGTAATTATGAACAACATTTTTTTCATTAGCTTATAAGTTCTTATAATTCGTATGAATAAGGGAATAAAACATTTAAAAAACACTAAGGGATATCGTTGTGATTTTTCAAATGTTTACCATTTCCGTGTAATTGACTGGTGACCTTGTGTAATGCATAACAAATAACTAAATGCTAGGTATACCTGTGCAATGTATTTCCTAAACAAATACAATTTTTTCATCACCTTTTATTGTCCGACGATATGATTTTTAAAGCAAATATCTTATAGCATCATTAGAAGGGCTTATAAAGCAATAAATGTGTTCCAATGCCAAGCGTACAAATCACCGAATTCGGTTGTTATGTGAGATATGCGCGAGCGCATACCTTACACGCCGAACCCTGCTATGAATCGCTCCCTTTGCCCCGTTGTATAGTTATTCTGGATAAATTAGGCCAATTAGTTCCGATGTCTAAACGAACCAGCCGCAGCAGTTTGTCCATTTTTGGGTACAACCCTTTAGGGTTAAAACTGTTAACGTTTCAAAGATTTTACCAAATACAATGCAATTGATTTTAAAATTGAAGATATTTTTAAAAGTACGATTAAAGTCTATTTCAAATATGGTGGTAATAATATGATGGTATGGCTGACACATCCGTACAACGTTATAATAAACTTTCGTACGAAATTAAGTCTAATTATATAATATTTAACGCTGTTACTATCTAGTAATAATTTTATACTTAGAATCACGATGTTTATTTCTCTATTTACGTAATTTTTCGAATACCGTCGTATTTGAAATAGACTATAAAAACTAAAAACCTAGCGATGTGTGAAACCCGCCAATCAAAATGAAGTTAAAGAGAAGTGGTTTTCATAATCGCATTACTAGTGTAATTATGACAAACAAGTTTTTTAATAAGCCGATAAATATAGAATAACTAATAAAAAAAAATTTATTCTGATCAAGTTCCAGTGGATATTGATGAATATTTTTTAAAGGTCATCATACATGTAAGTCAAAACTGATTTCTACTTCTTATTGTCTTCATCCAAGTCATCAGCAAAAAGTCTAGCTAAACATTGTTTTACTTCATACCTATCTAATTCAGGCTCTGTCCTCTCTTTTAACATAAATATGTTATACTTACAATTAGTTTCGAAGAACTAATAGAGTTGTAGCAAACAGTGCACAAAAACAAATTTAACGTAGGAATAAATTCTTGTTAAACATTTCTTTAAACAGTTTTTAAATATTAATCGATTGTAAATAATTTAATAATAATTAAAACTACACGTACTTTGTAATAAAATGTTTAATGTTCCGAGCAAAAATTTTAGGTAGGAAGAGAGAGAGAGAGCACTTTATTACACATCAAAATATACAATTACAAAATCAAACCACAAATAAATTCCAATAGAAACCTAGAGGTACCCAACATTTTAGCCAAAGGCCTTACGTACAATAATAATCTATTTCGTGCTTTGTGTAGTCGGTCCTAGATGCGATTAAGGCAGATTCAGTCAAACGTCAATTCGTACTGCATTCGTTATAAGTTTAATGACTGTATAAATTAGTCTCTCCTATGTTAGACAATAATTCGTTATTCAAAGGCAGAAAAACGTCATTTATGTGGACTTTGAATAAGACTTTATGTCAAACCTGAGGTGGGACTAATCAAACCTAGGAGCGCCAGAGCCTCGAAGTTTGATATAACACATATACATAATTATAAGGTAATTTAATTTCGTAGTTCGGTTATTCATGCCAATACTATAAGTTGTTTCTTTTTACTTCAAGGCCTTAGGAATGAAATTCCTAAGGTCTTGAAGGAATTTCATTCCTAAGGCCTTGTATTAACATTACAATTCGTATACATATATGTACTACTTATAAGATACTAGCTGATACCCGCCCGCTTCGCGTGCCTTAAAATCCGTTCTTAGCTAACCTCTACTTGGCGAAAGAAAGGTCCATGCCAAATTTCAAGTCTATAGGTATTATAGTTCCTGAGATATTGTGATGAGTCACTATATACGTGGATTTCAATTATACATAGGTATATATAGATGACGGGAATTACTATAATTATAATAATTTTCATCCCAGACTACGGAATATTAGTTTAAATATTAAGCAAGTGAAATTAAGTTGAAATACCTTTTGTTGTTTGATAGATAACATAGCAAAGACATTGTCTATGCTTTGCGAGTTGTAATTTCCTCTGGAAGATTTTACTTACAGTTTATACTAAACATCAATTATATACATTTATTTAATATTCTACTATAAATACTACTAAATAAGGTGTAAATTAAATTGCATGGTGTCAGTATACAGATAGGGTTTGCACGCGTGTGGTAAGCTTTGATTTATGCGCCTTGCAGGTCGGCACTTCCCGCCCTGAGTCATAACTTTAGTCCTTTGAGACATCGCATCAATTAATACTGTGGATGGGGTAGTTGGCGCCACAATACATTTTGGGCACTTCTAAGAATGTGGTGGTTCGAGTGGATTTTAACAATTAATATCCCAAATACACTTTACAGTCGTAACTTAAAGCACCCGTGTTTTGTTGCGTTGACGTAGATTCGAATTCTAATTAGGACTGTACTGAGAGCCAGGTGGTAGGGTATTTTCCCGTCTGAATGGCTACCACCTCTGGTCTAGAGAATATCGCCATAAGATCCTTGAGTTGTGTTCTAGCATTAGTGGTCAGACTTCAGTCTTCCTTTAGAGAAGCACATTGGTAGCACCTTTTTTGTTACAAAAATGTCCATAGGTGATATTAACCGCTTTCCATCAGCTAGGCAGTCTGTCTGTCTGCTGAACTAAAATTGAAAAAACAAAATCTTAGATAGATTAATCGTCATCAAAAATGCATCATCTTTACGCTGGAATGCTCGAGAACTATAGCGGTCCCGTCGTATGACGTATGGATGCATCGCTCAGCGTATGTAGGCCGCATCTTTGACCACTATATAGTACATTTTCATAATAAACATTCGTGTAAAGAAGACTTCGTCTAAGAAAATTAATGAAATCAGTCCAAAATTGAAAGTTCTAATAAATACGTTTCTTTTAATGCTTGGTGCGTTTGTAATAGAGTGCTTCAAACCCCATTTATTTACCGATTGGACAAGTACGATTTATTTGTTTGACGTTTAGTCGGATTCCTTTAAATAAACAAAAATAACCGTGAGATCGAGTTGCGCATCCTTTTTCTTAACACTGAAATAGATTCAGGACTATTCTGTTTGAAACGTGGTATAATTGTGTCTCTTGACATTTATTGTAGGTAAACTAACTTTAATGTTGTCTGAAGTAAGCAAACAGGTAGGCGGCCCACTTGATGGAAAGTGGCACTGGTAACAATCGCCTATTAATGTTTGCAACACAGGGGGCGATGCCAACGCGTGACTGGCCTTTAAGAAATTTTATATAGCTCATCCTAAACAGGGGCTTAACTACCGCCATATCAGCCTTATTAATACGGGGCCCCCAGGTTACAAGGACCCCGGAAGTGTGTAAGCAAAAATTCTTAAAATGTTAGCCACAATCTTTTATAGATTAATATCATTTTTGAGAATAACTGCTAGGCCAACAGAAACTGCTAATCAGACTTATCATTAATGTCTATAGAGACAGAAAATCTAGAAAAACTGAAATTGTCTTCAGCTATAGATGATTTGATAAATAAATTTGCCGAAGTAAAGCGAGAAAAGTGTATCTATGATTTGATTTGTTTGTCTAACTTAGCTTCTAGAAGCATTAAGTATAAGTAATAATTTATAATCAATATATAATTATTTTAATTCAATTCGAACAGTTTTTGTATATTTTATAAAAATCCCTTTCCCTTCGGCCCCCCGACACATTTTGATACAGGGCCCGTCTAAGGCAAGTACGCCACTGTTCCTAAACAACCCCATGTATTAGCACAGAGGAAAAATTTCGACAGTAATTCCCCTCTATATCATTGGTGTATACTGTAGCCATTACTTTGTGAGAAACTTGGATTTTACATTAATATCTTCTAAACCTTGTACGATATCGAAATGGAACATTTATGAAAATGTAAAAAAATTAAAATCAGTTGAGCACTTTCAGAGTCTAATTGAGGCAAACTTTCGAACAAATTTAGAGATACATTTAAAAAACGGCCTTTTATTATTTGACATCGTACAAATGTAGCACTTTTCACTTAAATTTTAACATCTATTAAGAGGTCATAGACACTTTAATTGAATTAGTAAGTTTGAATAAGATATATTAAATGTACTTTTGATAACTGGAATGAACATGGGAATACTTTTCATACTAGAAAGTGCTAGTTTCTCTGTAGTATAATATTAACCGGTAGACAAACACACATTGTATATCCCCAAGTTAAGCAAGTTCCGCTTGTGTATAACGCACAACTTTGGAGCCGAAACCCCTACAACCAGATTATATTAACGGATATGTTTACAAAATTTACCATAGCAATATCGCACCAGGGACCCTTGCGTTTTACTGCGCTAAGCTGTCAAAAGCGCAATCAAAGATGCTGTTATTATGCATTGGAAATGTACACGAAAAGTCACCTAAGAAGTTTCAATCCCGGGTACTCCTTGCTTACTTCTGTGGTAGCAACTAGAAAAGTGATAAGAGAAGGGAGTATTGTTGGCTCTGCGTACTTTCCTACTCGCTGCCATGGAAGTGAGTATAATGTGAACTAGGGTTATAATTATGTATATTCTAAACGTATATGTTGTATAGATGCGCGTACGCACGCCCACGGTCCGCCGGGTGCGCTAATGGTGATTTGTGTCCCAAGCCTCGTTAGCTGTTAACTGATCCTGTGATACATCATTAACTGACTGTGTCTTTACCCAAATTTAAATATTAGTACAACGAAACTTGTCAATTTTACATACATACATACATAACTTCACGCCAGTTCCTTTGCGGGGTAGGCACGAACATCAGAGCGCCATTCAGGCTTATTATTACACACCTCACTTGCTTCTTTGACATTCGTAGCTCTTGTCATGCACTTGCCAATTTTAAATGTGCTTAATCCATTATATTTAATTTTGGTTGTATATTTCATAAGTATAATGTTTTTTTCCAATTTAACTTCTTTTATAGGTCAAGAAAGAGGGCGCTCTGGGTCTAGGACACTATTACTGATTCTATATAAAAAAAATATATAATACTAGGATATGGTCGCGACTTCATCCACGCTTGACTTGAAATTTCCGGGACACAAAATATCGCAACATTTAAAAAAGAAGCTGTTCTTTTAGTGGAAACTGTGTCAAAATAATAAATTTTTATGCATCCGAACAATTTCAAACTGCCCCCAGGCAAATGCCCGCGGGATTCCCGGGATAAAAATATCACACATTTTATTACATTAAATTTGCTATTGAACAGTACAGAATTACATTGGAATTCGATTTTTTATACTGGCCATTTTAAATATTCCTAGAAAAATTCCCGCGGAACTCCCAGGATAAAAAGCAGTGCAGAGTTTAAGTTTAAGAATTAGCTGTTCATCAGCGAAAACCACATCGAAATCGGCCCGACCAAAAACAATTTTACTCGAGTCCCGGACAAACAGACAAGAAATTAAAAAAAATGCATCGTGTTCTCCATCGTTTATATGGTCTATTCCAGTTGTTTTATTTTATAGCTTCAATGTACAGACACGACATGTTTAGAATTTTATAGTATTTTATACATATGTGAGGCAGATTTACATTGATCTAGCTACTGACTAGGGGGTCGATTGTCTTATAAATATTAAATCAGGAATACTGAAGTCAGCACTGACTTGGTAGTGCTTATTTTTTAATGGGAGATTTTTTTAATACTCGACCGCGTTCAAGTCAACGGAATTTTGTATGGCACGATTTGACGAAATGTGACATTGTGTGAGAGGGGTCCTAAATTTCATGACATCACATAACAAAATCTAATAATATAAGATTTCTTCTTGTTGTTCTGCTAATCTCTGTCCACTGCTGGACGTAGGCCTCCACACTCACGAGCCACATATCCCAGTCTCCCGGTTTATTTAAGATTTAATCCTTCAGCTCTTCCAAAAGCCGCAAGACTAACAGTATCACTATCTCATAATATACCAAGAAAATATACCCATTTCATACAAATCCTATATAAATAGAGTGAGACAACAACACAAAAACGATCACGTGCACAAACGCGATCTGCACTGCATATGTGCTAATAGTGAGCTGAAGGGTTAAAACACAAAATTTGAACTATTATTTTTTTTTACTGCAGGAGTTCAGCAGATAAGCAGACAGCCCACTTGATGGAAAGCGGTTACCATCACCTATGGACATTTGCAACATCAAAGGTGCTACAAATGCGCTGCTGCTCTCTTAAGGGAGACTGGAACCTGGTCACTAATGCCGGAACACAACTCAAGCTTGTTATGGCGACAGACTTTAGATCAGGGGTGGTAGCCATCCAGTTGGGCAAATGCCCTACCACCTGGCTGTGGGTTGTTTGGTCGCCTCTTACGAACAGGCCGCCCGGCCGCAGGAAATTGTATTCCTTCACCGTTCCTGCACGGATAGTATTAACGAAAAACTTCAAAATATTTCCAACTCTATATGGATAAACATAGTGTTTAACTTATTACAAAATAATTTAAATGGAAATAAAACTAATTAGGGACTGCTGTTTTAGTTTAATAATTTTTTGATGTAAAATTGCAAAATATGTGATCTCACACTAGGGAGGGAGGAATCTCAAGTACGTGACCAGTTTTGACAAGGACGGGGGAGGGGTTAAAATCATGAAATTCGTGTGGCGTAATTGGATGTGAATGGCCCCTTAGACAAAATAATTATTAATAAGAAAATAAAACTTTTTTACCCCTTATACTTGTTATAAAAGTTTGTTTCATATCATATTTATACAATAACAATTAAGCATAACGAATTTATATGTTTAACAATTGCAATGAATTTCAAAGCAATTTGTGAATATTTAATATTAAATTTATTGGCAAATATTGCAGTTCGAAACATAGGAAACTTTCCTAGAATCTGTATTGTGTAGACGGCATGATGGTTGCTTGTTTTGACTGATGATTGAGGGATGCTGTCCGAGTGAACTATTCCTGGATATAGTTCGCGTTGCAGCTGATATTATCGGCCTTTGTGGAAACTGCAGTACTATGAGAAATGTACGTTTTACACGTTTTAGGTACCAAAACCTTTTCTTTTTTAAGATTGCAGCTGTTAAAAATGCATAAATTAATCAATAAAAGTTTATTGTATTACATGTAATCAGATGTCTTATACTGTTACAGAGGACTTCTTCCAGACTACCACCATTAATACTAGCCTAAATATATATATATATCATACTTAATAATTATATCAAAGTTAAATTATATTGCCTGCCTGAAGTTGGCAAACAGACAAACTTGATGGATTTTTTTTCACCAATTTGAATTTATGTTCTATTAATATAGTGAAGCAATTATTATTTCTAAGGATCTTTTTCTTCTAAGGTCCTTGATCATTCCTTACATTTTCAAATTTAGCAATAGTTCTTCATTTTCTATAGATTGAAAATATGTTAGCCATTTCCTCTCCTGGTGACGTTCGTCGATCGGCTTGTTAATGAGACTTGCGAGATATGTTGACACTGAGCACTGATCAAAGGCTACTATTCAGTAGAATCCAGTCCGTAAAAGACATCCCTCGTCGGCCAATTGTCTATTTGTAAGCAAACGCCTGGAGCAAAATGAATCATTGCATCAAATTAGATTCCTGATACAATTTAATTATCATTCGTTTTAGTTTTATCTATCTCAAAGGTAATTGATTCCAATTAATATGCAAGTTAATTGTAATTAGTCGTCGCCCGTGCTCGAAATTCGACCATAATAATTAATGTCAAAGACTATATATACTTCTATAATCACAGATTTCGCCAAGGCTACACTGTTAATTTGATTTGAGCAATAAACAAAAGAGTATACTTATATATGCGTGTGTGTATCACATACATGGTAGTGTGTGTACTGTTTTTTCATTGATTTTATGTATTTTTTATGCATAATTTTTAAAAAATATTGTCATTCATCTCTTCTTCTACGCCTCCGTCCGGGCAATTTTCGAAAAAAGGGTACAAAGTTTATGCTTCTCGTATTAATATATAGATTGAATAGCGATGAAAGAAAATATCGTACGTCCTTGCAAACGAAGTATGTAACCACCAAGCCGCTTTGAACAGACATGGCGATACAATCCATATCCTTAAAATATAGGGACCCTAGCCCAGTAGTGGGGTATTTATGCGTTGCTGTTATAATAATACAAATGAGCAAGTAGCATTATTTGGATGTTTATTTTTCCTTACAAACTTGACTAATAACGATTAACTGAAGATCATTATAATTATTTCTACAGCCGGGAATCGATCCCTGGGTTCTGACCAACAGTTAGGCCATTGTACTAGGCTCCTAAAAATGTTACCGGTTCCAATCTCTGCTTTGTACTTTTGTACTATGTATGTATTAAGTCCAGCTTACTTAACTGACAATTATTTGTTTAAGGGCCGATTTTACAATCATCAGATAAATGCTATCAATCGAATAAATTATGACCTGAATAAATTCAAAAGTGAAACAATTCAACTGTCTTATTCATGCAACTGTCATTTTTAATTTTCCCATGTTGTGTTTTATTCTATAGAGTAACTTTTATCTGGTGATTGAAATATCGGACCTAAGTTTTAGTACTTAGTAATAAATTAAAATTAACGATATTCTAGATAAAATTAAAATTCAGTAGAACTACGTTCTAATTATTATCGTAACATCATCATAACAGATATGTTGTTGTTTTTAGTTGCAATGATAATGCATTTGTTGGTGCGGGCGGCAATTTGTAGCGGTGTTAGGGCACGTAAATCAAACGCATCCCTCGAGTGTCGCCCGACACTGTATCGCATATGTTGTTTCTCTCGTAGGGGTGTCGCTGAATGCTTTTTTCACTCAGTCTGTTATCAAAAGATTATTAAGTTCTGATAATTTTATCTTGACATATTAATCACCAAATTTACCATTTACCAATAAACCAGTTTGGGGGGAAAAAGTGACGTGACACATTTCTCTTAGCGTTGTTATTGAAGAAGAAAGAGTAATATTATATTAAAGTGTCCAAAGGGCTAGCCGTATTTAGGGCATCAGATTAGCGTTGTCAACTTTTTATACAAGGTACCTGGCGCCCAAGTTAATAAATTTCATAAAAAATCCATGCCAGCGTGAGCCAAGATCCATTCGACTGACAGATGATCAAATATCCGTGGTCTCTAAAATTTATATTAAATTAGTCTAGGTTAAATCAAAATTGATTCAATATTTAGTCAATATAGTTTAAAGACTACCAAAACGGTCAAAAGTTACGATCACAATTTAATTCGATTGCCAATTTAAGTTTACTATTTACTAGTTGTATGGCAACGCCGATCCGTTGCATTTAATATCTATGTGATTATTATTAAATAGCCTTTATTGTGTAGCAGCCCTGCTTGTCGGGTTGCCGCTGCGTCGCTTGCGCACCTTCAGATTTATAGCTCTCAATCAATGCGGATTTATCGCTGAGGAAGCGGCTAGCGCGCATCTTTTGTTACACGTTGCATTTATATTTAGAACGATTTATAATTGCTGCCATTAATTGCATTCATGTCAAATTATTTTGTTTTATTGATATGGTTGGTTTTTGGAGAACATCTTCTTTACAACAGCATAACTAAAGATTTTTATGCTCAGTACATAAACAACTTGATTTTTCGTTCTAAATTTTTGTTTCTCTTGGCCTGTACCTATTATCTTACAAACCGTTAGTTTCCCTTATTATTGGTTAAAATTTTACATAAGCTCCATACAAGTAACGTCAAAATTCAATCGATGGTAGAGCACAACAATGATTAATAAGATATAGGAACCGGCCAAAGTCAGGTAACATATAGACGAGCAGACATACATACGCAAGGAGATAATCAATGCACATAAAAATTATCTGTTAATGCTATTATTTAATTGAGAGCGGCTTCTTCTGACACAAGTATATATTAAAACTTAGATATTAAAACGTCTCAACTTTAAAACCTTGGTATGAACTTATTGGAACAGACAAATTATTATTACTGTCTACACCATATAGTAATGCACCCAAGGACAAGCCCCGGCCAGTATAGGACTATTGTGGGAAATGGGGACAAAAAGTACCAGGCTATTGGGGTGAATTGCTAGTGGTACTAGGGGTCTGGGAATATGAGGACTATGGCGTCTGCTCGTCGCAATGTTCAGGGAACATGGAAAAATGGGCAGACGGTGACTCGCCACTCACTGCATGGGCCCCTAAAATGCCAAGATTGGCGAGAGGCAACATGGGTGTGAGTGGCTAAGCGGTATCGAGAAGTAGGCTATAGGTTCAACGAAGCTACTCCCGACGTTATGCCATTTATCACTTCCACCCCTGGAGCTTAAGTCTTATTTATCTCTAGCGATCTCCACTTCCTACCGGCTGGTTAATGGAAAAATGGGCAGACGGTGACTCGCTACTCACTGCATGGGCCCCAAAAATATCATAGAAGGCAGGGGCAACATGGGTGTGAGTGGTTAAGGGGTGTAGAGAGGTGGGCTGCAGGTTCACCGAAGCTACTTCTGACGCGATGCCATTAATCACTTCCACCCCTGGAGCTTGAGTCTTAGCTCTAGCGATCTCCACTCCGTGCCGGCTGGCTAAGGCAAGCACGGAGGCGGGGGGCCTTGCAAATTATTATTATTAATTCAAGTAGGATACGTGAATGATGAATAATCTAGCGTTGTAATCTATTGCCACAAAGTCAAGAGAAGAAATCAAAGTTGCCAAATATTAGGTCGGAAGTATTTAAACTTATTATTTACGCAGGGATACAGCTATTGAAGATAAAAGATCTTAGCAAAAACTACCAAAAAAGTAAGTCTTATTAATTTAGATGTAAACTCACCATTTAATGTAGTAGATAACTCTTTTCATTATCTCAATCTAATTCAAATCTATAGATACTAAAATCAATATGATAATTGTACGTAATTAAAACATTATTACATAATTATACTTTATTGAGTAAAATGGACTATTACCTTATGTACGAGGTAGCCTATGTACATAGAGAAGTTTAGAAAAATAGTATAACCGATGCTTACAAATAGACGAAAAACATTACGTAATATATTACACATCATAACATAATATAAAAACAAAAATGCATTTGTAGATGCTTACAATGAAAAGATGAAATAGGAGTAGGGCTTTGGTAGCCTTGGTGACTCCTTTTATAACTTAATTGTCTGTAATATTTTTACGGTTCAAATTGTAAAACAATTGAATGAAAGAAAAAAATGTATATTTAGAGTTATTTAAATTGGAAATTATACATAAACATTTTAACAAAAGCCAAAGTTTAACTAAATCTAACCAAGCCCTAACTCAGCAAATGCTGATTGATAACAACCAACGCTGGTCTTCCGTTAGTGCCAAACGGTAACGTCATCTTCACAGAATAAAAAAAAATACATATTTTAATATTTATGCCTTAGAAAATTGTAGACCTAATACTATTTATAGTGAGAATGAGCACAAAAACAAACAAAGAATAGACAAAAGATATATGTTTTGTACAATTTAATATGAAAATGATTATTGAAATGTGAAAATAATAATTTTGAATAATAAAAATAGGTACGTCATGTTGAAAAAGCCATCCTTTATAAATGTATTCTGCACCTGTAGAAAATGATTGGATGAATTGGTATCTGATCCTTAACTCTACATCCAAATTAAACTTAACCCCGTTTCACTTCTGTAGAACTAAATAGTGTGCCTTCATTATTCATGTATTGTATAATTTAATTTCTCTAACTGTGCTAGGCAATCTTGAAGTGATATAATTGTTCGGGCCAATTACCGCGAATGTATGTAGGTCGATGGGGTTACTGCTACCTGTAGACAATAAATTTCAACAGTATGGACAGTCAGTCAGTCAAGGTGTCACGTCGGTTCCACTCTAGTTCTTCCGACGTCTGTTACTCTAGCCAAATGGGCTTATATATTGAGATGTTATAGATACCTTAATTGTTAAGTACTTTTATTTGGCAGAGAACTTCTTTAGGCAAATTACAGTTTTCTTTGTTGCAATCTTTGTAGTCCTAGTGGAGAGCAGTATGTATTTGTATGACAAGTAGAGATGTGTACTCATGTTAGGGGCCATTTATTAATGATGTAAGATTGATTTTGACGATTTTTGACCAAC
This sequence comes from Dendrolimus kikuchii, assembly GCA_019925095.2. Classification (NCBI taxonomy): domain Eukaryota; kingdom Metazoa; phylum Arthropoda; class Insecta; order Lepidoptera; family Lasiocampidae; genus Dendrolimus; species Dendrolimus kikuchii. Next base: position 6,464,661 of record CM034406.1, on the reverse strand, counting down.
TTTGTTTCAAACAATGTTTAATATCCTATTTGTCTACATTTACTCGTACTTATGATTCTTTAAGTACTAGTGGTCGCCCGTGGTCGAAAATCGACCATAATAATTAATTTAAATTATAAGTTTAAGTATGTCAAAGATTATACTTGTATAATAAAACATTTCGCCAAGGCGACACTGTTAATTTGATTTTAAAAATAAACAAAAGAGTATATATGCGTGTGTGTGTCAAATACGTGGTAGTGTGTGTAATGTTTTTGTTGTTGATATAATGTATTTTTTATGCATAATTAAAAAAAATATTAGCATTCTGCACTCCTTCTCTACATAAGCTATGTGAGAAATTTCATACTCCTCCGTCCGCGCAATTTTCGTAAAAACGGATACAAAAGTTTTTGCTTCACTTATTAATAATATATAGATATATAATTTCAAACACAATCTACGAGGTTGCAACTTTTTGTGAAATTAATATATATATCTAAATTGACTTTCCGCTTCCTTATTGAACTTTCACCTTAATCTTGATGAAAAAGAAACATATTTTGGTTTGATTTTTTAAACATTTATTTTTGAATAATATTAATTTGTTGTATGTTCAGCTGGACGTCCTATATGTATCGTGGCATAGAATGGAAGCTAAATTTATCAAACTTTGGATTCAAGCGCTTTATGTTGCTAAGTCTCATGGAATATTATGTATAATGCATCAACAAAAACAGCAGTGTTCTGACTGACGTCATATTTTTTTTTACTTCGTCATTTTGAAACACTTAAACCGCTTCAGAGGGAACGAAATATTTCTCAGGTCATATTGTTGTTGATTTACCGACAAAATGACACATTAGCGACCATATAACGCAACATATAACTCAAAAGATGACAATTATGCTGTACTCAACGCGTTGGCGAAAATATTTATTGTTTCCGTCAACATGCGACGAAGAGTCCGAAAGACATCCTTAAATTTTAAATATATACTGTAACGTAAATTAAGTTAATATTAAGTGAGTGATAGACATGCGAGCAAGTCACTTACCTAAAGAAACTTTGCTTATTCACATGATAGACCGGTGAAAATGATCGCCGAACTGTAAATCAATATGTGTACTTACTAGCCCGTCTATCACCCCCCCTTAAATTAGAAAATTCAATGCCAGACCGCTGACAAGTGCAATGATTCCGAAAGACCGCTTTGCCGCGTTGACTAGCAACGCTAACATATTACCCTAGTTGCCGAGATATATATATATATACACACACACACACACACACACACATATATATATATATATATATATATACTAGCTGTCCCGGCAGACGTTGCTCTGCCCTGAAGAAATAAAATTTAGAACCCGATTCCAACGCCACCTACCTGGTCCAAATGTAAGCCATCCTATCTTTCAAGTCGGATCAAGCTGCACACGGTGTGCAAATTTGATTCAAATCGGTCAAGTAGTTTGGTCGTTCAACAATCGGTCAACAACGTGACACGTAATTTATATATATTAAGATATATATATTTTATAAGCCTAAATGGCACTCTGTTGTTCGTGCCTACCCCGCAAGGGAACTGGCGTGAACTTATGTATGTATGTATGTATGTATATTTTATTGCCTGGAATAGGCAAACAGGCAGACGGCCCACCTGATGGAAAGTGGTTACCGTCGCCTGTAGACGTTTGCAATACCAGGGGTGTCGCCAACGCGTTGCCGACCTCTAAGGAATTTTTATAATGCCCGTCTTAAAAAGCCACATATCATAACAAACGGGGAAACCCGTGGCGGGAAGTTCTCTCCAGATCATCGTTGTATGCATACATATATACCTATATGTATAAACCAGTGTGCTTAGTGCGAGTTTTTTTAATACTCAATCATGTTCAAGTTATCGAAATTTTGTATTGGAATGACTTATCGCTATCTCGTAAGCGTGAAGGGAAACTTAAATCGTGTCATACAAAATTGAGTTAACTTGAACGTGATTGAATACCAAAAAAAAATCGCACTGAGCACTCAGGTCGCATGGGAAATCTACTAGATGCTTACCTATTGCTTTAAAAAATTATACACTTCAGTTTCCAAAGTCCAAAGGTTTCGAACCCAAATCCCCATATATGTAGCGGCTAGCTATTTCCGCTTCTTGAATATTTGCGGCAGTTATAGCATTCTGTTTTTATTCATTCATATAAGTACCCGTTTGTAGAAAAAATAACATTACTTGTATGTAAATAAATGAATAGTAAGATGTGAGAACCAACCATAATATAAGATCATAAAGTATAAACAATTTGTCTGACGGCACTCGTAAGAGCTGTAAAATATTATAACCAGTCAATGCCTACTATACACCTTTAACATTCCAAACACAAGTGAAAAAAGCTGTCAGCATCATTTCATATTTTTTGCAATTCTGCTAGGAACTGCCTTCATTTCAATAGGTACGTGATTTTCTCATATTATATGGTTATGCCCAATTGTACAGGGTTGGAGGTATGTCCCTGTACTATGCGACGTGCATTGCAGAAAATGTATTAAATTTTATGTTTTAAACAGAATACGCTAAACTTGTCTTTTTTGAAGTTATCTTTCAGTATTAGATGTAGGAAATCGGTAACACCTTCTAATGTCTTGTCATTAATAGTTGCTAGGAAGGTAAAGATTTTAAACTATAAATAATTCGCCTCATAAAAATAAACTAAGATCATTGTCGTTTCTACGTAAGTATAGTTTTCATCACCCGGCTTATTTATAATCCTTGTGCTGACAACAGCCGATGAAATTATTGCAGCCATTTTGGTCGCATTTTGAGTTTTCCCGCCATTATATCAATTAGTTGAGTGAGATGTCCGCCGGCGGTAGGACGCTTACAGTTTTTATGGTACTGTTTGTTTTATATTTTACCGGTTTCATGTGTTTGTTGTTTCAGTGAAAGTGCTTTTGATGTTTAATTACGGAACGTCCAAAGAGTCGAAGACCGTTACTTAATACTTGGTGTGACTGTAATGAGTTTTTAATATGTTTATCACTTTTTTAGATAATGTTTTTTGAGGTTGGTATTTTTTATTCGATGCGATTTAAAAATAACTTTGTATGTATGAAGCCTTTAGCTTTGAAAAATAGCAGTAGGGAATAAAAACAGACATTTTGTCGCATTTGAATATTTTAATATACTATAGAATAATGATCTATTGACGATGATGACAGAATTTCTGCTTGTCATTTAGCTCCTCTTTCATTAAGTTTTTAATTCACGTCATGATCATTTCTTACTGGTGATGTTAAGGATGTGACATGTCATAATTACTTATGTATTAAATTAGTTCGGGTTATCGGAAAATTTCAGTTACGGATGTCAGATTGTTTTAGGAACTGTAAAAGGAAAAGAAAGTTAACTATTTGACGGTTAGCGTGTCGGCTTAGCGAGTAAAAAGCTGATACAATATGTCGCATTTAACGTTACATTTTTCAAATCATAATAATACATAATAAATAAGTTCATGCCTATGCGTAATTATACGAAACTTTTATGTCACATTCGACGATTTTTTATTGATCGATAGCAATTTTTTGAAATAAAATGAGTGATACTTGTTATCCCGGGAATATCGCGGGAATTTTCCCGGGAGCGGTTTAAAGTTGTTAGGACGCAAATAACTAAACTTAGTTTGACACGAATTTCACTAACAGGATAGCTTATATTCTTTTTTAAATGCTTCGGTACTTTATGGTCTGGAAATTCCATGGAAAATTTTACAGAAAAGTTAGTGCTTAGAGTGAATAAAAGTTGGCCTAGGTCTTGCTGGTTTTTTTAAAACATTTAAGTGTATTTGACATAGTTCGTTTCATTTTTTAATATAAACTTTGCTGTTGTAGTTCTAAATAAATCTTTATTCTTTCTTTTTACCTTATTTCTGAGAATCAAATACATGGATGGCTAAGAATGTAAATTGGCCGTGTTACTCTTATTACAGTTTAGTTGAGTACATAACAATTTGAATATTTGACTAATCCGGGACCTTTTACAGTTTCCAGGATTTTCTAACTTTGAAACCACGTGATTTTTTGGACTTGCTTGTTGTGACAGTGTCTGTATTTATTAGACATCTTTAGTGGAATAGTGGTTATGTATGCCTTTAGCAACATTATTTATCCTGGGGTTATACGGGAATCTTCAGGATACATGTATTTTCAAACTAAAAATCCTATTATGCTTTTGGAAAAACCCTTTAATTTTAAATATTGGCAAACAACTGTAATTTTTGTTACCTATCGACCGTGGAGGCAATCGTAGGCAAATGCTAGTATAATATAAAAGACTTTTATGTTTACCTCATCATCATCATCCGAGTATTAAATCCCAGTAGTGTTCGGAGCATTCACTCCAACGCCCACTTCTCGCGGTTTTCGGCATCCCTAATTGTAAGACCTTTGGTACGCATGTCATCCTTCACAACATCAAGCCACCTTTTCTTGGGCCATCACTTTCGAGCGAAACCTGGCGGAGGGGTCATGGCTAGACATTTATTCCCTATATAATTAGTCGGTTTCCGTAATACATGGCCGTATCAGCGCAAGCATTTTGCTACGTCACGGACATGAAGACTGCCACGGATGAGGGAGTTCTTGACGCAGCCTTTCCGTGTGAATACACACATCCATTGCAACGCAAACATCTCCGTGGCACGCAGCTCTTGCCTTTTTTTATATATATAAGAAAGAAAGAAAATATATTTTAAGAAATAGCGACGTACTTACATTGCTTTAAATTGTTTTAAACGTATTGTATTTCAAGCAAACAATGTTTGCACTCAGCTTATTGCTGTACCGGAATTACATCCGACACAACGCCGATTTTAAGTGCAAACCTACCTTTTGGCGTGATATCCAAACAACGATAATATCTATGATAAATAAATTTTGTTAATCAGGCGGTGTGCCGTCGGGCCAGTGTCCGCGCGGCGGGTTCACTCTATCACAGTCCTTGGTGGAGCGGCTCGGTCGGGACCACGAACAAGCACCGTTGTTGCCACCTCTCCATCATCCCATCAGAGACGTAAGTTGAAAACAAACACTATATTATAATATACGTTTAAATACATCGTGGACTCTAGAGAAATTGACACGTGTCTATATAGGGAACGTGCACGAGGAAGGATCTGCCTATACTTATATATACAATGTACTCTGTGGATCTGCCAACTGGTGGTGCAAATCCGAAACTTTTATGCAAATAATACTAGTACATTAACACTTCACGTTATCAAATAATCACATTAAAGAAGTGAAAAATAACGTTAAACTAATTGAAAATGTAAAAAAGTCGTGGTAGTGCAATGGTTAGTGCACGCGTCCCAAACACAAAGGTGCGTGTTTGAATTCTGGCTAGAACGCATGTTACATCGACTTAATATGCATATTGTTACAATTATCACATACTAGTAAGGCAGGAAAATACCATGATGAAACCTGCACATCGAAATAACCGCTGTGTCAAACTTGCCAAGCCGACTTGGGCAAGTGTGGCGGGTATACTGTCCGTTCCTCTATAGTGGGAGGCCCGAGCCGCAGTGGTAAGTTTATGATCTGGTATTATAATTGAAAATGTATTGTTGTATTTTTGGATGCTCGAACACTGCAAAGAAAAATAACATTAACCCAAAAAGTGTAAAATTCTGTTACCTTCCCATGAATAATACTCACTTTCTGTGGTTATGTGATAAGATAAATGCATAAAAAAATATGTAAGTATGAATTTCAAAAACATTTAGAAATTCCTAATAATGTTATCTGTAAAAATAGTTTTGCAAATAGCAAAGCAAATAATTTTGTACCAGTAATATAGACTATTAAATATAAAATATTTACGTGAAAAAGGAGTTTAGAAAATAATTTGCCGTTATATTGACATCATAAACATTAGATATCCTTATTTGAGCTACAATTTTGCCAGCTATGACTACATTTTCATGTTTCCTAACTGTTTCTACTTCTAAAGCATGCCCGGACTCGAAGAGTTTCTAGCGTTTTGACATATTGTGGCCACGATGACGATTATTATTAATCAGCCAGAACTCTAATTTTAGAATTTTGATTGCAATAAAAACGATTTAATTGTAATGTAAACATTGAAGGCAACACGATGACAGATCTAAAAAGTTCCTTTTTTCACCAGACTGTGAATCTCCTGTTGATTTGTGCTGCCACCTATATAGTTTTTGCACGTTCCCTATACTGGCAGTTGTAAGATAGCAGAAAGAAAATACTTGTCATATTTGCAATACGACTGTGGAAGCGGCAGTTTTATACACCTTTAGAAAGAAGAAAGAATGCAATGGGCTATAACACCAGTAATTAAATAATATACTATGTGTGCAGAACTCATTATGCGCGCGCAGCTCGTACTCTCCGCTGCAGGCCCTCAGCGAGAGCACGTGCAGGGACCACGGCGCGACCTCCGCGCCACCCCCACAGCCTCTGCCCAGGGTACAGGTTTATAACATGTTATTATTGACTTTCTTGCCACTTACTATTAACGCCAGTCTTGGCGCTCGTTCTTACTAAGCAAGAATAAGAGATATTATGTGCATTTTCAAAAATTATTTTAAAGACTTATTAAAGATTACTATAAGGAAAGTAGGATTGAAATACACACCGCAAACTTGTGTCCTATATCTAATAAGTAGTAAAAGTTGGCTGACGATCACGACATAGGTTTCTAATTGATTTTTCATATTAATTTAAATTTAAAATCAAATATAAATGATAACCTCTGATTTAACATTATCTAGTGCTAATAATAAGCTATAATCTAATAAATCAACCAAATTGAATCAATTCGTTTGAACTGAAAACCCAAACCTAAGAAAATAGGGTATTGACAAGCGTGTTTTTCGACATTTATGCTATAAGAAAATGATCCAGTACTCTAGTGATTCATATTTTGATCTTTGCAAAAAGTTTCATCTCTTGCCCCTAAAGACCGACGAGATATTGCTGATTTTTTACTTCTACTAAAAATTATCTCCTCCGATATTGATTGTCCAGATCATCTAAGTAACGGCCACTTTAATATTTCAGCGAAGTCTATACGATATAATCAACCCATTAATGTACCTTTAAGTTTTACTAATTACAGACAAAACTCATTTCTAGTGCGAGCAAGTAATTATTTAAAAAATGTAAGTAAATGCGATAACATCGACCTGTTTGTAATCAGTATTTCAGGAGCCAAGCGGTGTCTTAAGTCTTAAATTTTTCAACAGTGACTAAGCATCTCGGTACCTTTTTTACATCAGCATGTTACTTTTAACCAATATCTTATTCGTGAAAACCTGTCATTGGCTTTCGTTTGTTAATTACAGTTATCTAATAAATGTATTTAGCTGTAGGTTTTCCATAAATAAATGTCTTGGAATTACCAGCGGGGTAAAATGCGGAAAAATACAACTAAACGATCTGCTTATTGTTTTAAAGTTACTGTCCATTTTTTGTCTTCCTGAGAATTAGTGTTATGCTTAGTATGATTGTAAAGGGCAGCTCCTCATAAGTACAGCCGATAGTTCTCCCCGCAGGGAACATCCCAGAACGTGACGCTGCACGCGGCGGTGGCGCGCTGCACTGCGTCCCTCGAATTGGCTGCACTCTGGCGAAGCTTCCATGAGCTTGGCACAGAGATGATAGTCACCAAGGCTGGGAGGCGAATGTTCCCCGCTCTGCAGGCCAGGCTCGCAGGCCTCCTGCCTAACGCCGAATATCTGCTACTAGTCGACTTCGTACCACTGGATGACAAAAGATATCGATACGCGTTTCACAGGTGAGATTTTTTTTATTGCGAAGCTGGCAAACAAGCAGACGTAAAGTGCAGTCTCAGCTGATGGAGAGTGGTTACCGTCGCCTACAGATGTTTATAACGTCAGGGGTGAAGACATCATGTTACCCACCTTTAGGATGGGATAGGACGACTATATAGAGAGATCAGACAGGAGTAATGGGAAGACGGAATAGGATATGGGATTGTAACAGGGGGATGAAATAGGGAAGATAGGATAAAGGGAGGGGGAAGTGGGTCATCGGAACTTTCACTCAATGCACAAAACACGGTTAGAATAATTTCTAACCGTTTCACGTGGATTTTCTGTGACAGCGTGGTACCCACTGATTAAGCCGACTTTAAGAGCTGAAATAATAATAATTGGCAGACAAACACATATATTGTACATCCCCAAATTAAGTTACACAAGTTACGCTTGTGTTATGCGTAATATACAACGGACTACTCTGGGCCCGATCCCAGACACCCAGATCATAGTAAATAACGAAGAAAATTCGTTTCTGACATTTATCATGTGTTTTTGTAACCATATTCCTACTTGATACTAATTGTTATCCTATATAAAAGTGAAAACGAGTTTGTTTGTTTGTATTTTGTGTACTCTTCCGTCAATGTCAATATGAATTGGTTTAAAATAAATGTTTTGTTAAGATACACACTTTAGAAACCAGAAAATAATTGATTTTTACGAAAAAGCACCTATTGCCCAGCTATCTCTTGTTATTTATGGGCAGGATTAAAATTGGCCCAGTACTGTTAAATAAATGAAGTATGTCGTGGGCAGTTCTAGTTGGGTGGTGGCTGGCAAGGCTGACCCGGTGTCCCCGCCGCGCATCCACGTGCACCCAGACTCGCCGGCGCCTGGCTCCCACTGGATGCGTCAGCTCGTCTCATTCGACAAACTCAAACTCACCAATAATCAGCTCGACGATAATGGACATGTAAGTATTTTTTGGACCCGGATATTAACGGTAGCTTTGGTCCACTTTTAAGAAAGCTATGTTCAGGGTCTCACTTACAGATAAAATACAAGTTCGGTAGTGAAGAATACGTCTCGCTCAAAATAGTGTAAGATGCCCTCCATTCCAGTGGACCGAAGATTCGTGCAAGGTCGTATGTAGGCGCAAAATGATCGGAGAACGGGGAGACGTGACACAAACTTGAGGAAACTGTCCTGTGGAGGGTTTTAGGAAGTAAATGTTCAACGCCTTTCGCCGCGGTTGAATTGTTGTCGGTGCAGTTCAGCGTTCGTCGGAGATGTGAGCATATCGACATGGCGTTCGATTACTATCAGCGATTCAGCGCTGTACAAATAGCAAATCTGCAAACTAATGTTTCGCCATCGGTCAGCAACGGAACGCGTTTTTGGGGTTCAGTCCACAAGAACGACATCACTGACACAGATATAAAGTTGTTTCTGGATAACTTAGCCGTGTCCAAAAAAAAAAATTGTGGATGTACCTATGCAAAATCTTTATCTGTAAGTGGTTAAGTGTTGATCACTTAATCAATATGTGCGATTTCAGATAATCCTGAATTCGATGCACCGGTACCAGCCGCGGCTGCACGTGGTGTACCTGCCTGGCGAAGGGCAGGCGCCCGCGCCGGGTACGGTGCCCTACCGCACCTTCATCTTCCCCGAGACGGGCTTCACTGCAGTCACCGCCTACCAGAACCACAGAGTACGTCCTATTTTTTTTTTTAATATTTTAAAATGGTGTAAAACACTTTTACATATTAATGTATGAGTGGACTGATGTACGGTTTAACATACAGCACCATACTGAAGCTGCAGCCTACTTAAGCTGTATTTTAATATAAATAAGATTCACAATTATTTTATGGGTGCGTTGCTAATCAAGTCAGTAGTAACTCACAAATTCCCATACTTAGGCTGGTGTGCATAGGCATAGTGCATTTAACTGATGGTTAAATTAAATAGTCACTAAAACTATATGGCTAAACAGCGATTATTGTATGGTATGCACATTAATCTAAGTTGTGATTAAGCAACACCGAGGATCAGCTTACAATTATTTTTTATCAAGAATAAAAAAATAAAAAAAATTGTAGTAAAATAAAGTAAAGTAGTTACTAGTAACATTATTATACAATTTTAAGTGTCTTTTTATTTTTTCTCAAATCGAATTAGCTGGTTGGCCAATTAAGGTATTTTATTTTATATTTAATAGCTACGCTCGCGGTTTCACCCCTGTGGTGATGGAAAATCGTTATATTTTGGATAATTCACACTATATCTTTTTATACATTATAACCTATGTGTTATTCTGATGTGCAAGCTATATTATTGTAAAGTTTAATTAAAGTCCATTCAGTAGTTTTTTGCGTGAAAGAGTAATAAACATATATCCATACATCTACACATCCATACATCCATACATCTATACATTCTTACAAACTTTCGCGTTTATAATATTAGTAAGGATTTGGGGAACTAACAGCGGTAATACATTATGTAAGAAGGTATTGAATGTATCAAAATGTACAAAAAATAATTTTTAGTTGTTGTTATAAAGTAATTTTATAAAAAATTGATTTAGCGGGTTAACATTAGGGTGACGATTATGTAAGTTTTATGAAGTATTATTTCAAAAAAATCTGATATTTTTCAAGTGTCTCCCGGTTACTCCGCGCAGATAAAATAACTAAGAGAAAATACCGTTGAAGAATAATCAACTATTGCAATGATAATTTTATACCAAGGAAAAATTAATTAATAGCCAAACACCGTTATTTCCAGATAACGCAGTTGAAAATAGCGAGCAACCCATTTGCGAAAGGATTCAGGGATTGCGACCCCGATGATTGGTAAGTTTTACTTTTTAGACAGTATTTTGGTTTGATTGTAAACATCAAAGCTTTTATTTTGCAAAGATTTTTCTTACTTAATATTACGTTTTAGCGGTCTTGAGCGTTATTTTAATCTACTATTTTTAAGATTCTGTAGCCATTTTATCAAAACAGAACGCTTATATAATCTTCATGACCGGCTGTCTGTCTTTGTCCATCACAGTCATTTTTCTCGTAAATTTCTGATTCTATGGATGAATAAATTTCGGAAAGGAGGTGTATGTAGCCTTTATACCATGGACGAATTAAGGAATGACTACAACTCACTCACTCTGACTCCCTCACTTTGTAATCACAATTGGAACCATTCTTGTTTTATAGAGATTCTCAATTAAAACGTTCAATTAACGCTTTACTTTTTAAATAATTAAAAAAGAAATTAAATTAAGTATGTAAATTTAAAATCTTAATTATGTACCTTTTCAATTTCCTGTAATGTATGAAATTAAAGAAGCTTATTAAGATTTAGGTTTAAAAAGGATATCTTAAATAAGAAGACGTTTTATCCGTGCAAGAACGGGGAAAGAATACAATTCGCTGCGGTCGGGCGGCCTGTCGTAAGTGGCGACAAAACAACTCACAGCCAGGTGGTGAGGTATTTGCCTGTCTGGATGCTTACCACCCTGGTCCAGAGTATACCGCAATGATAACCTTGAGTTATATTTCGGCATTAGTAGCCAGGTTCCAGTTTCAATTTAGAGATGTTAGCACCTTTGTTATTACGAATGTCCATAGGCGATTGTAACTGCATTCCATCAAATGGGCCGTTTACCTATCTTACTGGACTCATGAATTAAAAAAAAAGATATATGGTTAAAAGTTTTAATTGAGATTCTATAAAGACAAGAAGGTACTAGTGGCGCTAACTGTGATTGTAGAGAGCGTAACTACTTAGGTTTTTTACGGGACAATTATTATTCTTTAGTACTTGTTCTGTTATAAATATACGAAACGATACCAAGATTCAAATAAATAGATACAAGAAGAACGAAGAAGAAAAATATTTATTCAGGACAAAAACAAAGATAAAGTTAATAAAAATAGAAAGACAATAAAAACATAGTAAGTCCTAAATTGGACCCAGTCTCAGCATAATGCAAGCCAATAAGGACCAGAAAGTAAAGTACCCGTGGACAATACAACACACATAACAACAATATAATACAATTGCATAATCATAAATAAATTGCAGACTAAATAACAATGTAATAAATCAATAATTTAAATAACAAATACATAAATATAAAATCAGTAGCAAATTGGACTTATGACTAATTTTATCGTAAGGCTGTGAGGATTTACACTTAAATAAGAAAAAATGATTTTATTGTAAAAAAAAGCGTGGGGTGCATGGTATCAATAGTTTGAAAAGCACCCCACGCTTTTTTTACAATAAAATCATTTTTTCTTACACTATTTTAATTTAAATTTATTTTCAATTTTTTAGTTGGATTTTCTAAAAAGCGTATTTATTTTTCATTTTTTAGTGATTATTTAGTGATTTAATACCCTTCTCCGTGGAAACTTTGAAAAAAGAATTAAATACACTCTTATGATAAAATGGAACGTTATGTAAAAATAAGCTTTTTTAAAAAGGTTTTTAAATACAAGCTTTTGAGATCCTGCATATCATGTAGCAGCAGAGTGCTAGCCAAGACAGGTAAAACGAGCCCAGACACGAAGGGTCTATCTTATTTAGGACAGGAGTTCCTATGGCCACCTTCCGACTCCATCATCAGATCAGCTCCATGGTACCATATTATTGCATTGTCACGCGATATACACATACGTGCAAAATTTCAGCTCAATCGGAAACCGCAAAGTCGATCAAATTTAACTTGAAAGATTCCGTTACATACTAACATACGCATGAAAATAATAAAAGTGTATTAAAAAGGGAACCAATTGTTAGTCAAAGAGAGAAAAGTTCTCAGGAAAATCGTGGGCCAAACAAATAGAGGAGATGGTAGCCGGAGGGTCCGAACTAACTCCAAAATAGAAAACCTCCTGCTAAGCTCAATATAGTTGGAGAGGTAAGGCTTACTGATTCCGCTGGCTCGGTCACGTAGAACCGATGGAGGAGGATTGGAGTGTGTAAAAGCATACTTGACCAGATGGCTGTCCTAAGTATCACTGCAAAGATAGAGTAGAAGGTGACCTGATCGAACTTCAAGTCCACAATAGACAAGACAAGACACAAGGACACACTTTGGGTTGTTGGGCCAATGGAATTAGTTAGATAGCAAATTAGCATAATCATACCAAAAAAAACATGAACATTTTTTAATGCCAATAATTAAGCAAAAAGTCCATAAGAATACGACTGCATTCTTTCGACGTTAGGTGTCAGTTCAAGCTTTCTCAACACACTTTTACATTCGGAAGCGCTGAGACATTTTACGACGGCATAAACGTAACCACATTTCATTTAAACAACCCCAAAGTCACAACATTCAGTGTGGGTGCAATGAATCAATTTATTTACAATGTTTTCATGGCATGGGACTCGTTTCTACAGCCGGTGACAATTTAATTTTACGATGCGCCCGCGCAGTAAAGAGTTACGCGACAGTTATGGCGGATAGGGCTCGTTTCCCGTTCCTCTAAAATAATAAGAAAATTGTTAAAAACAAATTTATTTTACATTTTATTTATTGTTAGTTAAACTTAAATCTAATTAAATAATAATTTATTTTTAGCTATATTAGGTAGGCCAAATTCTAAACTATATATACGAAATAGCGAAAACACTCAAAGGAGTCTTGAGGCCGATTTTGATGAGAATTAAAGTAGTATAATTAGGTTTTTGAAAAATCAATTAACCTAGTCAAGAATTGAATCCACTGATTTTGGAAAAAAACACATCTGTATTATTATATCAAATTAGAGTGCAGCTTGTTAGGATAAATTTCTGTGAAGGAATGGCAAACGGCAAACTAAGGGAAAAGATTATTTTAGAACAAAATGTTCTTGTTTCCATACATTAATTTTATCATAATAATTTTGTGTGGCCCTGCAGCCTCACTCGAAAAATAAAATTCACTCTGTATACTTTTGATATTGGACATGGTAACAACTTTCTGAAAAAAAATAATGTAATTTATGTATGTGAATAAAAATAATAAGAAATCTAAAAATTAATAAAATCCATAAATATCTCACGACTGAGTTTAGACCTCTTTAATTAAGAAAAATGGATAGTTTGCTTATGTATAAATAGGTAAAATTCCAACTGTCTCGTTAGGTCTTCCCTTTTACTATTACAAAATATTTTTGCTTTGACATTCCTTTTTTGTAGACACAGGGTAAACTATACCATTTTTGGTACCTTCCCTCAATGATTGGTACAATGAGCTTTTAATTTATTCAAAGCATGAAAAATTCTTAAATACTTTTTTATTTTGTAGCCATACATTGATAATTGATAATAATAATATTACTATATGGAAACAAAACAAAAAATATTAAGATCCAATCACTGGTTGGAGGTGCCAACAATACAATAATAAAACAATAATAAAAATTGAATACTTCTAGTCTAGCAGTTTATGTGATACATTTCTGTGATATACAGACAAAAAGATACCTTGATTGGATTGAGATCATAAATATACCTTTTGGTATCGGAACCATAGTTGTGGAATTTTAATTTTTAAAAGCAGGAATTGTATTTTTTTTAAATCTTAACTGTTTAATAAAGTGTTTGCCTTACTTTACTTTAGTAAAGTGCTGAAATTCACGTAATAACAGTCAAAGTTCTATAATTGGGGCAGGATTTATCATTATATTAATACGTGAAGCAAAATCTTTGTACCCCTTTTTACGAAAATTGCGCGGACGGTGGAGTATGCAATTTTGCACACTTTAGTTGATATAGAGAAGGAGTGCAGAATGCTAATTTAAAAAAAAATTATGCATAAAAATACATTAAATAAAAAAAAACCTTACACACACTACTATGTATTTGAAAAACCCAGCCATATACTTATATACTCTTTGTTTATTGTTAAAGTCAAATTAACAGGTAGCCTTGGCGAAATCTGTGATTATAGAAGTATAGTCTTTGACAACAGAACATTAATAAGGTTAAAACTTATAATTTAAATTAATTATGGTCGAATTTCGACTACTGGGCGACCACTAGTTATAAATAAATAATCATAGAATAAGATTTACTTGTGGGTCTTTGTTTTTTATTGCTTAACCACAGCAAACAGGCTGACGGCTTAATTGTGATGAAGGAGTTACCGGCGCCTATGGACATTAACAAAACTAGCAATATTAACAATGTACTGCCGGCCTCGAAGGACCTTGTTACAAGAACGGAAGTTAAAAAAAATAAATGTATTTCTATACCTTACAACCTACATGTTACAAAATTACTTTGCCTTACTATTGGTTAAAATTTAACATAAAGTTCATACAAGTAATCTCAACTTTCTATCAATGATAGTATAAAAAAGTATGTATGAATAGTAAGATACAGACAGCCGGCAATAAACAGTACAGTAACGTAAACAGACATGCGCTTGTGGCTCATACAATCGTTATTATTTACATTTGTGCCCACTACTACCGTCGTGGCTACTGTATTGGCTCTCTTAAATCTCTATCCTGACGTTATTTATTTTAACTCCAGAATCATAAAATTAATGACAACGAACGTAATTTTATTGGCTCGCTGTATCCAATCGTAAGCTAGAAAGTATTTGATATTTTGTACCAGTATAATTTACTACTAGTCTGTCCTACATCTTCTATATTACTACCCTTTGGTATTATTACCCATATATATCGTGATATTCATAGACAGACGAACAGATGAAATTACAAAGATTTCGTATACCATCAGAGGGCCTAAAGCGGTCGCTTTTGGAGGATCGCCTAGTGAAATTTACACGTATCTAGATATACTTGTAGTTGTAACCCATAAGCATATAGTTTCATTTTTCATTCGAAACTTGTATTTTTCGTCATATGAATTTGCAAAAGCGGCCGGACACTATTTTTTTATTGCATGAGTTCAGCTTACAGGCAGAAAGCCCACCTGATGGAAAGCAGTTACCATCGCCTATGGAAATTTGCAACACCAAAGGTGCTAAAAATACGCTGTTGCTCTCTTAAGGGATACTGGAACCTCGTCACTAATGCCGGAACACAACTCAAAGTTGTTATGGCGGCATACTCTAGACCAGGGGTACTAACCATCCAGTCGGGCAAGTACCATAGCACCTGGCTGTGGGTTGTTTTATCGCCTCTTACGACAGGTCACCCGGCCGCAGGAAAATGTATTATAAATGTATCTTTTTCCATTCCTGCACGGATAATAACACTAGAAATGTGATACCTATTTTGTATCTAAATTACGTATAAAAATCCGACCCTTTATAATCTAAAACCCAAGCGATACTACAAAAGTCCAAACGCCACATGAACAAACATTTACAGCTAGAATGGGACAAAAAATATCACGGGACGTTTTTTTAAGGACTTCCCGGTACGAATCGATTAATAAAACTATAGTGTCTAACGTATGAATCCCATTTGTCAGTTGCTGTCAAAATAAAGTATTAACAAGAATACTGTAATGCGACCCCGCCTCTGGGCGGTCCTGTTAATCATATTTTATTTTCATGATGTAATTAGAGTTCGCGTTTTGTTTTATCATTTTAATCACATATGTGTAGACTGTAGATACTCCTACTCTTGTTTCGTACCTCTCGTAGCTGTGAAAGTCGATTACTCTATGAACCATGACGCTTTGAAATAGAGAGGCAAGAGTACCGTAATAGAACGTTTATGGGGTAATCCATAGTATTATAAAATTCTAAACATGCCGTGTCTGTACATTGAAGCTATTAAAAAAAAACAACTGGAAGGGCCTATATAAACGGAGAATACATACAATTTTTTTTCTGTTTCTCGTTTTGTCTCCTTGTCTGTTGTCAGTTTGTTCGGGATTCACGTAAAAACTACTGGGCCGATTTCGATGCGGTTCTCGCTGACCGACAGCAAATTTTTAGACTTAAAATATGTGCTATTTTTTAATACGGGAATCCCGCGAGAATTTTTCTGGGAATAATTAGAAATGTCCAAATTGAAAAAAAAAATGAAATTACAATGCGGGTCTGTCTCTAATCGATAGCAAATTTTATGTAATAAAATGTGTGATATTTTTTAACCAGGGATCCTTTTATCGTGCAGGAATTATCCCGCGAACCGTTTGAAGTTGTTGGGGTGCATAAAAATTAGCTTATTCTGACACAGTTTTCACTAAAACGATAACTTGTATTCTTTTTAAGTGTTGATTCCTGAGAATCCCGCTGAAATTTTAAGTTTAGCGTGGGCGAAGTCGCGGGCATATCCTAGTAATAATATAAAATTCTAAAAATGCCGTGTCTGTACATTAAAGCTATTTAAAAACAACAACAGGAATACACTATATAAACGATGGAGAGCACGATGTATATTTTTTTAGACCGCAGCACAATGGCAGCACCTTTGGTGTTACAAATGTCTATAGGTGATGGTAACCGCTTTCCTTCCGGTGGGCCTGTCTGCTGAACTCATGCTATAAAAAAGTGTAATAGCGTAATAATCAAAAAGTAGAATTCATTGCAAAAATCCTGTTTGTGATGTACGAAAATCTTCTTCTAAGGAAAACCAATGTCGAACCTACGTCATTTTACGTCACCACCTCGGCTTCTTTTTATTGGGGATTAATCTTCGTTTTTTAACAGTCCGCCAGAGCAGAGCCAGTCCCGCGGTGCACCCCGCCGTCGCGAGTCAGCGCCGGGCGAGGTGTGCCCGCAGCTAGCGCAGCCCTATGCAGGCGAGCCCAGCGCATGCGGACCCCTGTATACACCGCACACGCATCCCGTTCGGTAAGACACCTTATTCTTTAGGCTGGGCACAAATGAGGCACCGACCATATCTACCGGTATTCGGAAGTCGCCTCAATTTATAACCCGCTCTTTTTTGTGACCTGACACGGAAAGTTTGCGCCATCAATCAAATTTACATTGTACACAATAAATATACTTGAAACTTCGTGCTCCATGATACATACATACATACATAATTTCACGTCAGTTCCCTTGCGGGGTAGGCACGAACAACAGAGCGCCATTCAGGCTTATTATGACACACCTCACTTGCTTCTTTGACATTCATAGCTCTTGTCATGCACGCTCGTCTGTTCTTAAAGCTCCTGACATCATCTTCTGCTAGTACACGATCAATTTGATCATGGAAGGTGTGTCGTGGCCTTCCACGACTTCTGCAACCATCCACATTTGCATCGTATATCTGTTTAGTCATTCTTTCATCATGCATTCTTTCCACATGCCCGAACCACCGGAGAATTCTTTTTTTTACCTTCACCCCGACACTATCTTTCAGACCAACTCTCTTTCTTACTTCGGTATTACGAACGCGGTCCGTGAGCGTCACTCCGGAGATTCTGCGCAGTGCTCGCATCTCGACCGCGTTTACTCTACTTTCATGCTCTCTCTTCCATACCCAACTCTCGCTTCCATACGTTAGCGTAGGTACCAGCACCGCGTTGTGTATGGCAAGCTGGGCCTTGTGGCTGAGGTTCTTAGCGCCTAGAAGTTTACCTAACGTGCTCCATGATGACTAAGTAAAGGTTCGAAGGGCTCGTCAGTGGCGGGTACTAGTGTTTTGTGTGGCTCGTAGCGGCTGCAAGTGGCGAGTTGTGGCCACAGCTATAACGCTTGGCCGCCATCGGCTAAACGTGTGCAGTGAGTCCCTAGAAAATGTAGGAAAAAGAGTGCGAACTGTTTGTCGCGGCACCGAGGCTGTAGTCAGTGGCTCCTTTGCGCAGACCCTTATTGGTTGTACTAGCTTCTTACGCTTAGAGTTTATATTATATAAAAATTTCGGTCATGATGAAATGATGAAATCTTGATGAATAAAAATGTTCTTTGTGTAATTTCCAGATATCAACCCCATTCGAGCCACAATAGTGCTTACAGTGCGTACTACGCGCACAGGTAGCTTAGTATATAGACAGGCAACGTGTGATTGTGTAGTTATAATAAAGACAAGAGCCGGCTGCAGTGGTCAAGGGATATGAGTAGGTGATGATTGTACTAGAGTGATATAGATCTTGTTATAATATGAATACGTTGTTTGACATATATTATTAAGTTTGTTTCGTAAAGGTGGAGATTTCAAATCTCCACGTGTAACGATCCTGGCTGGAAGACATCTTTCGCTTTATCTAATTTTAATAACCTCTTTAGAAATGAACGACGATTTATCGTATTTATTCAGCTCTTGTTCAGAATGTCACTCATATGATCATTGTCATGGTTTGATAAGAAATGTATATATAAAACAAATTATTCAATGGCGATTTTCTATCACCTTGACTTAGGTACTTTGTATAAAAATTGGTTTTTGTTATATATAAGTATTATAAATAAACAAATTATGTTCCACACATCCATTCAGTTGTATTCTAACACAGACATTACATTTGTTATAAAATGATTTAACTTTGTGAATAAAAACAATTGTATGTTAACTACCCACGTAGGTACTCGGTGTCCCGTCATATAGGCTAGTTCTAGTGCGGGAACCTAAGTAAACATTATTTCTGTATGAATTTTTTGACAATAAATTGATTATGATTATTTTATTTTTTTCATAATAAATGCAGTACATCTCCAAGAATTAATATGATTTATTTACCACTGACTTTTAAATATTAAATTAAAAATATTTTAAAGGATATGAAGTCATTGAAAAATATTTTTACTTACCTATATAGGTGTCTTTGTAACAGCAACGATGGCGCTTCTTTCATACTCACATAGAGTGTTTGCGTGATACAGTTGATCCTTAAACAGTCATTGGGTATTAAAGTCCACTTGCTCTATGTTACAATCGTTTACACTCCAGTAACTAATGTTATGTTTACCCGTAAATAATGAATGAATAGAGAAATAATTCACCTTTACCAGACAAAGATGGAGAATACTTCAAATAACTTACATTTACTAACAAAAATACTACAGTTCATCATCTTTCTTAGGTACACTTTGGAACCTTTAATTCTTTGACATTTTTAACTACGAAAATCGGGTATGTTTTATATATGAAAGACAACCTGCTGCCATGACTCAAAGTAACAAAAACCAAAATCCTATATTCTGGGCAGGGTACATAATAAGGCGTCTCTCACAAACTAATGACAATGGATATAAAATCATCATATTTTTCACAATTATTGCTTTTAACTACGAAAATCGAGTATGTTTTTATGTATGAAAGACAACCTGCTGCCATGACTCAAAGTAACAAAAACCAAAATCCTATATTCTGGGCAGGGTACATAATAAGGCGTCTCTCACAAACTAATGACAATGGATATAAATTCATCATATTTTTCACAATTATTGCTTTTAACTACGAAAATCGAGTATGTTTTTATGTATGAAAGACAACCTGCTGCCATGACTCAAAGTAACAAAAACCAAAATCCTATATTCTGGGCAGGGTACATAATAAGGCGTCTCTCACAAACTAATGACAATGGATATAAAATCATCATATTTTTCACAATTGTTGCTTTTAACTACGAAAATCGAGTATGTTTTTATGTATGAAAGACAACCTGCTGCCATGACTCAAAATAACAAAAACCAAAATCCTGTATTCTGGGCAGGGTACATAATAAGGCGTCTCTCACAAACTAATGACAATGAATATAAATTCATCATATTTTTCACAATTATTGTTTCTTTTTATGCCATCTTTATTTAATATTCCATCTACGTTTTTATCCGTTTCTGTATATCTTTCTTTTTTCATCTAATCAATGTGTTAATATTATGGGTTGATCTCATAAGCTAGGTTTTCTGCCAGCTTACATAATTATCACGAAATATATTAGATACAAATAACATTATTTTTGTCAAATAACGTCTTCATTGTAATAGCACTGTATAGCATAAGTTGGATAATAACGAAATCATACTTTTTATAATTTAAATGAATAGTTTTTAATATTATTGTAACAAAGGTGAGTAATGTAGTATATTTATTTGAGCCTTTTAGTTTCACAATCTAAGTATATAGATCAATGAGAATTATTCTATTATAATCCGGCTACTTGTTAAACACTGAACTGTAATAGCTTAACAAATAGTGACACTTGTGTAATAATAAGTGTTGTTACAACACTAATTTACAATGAGTGACTCTTGGGCTACTTCTAAATAAACTTGGCTAACTCGATAATAATTGTATACTACAGTAGTTTCAAGCACAAACATGTGCCCGTACTACAGTACAGAATAGATATAAAAAAAGTTGTGCTATAATATTATAAGGCTTTATAAATGGCTTGGATCTTTTGTTCCAATTCCCAATCTTGCTGTTTTAATAAATGATTATTAAACTAGAACCAATAAATTGTTAAAATGTGTTTAATTGTGCCAAAATGAAAAGGCTTCAATAAATATATTGTATCGAATTATATTATATACAGTTTCATACTAACGTTTATTGAAATCAGTGCCTTAAGTGAATTCAGAATAGAGTATTTCGTTACCGAATTGTATTATATATATATAATATATTTAAATAATGTAACATAGGTGAAATGTAAATCTTTATTTACTTTCTAAACTGTAATTTTATAATATATGGTTACTGATATTTCAGTCATTTTAACGATTACTGCCAAATTATAACCAAAGATATATTTTTTAATGTAATATAATTTTAGGTTCGCAAAATATAAATGGATAATTATTAAAAATGAAATAAATACTATGAACAATCATTTGATTTTTATTTGTATTATGATATTGTTACGAGTTAGCGGGACTCGACTTAAAATGTCGTTAGAATTATTATAGAGTTTATTAGAACTATGCAAACACGTATGACACAGGTACAAATATAACTGAACACAAAAAATCCAAACGTAATGCAGAAGGTCGTAATTCATTAAAACACGCAAAGTCCGTCACTATTAGATTCCCAAATTTACACACGTCACCCCCGTATCGTAGTCGTAGCTCAACTGCCTCCTCTCTCAATCAGGCCGTCGTTTTATACTTCACAAATGCGAATGTGCCCGCCCGGTAATGTCCACACAATTACCTAGTAATCGTAATCCGCACACCTGGCTAATGATGCAGCCGCAAGCGGCCGTAAACAAGTACAATAGAACAATAGGCTGTTCTCTACAATAACTAGAAACGTATGCCAATAAATAAGTGAACAAAAGAAGACGATCATAAAAGGATTACAATTAGTTCAAATGCCGACAGGTAATAAAATGTGCTTTTACAGATTTGTACGTGAAATTTGTCTTTGTCGAGGCCTAGGTTGTAACAATATGAATATTTTTTTAGATTTTGTTATAAAACCTGTCACCTACCTAATTTCCTGCTCCATATGATGTGCAACCATTTTATTTTCTTCTTTAATAGTTTCAATTTAATTTCAATTTTATTCGTTATTTAATTAAAAAAATTTCGTGTATGCTTTCATTGATCCTGTGTTCCCTTTACGTGTGTCAGGGACTACTAAATTTACGCTGTAACTTATATATTAAACTAGCTGACGGAACACTTCGTACCGCCTCAGAAACTATAAATAAAAAACTTTGATTGAACGACGGGACGAACATCAAACGTTTGACATTTAAAACTAAAAAAATGAAAAAAACCACTTCTAAATTTAATTTGATTTCTGAATGACTTTTAAATTTAATTGATTTCTAAACGACAGGACGAACATCAGATGTTTGACAGGTAGGAATAGTTTCTAAGGGAAAGAGAAAATGTTGTTTTTACTATATTCCAAGCATTTTTTTACTATTTACTCACCTTTCAAACCTTCCCTGGGCTTCCGTAAATAATTCAGAACCAAAATTAGCCAAATCAGTTCCGGCATTCTCGGGTTTTAGCGAGACTAACGAACATCAATTGATTTATATATATATATATATATATATATATATATATATATATGTGTATATATATATATAAAAACATATATATATATGTATATGTATATATATATAAACATATATATATATATATAAAAACATATATATATATATATATATATATATATATACTAGAGTTTACCCCGCGTCTGCGCCGCGGGTCAACCTCTAATGCGTGTCTCTTGTTTAAAGAGCAAGTCGTACAGGTTACAATGTATTAAATTTTTATTTATTTGCCCCCGAAAGATTCACTTCATTTTATATCGCAAACTATACCACCCCCGTCTATATGTAAACTACATAAATGACAGAACTTGACAAAAATGACAAAATAGATAACATGGACCAAGTGGACCAAGGGGATCCAGTGGACAAAGTGGACCCAGTGGACCCAACGGACCCAGTAAACTCAGTGTACCAAGTGGACCCAGTGGACCCAGTGGACCAAGTGGACCCAGTGGACCAAGTGGACCCAGTGGACCAAGTGGACCCAGTGGACCAAGTGGACCCAGTGGACCAAGTGGACCCAGTTGACCAAGGGGACCAAGTGGACACAGTGGTCCAAGTGGACCCAGTGGACCAAGTGGACCCAGTAGACCCAGTGGACAAAATCACAAAACCAGTCCTAGTTTCCGGGATAAACTTTACATAAATCTATCCCAGTATCCGGGATGAAAAGTATCCCTTGGCCACCCTCGGTATTCAAATTACATATGTACCGAGTATCAGCCAAATCGGTCCAGTAGTTTTTACGTGAAAACGGAACAGACAGACAGACAGACAGAGTTACTTTCGCATTTATAATATTAAAAATACTTAATATAAACAGAAACACACAATATAAACATTGTATTGACACAAACACTACCTAAGTATCATAAGTAATTACAGACAGTGAATTCTTTTGACGTTGAAAATTCTAAATCACCTATCCATAAAATTAAATAACCGTATGATATTCATAGGCCACGTTCACAACCGCAATTTCTCCCGTTCCACTTGCTTGCGGACGTTACAACCATAAACTCTAGTGGAACGCGTTGATGTCATAAACGACGAAATACACAAATGTCATTGGTTGATTTGAAAATCGCGCCTTTTTCAATGTCAAGAAATAGAGAGAATTATTGCTCTGTTTTCAACGCCCACTTCGATCCACCTCTTGACCTAAGTCGTTGTGAGAGTTGTGTGATCGAAAATGATGACGTCATTAGTAACGTTTTCGCCACGACCATAATGACCGCGGTCGCTTTGTGGAACTGCAGACGGAGCATTTTGAGCGTTGTGAGATACTAAAGGAACGCGTTCAATATCACGCAAGACAATATCAGACATTGCGTTGCATTAACTGAACTAGTTTATTTTTGTCGCGGCAACATTGCGCCACTAATTTGACGGAGAAAGAGATGGTTGGAATTGAAAATTGAAATTGAGCCGTTAACGTCGTCTCTGCAAGAAGATTACTACTACGTGCAATTCTAAACTAAATAATCTGTTATCAAGGGCTATAATTATTCAAATTTAAAGAATCTTATCTGTTCTATTGTCTTCATTTGCTTAGCCTCGTAATCGGGTAAGTCGTGCGTCTATTGTGTCCTTTTAAACTTGTATATAATTTCGCTGTGTTATAATTATACCATTATTGTTTCCATTAATTAGCTCATTGTAGAATAATTAGTAGTTTTACAAGTCCATCTGCTTCATGTCAAATATTCTTGACTGCATCATCATTACGTTGATCATTGCATATCTCCCACGGTCATTGCAGAATGTCATGTAGTCAGGGTAGACTCACGGATGTGATGACTAATTATGCCCCTTTATGGCTTCCCAGGGACCAAGTAGACCTTAAGAAAAGCTTTGCAGTCATACACAAACGAGCGTTTTTCAAACGTCGAGTTTCTACGTGTGCGGATTGACCGCAACCCAAGTAGAGTATCGTGTGGTAGATAAGCAGGCGCAAACTCTTTGTCTCACGCATCTTACGCCCTGATAGCTGTTCTATCTGTTACAATATTATTATTTTCATTGAATTTAGTTGTTTTGTTTTTTGTTTCATGGACAATGTAACAGTTTAACGTCTATAACAATGTCATCTCAAATGAAGCACTAAATTCTCGACAACATTTGCATGACCCAGTTACTAACACTAATATTATTATAGGTGTAGCAGGTGCATAAAAGGTAAAATAAAGCAAGAAATTACAAAAGTTTTTTTTATATTTTAAGATTAGTTTAGTACACACATTTATTTACAAAAATATCTTAAAGCGAGTTTATAATGTATAGATAATTTTATATTAAAAGAAAGCAATACTGTAATTGTTGAGGTAACTTTTCAATTTGAGGCGTTTTGAAATGAGATTTCTCAGAAACTGTGTATGTCATGACGTGATTGACAGTAGCTGACCCGGGCTCATCGCCCCGGTCTACAATCACCTTTGAAGTTACTGTCTCTTCGAACTCTTCTCCAATCAACTCCGGTTCCGGCTCTTCTATCTCTTCAAACGGTATCATGACAGGTGAAGTGATAGCATCCGGGTAATAATCATTTTGCGGTGTGAATAAGTCGTAGAAGCTAGGTTTTTGGCTCACAGGTACGTTGTGGTGATGATGAGATGGGGCTGGGATTTGAGTATCATAAGGAGAGCTGTAATAAGAATCGTAACTAGGATGATTGTGGTGATGATGGTTACCAGGTATCTGTTGTGGTCTATAATCGTGAGAGGGATATGCTTGCTGCTTGCTAGGGACTTCATTATTAGGATGCACTGCATACACGTAGTATGTATCCTCATGTTCTTTCGCGGGAACGGTTTCTTCTTCAATAGGAACAAAAGTGATTTTTTCTTCTGAAGAACTTTTCATCTCATTAGCTTGATTTGTCAGCATTGCACTTAATTCTTTAGCATGTTCATTAGCAGCTACTGCCAAATCTGACAAAATTTCAGGATCAGGATTGAAAGGTATATTATACTTCTCAGCAATCTCTTGAGCAGTCATCATTTTTTCAATGGCGATATTCTGGTAATCATTGTTTGATTTGATATGCTTAAGTAGTCTCATGACCATTTGAGTGCTGTCCATTGGTGTTTCAACAGATCTGCGTTTACGCATGTTGTTGTCGTCTGAACCTTTTTCAGCTTTATCTTTTTCAACTGTGCTTACAGCACAAGCGAGTAGACCGGTCAATTCACTTTGAACAGCAAGCATAATTTGTTCAGCCATATATTTGATTTCTGCTAATTGTTCTTCGACAGTTTTATTTGAGTTTATAGCCTGGGTCATCATAGCAACGGATGAAGTGGGATGCATATTCATGTTTGATCCTGTAAACATATCCAGCCAGTCATCTTGTGGGTTGTAATCATTAAGCGTTTCATCCACTGAATCTTTTGGGCTAGTTATAGTTTCTGAAGTTTCAGGTACGGTTTCCGTTGGTTCTTCATTTGCAAATATAAATGAGCTCTGTAACAAATATAATTAATAAGTTTGGAAACGTTTCTAACTGACGGTGATTTGGGTCCCATTTACTATTTGTAATTTTTTTTTGTTTATAAATTAAGCTTATTTAATTATTATTAGTTCAGGTATATTTTATTTTTACTTTGTTCAATGATTGTAAATGATAATTGTAAATATCAACATAATATAAAACAAAAATAGGAGTCATATTATTAGTTTAAATTGAAATAGATCATATTGGTTATTGGTCCTCAATAGTGGGAGGCCTGAGCCCAGCAGTGCAAGGTTTATACGCTGTTATTATGATATATTGGTTAACTGGTGAAGAATATTTAATAGCATTAGTGATAATGTCAAAAGTGTTTATTTTAATTATTTCTTTAAATTAATTAATTTTTTAATTGTTTTCAGGAATAAATTCTTTTTTTCGTAAGTAATATGAAGATTAAGAACAGATAAATGACAAGGCATTGGATATTTACCTGAATTATTAAAGCGAAGAATAAATACATAGGCGCCATGGTGCAGGCGACAATTAGTAAAATTAAATTTGAACATCATATATTTTTATACAAACACATTATCACAAATGATGAAATAGTTGTGTGTATTGTAATAACATATGTTTTAAGCATTGATAGGACATGTATTTAAATCAAATTAAGCAATTTTTGTACATTTGTTAGTCCACCTGGATGATAACGGTACATACTTTGCTTATGTTTGTAATTTGACAAAATTACTTCAAGGGTATGATAAAAACATTGATGCGATATTCTGAAAATTGTATTCAATCAAATCACTAAACACAATTCGAACCGGTCATTAAAACTTTTGTATATTAATGTAGTGTATTATCTATACAATGACATATAATAAAATTGTAGAGGTCGAATTTCTGTACAATGAAAAAAAAATTGCTATAAATCGAGTCAGGTGGATGTAAGAAATGAAATAGAACTAATTTAGATTTTTTCAATTTTTTTGTTTCTCTGTGTATCTGTTTGTCTGTCTGTTTGTACCGGGTAATCTCCGAAACGACTGGACCGATTTAAATTAAATTTTGTATGGTGGTAGCTTATAACCCTGGTCAATATATAGGATACTTTTGATCCCGAAAAATTATAGAGTTCCTGTGGGATAGTTTAAAAACCGCACCACATGGCGAAGTCGCGGGAATCGGCTAGTAATTAATAAATTTAAATACAGCAGAATCATGATGTAATAGATTCATGACAGCAATTTACACAGACTTATCTCTAATATTGCTTATAACAGTTTTGCAATTTATTTATCTGGTTGATTTGTGTATATAATTATTACTACCACACATACACACATACATACTAATACGTAAACATGAAGGTGACATTCCAGAACTTTGACTGTCAGATTAGTCCTTCTTCGTGGCCTTGGGAATGAATTTGGTAGACCTATTTATTATTTGATTTATACCTTTAATAAATGGGCGGGTTATATGATGCCGCTTTATGCTGCATATCATACGGCTTTAGTTTTAATCAAATTCGGCCCCCAGATTCCTTTGAGTATTTGTCGTTAAATCTTATAGAGGTAGTTTTGGATTTAGCAAACGAGGTCAACTTTGACCTTTATATAGAAATTCGGCATAAACACATTAATTAATAATGTGCCCATAATAAAATAATTCGAGAAGATGGTCGGCAAATACCACCTGTTTGGGATCCTATCAAAACTATTAAGATCCAAACTCGTCTTCTCTTCAAGTCGCAACACGTTGCAAAGCGGTGGTAAATTAGATTACATTCCCATAGTAATAATAACCATATTGAAAACTGTACATGTTGTAGGTTGGTTAAATATTATAATAACTTTAACAATAATCATTGACACTTGACATCTCTATCTTCATCAAAAGTGGTCAAAACGTCGAAATAAAAATGAAATACAATGGCACGCTTTGTGTCAGCGAAACTTTGTTCGTGTCGTGATGACGACGATATTTGTAAGAGTGGCACCAAAAAACATGACAGTAGTGCTTGCTACCATTTTGGCTACATTCATTTATCCACAACCATGTTATTTATCGGGACTATAAAGGATGCCAAGTCTTGACCCGGGTTGAAGCTAGCTCAGGGTCTAGTTTCATTTAAATCCATTGAATAGTTTTCACATGATCGTCTAAAGATAGACAGAAAAATGCTAAAAAATGTATGTTTGGAATCTACTGGTCCGATATAGCCCCTTTTTTTGTCAAATTATTTACATTCCAAATAAGCTCGACCTCTATACGGATATATCATAATATATTATGTAGTAAATAATAATAATAATAAATCCGCAGGGGAGCTTTGTGGCGAAGCCTTAGGTGAGTAGCGACATCTCAGACCCGACTCCGAGGGTCAAGGCAAGACCCCCACCTCCGTGCTTGCCTTAACTAGTCGGCACGGAGTGGAGATCGCTAAAGCAAGCTACAGGGGTGGAAGTGATTAATGGCATCACGTGGGAAGTAGCTTCGGTGAACCTGCAGCTCACCCCTCTACACCCCTTAGCCACTCACACCATGTTGCATTTGTCTTGTATGGCATTTTTTGGGGCCCATGCAGGGACTGGCGAGTCACCGTCTGCCCATTTTTCCATGTTCCCCGAACATTGGGACGGGCAGACGCCATAGTCCCCATATTCCCAGATCCTTAGTACGCCTAGCAGTTCACCCCAACGGCCCGGTACTTTCTGTTCTCATTTCCCACAATAGTCCTACACTGGCCGGGGCTTATACTTGGGTGTATTATTTTATGGCGTAGACAGAGATAATCGCAGGCCAGAGTCACGCCACATTTAGATTAAATTTGTCAAGGGGCCTCTACGAGTTGGCTTACCCTTGGCCCCACGCACACCCTCCAAATGTCCGGGCCATTTTTATGGCCCGTGGTCTTTAATACAATAATAAAAATAATAATATCTAACTAAAGTAATCATTATGTAAATAATCTAAGTAAAAGCCTATAAAATTGCTATAAAACCACTTTAATGTATAACAAAATAAATATTCTTATTTCAGTTAACAATTTAAACCCTTTATAAGAATGTTTTTAGGCATATTGAGGAGACATTTCAGACTTTGGGTAAGGCGGAGGAGGGTATGGAACTGGAGGCGGATATGGTACTGGAGTATAGTATGGAGGGTGATGGTATGGAGCTGGAGGCTGGTAGGGGGGCGGAGGAGATGATGGGGACGGAGGATAAGCTGGCCTGTGGTAAGAACTGTGCTCGGGGTAACTGTAACTGTATTCACAAGGGTAAGATGGCGGAGGGTAATAAGGGTAAGCCGGATACGGGTATGGAGGGTAAGTGTACTCATAGGAATAGGATGGAGATGGATATGCCGAACGAGGATATGGGTTCGTTGTTGCCGCTTGACCGTAATCTACTGGTTGAACACCAGGGTTTAAGTAATAAGGGCTGGGAGCATTCGGTGCAGGAGCTACCACTGGTGCTGGGGCTACTACTGGTGCTTGGGCTACCACTGGTGTTTGGGCTACTAGTGGTGGTGGTGCAGCCACGTATATCACTTGAGGCGTTGCAGCTGTCGTGGGATAGGCTGCGGCGTAGGCATAAGTTGGCTGTTCGTAAGTCGCTGGAGCGTACTCGCTTGTGGAAGGTGTCTCCGGTGACAATAAAGGTGGTTTAATTTTTGATAGAAGAGCTGCGGAACATATAAAATATATATTATAATATCAGCCCTTGAATGTCCTATAGCTGGGAGTTCCATTTTAGAGGAACAAACGGTATACTCGCCACGTATTGATTGTATTTATGTGCAGGTTGTATAGGGCTCGGTGGGAGGACGAGTTTAGGCTCCCTACTGGCAACGTGCTGCTCTAGACAGATAGCATTGACATGAACTGAAGGAGGCCTTTGCCAGAAGGTACTCAGAGGGCAAAGATTTGCTTTAGAACGAAGCATGGAAGAAATATCTCAGATTTAAGGCTATACTCTTATGCCCAGGTTTCCTTGAGTTTTCTCATCAATCGTATTTAAGTTATATATAATATAATATCAGCCCATTAATGTCCCTCTGTAGTGCTCGGACCTCCCATTATAGGGGGAACAGATAGTATACCCGCCACGCTTGTCCAAGGCGGCTTGGCAGGTTTGGCACATCGGTTATCTCGATGTGCAGGTTGCATCACGATGTTTTCCTTCACCGTTGTTAGTACATGGTAATTGTAACAATATGCACATTAGATCAGAAAATTGACTAAGAGGTGCATGCATTCCGGCCAGGATCGAACCCGCGCCCTGTGACCCTGGGACGCGTGCGCTAGCCATTACGCTACCGCGACTTGTTATTTCAGTTATAATAACTCTGGAATTATTGATGTGATTTGACTCATACGACTGACTATAAGTCGGGATAGTTTAGAATCACGTACCAGCGACACATTCCAGAAATGAAGGGTCTGATTCTAGTCGGGGAACAAGCATACATATTGTTATAAGAATTACTTGCTGGCAGTCAAGAGACGTATTGTGATGAAAATGACTCATCACAATTATTTCTGTGTAAAAACCTACCCATACACCTTGACAATCGTGGTGGGTACATCGTCTGTTCTTCAAAACCAGCAAAAGGACATTTATAGACTAATATAAAGTAAACACTCATTTTCAGAGATAACAGTATTTCACAATAATGCTAAGTCTAATTAGTTTTTAATTTCTATTTGTCTCTGCATCGAACTTACAGTATAGCCGTCACGTTTGGTCAAGGCCTATTTATTGCCTGGTATCAAATATCGGTAAACTATAAATAAAGGATTTCTCACGATATTTTCGTAATACAGCGTTAGAACCTACAGTATTGTAGTGAGAAGCCATACATCGAAGCAATCACAGCTGCGTTCGGAGCATACGAATCGAAACCTGGGGTCGGCACTCATACTTTTTCTTTAACAGTTTGCGTGGTCTTTAGTATCCTTTCATGGGTAGATTAAAATAAGGATGTGTTCCTCACATAGCTAGCTAGTTTTTATATTGCTAGATCGCAGGAGATCGGCTGAGGGCCCGTCTAATGAAAAGTGGTTACCGTCGCCTATGGACATTTGTAATACCAACTGTGCTGCTAATGTGCTGTCGGTCTCGTAGGGGGATTAGATCCTGGCCAATGATACACAAATCAAGATTGTTAGAGCGGCGTACTCTAGACCAGGGCTGCCATTCAGACGGGTAAATGCCCTACCACCAGACTGGGTCGTTTTGTCGCCTGTTACGACAAACCGCCCAGAAATTAGTATTCTTTCTCCGTTCCTGCACGGATAATGGTTTCCGTAAAACGTGGCCGTACTAGCGTAAGGGATTCGTCCGGTCTATCTGTTACGTCACGGACAGGAAGCTGGACATTTTAGACATAGGACGAAGCGAAGGCGTCTCTGAGGCATCAGTACTGCACTAGCACCACCTTGGCATTATTACAAATTATATATGCAGTTGACCCAGCTGTACCTGCTATTTCGCTTTTACGGGACTAATATTTATATTTGCATTTTCTGAATCCTACAGGATATTGAAATAGAATATGTAAGAAAATTTATAATATTATAAAATTCTAAATATGCCATATTGAAGCTATTTAAAATAAAACTGGAATACACTATATAAACAAGAAGAACACGATGCAATTTTTTTTAGATTTCTTGTCGGTTTGTCTGTTTCTTAGGGATTCACGTAAAAACTACGGGGCCGATTTCGATACGGTTTTCGCTGATCGACAGCACATTCTTAGACTTCAAATCTGCACTATATTTATCCGTAAATCCAGCTGGAATTCTTCTGGGAATAATGTAAATATAATGACCAAATTGAAACAAAATCGAATTTTAATATGATTTTTTCTCTATTGTATTGCAAGTTTTATGTTATAAAATGTGTGATATTTTTTCTTCCGGGAATTTTACCGGGAGTGGTTTTTAATTGTTTGGATGCATAAAAATTAGCTTATTCCGACAGAGTTTCCACTGAAACGATGGCTTACATTTTTTTTAAGTTCTGCGATACTTTGTATCCCGGTAATCCCACGGGAATTTTCAGTCAAGCGTGGACGAAGTTTCGGGCATATCCTAGTTTAATATAAAATTCCTATTTTAATTCCTGAAATTTTCAATGAAATACATTGAGACCTTTCGTTAAGTTTTTTCTGGACACACTTGCAAACTGAAAGAGAAACAATCCGAAATCAGTGATTTATTTATTTCTACTTTACTCTTAAATATATTTTACAATCACAGACAGATAATTCAATATTAATTATTGCTATGTATTCCTCGTGAAATTGAAATGGTTGCATATTTCTGTAAAACGAGCTCGTGGCCTTATTAGTTAATTGTTTCGCGAATTAGCTGGTTCAGCTGAGACGATTATCGGAAATGTTTGTTTATATTTGCATAATGTATTATGAGGTACACTTACGTGATGAATACAGGGCATTGATCATCTCGTTCATTCGCTCATGTAGGGATGCCATCTGAAACAAAATTTTTGGAAATTAACTTCGAATAAACCAAGTCACGAAAACACCTTTTTTTTTAAACTCAGCGCTGTGTCTTAAGAGAAGAAGAACATAGAACATTAAAATTAAAATCTAATGTAAGAAACAAGACTAATAAGTTATTTAAATCTGACCTAAAATACTATATATAATTATTTATAACGAGTGTCTAATAACACTTTTCTTATTGCCTCTATTAAGGAGAAGACACTTTGTTCGCGTGTTCTTTATTAATACATATAGTTTTAAAATATTAACTAAATCATAAGGAAAATTTCGTTCTTGTAATATAACTATTCCAAGAATCCATCACCTCTATCTACGTTCCACTGAGTTAGGTAGGTCATCGCTAAAACTACTGAACTAGCGGAATATTCGCAATATATAATAAACATTCTTCTTAAATTTCATCTTTAATATATGCAGTAGTTCTGAGAATAATAATGTTGTAAGAAGCAACAAAACAACCAACAGCCAGGTGGTAGGGTTTTTGCCCGTCTGGAGTATGCCGCTATACCAACCTTGAGTTCTGTTTAGGCATTAGTAGTCAGGTTTCAGTCTCCCCCTAAAAGAGTAGGAGCGTATTTATAGCATCTTTAGTGTTGTAAATGTCTATAGGCGATGGTAAGCGCTTTCCATTAATTAGGTGGGCCGTCTGCCTGTCTGGTGAACTCAAGCAATAAAAACAATGTTTGTGTTACTTACGTGCGATTGTTGTACTTTTTGGCAATTAGAGGTCGTTGCATAGCAAAACCCGAAAGATAATGCACTCAATTTAATAAATAAGTTCAACATTCTGGACCATCCAAACAGATCTTTGTCATTAGCTTCACTCTTACAGACCACGGTCTCTCATCCTAGCTCGTTCTTATTTATGTAATGTTTTAAACTTAATCGGAGGAAGAACGTGATGAGATGAGATGTTCGGAGATAGATGCAATGATAAGGTAGGACCATGATAATGTCAGTTTGTACGCAAACGGAAAGATTACTTTTTAATTTCATGATAATTATTTACGCAATACAAGTGCACAAAAAGATAATGCATGTTTTTGTTAATTATTCATTTTATTGTTTTTTATATCAAAAATTGTGTAAGTGGCTATCCGTAAGGAAAGGTGAAAATACTAAAAAGGAAGCTGACACATCTGATAATAGAGTTTAATATCTTTAGAACAAGATGAATAATAAAAAATAACAATAATGCGTCTATTTGAGGTCTTGCGTGACGCATCAGCGTTACCATCCAACGACGAAATGCGGCCAGCATTTTGGGCACGTTCCCCACCGACAGCGACCTGGAGTCTATTTTTTTGTTGGTGTTGTTTTTTGTTAGTATAGTTATATATATAGTCTAGCTTAATTTAGTATTATAGTTTAACTAAAATAATAATAAAACAATAAGACATTAGTAGATTATAACAAGATGAACAGACATTTTTAGAACACCTCGCCAATAAATTCCCTTTACATTTTCCCTGCAACAGTTCTACAGTTTAGGAAGCCTAAAAAAATTGGCATAATCGATAGTTGATGAAAAGTCATTGATAAATTATTTTAATTAAAGTGGTTATGAATGACAAGAATTTGTTACATTGTTTGGAAATTTTAGATAATATTTTACTTTATATGTTATAAAATTTTACATGATTTTTATTTTGCATGTTATAAAATAGAAGTAGTTAGGTCCATATTTGGGTTACGCAAGTATGACTACTTTTCTGAATTTCGAAAAAAACTCAAGTGGTTGCCAATTCGTTTTCGCTGGAATACTCACATTCTTTCATTGCTTTATAGTATTTTATTCATCCCTAATACTCCACAGTACCTTAAAGAACGCTTCGAATTTATTTCTTGCTCTCACAATTTACGCCCTTCCAGTCAACATAGACTTATTACTCCTATTCATAATACTACGTTTTTCAATAATTCTTTCACGGTTAAGGCTGTCCAACTTTGGAATTCATTGCCTGTTGCTGTCAGACAAGCAAAACCCCTAATAACATTTAAGAACTTAGTCAGGAAATTCTATCTGCAATATATTAATATGTAATTTTATATAATTAGTAGATATTATATTGCATATAGTTATATGTTTATTATGTTTAAATAGTTGCATATTATCATCATATCTTGTATATGTATATAGTATAGTTATATATTTATTATTAAAATGTAAGTAATCGTACAATAATCTTATACTAAGATATAAAGCTGAACTACTGGTTTGATTTGAAAAATTATTTCAGTAATAAATAAAACTACGTTTTAACGGTTTTAAGCGCGGTAATTTTATTTGATTTTGGTTTTTCCGACGTTTCGGCCACTTTTCAGTGGCCGTGATCACGGAAGACAAAGATGTCAAGTGTCAACGAGTATTGTTAAAGTTTTATTTAGCCTACCGCCAACTTATTAATTTTAATTATTTAATTTTTAATTTTGTTTATGGTTATTATTGCAATATATTAATATGTAATTTTATATAATTAGTAGAATCTATGGGAGCCTAATCTAATTTACTACCGCTTCGCAACATGTTATGGCTTGAAGAGAAGAAGCGGCGCAAGAAACTCTTCAGCAAACATGCCTAGCTCTAATAATTTTATATAATATTAAAATGGGTGGAAGGAAAAATAAAAGTAATTATCAGTCAAGTTGGTTTGTGTTCCGTTGTACGAAAAAACCAAAATCAAATAAAATTACCGCGCTTAAAACCGTTAAAACGTAGTTTTATTATGTATACAAGTCGCGAAAACTTAAAAAAAAAATTATTTCAGTGTTAGATAGCCCATTTATCGAGGAAGACTATAGGCTATATATCATCACGCTAAGACTTATAAGAGCGGAGTACCAACGAAGAATGTTTCAAAATCGAGGAGTTTTGAAAACATATTCCACGCGGACGACGTCGCGGGCACAGCTAGTTATGTATACCACCATCGCCACTCCTAATCAGAATATTCTTGCCACGGGTTGTCTGGAGGAGATCGCTTTTTAGCGATAAGTCCGCCCTTTGTACCCAACTAGACTAATACTAGTTCGTAAGTTTTTCTGTAATGGTGTACAATAAAGTATTATCTATCTATCTATCTAAATAGATGTAATACACTGATATCTATCGGTTCTGTCAACATAAAAATAAAAAGTAGTGAATACCATCTATATACAATGGAGAGATTTTAAATTATAATCTACACAATTACGACATCTTATTTGATATAATTAATTATTGTTACACATAATTATGGTAAATTATTCTATACAAAACAGGCGTTGATCACTGAATAAAAAAATAAAAAAATAATGTCATAGTAGGGTAACCTAAAATAATAACTTTAATATTACTTATTGACACTTGACATCTTTGTCCCCGTGATCACAGCTACTTAAAAGTGACCGAAACGTCGACATAAAAAGAAAATAGAAAAAGCGAAGAGCTAAAACGTAGTTTTAATTATAAGTACTCTTCTTTTATAGTCTTATTTAGCTTTCAGCTAGTATCACATAACATGTATAATAAACTTTAGGTACTGCAACGGTATCTTCCGTATTTTTTTTATCAACATAAAAACAATGTAGAATAAATTAAATATAATTAATTGGTTGATAATTTAATACGTGTCATAATCATAGGGTCACAGTAGCACGTGACCAGTTACATAACTGACGTATCTACCTATACAGTATTCGATTCGATTTCCAGCAATAAACCATGCCGCGTACTAGGCACGTTGCCCTACTACTGTAGGGTTGCCATATTTGCGCAAGACACTCGCCGTCTGGACATTTTGATGAGGAAAATGTTTGTAGTTGGATGAAATAAAGCAAAAAGTAAGAGTGTAAAGTATAGTGCAAAAAGTACAATTTGGAAAATATTAATTACTGATTAGTAAGCATGTGATACAATTTTTTGATATTTGTCAAATGATTGTACTTGGGAGAGTAGATGTAGATTGTGTATTACGATTTTTTTAATTTTTTATATTGCACGAGTTCAGCAGACAGGCACACGGTCCATCTGACATAAGGCGGTTACCATCGTCTCTGAACATTTGCCATACTAAAGGTGCTACAAATGCGCTGCTGCTCTCTTAAAGGAGACTGGAATCTGGCCACTAATGCCGGATTACAATTCAAGACACTTTGGGGTGTGTTATAAGTGCTTTTTATGCTGGAATAGAAACAAAGAAAGAATAAAAAAGTTTATTTGGTCTTTACATATCGAGACACATTGAATACAAAAAAATATACTATGTAGATATATAGTAAAAAAAATGTCTCGCTATGATACCAAATAGGTGCAGTTCAACATAATTATGCCAGGCAACAGGTGCCTGACGCTGGTTTTCAATTGCACCCTGGGACGGACTGATGTTGCACTGTTATTTATTTATATAATTATATAGGTATAGTCTAATAATAAATTAGGTACATAGATATGTACACATAATACATAAAATTATTATAAACAAATAATAATTCGTTTTTTAAGTGGTTGCGAAAACTGCTAACTGAGTGATTTAATTGTCTTAAAGGTGGTGGTATATTGTTCCATATCTTAGATGCAGCATAACGGAAGCTACCTCTAAAGCATGTCAATTTGTCTAAGTGAAACGCTAGTTGTCGAGAACAAGTAAACAATAACTTTAACTGCCCCCTTCTGGCTACCCAGCTAAGCTTACTATTCAAGTACTGCGACTCTTTGTACTTAAGGACACCAAAGCGAAGGCAAGCCAAATGCAGTTTACGCCTCAGTTACATGTACAAAGTTAACAAAGCAGACAGGCACAGTCCACTTGATGGGAGGTGGTTACACATGAATTTAGTTTAGAAATAAAACTCATAACAAACAGAGCTCGTTCAAATTCAAATCATTAATATATATTCAGTATAATTATATATATATAATGAAGTAACACTTTTATTTTATTCGTAGTCTTAAAATGTTATACCATGCTTTCTTGTTCTGAAAGGTTTAGCAGTCCGCGAATCTTCACTGTTTGCCGTCTTAAGTTTCTTCCATTTATATAATAAAAATTCCATTCCTAGTATAATGATAGAAAGAACAGCACCTAACATTGTGACCGTTAAGAGAGTGGCCACATCTCCAAATTTCACTCTTTCTGCTAGTAGTGCAGCTCTGAAAAATGTGAAAACTACATTATAGTAACAATAAAGATGTTTTGCTGTGCAGTTGTATTTTCAAAAGTCGTATGTCGTTGAAAACCATGGGCCATTAAAATGGCCCGGTCTTTTAACGGGCTTGCTTGGGACTTCCCATGAAAAGGCCAACACGTGACACTGACCGGCGATCATTCCTATCTCGACCATATAAAAGTGCACACAAGGACAAGTCCCGCTCAGTGTAGGACTATTGCACGAAATACGAACAAAAGGAAAGGCTATTGGGATGAACTGCTAATGGAACTAGGGATCTGGAACTAAAGGGACTATGGCGTCTGCCTGTCACGATGTTTAGGGAACATGGATAAAATGGACAGACGGTGACTCTTTGCATGGGTCCCAAAAAAGCCTTTCAAGATCGGTAATTAGGGGCCATTTATTAATTACGTAAGGGTCCGGAGAAGAAGGGGCGTTAGAAACGTCTATACCTACATGCCCTTATCTGGGGGCAGGGGGGTAAAACCCATTCTTACGTAATATTTTACAAGTCGAAATTTAATATTAGAAATATGATTCTATTTGGATGCCGAATGGTTCATTGTTAATATCTCAATGGGTATCCTTTATTCTATAATGGGCACTTCGATTTACAAATTTTAATTCTTTATTAAAATTTTAATTTGATCATTTTCATCCATCCAGGATGAAAATGATCAAATTTAAATTTTAAAATTTCAAATCTTTTCTATCCGTGCAGGAACGGAGAAAGAATACAATTTCCTGCGGCCTGCTGGCCTGTCGTAAGAGGCGACTAAACAGCCCACAGCCAGGTGGTAGGGTATTTGCTCAACTGGATGGCGACCACCCCTGGTCTAGAGTATGCCGCCATAATAACCTTGTGTTGTGTTCCGGCATTAGTGACCAGGTTCCAGTCTCCTTTAAAAGAGCAGCAGCGCATTTGTAGCTTGGTGTTGCAAATGTCCATAGGCGATGGTAACCGCTTTCCATCAAGTGGGCCGTCTGCCTGTCTGCTGAACTCCTGCAATAAAAAAAAACAATTTTAAGTATTATAAATAATAATTAAAATAAAATTAATACGCTAGGAGATTATACTATGTAATATAATAATTTGGAAAATAAAAAAGTATTCTTTTATCTTCAAGCAACACTATCGTTGAATGATTAGATTTTTTTATTCAGTAATTCCGGTCTCTATGACTCTATAGCATATTATTTTATTTAAACTAGGTGAGTTTTAGTGTAACTGATGCTTTTCTACGAACTTTTTATTATTTGGAGAAACGAGATCGAGTTAGTGGTAGTCGAAGTCGTATGTAACGACTAATAGCAACTCGTAGGGACTTGACAGCAACTCAATCACAAAGTATTTCGTAAGCATTATTTATACTAATATTAAAGTAGGTTAAAGTAGGCCGCAGTATCAGCAGCAATCCTAGCTTGCGGTTTCCTCCTAATGCGAGTCCGCCATGGCGCAGGTGCTCGCAGAAAGAGTTAGGGAGGCGGACCGGCGGTAGAAGGTGCCGCTACGCGCATCTCCTCCTCCCATAATTACTGTTACAGGGGGCCGCTACTACGGGAGTAGCAGCGGACTCCCCCTCCCCCCCTGATTGGAGAAGTGGGTCACTCTGCCACCGGGGTGGCCCAGTATTGCCCAGCGTGGGGGCGTCACGGTGCAGTAACTGTGTTCTAAATCCCGTGACGCCCCGTTAAAGCGCTGATATAGGGGCGCAGGTTTAGGTTTAGTGGGTAGTTTGGCGATCGGCTTCTCGCAACTGCTTCTGTGTGAAGCTAGCGTGGAGACCTAGTCGCTGAGAGTCCCACACACTCTCGATGCATTCTTCTGCACTGCATTTTGCTGTTCCCCCGAAAAGTCCGAGGACGGTGTCGAAAGTAGGGGGGGTAGTTGTAGGGGGTCAACAATCGTCAAAATCATCCTTACGTAATTAATTAATGGCCCTTTAGCTACATTAGTGTAATAGATATAGGTTATTTGTCTATGTTCAACGTCATTAACTACTTAGTAACAATGGCGCATCACAAATAAAGCATTAAACTCATCGCTACATCTGCGTGAAGCGGCTATTAACACTAAAATTATTCCAGTCGGAGCAGATACATGAATAACATAGTCATATAAATATTAAAAGTATAATTTTCTTCTTAATTTTTATAGGTACCTGCATGGTGGTTTTGATGCCCTCATTCTTGTCAGAAGCCGTTTAGCTAAGCCAACTTCATGGAGCCAGTTGCTTGTTGAGCGGAGTACTTCAGTCCATTGACCTCTGCGAGTGGTTGTTACCCATGACATTACCTATCGTAATAAGTAAGTAATGTTTAGTACTTCAAAGAAAAAAATTTCAATGTTTAATTATTATTATCTGTATGTTTATTCGTTTCCATTTTTTTTATAAATCTTATAAAAATATTTGTATAAATTTATAAAATAATACAAAAAAACAAGAAAAATACCCAAAATACCTCTGGAATGGTATCCACGTGTTGTAGTTTGCAAATATTATCATCGCTAAATGTCTTAAAATGTGGGTAGATTTGATTATACTCCGAATGAAATGCAGTGTTGCCCTGTTCAATCAATTCCACTCCTTTTTCAATGCTTTGGTAGAAATTGGGTGTCATTTTTTTCGCCTTTAAATATTCCAGATCGCTCCAATTCGTTTTGATCTATAAATGTGTATTACCCATAACACAGGTGTATCTTACTTAGCTTGAGGATATACGAGTAGAATGTGTGTTTGTCTACCTATTATTATTTACTATTGTTAGTTATTTGTATACTTCATATCCCGATAAATGGGTAATTAGAATAAAAAAATTATATTGATATGTG
Source organism: Dendrolimus kikuchii (assembly GCA_019925095.2). Classification (NCBI taxonomy): domain Eukaryota; kingdom Metazoa; phylum Arthropoda; class Insecta; order Lepidoptera; family Lasiocampidae; genus Dendrolimus; species Dendrolimus kikuchii. Next base: position 6,423,983 of record CM034406.1, on the reverse strand, counting down.
CTATGTAATGGTTTAATATCTGCCGTTACGATTATTCCTCGAAAAAAGAAGTATAACAACCTCCTATATTTATTTTAAAAAAAGAGCCTGAGATAGATAAATATGAAGAGTAACAATTTTAGTTAGACGTGTTACTGAGGATTTTCTTATCGCTTATAATATGTTGTGACGCAGTGTACATAGAATAGGAAGTAAATTTACATTTTAACTTATATTACATGTATGACCTTCAGAAAATTTTCACCAGTGGAACTTATTTTGAATAAAAGCTTTTGAATTGGAATTTGATACCTTATAGGACGAGAGGAAGGTCAGCGCTGGTCATTACTGATCAACAACATGCTGACACTTATATTGTTGTAGTACATGATATTTTTCGCGCTCTATTGCAAAATCTCTTAGACACTTGCTAGGTCTTGAAATTTCAGAGCTGATATGAACAGGGCCGTTTAACCATATCGGGCGATGGGGTGCAAAAATCCGAATAAGCCCCATCGTAAACAACAAAATTTGATTTTAAGTTACATTTGTACGACTAGGAACGTAAGGGGAGTAGAGGGAGAGGTCTTATGCATTCGGCAACAATTATTGTCTTTGTATGTCATAGTAGGCCACTGAAATGTTATATTTTTAGGCCTTAGCGTGCGTTTTTCAGAGGATGCAATTTTATTTTTTTGATGTGTGAACCGTCTATAATATTGCTGTTATGTCACTTTATTATAAAATGAGTAGAAAAAAGTTATAACGCCCAAAAAAAAATTGTTCAAAAATTTTCAGTTATTTTTGTTTATAACTTTTTTATTTTCCATTTTATGATAAAAAGTAATAAGAATAAAGTTGTACACAATTTAAATTGCTACAAATAATGTCTTATAAAATTTTCTGCAGTTTACGAGATACAGCGCGAAAACCATTTGTACACCCTTTTCCAAGATGGTGGCCGGGGGACAAGGGTAGCGATCCCACAATCTTGAACTTAAGCTTATACTAACCCCCCTACAAATCAAAAAAATAAAATTGCGTCCTCTAAAAAACGCACCCCTAAATGGTAACTTTTCAACAGACTATAGTCACTTTTTTTAGAAAGTACTATTATAATATTTCTTAATCAATAAAATACTTTCCTCGTCGATGTGGATATATTAAAATTTATCGGAACTTGATAATGAATAAAAACTAACAGATTACGTGTGGTTTATGGTATGTACAAGTTATAAGACCATCTGATTGCGCTCCCTAGGACCCTGTGCTCGGGCGTCAGGCATTCCTTGCGTCCCGAGTAAAGACGGCCCCTCATAGGCATTAAACCACGATCAAAGATAAAATTGTTTATAAATAATTCAGTGTGATGTATATGAGCAAAACTTACATTGAACATCATATGTCGTATATAGTCATAATCCTCAGAAGCTATGGCATATCTGGAATCAGCCAATGAACGAAGAGAGTCCGGGCCACCACGACCTGTGCTCATCAAAGCTGACACTATGGCCGATGAGTAGTATGCATGCACAAGCATCGAGGATATCGAAAGAACCAAGAAGGTCCAACGACCTGATAAACCCTGAGGCACAGCACTGGAATCTTGAGAATGAAAAAATAACATAAAATATTATTTGCAAACAACCAGTTCATTACGGGGTGTCCTTGTCACAGGCACACCCTTGCATCCTTGCATCAAGGCGTTACACGGCGCTTCATTATGAACTTGATGGATGCTGGAAGGTTTAGTGCGTAGTCTGGGGGTTTGTTCTTATAATCTCTTCTATTATCAGAAGCTTGTGTGTAGTGTCGGCTGTCGGGAATCCCAAATACCTCTCAGTGACCTCCCCTGGGCCCGAGGGGATGCTGAGATGCATTCCCCAGTGTTAACACAAAATAAATGAGTAGAAGAGAGGCTCCTATACTTTGTACCAGCCTATAAAGCAACATCGTACAATCGTAACATCGTAGCTATAATGAGTTACTGCTTAAATTATTGTTTTTTTCTCTTTCCTGGCGCACACGTTAGTCAAGAGTGTTTCTTTTTTAAGCATTTTTTTAATTTTAACCCTTTTTCTCTTTCTTTTATTATCTTATAACGATTGTACAATATTAACTCATAACAACCTTGAGTTGTGTTCCGGCATTAGTGACCAGGTTTCAGTTTCCCTTAAGAGAGCAGCAGCGCATTTGTAGCAACTTTGCTGTTGCAAATGTCCATAGGCGATGGTAACCGCTTTCGATCAAATGGGCCGTCTGCCTGTATGCGGATCTCCTGCAATAAAAAAAAAAAAAAATAGACTTAAAGATGTGAAAAAATTTATATTATTTTGTCTAGTACCTTTAATTCTAGTAACTTTAATTCTATATACGACACTCAAAGAAAATAAATAAAAAAGGTAAAAAAATTTCTAACAAAAATCCTCGTTTTAGGATTGTCATAAACATATTTCAATACGTTTTCTATTTGATTTTGAGGAATTTTTTAATACGTCCTTGGAACCCAGGGTCTAATAGCAATGAAATTTTTATAGACCATTCTGAATCTATACTGAATACAATGCAAAAAATAATAAAAATCGGTTAAGAAACAAAAAGTTATGGCTGAAAAACTGCAAAAATTTCACATTTCTGTCTGATTTTAATGAATTTGCTGCTTTTTTGAAGTCAGCTTTAAATAGAAAAAAATATTTACACAGCAAAAAGTAACAATATAAGTTTAGGGAAAATTAATGAATAAATAATATTTTCATTTTATTTAGATGCTTTAAAAATTAAACTTGCAAAATTAACTTGTAGTACAACAAACCCATAATTTTGTTACGTATTCTAGTTACTCTAAAAGCTTGTTGCAAGTTTGTTTCGAGTATATTACTTTGCCTTAATTAGTATTATAAAAAATATAAAACCCACCTTGTTGCAGCCATGTAGCAAGGGTACTCACAAAAGCTCCATCTTTTTCCATCTGATCTTTAGATGTAACTTTTTGTGCCACTGCTAACACAATTCCAATGCCTAAGCATGTTAACCACACTCCTGTAGTGAATGGTTCCACATACATATTACTACTACTCTGCCGCTCTGCCAGATATGTAAACCCGACTCTGAAAGAGAAAAATCAAATTAAATTATGACGAATACCTACACAGAAAGGTTTGTTTCAAATACTTGTTGGCCTTTCCAAGCAGAAGATGCATTTAGTAAATATTATCCTCTGTAGCCATTTATAATACCAGTTCATGTTTCTTTGTGGGTTATAATGGCGTAAGTACTCCTATTATAAGCTCTATATCGAATTTAGTCGAAGCGGCGGAACATTTCATCATCCTACTATGACGAGACCTACAAGAATGACGTTCTTTGTACAAAATAAGTACTCCCAAGTATTAGCAAATCAAGTAAATTTAATAGCATTAGAATTCTACATGTATTTATTAATAAACATAAAAGCGATGTCTTTAGGATCTTTTTTAGTAAAATTGAAAGTTTATTTGATTGATCGTCGTAATTGAATTTCATATTTTAATAAGCTCTAATTGACTTGTAGAACAACTAGTTACAAGTCAATTACAGCAGTTTACAAAAAAAAATATGTAGTTTTTAAATAGGTATTCAGCATCGGTAGCCGACCGGATATCATAATAAGGCCGGAAAGTTCGGACACCGGATTGTTACCGGACATCCGTTTCGTATCTAATTGATAATGCTCCCCCTACATCATTCCGTTTTCGGACGAAAAGGCGCTCTCGTTTACGTGCGAAACGTTTTGCCTCTACCTTCCTTCTGTGTACGGCAGAGCTGTGAATTGCGCTACTAGAGTCCGTGTTTTCCGAAAAGTACAATCCGGATGTTTTCAAGTCTCGTGTAAATAGGTATTTTCTAGGTAAGCGTGCTCCATATTCAATCGAATTTTCGTCTAATATTAGGTGTGATTGTGGTCAGACGCAAACCTATTTATTATAAAAAAAATGCTGATGAAACGGTAGTTACACTCTTGGGTGGTTGCCTAATTGGGTTGTTGAATCAATTTATGCATCAGCTATGTGCTACGAATCTACGATAAGTTAGTATGAGAAATTACTATAGTGACGTCACCCGCGCATTCGGGGTTGTTCGGGAATTTTTGGCGTATTGTCGGTACTCAGTTGCTTAGAGTTCAAAAATTAATTTTGATTTCGCTATAAATATTTAATTACAGCAAAAAAAGATTTTTTGTTATAAAACTTATATTATGAATTTTCCATTTTTTACAAAAAAATATATTCAAAAACCCAGTTTCAAAATACGATTACCTGAATGGCCACAGTGGCAATACATAGTCCAGTACTTGCATTCGTTCAGGGAGCACTCTCAACATGCCTCCACCCAAATCCGCGCTACCTGTCTTCAACTTTAACACCATACTGCTGTTACTGATTAAGGCGCCCCACAGTAGTGTTTCTATGCGTTCTGACCTGTTTTAATAAATATTATATAAGAATATATAAGAATTGCTAACGCTGATTCCATTGAATCCAAACCATAGTAAACTTACGTTGCGTTGAGTGCATCAGTGAGTAGTAAACAAGCGGAGTATGCTACTCGTATACCACTGTCCAAGGTTCCCAAGTATTCGTCAAACATGTACTGCTCATACGTTCCATTATACCAATCCGTGGAGTATCCACCTAACTAGAAAAATTAGCACGGGTCACCTTAAGGTTTCCAGGGGCACGTCTCCTGGCCAAGGGTGCGAGCACTTTGGCTGGCGTCTGGCAGAGCTCGCGGCATGGTCAGGCCATTTACCCAAAGAACAACGAGGAAATATAGTAGATATTGCCGTTAACAGAAACCTACTTCCACTAGGGTAGGACCAGGCCAAGATATATATAGATAAATAGAAAGTGAATCAATATAACATAATTATGTAAGTTTAAAATGGATAAAAGTTTGTAAAGTAAATGGATTAAAAGTGATTGTATAGAATTGATCACTATTACAAGGATGTTACAAGAACCTTGATGAAATTTGTCTCTACAATGAGACACAATAAGTAGTAGATTGTTACACGAGGGGTGAAGGTGACCTATTTAGGCATGAGATGGTTTGGCATACGAACTAATAGTTTGAATGCATAAATAAGCTGTTCACTTGAGGGTAACACTCTGCTTTTCATTTCGCATAGATTTGAGGAAAGGAAGTAACGAAAATCATTTCTTAGGGACAAAAACTACTATTTCCATCCCTGTGATCAGTCAACTCCAAGCGTACTTTCAGGATATGAGATACGCAAAATGATTTTACGAACCTAATATCCTATTAGTCTAAGAATCAACAATGACAAATGACTATATCCAAAGGTAATTAAAACTGTAATAATAAATCTAATGAATACAAAAAAGATATTTAGATAAAATAGTTTAGATATAGTAAGTACTTGTGGTGGACATAATTTTTTGTGCAAATAAATAGAAAGAAAACTCATATTAGGCATATATATATATATGCAAAATATAAAACAAATATATATAGATAAGACAAAAGATTAAGTTTAAGTATATAAGTTAATTGATAAATAATATTACCGGAGAAGCAATCCGTAGTGGGTACTTATTTAGGTTACGTCGTCTCAGAATTCTTTCTCTGTCATGTGATATAACCAATCCCGCTCGTTTAGTCCAATAAGCCCAGGAATAAAGTGACATCCCATCCCGAGGATGAACGTACACATCTTCGAAATATATAGTTTTATTGGTTCTAATCGATGTAGGAACTTCTATAATGCAAAAAAAATAAAATCCATTACCGGGTCTCCCGAATACACAATTGGCTGCAACCACGTTATTTTTAAAGCCTATATTTAACTTCTAGAGATTTTTTTGCTTTAAGTTGAAGTTGAGTACCTTGTTGATAACAATAATGAGCATTTAGAATTACATTTCCTAGTTTTTAATATTCCACGAGTTTCGCAGGCAGATGGCTCACCTGACGGAAAGCGGTTATCGCTTATAAATATTTGTGATAATAAAGGTGCTACCAATGTGCTGCTGCTCTTTAAAGGGAGACTGGAACTTGGCCATTAATGTCGGAACACAACTCAAGTTTGTTATGGTGACATACACTAGACCAAGGGTGGTAGCCGTCCAGACGGTCAAATACCCTACCTGGCTGTGATTTGTTTTGTTGCCACTTACGACAAGCCGCCTGGCCGCAGGAAATTGTATTATTTTTCCGTTCCTGCACGGATAGTTATATTTTATTATTTATAAGATAGTTGTATTTTATTAATTATAAATATGTTTTGTATTAGTAGTTCATGTACATGTAGTTCTAAATTAATATCTTTCCTCTCTTTTTTCTTTCATTAATCAGTGGATCCTACTGTAGCCGAAGTGAATTGTCTAGGATGAGTTTAACAAAATGTGGTTGTAGACAATGATGCCCATTACAAATTGTAAAAGCAACGTGATATCTTGAAAACATCATGAACTCGAATTCCCTCGAGTTTTCTAGGCAATCCGATAGCCGTACAAATATTAGACACAATTTGTCAACTCGAAAATTCTGGAAAGTCTGTGTTTAATCAACGGATTCATGCGAAAATAACTCAGTTGTTTTCTTTATATTACTTATTATTAGATAGATTCTATCCTAGTGAAGGCATAGGCTAGCTTTATTCCCAAATACAATCTTTAAAGGTAGAGTAAAGTCTTGAGACTGATTTAGTCTATAAATAATGTGGTTTCAATAATAAAATTTCAAAAAGGAATGGCTTGTGGCGCGTTTTATATCCGGTTCCTATATCTTACATTTACTTGCTTTACTATCGGTTGAATTTTGATTTTATTCGTATGGAGCTCATGTCAAATTTCAACCGATAGTAAAGCCAATTAAAGTTTGGTAAGATATAGGGACGGGGCATTAGTCATGTACCGTTTAAGAGTAGGTACTATAATACTACCTCTACTATAACTACTGGTTTCAGAAACAGAACTGAATTTTTCGAGGGAAATAAAAGAGACATCAGAATGATAACCAAATCGTTCAAGTCCGACTGGAACGTGTTCACCAATAATAAGCCATTTATAATTCGGCGACACGTATTTGGCATCAACCTGGAAAAAAAATATCATTGAATGTTACTTGGTTGTTGCCATTTTTATTATAGTTCATACTCGTAAGAAAGCGAATTTAAATAAAATAACGACAGCCCATAAATGTCCCGCTGCTGGACTCGGGCCTTTTGTTATAGGGGGAATCGGACAGTATACCTGCCACGCTTGTCTAAGGCGGCTTGGCAGGTTTGACACATCGGTTATCTCGATGTGCAGGTTGCATCACAATGTTTTCCTTCACCATTATTATCACGTAGTAATTATAACAATATGCACATTAAGTCAGAAAACTGCCTAAGTGGTGCATGCGTTTCGGCCAGGATCGAACCCGCGTCCTTTGACTTTGGGACGCGTACGTTAGCCATTACGCTACCACGACTTAAATTAAATAACTATATGTTTTAAATATTTTTAATAATTATAACTTGATAGAGGTGAAATAAAACAGTTAAAATTAAAATGTACAATTAGTATATCCTAACACCTTAATTTTTTTTTCTAAAAATGTGTAAAATTACTCTAAAATGAACAATAGTTGTAGGATATTGATAGTTTTTGAGTAGTAATTTATGTGTTTTTGTGAGAAATGTGAACTGTATAGTCAAATGTGGCCTTTCGAGTTGCCACAAGAATTCCGTTGAATGGCTTCAGTTGACAACCTACAGTTCAGCTGAGCTATACATAGGCATAAGAAAATGAAGAAACTATATTATTGTAATCTAAGATCTGGGTCAAAGGCCTAGCTGCTAAGCCATAAACCTAAATAAATAAAATAACAAAATAGATAGAGGGAGCCCCAGGCTCTTAGAGCCGGCTAAAGGTAACCGATATTATTAGAATTAGAAATAAATTTTAGTTGGATACCTTAGAAATAATAACGTAGTAAACTCACTTCATTGAGAAGATTGCAGTTGGGATCGTCGATGTAAAGAACTCCTTGTAAGCCATAGTTAATTTTATTGAGACAATCGGAGTGACAGCATGTTGTCGCTAATAGCCCATATTGAATTAGCTCTTTTGCATATTTAACTCGATCTAAATCACCAAATAAGTATTTATTATTAACTATCAAAAGAAAGAATACAAATCTACGTATAACTTAAACATTGCTTTGAGCAAATAAAGAAAAAAAATAGATTTATTTGCCAAACCCATCACATATAGGTCAAATAAAATATATACAGATGAGATGGTCCCAGGACATTGCTTTGCTAAAAGCACATCACTAGTATTCAATGCTCGCCTCTTAGTCCAGACTTATTCCTTAAGACCCATAAAAGTTATATATATATATATGTTGCTTCGTCGGTGCTAAGCAAAAGGAGTTCAGATTTTACATGTTTACTTCCATGTCTATACTGCAAGTTTATTTTATTAAATTACTCTATCCAAACATAAGAAACACTTTGGGGTCAAGAACCTGGGACCATGAGGCGCACAAACTTTATCGAGACATAGCGAAACGCCTGGTAGACGTCTCACGTGAGCAAAAGACTAGTCTATACCTCGGACAACGCATTAGCGTTGCCATACAGCGAGGTAATATAGCCAGTTTTTTGGGAACGTTTCCAACTGACAGCGGTCTGGCACTAGATTTTATAGTTTAATTTTAATTTATATATATAGTTTTATTTAGTTTAATTCATAAATTAGCAGAAACAGTAAAAATATATTGTACTAAAGGTTCGACTACATTTTTAAATATTTTATACAATACCTGTGTCTGACGAACATGTCAAAACAATTAAACTCCCAACAATTTTGTACCGAAAATAATCTACAACAGTTTGAATTGGAATCATATTTAAGGCCATACAAGTATCTTTCCCAATAAATGTTAGCCTAATAGAAAATAACTCGAAGCGAATCTGTTTTAAGGTTGTATTGCAAATGAATAATAAATTTATTAATGACATGAGTTTCTGTCAAATGTATGTACAATTGTACATACATACATGTTACATCTAGAATCGTTACACTATGTACGTAAGTACCTCATGAGTTGATATTTTATTCATACTCATTCTACACGTGAAAGGAAGCAAATGTAAATGTGCTTGAAATATTAAGAATTTATTACACCTTCAGTTCAACATATTTCAATGTAAATGGAAGTGATTATAATGAAACGTCATATGTACTGATTACCATTATACATATTTATTTATTAAAGTGAAGCTTTAGCGGGGTCGAGTTTATATATTAATTTTAAATAACAGAAATAAATCAGACTGGCTGATTCGGACCAGCAGATTCCGAAAATGAAAACAGGCCCTGAAATGTCGCATATGTGTCCATTGGTAGTGGATACGTAGCTTTTGGGGTCCAGGCCGAGGGTTGAGGACTAACCCGCGACAGGCACAGAAGCCTGGGGGGATGTTCGCGACCCGTGTGAGTGTGGGATTCGCCAGGTCGGGGGTGGCACTAGCGTGCCCGGTCAGAACCGGTGCCACGCTATTGCCACTCCCCAGTTAGGGATACCCACTAAAACCCCTGGGTGTTCCGTCCTGCGCCTTATGCCAGGGCTACGGGAAATGGGCTGCCCGACTCCGCAGTGCCCTGGCAGGCGTGGGCCCCCCTCACTGGGCCTCTTCCTATGCCAGGGGACGTATCCCCCGGCTACTGCTTGGTCTCATTATTGCGTAGGGCGGTCTGTAACGCGCCCCACGGGAAGAGAGATGAGCGCGCGCGGAACACTCGCGCTCTCATCTCGACGGCATGTGCGGGTGAGTGAGAACCCCTATACCCCTAGGGGCCTCACCCGCGCCGCCCGCTTACGGTGGCCGAAGGTCGAGCTCGGACCTCCGGCGTCGCTGCCGGTGGGTCCTCCCTCTTGCTGCGATCAATGTGTCATCTGCGTAGCATATGATGCTGACGCCGGGGAGGACCCTACTGCGTAACGTCCAGTCATATGCGATGTTCCACAGGAGGGGACCAAGAACCGACCCCTGTGGAACACCGCACACCATGGCTCGCCGATTCCATCCCTCGTGGACCGGATAAATGACGGCTCTCTCATTTAAATAATCCCCGACTATTCGGCGGAGGTAGGGGGGCACCCCGAAATGCCGGAGTGCCTCCATAATGCAAGGCCAGGGCAAGGAATTAAAGGCGTTGGCGATGTCAAGAGACACCGCCAATAATACCTCGCCCCGGGAGACTGCTTCCTCCGCCAGGCCTCTCAGGCGCATGACGGCGTCGATCGTGGAGCGCCCTGTGGGGAAACCGAACTGGTTGTCCGCCAGGTCCGGCCCCGTCGTCGATAGGTGCTGGACGAGGCGGTCGACGATGATACGTTCAAAGAGCTTGCCGACCTCGTCCAGCAACACAATAGGCCGGTAGGCGGACGGTGAGTCCGCGGGGCGCCCCTCCTTACGCAGCAGGACCAGTTTTCCGGTCTTCCACCGTTGCGGGAACTGGCCCTGCTCCAGACATGCGCCGAAAAGCCTCATCAGTCGGGGCTCGAGGGCGTCGTAGGACAAAACCCACGCACGCCCTGGGATGCCGTCGAGGCCGGGGGCGGCGTTTTTGGCCTTTAGCCGTAGCATAGCCACCCCCAGCTCTACCCGGTCCACGGTGGGCACAGGGTCTCTATCCGCGCTGGGCTCCGCCAGGCTGGCTTGCACCTATGGCAACGAATTAGCATTGCCATCCAACGCGGAAATGCGGCCAGCATTTTGGGCACGCTCCCTGCTGACAGCGATTCAATTTTTACTTATATTATGCTATTTTGTAAGCATGATTTTATTTATAGTATAGTTTAGTTTAAATTAAGAAAGCAATATGCTACAAAAGTACAACAATTTTTAAAGTTTTTTATTTGTATATTTGTTGGAGCATCATTATTACCATGGGCGCCGGCAGCAGGATGCAAATACACTTCCTTGTCAGGGAAAAAAATGTTATGAACTTACTGTTTGAATAAAAACGTCTAGGTTGCTGTCGAAATTTGTTCATCACCTTACCAGGCGCCGCGGTCGCATTTTTTTGTTGCCCTGTTGCAATTCACTAACAAATATGATTTCGTCACGATAACGCAGACAAAGTTTCGCTGGCACATTCTACTATCTATCTATCTATCATTTAAGAGCTATGCTCTTGTCGGTGGAGCCTCCTCCAATCTTCTCTATTATGGGCCAGTTGTTTTACTTCTATGTAAGACACGACACCCACTTTTTCTTTTATTTGATCCATGTATGCTCGCTTCCAATTTACCTTCGATTAACGTGCATAAGAAGGTGTTGTGTCGTAACAAATGGCCAAACATCTTCCCCCTTCTTTCCTCCAGAGTTTTTAAAATTGTGCGTGTCTCCTTTACCATATCCAGTACTTCTTCATTCGTCTTCTTTTCTTTCCAACTTATTCTCTTCATGCGTCTCCAACACCACATTTCGAATGCTTCTAATCTACATTACATTCTACTATATAAATAAAATTGCAGGGCCCAATGTCCAAATCTAAAAACTATTCCATCTTAAGTATTATCCTTACAATGCTTTAAAAATCAACTTCTATTGTATAATAGTATAGTAATTTATAATACTATTATATGATTATATTTATGTGTATATTATCATATGTATATATACGTATATAACTATATTAATATATGTATATATAGTTATATTATTTTTGTACTTATATGTTTATCCGTGCAGAAACGGAGAAAGAATTACAATCTCCTACGCCCGGCCACGGGCGACAAGAGGCGACAAAACAACCCACAGCCAGGTGGTAGGGGTTTACCCGTCTGAATGGCCACCATACCTGGTCTAGAGTATGCCGCCGTAACAACCTTGGTTTGTGTTCCGGCATTAGAGGCTAGGTACCAGTCGCCCTAAAGAGAGTAACAGCCTATTTGTAGCATCTTTGGCGTTGCAAATTTCCAGAGGTGACGGTAATCGTTTTCTATCAGGTGGGCCGTCCGCCTGTCTGCTGAACTCGTGCAATAAAACAAACGCACTGTGTATACTTATTATTATTTATAGACTGCCTCACCGTCAGTTTTAAAAATCTAATTATTAATCCCTGCCAAGTGTTGCTTGGAAGAGATCGCTTTATAGTGAAAAGGCCTCCCGTTGTACTATCTTTTGTATGTTTCTATTTCTGGTTGTCTATGCTTTGGTGTACAATAAAGTGTTATCTACCTACTTTTTTTTTTACAAGGGGAAATCCGTTTGCGGACCCCCCGCCGGGGACACTTCGGCGGGGGAGTGTGGGACTCGTCGGCTAGAGGAGCCGGAATACCCACTAAAACCCCTTGGTGCCACCTGACGCCATGAGCCGGGGTCACGGGATATGCGTGAGCTTTTCTTCCGCGACCCCGGCTGGCGTGGGCCCACCCCAGCACTGGGGCAGGCCTCTCCGTACTCATAATTGAGAGGGGCGTGCGCGGGCACTGACGCGCCCCCTACTCGGCGGCTTTAAATGCGGGTGACGGCCTTATAGCCTCCCCTGACCGTCACCCGCGCCGTGCGTTCATGGCGGCCGGAGGTCCGTATTCCTCCGGCGCCGAGACCGGTTGTTATCTACCTACTTAAAGGTAAAAAGCCCAGAGCAGGCCAGGTAAGACTGCCAGCACGTTTTTCCACAATTCTTAATCCCTCGCAACTATATTGCCACTTACAGTTCATTTCCAAACTCTTTGGCTCCTATGCAGAGAGTAGGTCACCGCTGCCTATGTTCCCATTTCCTGCAATAGTCTTACAGTAATTTGGACTTGTCCTTGAATATGTTTTTATAGTGCATACGAGGCTAAGCGTCGGTAGGATTCACGCCACACTGTCGCTCTCAAATCATTGTTATTGCAAGGACGTGGTCCCCTTTATGCCTGAAAAACTGCCTATATGGCAAATGCAATTCTAAAGGATTCGAACCCAGGATATTGGAAGAAGAAACATGCGTCTCAGCCACTGAGCCACCACAGCTTTTTTATTTATGTATGTAGCAATGCATTTAACACAACTGTTTTCCTAGGTAAATCTAATATTCAATACGTAAGTAGCAGTTAATATTTCGTTAGGTAAAGTAATGATATGGGTGGCAACGTAGCAAACTACTAGTTCCATTTTGCATTGCAATTACCTAAAAGTACGCTTCATTTTGTAAACTCCATATAACAGTGGTATAATTTATTATAATACTAGGACATTCATGCGGCTTTGCGTGATACAATATCAATTACATGTATAAAAAAAATAAAGAAGGAACAAATTACCGCATATATAAGTGGACTAGCTTCCATGAACTTAGAGTCAATCCCAATAAAACTCAGGTCATCATCATTGATAGCTCGTGAGCTATAGTTAAAATATATAATTCACTGCTTCCAGATGTGATCTTTCATGATACGCCTACTCCTATCAATGATCAAGTCAAGAATCTTGGCATAATAATGGATAAGGAATTGTGTTGGCGACCCCACATTACTGAATTAAGCCGTAAGACTTTTGCATCCTTTGCATTGCTTAGGAGGTTGAAAAATTTCCTTCCGACTGCCACTAGGATTTCACTTGCTCAATCAATTCTACTACCCATCCTCGACTATGCTGATGCTTGCTATCTTAATCTCACCCAAGAGCTACTTATTAAGCTCGAGGGTCTTCAAAATGTTTGCATAATGTTCATATTTGGTTTAAAAAAATATGACCATGTTTCTGAATATTGCAAAAAGCTCAAGTGGTTGCCTCTCTCACTTCGTGGGAATGCTCATCTCAATTTACTATATCGTATACTGTTTATACCTTATACCCCTCCTTATCTTAAGGACTGTTTCAACTTCCTTTATACGTCACACACCCTCAATCTGCGCTCCACTAAAAATCTCCTGTTAATGACACCTGCACACTCTTCAACATTTTATTCCAACTCCTTCGAAATGCAGGCTGTCTTACTTTGGAACTCTTTGTCCACTGACGTCAAAAAAGCTAAATCTTTTGCCATATTTAAAAATTCACTTAGGCATCATTATGTTAGTCTTACGCAATAATGTATGTCTACAAATCTTTAGACTGCAATCTGCTGTCTTTGTATGTCATTTTTAGCTTTTTTTTTCCTTTTTCTTTGTTGCATAATAATTATAGATAATTTAAGAACTTCCTTTGAGTCAGGTTGCCTGAAAGAGATCGCTTTTAGCCATAAGGCCCCCTTTTGTTTTATCAAGTAACTATTGTCTAGTTGAGCATTTTTGTAATTTTTGTGTTGGTGAACAATAAAGTGTTGTTTATGTTTATGTCTAAATTTATGTCCATAGAATACCTATGTATATATGTATACCTGTCAAATTTAAATCAACTTAATAACAGCCCATAAACGTTTCACTGCTGGGCTCAAGCCTCTCACTACAGGGACACGGACAGTTTACACGTCACGCTTTTCTAAGGCAACTTGGCAGATTTGACACGTAAGTTATCTCGATGTGCAGGTTTCATCACGATGTTTTCCTTCACCGTTATTAGCACGTGGTAATTGTAACAATATGCACATTAGGTCAGAAAACTGCCAAGTGGTGCACGCATTCCAGCCTGAATTCGAATCCGCGCTCTTTGTGTTTGGGACGCGTGCGCTACCCATTACGCTACCACGACTCAAATCAACTTAATAGTCATAAGTAATTTTTAATCGCATTTAGTCAATATATCATTAATTAATGTATTTGACACCAATCGCTTGTGCTTATAATAAGGGGCTTGTTAATTTTCATAGCGAGCTTGCTTTCTAACCATTTAGGAAAGGATATATATATGTAAATAAAAGCCAAAATAAAAACAAGAAATATTATATTTTACATAACTTAAATTCTATTATTCATTAATTTACATAGAACGACATATTTTCGACTACAAATAAATAATTAAATATTTCGTTGCATTTAAATACTCATAAATATAATGAATAAATTAATTTAATAATAGTAAGGCATTGGTGGCGGCGCACATGCGCATGGGCATGGTGGAAGCTCTAAGGGCTTTGGTTCTAATGTAATAGGCACAGGAGGGGGAACCATGAAGGCTGTCATAGGGATACCAGGTGGAGGCGGAGGCACGCACGGGGGTGGTGGAACAAGGGATATAACTAAGGGACCTGGAGGCAAGGCAGGGCAGGCTGGTGGCGCTGGTAGAACTAACGGCGCTGGAGGTAGACAACTGGGAGCTGGCAACAATAAAGGTGAGGCAGGTGCTGGCAGAACCAAAGGAGCTGGTGCAGGAAAGGCAAACGGTGAAGGGGCGGGTAAAATGAAAGGTGCCGCTGCTGGTGGTAATACCAAAGGTGAAGGCAAACATGGTGGAGCGGGTGCTGGTAAGATAATGGGTGGAGGTGGCGCTGGGAGTAATAATGGTGGACTGCATGGTGCACTACACGGCGGAGGTGCTGCTGGCATCAACACAATTGTCGGTGGCGGCAGCGGCAGTTTCTTTTCTGCAAAAAAATATTAGAAACTTGCAAAAAAAGTTAAACGTTTATAAAAGGATTTTATAACAAATGAATAGATTGTGTCAAGGACGCCATGATGATTTTTGGTGTGACAAAGAACGTTTGTCAGAATAGAGGAGTATGAAGGAAAATACATATTGGGCCGACCCCAAATAATTGGAAGAAGGTGGTTATACAGATAATCTATTTTTTCTTACAAGAACAAATTATGAATAAAGTTTTAATTAAATTATGTATATCGAAGGTTATTTTAAAACATTTTGTTCTTAAAATCTAACTTTTGATGTCCTTAAAGATGACAAAGGCCTGTTGTCGCTCACAACGCCCAAAATAATCCGTCAGCCGTTCCACATAGCGTCACGGTCGTTAAGGTCGTGCCGAAAACGTCACTAATGACG
This sequence comes from Dendrolimus kikuchii, assembly GCA_019925095.2. Lineage (NCBI taxonomy): Eukaryota > Metazoa > Arthropoda > Insecta > Lepidoptera > Lasiocampidae > Dendrolimus > Dendrolimus kikuchii. The sequence continues at coordinate 6,408,076 of CM034406.1, read as the reverse complement.
TCATTATTTTCGCTCACAAAGACTCATGTCAAGAGCTGGGTCGAAGTGGGCGTTGACCACAGAGAATTAATTTTCTCTCAAGATTGACATTGAAAAAGGGCACGATTTTCAAATCAATCAATGACATTTGTGTATTTTGTCATTAATGACATCAACGCTCCATAATTCGTTCCACTAGAGTTTATGATTGTAACGCCCGCAAGCAAGTGGAACGGGTAAAATTGCGATCGTGAATGTGGTCGGTGTGAGCCTCTTATGGAACGCAGCCTAAGACGTATGAACATTATTTAATTGTTAAATTGATTGTTAAAATCGTGTGTATGTGTGTGTTTGTTGTCCCTAGAACTACCTTCTAAATAACAATATTTCCATAAATAAACTAATATCACTTACCCAATTTAGCCTCAAGTAAAGGCGCTAATAACCTGAAATAGGAGAAATTCGTTATTAAGTTAGCTTTTATTGTTTCATCTGTATGTTTTATAATCAGGTTAAATAAAACTCACGAAGCTAATACGGCTTTCTTGCATTCTTTCATTTCTTTTAATGCTTCCAACTGCAAAAGAAAAATGAATGAGTTAATTTTAATGCATTTTTATTTTCTATTTTTTATAGCGCTTTGAAAGATTTGTGAATCTAGCCATTTTCAAGTACTTATTCATAATTTCAGTTTTAAAATAATCTTCAAACTTTACTGGTGAATTGTCTGTCTGCACAGGTACCACCGGCAGACACCGTTTTACTTATTACTTTTGCAAAATCATTTAGCTATGTCCGTAAAGGAAGGCAGTGAAATTATTGGTACAGAGACTAAATAATTATGGGCAACACATTTATAGTGAAAATCTAAAATGTTATAGGCATATATCGTCGTTTATATTACAACACCGCGAATATATATTTTCCTAACTTTACAGGACGAACAAAGAACGATAAAATTTTATAAAAAAAATAATTAAAATCAGTTCTTTATTCAGTCATCATTTATTAGAGATATTATACGAATCATAGCATTAAATGATGACAGAATAAAGAACTGTTTTTTTTTAAATAAAATTTTATCGTTCTTTGCTCGTCCTGTAAAGTTAGGAAAATATTTATTCGCGGTGTTGTAATATAAACGACGATATATCCACAGGAGTTGATGAAAGCTCATTTACTTATTTTCCTATTTTTTCACAAAATAAAAACATATTAAGTGTATACTAAATCTATGTTATAAAAGCTTCAACCAAATTGTAGGTCTGACACTTAATAAGGGTCATGTGGAAGCTCAATAAGGTATAATCTTATTATCTTCATAGCGAAGTCCTTTTTGTTTTCATCCCACACTGAACCGGGATTTGTCCTTGGGGGCATTTCTAATATATATCATACATGGATAATCCTTAAAACGTTATATTTACACGAAATTATTGGTTGTCCTATGGCTTCATGCAAGCGTTCCAAGAGTCCGAGACTTGCTAATGATACGTAGTTTTAAACGTCATACATTGTAATATAACAATGTGTCTTAATGTATATTTTTAATAATTTTTAGATTGGAAACTTATTTATACATAAATTCGCCGAAATCGTGGTAACGTAAAGGCTAGCGCACGCGTTGCAAGCTCAAAGGGCGCGGGTTCGAATCCAAGCCGAACCACATGCACCTCTTAGGCACCTCTTATATACCTTTATCTGTGCAGGAACGGAGAAAGAATACAAATTTCTGCGGCCGGGCGGCCTGTCGTAAGAGGCGACAAAACAACCCACAGCCAGGTGGTAGGGCATTTGCCCGACTGGATAGCTACCACCCCTGGTCTAAAGTATGTCGCCATAACAACCTTGAGTTGTGTTCCGGCATTAGTGACCAGGTTCCAGTCTCCCTTAAGAGAGCAGCAGCGCATTTGTAGCACCTTTGGTTTTGCAAATGTCTATAGGCGATGGTAACCGCTTTCCTTCATGTGGGCCGTCTGCCTGCCTGCTGTACTCCTGCAATAAAAAAATTAAAAAAAGTATGTAATTGAAATCCACGTATATAGTGACTCATCATGATATCTCAGTAACTATAATACTTATAGACTTGAAATTTGGCATGGACCTTCCTTTCACCAAGTAGAGGTCAGCTAAGCGGATATTACGGCACGCGAAGCGGGCGGGTATCAGCTAGTTATACATACATTACAAACAAGTACAATGAAGAAAACTTATACTTTATTCTATCTGTAATCCTTTAAACATATGAGTAAAGAAATGAAAAGGCTGGCTATGTTACCTTGCTGCTTAATTTAATTGTTTTATCAATAATATGTAACTGAAAGAGACATAGTACATTGTATATTAAATATTTGTTGTAATTCTAAAAGCATTATATTCATAATCAGTAACATAATCAATAATGTGTACTACTGTGTAATCGTGTACTAGCAGAAGGTGATGTCAGGAGCCTTAAGAACAGACGAGCGTGCATGCCAAGAGTTATGAATGTCAAAAAAGCAAGTGAGGTGTGTAAGAATAAGCCTAAATGGCGCTCTGTTGTTCGTGCCTACCCCGCAAGGGAACTGGCGTGAAGTTATGAATGTATGTATGTAATCAATAATATAACCAATGATATAATCATAATAATTATATGTAGTCATAAGGACTACAAACGGCTTGTAACCAAAACTACAAAAAAATTGTTCTGTATTGTCAAGGCGAAACATGTAACTTGACACTTAGCATAACATCTGCAACAATGTCCATGTTTCAAACAAATAAATCACATTGACTTTGACTTTGGATCGCCATACTGATTCGTTAGAAACCAGCCCTTTGGTCACCTGAAGACTTAATGTGCATTTTGAGAGCTCTTTATGAGGTTCATGGGTTCAGGACCCCCGGTACAAGCGTTATAACAGCAAGTCAATTATTTAACTATATGAATATTCCGACACAGGTCATAAAATTTAAATAATGCATACCAATTTACACAGTCCAGCTCCATCGGTTGAATGTAAACATGTGGTTGTAAGAAATATGATACCGAGGGAGGACAAAATGAACCTGTGTCCCCCCATCGTGACACCTTTACACCAAATAGATACCTATATGCATAAAATTGATAAGAACTTTTCGTATTTAAAGAGTTCTCATTGGTATTTTGCATACTCTACGTGATTTCTACGCGTCGATAAGGTTTATCTTGCCACAGGAAGCTTACGAAACTAAATTCATTGTCTTCCTGGACGAACGATTCGATAAGATTGGACGTGGTGATATGTTAATTATGAAATTATTTCGTAATCTTTCTACTATAATAATATCATATGTAATATTGAGACTGAACTGAAAGTTAGTTTAGTCGAAGCGCTTACACAATAAATAAACATAGGAACACATGCCCGATAATATCGGGCCTGTCTGTGTGTGTGTATGTGTGTGTGCCATTTGCTACGATCGTGACAACTGGTTATCGCTTCAAACTACTTGCAATATTATTATAATTTATTTTTTAAAGTTTAAATCAACGGAAGTATGCATGTACAGTCGCGGAATGAAAATGTTCGTCACCTTAAAGTCGATTTTTGCTTGCACGAGTACAAGAAACAATACTGTCATCATTTTAATAAATGTTACGTTTATAAAATATAAAAACCTGAAAAAAGAAAATTGCAATGTTGACAATGACAGATGTTGAGATTAACACTAAGAAACAAAGAGAATATAATCACTTCGCTTATCATAAATATTAAAACCAAGAAAAAGGTTTTACAGGTGTATACAATCTTCTTAGACAAGATAGACAATCAAACAACTTTGATCTAAGTAAGTTTAAAATGTATTGTCAAATGGTTAATTAACCATCATTTTCTGTGGAACAGGCTGTTCTGTGAATTAGTTTGAAAAGGTAATATGTACTCGCGCAACGTTAAATGAATCACTTTGAAAACTGGCGAACATTTTCAAACCACGACTATACTTATACATAAGTAAGAAAAGAAAATATTTGATTATTTTGAAATTAATAATATCTGCTACTTTTAGAAAACTGTTTTAGTGTTTGTCCGTCTGTATTTTATGTCATTTTCTTGAAACCATCGATTTATGAATAAAATTTAGTAGAAGAGTTTATTTTGTCAATGACCTACATAGTGCATATCATGCTTATATTGGTTCCACTTTGAGATATGGTCTCCTTTATTGGGGGCAATCTGCAGATAAAGAAAGAGCTTTTAAGGTACAAGAGAAATGTGTTCTTTCCATTTACGGGCTACGACAAACAGATTTATGTAAGCCACATTTTCTGGATCTGAAAATATTAACACTTCATACATACATACATAACTTCATGCCAGTTCCCTTGCGGGGTAGGCACGAACAACAGAGCGCCATTCAGGCTTATTCTTCTTTATATATCTATGAAGCAAGCATTTTGATTAGAGAAGACATAAAAAGCTATGATACCTTCATAAGTGTACGCCATAATACCACATTGTGTATTCCTAGCTGTAAAACTTCTGTGTCTAGTAACAGTATTTTTGTTTTGGGTATAAAAATACATAACAAACTTCCTCTCCTTCTTAAAAACGTAAAAACTATGAGAATTTACAGGTAAATTAAAGATATTTTTGATGAATAAGACGTATTATTCAATTAACGACTATTTAAATGACACATTTTGACACTGATTTGACATATATGTAGATTTTGGTAATAAATGACAATCATACTAATATTATAAATGCGAAAGTTTGTAAGAATATATGGATGTATGTATGTTTGTTACTGTTTCACGTAAAAACTACTGAAAGGATTTTGATGAAACTTTACAATAATATAGCTTACACATCAGAATAACACAGGCTATAATTTTTAAAGGTATAGTGTGAGTTATCCAAAATATAACGATTTTCCATCACCACGCGGGTGAGACCACGGGGCGCAGCTAGTTGTATAATAATTAAATAATAATAGTACAAATATATATAATGTTAAGTGTTAATTTACAATGCAATGCTATACCCTAAAAGGGTTAATGTATAATCATGTCTATGTACATTCAGCATTGAATAAATGAATAAAATTGAATTGAATTTTAATATTACTTTTACGGTTACTATTTTATTCATTCTAATAGCACTAACACGTACTTGGCTGATTTTTTAAATTAGGTATTTCCGGTGTCGCCTTAAGAAAACCGGACTCAAAAAGATCTTGTCCTCGCTTACTTTATTTGTTGACAGTACATTTGAACTAGAATTCATAATAGTCATTACCTTTCCAAAACCTCGAAAAAGGAATACACAAATGGTATGTGGGCAATAGATTTGTGGACAAATTCGTGGGTGAAATGTACTATCTCATCATGTTTATAAAACAATGTTCGTAGTGTATTTTTCTAAGCACACATTCTCTACTTGCTTTTCCAATTCCAATGAGACGTAAAGGATTGTTGCATAGAGAATAATAATTTTATTATAATTAATATTTAAATATCATATAAATTGGATTCAGTTCAATCTATAACTTTTTATATATACAAATAATATAGTGAGTTGCGGATACTAAATATCCATTGTTGTTTAATATCTTATTACGCAACGTGTCTAATCTGTCGAATCTCTCTGATAAACACAACAATCAGCCTTTATAAAAATTACTCTATATAAACTGACGAAATAACCTTTTGACGGTTTTAAATACAAAAGGAACCTATAATATGGCTGTTTTGAGTTACATTGAAGTGGCAGTGCTGTATTTTATAATAATTGTAAGTTACCGTCCGTTCTTTATGCTGGGGCCACAACTGCGATAATGTTAAAGTTAGAACAAACAAAATTAACGAATAGCCACATTAGTGTATAGACATACGTTATGTATCAATATTTAATGTCATTAATAATATCGCATCTTAAATAACGCATTAAACTCATCGCCACATCTGCAAACGGCCTATAACTGTAACATTGTCCCAGATGAGGCCGCATTTTAAAAATAATGTTAATTCAGCGATGAAATTTTAAAACCTTGCAAATACAGTTCAATATACTTTATAAAATAAAACAAAAAAAATGTCATGAACTTCGACGACATAACATTTTAAAACTATTTATTAAGCTTATAGGAAGCGACAATAAAGGCACAAACATAAAAAAAAAACAGTGTCAGTTGCTAGGCTTTGGACATGCACAGCAGACATTAGATTCATTTTAAATAATTGTTCAAAGAGCTACTCGTGCAGGAACGGAGGAAGAATAGCTCTAGCACTTTGGGCGGGCGGCCTGTCGTAAGAGGCAACAAAACCACCCATAGCCAAATGGTAGGGCATTTGTCTGTATGGCTACCTACCACCCCTGGTTTAGAGTATAAAGCCATAATAATCTTGAGTTGTATTCCGGTATCAGAGGCCAGATTCCATAGGGCTTACTCTCAAACATGGTTCGATTTTGTTTTAGAACAGTTTTTGGTTATTTTTTTATTATATTTATAAGTGGATTTTTCATTGTATGGTCCATTTATTTCATATAATAGACTATGTTATTGTAGTTTTAAAGAAATCTTTGTTCTTTCTTTTTTATATCCAAAATTTCATTGACGCATTCGGGCTGATCGGATAAAACCAACGACGAAAGGCATTTAAGAGAAGTCCTCAGTTCTTTCTTCAAAAATTACTGAGTCTATACAGATGAAATGACGAAAATTTTTATTTTGTATGCCACTACATACTTTAATATGTCTGGATGATTTTTTGATATGTTTTAAACTTCCTCTCTTGTCTAAACTTTGATCCAATAAATTCTATCCTAATAAAATCAAGAATTTAGAACTAAAATAATACTTTTAACAAAAATTGGTTAGAATAAGATCAGAGGGCCTAAAGCGGTCGGCTTTGGAGAATCGTTTAGTGAAGTTGACACGTGCCTACATATACTAGTAGTTGTAAGACATAAAATTCCACTGTATGGCGATACTTGTCATGTTCATCATACGAATTTGCGAAAACGACTCTTTTGGTCCTTTAGTGAATAGATTTTAAGGTATACAATAATTTCGAATATATATATATATTATCATTATAAGTGATATCAGCATGTTACTAAATAACAAGCGCCACTTGACTGCATGTGACATCCCAAGTGACGGCTGGGAAGACCTTGCTCTACAAAGAAGGGAGTGGCGTAATTCTATTGATAAGGCTGTTGCTGCCTTCGAAACGCAAGAGCAACGCCTTATCAAAAAGAACCGCCCTAAAATCTCCTACAACTATACATACGACTCATCAGGACGGCTGTATTACGCTCCTTGCAAAAGAACTTTTAAAACCAAATTTGGTTTCGCTAGTCACCTGCGCTCGCACAGCCGGACATGACAAGGTTCGCCGTTGACGGATACGTCAAGGAGGACGATATATAAATAACAAGCAATAAATTATAAAGGCGATACGTTTTAATACATAAGCCAATACTGAATCTTACTATACAGGTCAAATAAAAAAAAAAAAAAAGTTTAAGTTACAGTAAAATCTAAAAGAAATTATCTCATTAACTTATTTACTTTATTGCAAGGTTTTCTATAATATTTAATTGTTTCAGGTTCAGCTATCTCAGTCACTGAATCTTGGATTAATTGCTGGAGATCTAAAACGTCAGTCGAGTCCACTTTTGATTAAGAAAATATCCAGACATTCGCCGGTATTTATAAATATCAACTCCGGTGTTCGAAAGTTACCACCCAGACTGCCGTCAATAAAATTATTAGAAAAGAAGCTAATATCACCTAGAGGATCACGTAAATTGCCGAGATCTTTATTACCACCGCTACTACCGCCTCCGTTACTGCCGCCTCTTTTACCTCCCCTTTTGCCTCCTCTTCTGCCGCCTCTTTTACCACCGCCACTTTTACCGACATTTCCACTAATACCACCTTTACCATTATTACCACCTATCCTACCACCTTTGTTACCATCAATTATCCCACCTATACCATTATTACCACCACTATTGCCAATGTTACCAAGACTGGGCAGTCCATTTAGAACATTGAGATTACCTATTTTGGGTAGAAGTGGTCTTCAGAAAGCTTTAGGATCTGAATTAAAACCTGTAATAGTGCCGTCAGGAAATATTTCGAAGAAAGTGCGTGTGTTAGAGAAACTGTTGGATCTGAAGAAGCGAGGCTCATTAACCACAGCTGAATTTATCAGATTTAAGAAGTTGCTTTTAAAATGAATTCTCAAATTGTAATAACAGTACGACACTTTCGAGGGAACTAGACAGTGAGTGGCAAGTCGCCATGTGCCTATTTATCCGTATTATTCTAAAATACTGATAGACGTCACAGTCTCAGGTACCCAACTCCATTACCATTTCATCTCGATAGCCTTGTCCTTTTGTACCATTTCCTGCAATAGTCTTACATACACCGGGACTTGTCCTTGGATGCATACATACTTATATATGATATGGGTGTCGATCAGTGCCACATTGTCCTAGTCGTCCTCATCAGCCAATGACAGGCCCTCCGTCTTCTTCATCCAACGCATACCAGTGACCTCATGTAGGTCATCCGTCCATCGGGCTGGAAGGCGTCCGACACTACCATATTTGGACTAAATTGTCTGAAAGGCCTCAACGCGTTGTCTATGGCCCAACGCCAGCCTCCCATAAGTTCGGGACTTTGTTATGACTAGCGGTCTACAAAAGTATTAAGTAGAAGAAAGAAAAAGAAAAACCATGTAAATACTTAGATCATTGTTCAAGAGTTGACTACCATTTGGCAACTGAAGTTAACGAGCATTATGCCGAAAGTAACTCTGCAGGGTAAAAGTTCAGATAAAAAAGACTGGCTGCACTTCTGAACAAGACACGAATTTTGACGCGGTTCATATCTATGGACCCCTAACCACTGGTAATTGGAGCTCTAGGCCTTGCTGCCATTCCGATAATGCATATATTATTTAATAAATATCTTGTTTTAGATTTTCATTACAATGAATATTTTTTTTTTCTATTTTTATAAAAATATGTTTAGGTCATTTTACAAAAGTTAAAAAAGTGTCTTTATAAATAAATGGTTACAACATTAAATACTCTTTAATGTGAAAATAAACTTTTTACTTTGATAACTCTGTTTAATTAACAAACTTTTATGATTGGACAATCTCTCTGGTTTGCTGAAATCAGCATGATTAAATAATCAATGGTGTGCTCAGCTCACTAGAATCTAGAGGCCCCGAGATCGATTCTGGGCAATTCTAATATCGAAAACTTTTGATATTTATTTTGGTATGTATTTTTTTTTATTGCAGGAGATCAGCAGACAGGCCGACGGCCCACTTGATGGCGGTGAAGCGGTTACCATCGCCTATGGACATTTGCAACAGCAAAGTTGCTACAAATGCGCTGCTGCTCTATTAAGGGAAACTGGAACCTGGTCACTAATGCCGGAACACAACTCAAGGTTGTTATGGCGACATACTTTAGACCCGGGGTGGTAACCGTCCAGTCGGGCAAATGCCCTACCACCTGGCTGTGGGTTGTTAAGTCGCCTCTTACGACAGGCCGCCCGGTCGTAGGAAATTGTATTCTTTCTTCGTTCCTGTACGGATAAGATAATGTATATTTCACTACTTAAATATGTGTTCGTCTGCCGACAAAGTCATCAAGGCAAGCGAAGCTAGCCTTAACACTATCCCACAATCTATGCATTTTTATGGTACACTTTACTGAGAAAGTATAACAATTTCAGATTTGAGCTTTAACATAGCAATTTCAATTTATTTCTAGATGTGTTATCTGTCATAAAAATATTATTTTATACACATTACAAAAGAGAACATATAACAATTTTTATTAATTAGAATTTTATTGTATTCCTAACGACATCTGTCGAAACTAATAAAACCAATAAGAGTTTGTATACCTAGGGCGCATGTTTACAGGAGATGGAAAGCATGAGAGTAATATTGAAAGGAGAGTAATAGCAGGTAATAGAGTGAATAGAGAGCTAACTCTTTTATGAGCAGCCGGAAGATATATGTAAGGGCACGCCTGGCTGTCCATTAAGGAGTGTTAGTACCAACGCTAATGTATATGGCAGTAAAAGTTAGGTATGGCAAAAGAAGCATGAAAGTAGGATTAACTTAGTTGAAATGAGAGCTTTGAGAACTATACGTAAGGTTACTGTAAGTGATATGATAAGAAACAGTTTGACATGGGAACGTTGTGATTGAAGAGGATGTATTGAAACGAGTTGAAAAAGGAATGTTAAGGTGGTTTGGGTATGTAGAGAATGAATGAAAGTAGAATCACAAAACAAGTATATGACAGTAATGTGAGTGTCAGAGTCGGTGACTGTAGACCGCGACGTACTTACCATGATCAAATTGCATACAATTTGAAATTCATGTGTAAAGCACTTTAAATAAACGGGTATGTATGAAGAGATTAATGAAAGTTGATGAAGAGAAAAGTGTTTTTCAGGATCGTAGCAGGTGGAAATCCCTCGTCATCGTCCCTACCTCATTTGGGAAACAAGCGTGACAATATGTATGTATGTATTAAGACATGAGTAATATCAAAACTTAAAAATTATTACTAGGTAGAAAATTTCGCGAGCACTCCTAAAGCACCGCTTTTTACTAGTTAGGTATTAAAATTCAAAAGAAACAAATTACTGATATAATTTTTTATTAAATAACAGGTACAAATGTTATGATTATCATAAATTAATAGATAAGTAGTTCATTGTATAAAACGCATGTAAATTATTTAAAAATAAACTAATTATGTTGAAAGTCAATAAAGAAGATGACGGTATTCAATAAGATTGAGTGATTCATGCCTAATTTACTTTATATCTGATCCATATAGTTGATTCACCCCAAAGAAAATAATAAACTGGTCAATATCGGCTTTACATGAAAACCTTCACAGTATAGAAATATTATTATAAAATAGAGATAATTTAATTTCAACATTTATTTTATTATTTCATAGTGCATATCACATCCTTTCATTATTCTCAGATCAAGGGGGCTGCTCTTTCCAAGCGATCACGCTTAAAGCGATAAAGCCGCCCTTTATCTTTGTTGAAGTATAAAACGTTTTCCTTCATTAACTTAATTCGCGAAATCACGTTTTTAGATACATTACAATTACAAAAATGTGTAGCACTACGACAATTTCTTGTTGAAAAGGCCTTACTTAGCAGTTAAAAGTTATTTATTATTGATTTATATGTACATAGGTATAATTAAATACTAAAGGAAGAAGAAATTGAAATTAAAATAAATTACACGTATGGACGTTATCCACGTTTTCATTTACTATGTAATATCAGCTGAACAAGTGATACCTATTGCTAAATGTTTCGTCGCTGACTACCAAATCCAAGCAACTATATTTTAGTCTTATATAAAAAAATTACAAACACTGAGTCGGGTAGTCCTGCATCTGTAGCAGCTTTCCTTTGACAAGTCACATGAGAAATGCCTGCTTGACATCGTGGAGGATGATATGCGTGGCTGCCCAATGGCCATGTAATAGACAATGTGAAATCGACAAGAAAAGTAGGAAACCGAGCGGACGCCTCGAATGCAACAGGGATATAACACTAGAGATGTAATTTATCTATATCTATCTATAATATTGTAAAATTTTAATTTGTCTGTTTGTTCGGGATTCACATAAAACTACTTGGCCGATTTCGATGCGGTTTTCTTAGATTAAAAACTTACTTAAACTACTAACAACTTAATTCTTAGACTTAAAATATGTGCTACTTTTTATTCTGAGAATCCCGCGGGAATTTTTCTGGGAACGATTTAAAAAATCCAGATAAAAAAACCAATTCTAAGGTGAGTTTTGCGCTGACAGATAGAACATTTAATATAATAAAATGTGTGAAAATTTTTATCCTGGGAATTCCACGGGAATTTTCCCGGGAGCGGTTTGTAGTTACTCGGGTGCATAAAAATTAGCTTAATCGGACACAGTTTTCACTAAAACGATAACTTACATTATTTTCTAATGCTGAGGTACTTTGTGTTCTGGGAATCTGCGGGAATTTCCAGTCAAGCGTGGACCAGATCGTGGGCATATCCTAGTAACGAATACAATTTTACGCTACGTTTAATAGATACTTGACCTTGACTTTTAAATAGTACTATGCTACGTAAGTCTAGGCGATTAAGTAATATTGCTATTGTGATATAAAAGTACATAAAATGAATTTACATACACAACACGTGATGTTTTTAGCAATTCTAATGTAAATAAAGTAAAATTAACCTACAAAACGGTTTAAGCCTAGTTGCATACTCTAGGACAATGCCGTCGCGACAGACGATAAATTCCTAAGACTTCTCCCTACGTAATTGTGAGTAACCTCAATATATTTAAATTCTAAAAAATAAATGTCACACACGAAAGCTTTCTTAAAATATATACGGTCAATGCAAGATTATAAAATCTTGCATTGACCGTATATATATGTGAAACTTTATTAGAATCGTTGTGATTTGAAACTCGATAAAACGAAAAACCGACACTAAAAAGAGATAAACACAAATCTATAGGAATAAGCTTGCCAAAGAATTATCTCATTCTAGATAGAATACATTATATTTAGTAATTTAAACATTATGCTCATACAGATAGAATTGGAAATGTTTTGAAGTTAAACTTCTTTAGAATCGTTGTGATTAAAAACTCGATGAAACGAAAAAGCGACACTAAAATGAGATAAATATATAGGACTAAGCCTGCGAGAGAATGAGAAACGAGTTTTACATTATGCAGCACAGATTAGAGAGTCAGTAAGATCGATGATTATACATAGGTCCAATTTGGATCGGAATGATAATAATAATTTTTTTTAAGGAATTATATTTATATTAATAAATGTTAGAGAAAAATTATCTGTTTGTATATTCTCTAAAGTATCACTTCTATTGTGTGTGAACTGCATGCATACACACACATTTTTTTTATAATTATTTCGATAAATAAATATGAGATAATGTCGATTTCAAAATCTATTTTGATTCTATATTTTATCACAGTACGAAATTATATTACAATTTTACGTCCTTGATTAATAATTGTATTTTAATAATTAATACCTCGGTTATGATTATTTTTTTAAAATGTTAGAATTTGTAAACATGCATTAAAATTTAATTTTTGGAATAGATTTCCATAAATCATTGGCTGTCGGCAGTCCGTGTTTTCAAATGAGTTAAAGTTATTACATGAAACAAAAATGAACCTAAAAATAGTGCACGTGACCTTATACGTATAAATTATTGTAACTTATTAGTCCTCGTGCTTTCGGCAAGTTTGTTAACAGCCCTTACAACTATATCCTTGATTTGCCCAAAGTATGATATCAGAGTATAACTGTATGGTCGGTCTTCAGCGCGGCACGTAAAGCAGGGTTCTTGTATCCTTGGCCGAAGAATTGAACGCTTTAGGAGTATGCTGCTCTGAAATATAATATAAAAATTGGAATATACCTATATGATATTATAAATATGCCACATTACATAATGTTTCGAATAAAAAACTACACTACTGCTAAATTAAAACAAGTAAAGATTTAAAATTTAATAACTACTACTAGTATTTGGGATGCAAGTGGCATTTTTTGGCAATATTCCTACCCACCCTCCCAAAGTTCTAGTGGATGTAACAAATGACAGCGTAAAAATATCTCGTTATCATCGTACTTTTAAAATTACGATGATAAAATTTAAAAATTCTATCTGTGCAGGGATGGGGAAAGAATACAATTTCCTGCGGCCGGGCGGTCTGTCGTAAGAGGCGACAAAACAATCCACAGCCAGGTAGTAGGGCATTTGCCCGACTGGTTGGCTACCACCTCTGGTCTAAAGTATGTCGCCATAACAATCTTGAGTTGTGTTCCGGCATTAGTGACTAGGTTCCAGTCTTCCTTAAGAGAGCAGCAGCGCATTTGTAGCACCTTTGGTGTTGCAAATGTCCATAGGCGATGGTAACCGCTTTCCATCAAGTGGGCCGTCTGCCTGTCTGCTGAACTCCTGCAATAAAAAATATATAGAAGTTTCACTTCAAAAAATATCACACAAAAATAAGGAAGCTGTGATACTTTGCAAGATAGTAAAGAATTTTGAAGTTTATTAGACTGTTTACTAGTCTATTTAGTCACCATGGGATAATAGAAGTGGATTTTATAAGATTTTTAATGTTCAATGAGCTTTTAAATACTTTAGTTGCATACCAAATAAGACAAATATTAGATATATTAGTAACGCTATAAGAGAAGCTAGCTATTGAAAGTAGAATAGAGTATAAATAAAGTAATATAACACAAAAACGTGGTGCGTCCAATTGTAATAACAAACAATACGTAATTAGACAATGACAAACCTCTGCTTCGTACAAAACAATCACAATGAGAATTATCCATAGACATTGTCTTCTGAAATTCATTTTGGTAATATGCTTTAGTCACAAGATATACCAATAAACTCCCAGCATAAAAAGCACTGAACAGCCACTGCATTATTGTACGTTTATACAGAGAATATTTCTCTGATAAGATCTTTATCTTATCTATAATTGCAGATCTGTTTGATCACTTTTCACCCTTAACATCACACTCATTTTGACTTATTATTTTGTGGCAGAATATTTAAAGGTACAGAATTCATTTAAACGTAAGTTTTATATATTGACCTCCTTTAAAAATCTTGAGAAAAAATATACAATCGTAACAGATACTCCAAAATTAAGATTAGCAATCTTTCTGAGCGACTTTTGTTTATCATATTTAGTTTGAAATTGTATTCGAAGAAAATGCAATTAAAAACCCTTCCGAGCTGCACAGTTGTGTAATCGGTGCACTAACTTGGAAATCGAAGTGGGTCGCATTTCTATTGTTTGGAGAATCTGCTGATCAGGCGGATTGTCACGAAGCCAAGGCAATACGTGATCGATCGCTGTTGTTGTAAGACGCATGAAATGCCGTGATTGTGGTGAAAGTACACCGGACAATGTATCGGTACGTGGTGATATCATTGTTATTAGTGGTTCGTATCCGTTATCTATAGTAATCACGTAAATCAATGAATCAGATAAATTATTCTTTAGCTTGCGAAACCCAAGAACAGAAGTTTCCGATATGAGTGTGTGTTGAAGTGAGGGAAGTTTCTAAATAGAAAATATTTATTATATGACTTGTATAATATTATTTACACAATGGAAAATAAGTTAAGCAAATAGTCTCCCATACAAATTGACAGTGTACAAATATGTAGTGTAAAAATGAGTCAGTTTGGGTGTTATGTATTGAAAAATTTATTTAACAACATGTTTAGAAGAAAGTTACATTAAAGAAATATTTTTTTAAAATCTGTTTGTAACTTTTTATGTCATTGTATATAATTTACTTTACTGTTTATATAAAATATTAAGATAGTTTGGATGTTTACACCGTTTTTTAACACTTCATATAATTTTCTATGTCTTTTAGAAACCGGAAATTAATTTAATTCAAAATATCTTTAAGTGAATTTTTAAAATTTTATGGTGGTCGTGCGCCACTTGGTGTATGTAGCCCATGAGTTTTCCTATAGATACGATTCAGATATGAAATCTTAATCGATCTAACTCTGAATATGCATAAGGTCTTAGAGTATTATAGTCATTACGGTGAATTGCTTTGAACCTGATCAATTAATTTAATAATGAGCACTGTCACCTCTACGAAACCTGTGTGTGTGTGACTTGACATGCACAAGCTGATTATTTTTAAGTATCGATGTTGCTAGCTCACAACTCTCGCCAGTCAAGTGTTTTTAAAAAAGGTGTCATAAAATTCTGTGAGGCCGGCTATACGTTGCAGCACCTCTGGTGTTTCAAATGTCCATAGGCGTTGACAACTCTTTATACATTGAGATATAACATGTCATATGATCTAAGCCTTTATATCAGCTGGGCTATTAAGCTGTCTACTGTACTTCTGCTATAAAAAACTAAACCAAAGTGGACACTAATGAAATCCCAGTAAAACCTGTAATGAAAAAACTTTTAGACGCTCTCTTTTATTTAATTTCGCTCAAATTCTACTCAATTTTAAAAACAGTATTCCATTGTTAATTCAAACTAAACTTTATATATACATCTAGATAGAAATATCCATCATTCCTCCTCCCCTGTCTTCTTTTACCTTCCCCAACCATTTGGGGTCGGCACGATATGTCTTTATCTGTCACACCACAAATTATCTTTCTTCTTGTTTTTTACACAATCTATTTTTTTCTTTTTGGTCTATCTTTACATTTATATTCATGACTTGTCCAGTTCAACACTCTTTTTGTCACGTGACTTTCATCTCTCGTTATGTCCATTTCACCTTAGTTTTCTTCCTCTCAATTTTTCGGTCACAGGTACAACATTCAAAGCCTCTTTTTATACTCATTGAGTGTACGTTCTGAGTGACGGCGCACCGCATATGACGGATTGTGAAGCGGACTTGTAAAGTAACATGTCGATTTTGATTAATGCCCCGTTTATTAAGACCGCGCGGTGTGCCGTCACTCAGGACGCATATTAACACCTTATGGATAATATAATAGGTATACTTTGTAATATGTTTTTAAGTATGTACGTAATCATGTGTTGTAATTTTTTAGATTCACGTTTTCTGCATCAGAACCATGCCTTCTCCGATACGAGTAACAATTGACTGCTCAGATGAAAAGGTTAGGTTAGTTTATTTTACATTTTTACTTACTTATATGATTATAATATTTTTCATTAGGGTATATCAGCGTATCAGTGGGTTTAATTTCGGACTAAAAATCTCGAAATCCTTTTCCAAAAATCTAGGTATTTATTATGTTTACCGTCTTAAACGACATGTCATGATAGTGCTCTATATTTGTGTAAGGCTTGCGTGGAAGGGACTATGGCAGGGAAAACATATAGAGGGGTTAACGTCAATTTAATCTAAATAAGATACTGACAGTTAATTGTTCCTTTATTGTGGAAACGCTAATGCATTGCCCACGGTGTAGACCAGCCTTTAGGGCTTAAACACAGGACGCATTGCGGCACCGTAAAGTAATTACATAGCAGTACCAGGATTACACTGTGCACCGTACAGAGTGCACTGTGTGACATACAATGGATATTTGTATAAAAAATGCTACAGCGACACTGCTCCGAAGCCGCGCCGCCGCCGTAACGCCTCGTGTGCTTAGGCCCTTAACTCACGTGAAACACCTACCAGACCATGGTTATAATATTTTGGTGTTTATCATTTCAGCCTTCCCGACCATGGGTTTCAAAATCAAGACAGTTTGAGCAGCGTCAAGGCAATATGAATATGAACTCCTTTTGTAATCTTATTCATAGCGCTTTACCAAAAGCCGTTAAAAACGGAAGATTCATTCTTATCGAGCCTGATCAAGACCAAACAGGATTGGGTGACACCATATCGCCTATAGCTATAGCGCCTCCCAAAGAATTTCTAACACGAACGGGAATTCATCGTTTCAAACAACCCAAATTGAAAATTCCCAGAATAAATGTACCAACACTTCGTC
The DNA here is from genome assembly GCA_019925095.2 of Dendrolimus kikuchii. Lineage (NCBI taxonomy): Eukaryota > Metazoa > Arthropoda > Insecta > Lepidoptera > Lasiocampidae > Dendrolimus > Dendrolimus kikuchii. The sequence goes on along the minus strand of CM034406.1, from coordinate 6,390,522 downwards.
CCCGGGATATGAGCCCCTTAGCTCCAAGGATAGCTTCACCGATGTACGTGCCATCATCAAGATATTCAGAAGAAGAAGAATCCAGTGTTGAACGAATGGAAATTTTTAAAAAAGGCGTTCAGAAGTTACTACATTTTGTAAAAGTACTGGGAAAAATTGATCAATATTTGTCAGAAAGAACACGAATTATCATTGAGAAGTTATCTAAAACATTTTCTGACTAAGGTGAAATGTCAGTTATACTATCAGGGTGAATTTTTAAACTGGGCCTTTGGAGCCAAATTCTAATATATGCTAAATAGAGCAAAATACTTAAAGGAGTCTGGAGGCCGATTCTGACAAAAACCAAAGTGGTAACAGTACATTTTTGAAAAATCAATAATTATTGTCAGGAATCGAATCAGTTTATTTTGAAAAAATGAACACAGTCTGTATTATTATACCAAATAATAGTATAGCTTGTAGTAAGGACCAATTTCTGTGACTTAATTAACGATACCACCTTACTTTTTGTTAAAATCGGTCTCGAAACTTCTTTGACTATTTTTCACTGTTTAACATACTTTAGGATTATGCCCCGAAGATCCACTTGAAAAACTTTCCCTGTATAGGGTAAACTATTTCATTATTGGCACCCTTGTACAATATGATAAATTCAAAACATTCATGAGTCCTTAATATATTTTTTTAATATTTTGTAACCATATAACGATAATCATAGTATTCTTGTATGGCTACAAAATTAAAAATATAAAGTTTAGATAGAATCCGGTAAAGTGAGAATAATGCAACGTACCATTGTCTAATCAAACTTCTTATCCATCCAAAGGTTGTCTGGAAGAAATCGCTAGTAGCGATGAGACCGCCTATTCTATTGCAATATGTTACTTCTGTCTGTACTGTTTAAAACATAATAAAGCATAATATTCATTAATTAATTAATTCAAAAATTTCTTAATATCTTCTATGCATATAATAAAATTGTAGAAGTCAAATTTCTGTACAATGAAAAAAAAAGCTAAAAACCGAGTCAGGGGGATGTAAGAAGTGAAATAGAACAATTTTTTTTTTCAAATTTTTTTATTCTGTTTGTACCGACTAACCTCCGAAACAACTAGACCGATTTAAATGAAATTTTGTATGGTGGTAGCTTATGTCCCTGGTCAACATATATGATACTTTTGTTCCCGAAAAATTAAAGAGTTCCCGTGGGATAGTTAAAAAAACTTTCCCCGCGGATGAAGTCGCGGGCAGAAGCTAGCCTTGAATAAACAGACGGGATGCGCCAAGCTTAAGTTTCTCCTTGTTCTTGAAATTCGCGAAGGTGAGCCGGCTTTACTCATAGTTGAAGGTGTAACATACATACACATAGCAATAGTGTGCGAATCTGACGGAACCATCAGATGTGAATGTGTAGCTCAATCGTATCCGGTTTTGGTCTCACGCACACTTTTACACATGTTTACTACTCTACAAGTGAAGCCCGCTCCCCTTCGTGAATCGCATAAACTATAATAACAAAAATAATTAAAACCATTTTTTTTTTGTTACTGAAAAAACTATAGTTTTATTAATTACTTATTAAGTAACAAACACTTTAACAAATAAACAAATTTTTTAATATTCTTTGATTTTTAATTCATCGTTAAGTTAATCGTGGCAGTCTTAACATATTAGATATTATATATTAACATATTTTCAATTTCTGAATACATATTCGGCCAAAAAACATTATTTTTAGCTAAGTTTTGACAACATTTGGATCCTCGATGTCTTCATGTAAAAGTTTAAGTATATCATCTCTTAATGAAATTGGGGCTACAACACTGTTATTTTTAAAAACAAGGCTATCAACTACATGTAATTCATGTTTTAGTGGAAAATAAGACTTAATACTGTTAGGCACTGAATATTTGTGTTCTGGACAGCCATTTTTACAGTAATTGATAATACATATATATAAGCTAAGCTAGATGTGTGTGTCCGAATACTACTGGGGCGTATGCAACAGTCCACCCAGTATACGCGCGGTCTCATCGCAGGGGCGTTGGCGTGTATTCTACGTGTGCGCAACTAGTGCCTCGCGCCACAACCGCTTGAGTTCTCAGATAGTGCTACTTCGGGCAGCACTGGATGGGCAGCAATCCTCGCAAACGACGCTACAGAATTGGTCGATGCAGCCGGTTGTGAAGTACCAATTCGATACATCTTACTCGCATGTTTCTCAAGACTTTCGGTGCACAGCAATCATTAATCGTCATCTTGCCCTTAAAATACTACAACGGTTTGCAAAAAAAAAAAATAGATGTGAAACTTATTTATTAAATCAAAATTCGTAAGATATATTATAGTCATATTCTATTTCAGTGTAAAAGAATATAAATATTTTTTATTTCCTTTTTCATTTGTACATGGTTAGATTATAAACTGAAGTTAAATTGTTGTTAACTAATGACAAAATGCACAATATGCGACGTGGTTTATCACATCTTATTTTTTTTTTTACTTAGTGTGCTATATGGCTTTTTTTGGTTAAACAAAAAGTGTGTATTGGGTATCAGGTATAATAAAAATAAAATTAGTTATTCTGCTGAAATGTTTTATTACAACCTTTTGAAGTATATCGCATGGCTTTTATATATTTAATTGTTACCCGTGATTTTGTACGCTCTTTTAAAAACATGTTAAATTCCCTACTTTATGGATGATTTTGCAAGAACTGCAATCTGTTTATGTTTTATCAGGTCTAAATCAAATACAAATTTTTAACTCCAATTTCATCTCGAAGTATTTTTCGAGCGGTGTCTATCGGTATTAGTGAAATGAATAGGCTACAAACCTTCTCAGTGAAAATTATAAGTGGTAATTGTCACGTTAATTGGTCTGTTTCTTTCGGAGTACATCGCCGTCTAATAATTTTTAAATACAGAGATTAACGTGTACGTACTAAATTAAATATAGGTCTTGTACTACATATTATTATGCATTTAACAAATTCGTAGCTATTATTTGAATATAATAACAGACACCTCTTTGGATTGGGTACTTGACACATATTGCATTAAATTCTAAAATAGTATTTATATTATATAAAAGAGCAGGCATCAAGGTATCTTATTATCGTCTGACTTTCATTATGGAAACAATTTAAATTCCAGTTTAAAACAATGATTTAATACAGTGACTCACTAAAGTTGTGACGTCATAAACCAGTGTTCTATACATAATCAAGGAGGCTGTGATGTTTTATGCGATAATAAATAGCGCCTCAGTTGCTTTGACTATCAAATACCAAATTGTCCCAGGAGTAAACTTCTATAATAAAACTACGTTTTAACGGTTTTAAGCGCGGTAATTTTATTTGATTTTGGTTTTTCCGACGTTATTACCAATGAATTACCGCGCTTAAAACCGTTAAAAGGTAGTTTTATTATGTATACAAGTCGCGAAAACTTAAGAAAATATTAAGTAAACTTCTAGTTTTGATTAGTGTGTAATATAGGTAAACAGGTTTCGACCGAAGATCAACCTTCACGCATCCGATAACCAGATGAAACATATTTTTTAACAAATTATATTAATTTACAAACACACCTATGATAGCTTGCCAATCGGAAAGTGTTCATGGCTATCTTTAATTAAATTTATTTTAATGCATTTTTTTTCATTATGTTCATTCATTTGATAACTGAACTTTAGTTTCGACTGATTGTTTTTAACATTGAGAATATGCTTTGAGAGGTTTGCATACTTATTTCTGTTCACGGCTACCTGGCAAAGTCAATATACTTAACGACACCGTTCAGTTAAACAAGAAAAATTGGTATCATTACCTGCAAAAAACCGTTCATGGAACATTACTGTCATACTTTGAAGTTTTAAAGTTATCTTAAGATTATAAAAAATATTAAAATTAAATTCATTTGAAAATAGCCGTGTTTAGATTACAAAATCAAATTCAAGTTTTTATTCAAAATAGATTCCACTGGAAAACACTTTTTGAAGGTGATAAAGAAAGTTTTTAATTTATTTAACAAAACAAAATGATTTACAACTTATTGAATTATACATAGCATAGAAAACCTCTGGGGTTTATATTAGTGCTATGAATATCTACGTCCGTAGCATTTAACAATTTTAAGATTACATTTGGTTTAAAAAGTGCATTTTAAGTCTATTTTTAATATTTTTCATGTAATGCTTTCCCTAAACTCAACGGTAAGTCATTTAGCAAGCACGCAACGAAATATGCAGTTGTGCGCTTGCCGTACTCGTTGTTTGTCCGACTCGTGACGAAGCGGCTTTGAGCGATGGCTCGCGTATGTACAGAGTGTTTGTAGGTCTTTGTTAAAAAAAATGCACTTTGAGCATCATTTTCTTAAACTGGTTTTCTACTTTTTTTAAATTTAGATTCATTTCCTATTCTATGTACATCGCTTCGTGACGTGTTATTGCTCTTAAATAGAAGAAGCGACAAGAAACTCCACAGCAATACGTCTAGCTATATAGCTATATTTGGTTATCAGATGGGTGAAGATCGATGTTCCTCGTCTCTTAGCCTAGAAATAAAACCCATAATAAACATTGCTAATTTTTAAATTTATTTCAAACTATGCGTTTTGGTATGTTACTACTAATAAATAGCCCATAGATATTCCATTATTACGCTTTGATCTGTATATTTCACAAGTCGGGCGGTATACCCACCGCTTTAGTCTAAAACGGATTGGCAGGTTTCACATATTGGTAATCTCGTTTTCATTAATATGTTTACCTTCACTATCAGCAGGTAGTCATTGTTTGTAATAATATGCACATAATCTGCACCTAGTATCCAGACTTGATAATTTAAATAAGCCATATGAGCATTGGCGTATAAATTAATATTTCTACACCTATAAAGTAAATTCAAACGTATAACCATTCTTCTAAGGTACAATGTATAATAAGATGACAGAATTTAAGAAAACTTTTAGTCGGTATTTATACCGCAATTCATAAAAGTATCGCTATTTAATAAATAAGTTTCGCATAGATTTTTATTTTTAAACTCTTCAATAATAGTTGGGTCCAAATGCCGATTGATGATAGATGCACAGCGCAAATCGTTAAGGGCAAGCGATAAAGGCGCGGAGAGCTGGTACTGAAGTGGCGTTTGCAGTGTGTAGGTGCTCAGGGGCGCGAAAACAGTGCCGGGGTTGGTGGGGATACCTGCACGCAACAACACCAGCCGCGAGCGCAGAGGCTTCAGCCGCCATTCATACTCTCCAGCCCGCAGTATACGTGCGTACGCGGCCTCGATAAGCGCGCGCGCATATTGCGCCGAGTGAGACACTTGTCCCAACAGAGCCCGAACGCACGCCTCTACCTTCTCCCCCCAACTTGACATGTTCTTCAATATCTCCTCCACAAAGCTAGAATTCCCTTTAGTCATGAGCCCGCACATGTGCCGCAACACGGCATCTTGTAATTGCTCCTCTGTTTTATATTCACTGAGCTGTTCTTCTATAATGGATTTGAACTCGTCCGGTAGACAACCGACGCAGAATACGGTCCCAGTATAACCTTAAACAATGGAAATCGTACAAATTAAACATCATGTTAATAAATAATCAACATTACATATTGGACAAATTTTCAGAAACGATTCAAAGCGATTCATTGACTGTTCAGGTAATAAGAGAGCCGGTGTCTACCTCGGACAATGGATCAGTATTGCGCTCCAGTCAGGACACATAACCAGCCTTCTGGGCACCTTACCCATAGAAGACGATGATCCAGGCTCAGTATTCTACTTAGTCTTGACGAACTATGGGTAGAATACAATATAAATAACTTAATTTTTCTTTTATTGTATTAGATTTTTTGTAATAAAAGTGAATTAAAATAAGAAAATTAAAAGAAAACCATGTTATCTGCGGGTAGCATTCCCAAAATACATACATACATACATAACTTCACGCCAGTTCCCTTGCGGGGTAGGCACGAACAACAGAGCGCCATTTAGGCCCAGTCTTACACACCTCACTTGCTTCTTTGACATTCATAACTCTTGACATGCACGCTCGTCTGTTCTTAAGGCTCCTGACATCACCCTCTGCTAGTACACGATCAATTTGATCATGGAAGGTGTGTCGTGGCCTTCCACAACTTCTGCATCCATCCACTTTTGCATTGTATATCTGTTTAGTCATTCTTTCACCATGCATTCTTTCCACACGCCCGAACCACCGGAGCATTCCTTTCCTTACCTTCACCCCGACACTTTCGTTCAGACCAACTATCATTCCCTAAATGCTTCCCGAAATTGCACATTGGTTGAGAAGGACATGCATTGCGCTAAATATAGGCCAGTCCTTTCATTACACAAGACCTCTATGGCGTTAAAAACTATAGATAGATCTAGTAGAGTCGAACTCCCATAGCCCCAGATTCTCAACCCCATGCCATAAATAATAAACACATAGTTACCGCTGTTTTCCAAAATGGCCGCTATTTCTAAAGTCACTGCGACACCATTTTCATATCCCAATAAGTAAAAGTTGTCTTTGACTTCAGTTTTTTCTATGATTATCTAGAAATAAAAGAATAAAGTTACGCATTTTTCCCGTTTATGATTTGCCTCTTCTTCGTAATCCGTACTCTAATATCGTCTAGTACATAACATATATATGAATAGTATTTTGTGTTTATTGCTTCTGTTTATTTTTGTCTACCTATAGAAAAGCACCAATTGTTATAAATAACTATTATAAGTATTTGAAAATTATAAAAAGTTTCATGGGATGTAATAGGTCCTCACGTTTGGAAGCGAAGCTGCGTGAAGAGCTCTGATAAAACAGTAATCTATATATATAAAAATGAATCCCTAGTTCCCTTGGTCACGCCATCACGCGTGAACGGCGGGACCGATTTCGCTAATTCTCTTTTTGTTGTGTTTGTTATTGTCAGAAGAAGGTTCTTCTCAGATCTCAGAAAAAAATAAGAAAATTGCGCGGAAAATGAGAAAATTTAAGAATACTTAACCACCATATAAAAATATTTCTAATCTAACCTTAGCGCTTTGGACAATATAAACTTTTTTAATGTAGCCTTATGACGTTTGACATAGAATTGACAGAATGCGTGCTGCAAATATGGTCAAACAGGATGTAAAAAAACTGAATATCTCTATCAGTGCAGGAACGGAGAAAGAATAGAATTTCCTGTGGCCTGGCGGCCTGTCGTAAGAGGCGACTAAACAACCTACAGCCAGGTGGTAGGGTATTTGCTGGACTGGATGGCGACCACCCCTGGTCTAGATTATGCCGCCATAACAACCTTGTGTTGTGTTCCGGCATTAGTGACCAGGTTCTAGTCTACTTTAAGAGAGCAGCAGCGCATTTGTAGCACCTTTGGTGTTGCAAATTTCCATAGGCGATAGTAACCGCTTTCCATCAAGTGGGCCGTCTGCCTGTCTGCTGAACTCCTGCAAAAAAAAAACAGATGCTTCGGTCGGAGTTATTTTATTGATAAAATACATGTAAAATAATTAACTTAGCTGTAATCGGGTCCCAATATTTAGGTGAAATTATTTTTATGTGTGTTCAAGTGGGCCCCGGGATGGTTAAAATTATATATCTACCGGTAGGTGGCACCGCTAAAGTCTTCTTAAACGGTGGGACCTATTTTGATGATTTTTTATTAAAGTGGATTCGAGAATGGTTTCATTTAATTATTGATCCCGGTAAATGTCGCTGCAATCGGGTTCTAGATTTTATTTCTAAGGGCAGGACAACATCTGCCGGGTACAGCTGGTTTTTAGTATATAAAAATTATCTTATACCTTGGCATATCTTTGAGCTAGCTCTTGATTAGTCTCCTGGGGTCTGTCGAGGCCTGGTTGTAAAACCAGCGCTGCTATTTTGAATCTTTCACAAATATTACGGAATTTTTCATGATGCCCTTCCATACCAGGAATTATGTACAAGTATTTTTGTTTTACGTCGAATTCATCGTCTCTCTATAAAAAAATAAATTATTAATAATATCTGATCATATTAAACTCTTAATAGAGTGTAATATAATCGGTTTGCATTTAAAAATCTCAAATACATGTCATAACATTGATCATTTTTACACATGCTTTTTGAATACCTGATATCAAATGTTAAGTAGAATTTTATTTTCCATCGGTAACTCTTTAAAAAGTAGAATTTTCATATATATATATATATATATATATATATATATATATATATGAATTTTTTTATTTTTAGTTGGAGATGAAAATTAAATATTTGAAACTCCGTTACATTTCTCAACCTTTGTAATATGTATTAAAATAATACAAATAAATTATATATTACATAATGTTTGACGTTTTCATCGATGACAGGTCTGGAATATTTATTTTTTATGATATCCGCACTGTGCTTCTTTTGTACGAAATTGTGCTGCAACTTACATAGTTCTTGCACACGCTCTATAAATGAATTAAATTCAAATGCTTTTGTATTTATATTAAGTTGTAAATTTGCTCTTACCACTACAATATTGTTCGCCAATGTTGGCAGTAAAACTAAATCTGTTGTAGCGACCATTTCATCGGAGTCCACCGTGGAGTAAAACACTTCAAGTCCTTTTACTTCCTCATACTCCAATTCAGTTGAGGTTCGTTCGATTTCTTTCAATCTGTAAACATTATCCGTCATATTTTTAAGAAGATGCCACGTTTCTCATATTTAACTACACAGGATCAACTTTGTTCATTTTAGTAATATTAAATATGACCAAGCACCTGTCGATATATCCGAAAATTGAATAGTAACGGTGTTTTAGATTTTTATTAGAATTCGTTTTGCTATATACAGACAAGTAAAATAATATATATACATACCTACGTAACCTCAGTACATTATAAAAAAATACTACTAGTGTGTAGGACAACAGATATTAAAAAATTAACTTGCCTTGCCAACGATAATTCCAGAGTTTGTTCTTCCGTTAGTGAAATACCATAGTGGTCCCTGAGAAAAGTGCTTATTGTTGCTACATTTGTGGTATTATTTGATAAATCTTCTAAACAGACATCATCAGTAGCATCCTTAGGTATATTTATATCTGAAAATGTTAAATTAAACGCTTTTTAAATTATAATATTATGAACTGTCACAGTATAAAAACGGTTAATTGCGTGACGAATCACCCAAAGTCAAGAAAGAGTTCTGGAAAAGAGAAGAAATTCACCGCCATTGTTATTTGGAAAAATATGACTAACTCATGTTATTATTTTCTTTAAACCTATCTATTCTACTTCACTGTGAATTATTTTTTTCAATTTTCAGTTATATTTTTTGTGTATCATCCCAAATACCTAGAATTTCATTGCATCATTATCACATCGGTTTATAAAATACAACTTTCCTCCATTTTTTCTTATAATAATAATAGTGTTAAAGTATAAATATAAACATTATAAATATATTCTGCTATCATTTTCAAAGTAAAGCATATGTGATATAGAAATAGTTGGGCAGAGTCATACGAGTATTTGACTCTGACTATGAAATTCCTTGAAATATACATATAAATCAAACTGGAGACATTCTCACCAGTAACAGAAGTAAGCCGTTCCAGTAGAGGTAACCGGGGCATACTGTAAGTTTTTGCAATTACCGCTGTCGATTTAGATAATAATGCACTCTCAATGGCGTCGACTGCACTCCTACTCGATATATCAGCGCCAGTTCCATCCTTTACCTGTCAAGTAAACATAATTAATTTAGCAGCTTTATTATCAACTACAATATGTTTGATTTTAACATAATGAATGGCGTATTTTCATAAAGTGCTAAAAGGAAGGTTACTGGTAATAAAATATACTAGTAATAAAACTTGCAAAAGTGAACTTCCGCTTCTACAAGTTTTAAAACTTGCGAAAATTGTCATTTATAACTAACTAAAATATCATGTAATTAGAACAATACAATTGAAACTTGTTCAAGAAATTGCTGAAAATATTTGCTAGTGTAATGGTCACCAAACCAAAAGTATTTATTATGGATCACAGTCATGATTTTCTGCCTCAAGGCAGAATTTTTGTATCAATACAAAATTACCACTATCTTGTACCTTGTAAGAATAAGATAGCTCTAATTTGTTTAAATTGGCTATAGTTCGAACGTTTTTCGTATTTGCATTTGTGTAGGGTGTTTACTCTAAAGGTTTTTACTTACAGTAATATTGCTTGATTTCGATAAGTATACCAATGATACTGGTAACCGATCCTTCACTCGAGTGAGATATGTCTGTTGACCAATATCCTGGACATCACAAACAACGGCAAAGTGTCTAATAACAAAAATATTTATAAATATTGTATCTCGCAGTTACTAAAAAAAGACATTGCATTGTGATATCTTACTTTAAGTACGGGCACGTTTTCCTACTTATCGCGTCCAGATTATTTAATAAAACATTATATCCCTTTGCGTTTGATTCATTTACGTCAGTTGCAATGACATAAATACCCTCCACTGGTTTACTGTCACTAATATCATTAAATATATTGTTTGCATAATCGCTAGTATACGCATTTTGTGTAGACACATCCACCTGAACGCCAAGCTTTTCCCAAGACCTGAAGAGCGATAAAGGATTTATTTAACCGAGCTTCATTAATATGAAATTCACTACATCGTGTGGCTTAAAGCATCCAAAAAGTAAAAGTATAAATAAATATATATAATAAATAAATAGAATACATTTTGAAGCTAGACATGTGCTAATATTTTGCGTCCTTACCTTTTCTTACTGTGAATATATCCAGGAATCTGAATATGTGAATGGTAAATCATACGAAGGTTCCTCACTCCCCGTGATATTAATCTCTCTACTAATTGGATCCCTATAATATCTCTATTACACAACAGGATGTGACACGCAGATGTTGAACAGCTAATTCTGTGATAAAGAACATCAACTCACTCGTAAATTTCATATTAGATATTAGAACTAATTAATTGTGTGTTTGTAACTTCCATCGTTTATTGCAACTATTTTTCATATTCCAGAGAGAAAAATTCAGCTTAAGAGTGAAAGATTTAGTGTAAAATCAATACTGAGAGCATTTTTCAAACGCCCTTGGTCATTCGTTTTCAACAAAGCTGTCCGAAAAAATCGACTTAATTTCAGAGTAAGCCTTTAGCCTTTTTTAAAATTCATCAAATTAAATTCAAACTAAGTATGGGACCTTAGGAGATGATATAGACACATTAAAAAATGACCTAAAATATTTAATAAGTGGGTTTGGCAGAATAGGTCTGTCTTTGAATTATTCCAAATGCGAACTTTTTATAGCAATTGCTACCGGAAAAAAAATCAGCATTATTTCCGATTTTAAAGATCTGGCTCCAAATTTAAAATTAGTAAAGAAAGACAACCTAAGCCTCCTTGGGTCCTTATCTTCGAAGAATCCTTTCTTTATTCGTTGACAATAAAATCCAAAATTTTCAGTCCAAAATAAATAATTTAAAAGAAATAAGCTCACACAGTGCTTATTTTATTATTCGGTATTGCCTGTTTACTCCAAATTTCACGTACATTTTGCGGTGCTCTCCACTTTGGAGACATCCAAATATTTTGTATAATCTAGACAACATTATTCCTCAAACTTTAACCCCCGTTATAAACATACCTTTGGAAGATCGATCGTGGACCCAAGCATCCTTACCAATACGCTTAGGAGGCTTGGGTGTAGGCAAAATTTCCGACACAGCACTACCTGCTTTTCTGTTCTCAGTTTATAGTACTGTGGACCTCATAGGACAAATATTAAATCCGTCACTTAGTGCCTTTGAGGTCCCATACTTGACTGAGGCCAGAAATGCTTGGTCCTTGGCTTGCCCAACGCAAAATTTACCCATGGAACCGAAGTCGCAGAAGCTATGGGACGGGCTGCTCAGCAAGCTAATACATGAGGACCTTTTGCCTTCCTGTATTGGCGAAACTGACTGAACCCGTCTTTTAGCCGTCTCTAAATGGGAGTCAGTTTTGTGGCTCCAAGTTCTGCCCTCAGCGAATCTAGGCACTCTCTTGGATGACACTACATTCAGGATTGCTGCCTGAATTCATCTGGGGGCAGGTGTTGTAGTGCCACATCGCTGTCTGTGCGGAGATAGAGTTGATAAGTTAGGCCACCATGGCTTGTCATGCGCAAGGAGCGCTGGCAGAATGTCACGGCATGCTACACTTAATGACATTATCCATCGGTCTCTTGCTACCTCCGGGGCACCAGCTGTTCTAGAAACAAATGGGCTGTGCCGCGACGACAGTAAGAGACCAGACGGAATGTCGTTGGTGCCATGGAAGATGGGACGCAACTTGTGTCGATACTTTGGCGGCGTCCCACCTTCGAAAATATGTGTCCATTGGTAGTGGGTACGTATTTGTGGCCTTCGGGGTCGAGACCCTGGAGCCGTGGGGGCCTGGAGCTCATCACCTCTATCGAGACCTCTCGATGCGTTTAATTGAGGTCTCGCGTGACCAAAAGGCTGGCTTGCGCCTAGGGCAACGAATTAGCGAATGCAGCCAGCATTTTGGGCACGCTCCCCGCCGACATCGATTTGGAGTCAATATTTTATTTATAGATTTATATAATTTTGTAAGTATAGCTTTATTTATAGTATAGTTTAGTTTATTTATTTTTAACTTTTAATTTTATTAATTAGTTTTAATTTTGTATAGTTTCAAATATTTTTAGAAAATGTCAAGTATTATTTGTAGGTTGTTTAAAAGCAATAAATAAAATGAACTGAGTAAAATTTGTTTATTTATATTTTGTTGTGCAATACAGAATTTTTTTATGTTTTTTATTATTGGAATACAATAGACAAGCCGATGGCGCATTCGATTGGAAATGCTTACCATCGTTTAAGGATATTTGCAACATCAAAATGCTCTACCAATTTGCTGTCGACTTTGCAAGGGGGACTGAAACCTGGCCACTAATAACGGAATATAGCTCAAGGTTCTAAAACCATCCAGACGGGCAAATACCTTAACACTTGGCTGTGGCTTGTTTTATCGCCGTTTCCGACAAGCCACTTGATCGTAGAAATTAATGTTCTATCTCTGTTCCTTCACCTCTATTAACATTATACCAACAACGCATAGCCTGAATAATGTTTAGTTGTAAAAAACTTTATTAAATCGCGTACCTGAGTTGTTCGAGTGGTTGAGATTCGCATAGTTTAATTAAAACCCTGCCGCGATGACCGCTGGCCGCCACTAGCCGAAAGGCGCGTGATACTTCGGATGGCGAAATGCAGACACGAGATAACGGACGCACGAAACCACTTGCTATGCCGCTACTTATTGCGGAATGCAAACACTACAAAGTAATAGGATAAATTGTATTCGTAATACTTTAAGCGTTTAATGATAAGAATATTTCATATATATATACAGTCGAAACCGACTGGATATAACGACATTGAAGGGACCGTATACTTCGGACGTTATGTCCGATAGTTGTTATAAGCAATATACACAAGTACATAGTCATATTAATAGTTATATGCCTATTTGTAGTATGGGAATAAGTTATGGATATGAACTTGTTTTCAAATAAAATGTAAATAAAAGAAATAAAAAAGTTTATTATGAAAGAAAAAGTACCTACATACAGTTCATGTTCATGTACAGTATAGAAGGTGAAAATTGTTTGTAATGTTTTGTTTTGCTGGAATAGGTAAACGGTTGGTCCTTATAACCGATGAATATCGATAAAGTTTGTCGTTTTAAGCGATATGTCGCTGTATCCGATGTCGTTATAGGCGGTATGTGTACTTATTAGTTTATATAGAGATTCGGCCGGGATCTTGCCATTCGGTTGTTATAACCGATGTCGTTATATTCGGTTTCGACTATATATATATATATATATATATATATATATATATATATATATACAGTTTGGTAATGTACATGTCTACAAAAATGAACACACCTTCATGATTTCCGAATTCGGGTCATCAAGAAGTGATACGATGTCAACCGCAAGATATGAGCGCTCCCCCGCTAACACTCCCATTGGGAAGCTGTATATCTCTCGGCTTGGTACTTGAACTAAATCGAAAGCTACACCCCAAGGTGCGCAACATTGGAGGGATACCTGAAAGTCACAAAGTTTACAATACCTATGAGGTAAAACAGCTTTTATTAGCTCAAACAAGTGTTTATTAAGAGTTTTTTATTTGTCACTACACAAGGTGAACTTCTAACCCGTAACGCAGAGAAACTATCTTATGGTCCGTTATAGGAAATAATCTATATACTTTTTACCCGTTATATATAGTACGATACTATATGTACCAAATCACAAAAGGATCGTAAAGGACCCAAAACATCCAACGTCATTTTGATACTCGACTAAATATTAATTCGGAAACTGATAAATGAAATTTTGTAAAGAAATTTGTATCCTGAGGATAGACAAAGGCTTAAGTAACCTGTGTCTATCTATATCTATTTATCTCATAAAACAAACAAGAAAGAGATGAAATAAAGAACGAAAATTTGTATGATCTCCCCAAACCTTCTTAAATTACTGATGTGAAAATACATATTTAGGCTTTTGGTAGAAAATTATTTTAATAACTGAGTTTAGTTTTCAATACTTACATTTTTCAATGCTCCCTTTGCGCATGTTATAACAATAGTACATCCTTTGCCATTGGTCTTATTAAGCACCATATGACTAAAACTATGATTACGTGAGCACCCAATATTGTCATCTGAAATAATTAAGACTTCGCTTTTCTATTTAAATACGATGTAAAAAAAAAACGAAATAAGTTACTATTAAACTTATTTGACGTTTTTCAACATGCTTATTTTTTCACGTTTCTATATTTTCTAAATGTAACATTTATTAAAAATTTAGTGGTACCATTACTTGTACTCATGCAAGCAATAGTCGACTTTAAGGTGACGAACCTTTTCATACCACCACTGTACAAATACATCAGGTTCCCATAAGGATAACTAATTACTATACTTCACTTATTACGTTTTGCATTTCATCTACAACTATTAACGGTCTTCAAATATTCAGGTACAGTTAAAAAACTTTTTACCTAATGTTTGTTTAAGACACCGATATTTTGGTCATAGCAAGTGCACTGCACTCTAAAAAAAAACACAATCTAGACATTATAAAAAACTTTTTTATGCGTTTATTTCTAAACTTAAAGCTTAACCTTTTACACATAGAATTAAACGGAATGACCTTGAACTTGAAAATAAATCATTTACATAATTTGGTAGAAATGTAGAAATACCTATATTATGTTCTGAAAACCGTTTAATAATTTTATCTTCTTTACATAATATATAATTATGTCGCTTTCCGCGTCTGTTTGTCTGTATATTCAGTAACTCCTAAACTACACCACGGATCTTTAAGCCCTCTTTACCGTCAGTTAGATAATTTTTCAAGGAAGGTTTACATATATAAAAGCCTTCAATGTCGAATCCCAAACTCCACGAAATAGCGCAAACACTCAAATGAGTCGCCGATTTTGACGAAAACCAAAGTGGTATCATTATATTTTTGTAAAATTAATTACCCCTGCTAGGAATCGAATCGACTGACTTTTTAAAAAAATAAACACACTCTCAATTATTATTATATCAAATCATAGTGTAGCTTTTAAGGGATCAATGTCTGTAAAGGAATTTCAAACGGAAAACCAAGGTAAAGGGTTTGATTTTGAACAAAATATTCCATTTTTCTTACACTTAAACATTAAATTGCGCCGAACCTCATTTTATTCAATATGAAAATGGTGAAAATATTCGAAACGCATGTTATTTTACCCCAATAAATCAAATTGTGTTCAAATGAGGTGCGGTCAGACAACCGGTGCAATTTGATGTTTAATGAATGTACGGAAAATAGAACATATTGTCCAAGATGATCCCTTTCCCTAGGTTTGCCGTTTAACATTCCTTCACAAAAAATGATCCTTACAAGCTACACTATGATTTGGTATCATAATACTGGCTGTGTTTATTTTTACAAAATCAGCTGACCCGATACGTGACAAGGGTAATTGACTTTTGAAATAAAAATCGGCCTCAAGTCTCCTTTGAGTGTAGCTATTTCATATAGTTTAGGATGTGGCCCTGAAAGCTCACTTTAAAAATTCACGTCGTGTACTATCTTTTCCCCGCGGCTTCACTCGCGATATATAAAAAATTTAATTCGATTTTTAGGTGAGTAAAATAGAATTATTATCAAGGCGTTGACCCGAAACGTAGCCGCGGAGAAAACTCTAGTAAACTATAAGATTAGAATAGTTGTTTAAAACCACGTACCCTCAAGTTGCGGGAACAGCTTCCTTAAGAATTTCTTTTTACTATCATTGCTGACAGTTGTAAAGACATTGTAGCCGAATGCCAAGGCGACTCTGATGGACGCTTGACCCATGGCCCCAGCACCCCCTAGGATAAGCACGCTTTGTTGACTATCTTCGGTGTCAAAACCACTAAACTGTTTAAAATATCAATCGATTAATTGTATTTTTCCTGTTCTGGAATTTGGAGGAAGCAACCAAAAATATCCATATATACTTAAAATTGAGTCATTGATTGCTATTGAACGTCGCGGTTTTATTTCAGATCTGCGGCTTTCGACCTAATTAACTCAATCTGGTTGTTCCGGCTAATAGGTATCGGCTTTATATAAAAAATATCTACTGTGCCATTAAAGACATCCGTGCAGGAACGGAGAAAGAATACAATTTTCTGCGGCCTGGCGGCCTGTCGTAAGAGGCGACAAAACAACCCACAGCCAGGTGGTAGGGTATTTGCTCGACTGGATGGCGACCACCCCTGGTCTAGAGTATGCCGCCATAACAACCTTGTGTTGTGTTCCGGCATTAGTGACCAGGTTCCAGTCTCCCTTAAGAGAGCAGCGGCGCATTTGTAGCACCTTTGGTGTTACAAATGTCCATAGGCGATGGTAACCGCTTTCCATCAAGTGGGCCGTCTGCCGGTCTGCTGAACTTCTGCAATAAAAAAATAACTGGCAAGTATTTTTCTTGAAAAGTTTTTTAAGTTCTAATTCCACAACTTCTCATAATTTTTCATTTCATAGTGCAAAATTTAAAAGGGAGGGATACAATTTTCATTATTTGACAGCGGATGTCTCGCGACTTACACATTGTTTTGATTTTTGATCCAGTTTTTGCCGAATTTCTTGTCCATCTAAAGATTCTCTGGAAGAAATCGCTAAGAGCAATAAGACTGTATTTAATTTTTTTATTTCTGTTAAAATACTCAACTCACTATAAAGTATATTAATTAATTCAAGAGCTGGCTAATGTTATATCATACGATATGTACCTACAGTTTAAAAATATTTTTGCTCCTCTGTTACGTGTGAGACGGCGATCGCTGATCTATATTTTTCGCCATTTCACAAAAACATTTGTGTACCGCCGCCATACACCAGCATACATAATTCTTATATTACATTACCTAATTTAACAGTACATAATTATACGCCTACTAATTTTATGCTTATAAACTCCACAGTGTCTGAGAAAAATTAATGTGACCTAAAAAGAGAAACGAGGCATGAAACAAATGCATCCCTATTAATTATATTATAAATGCGAAAGTAACTTTGTCAGTCTGTTTATTCCGTTTTCACGGAAACACTACTGGACCGATTCGGCTGAAACACAGTCTATATATATTTTCGACGCCGAGGATGAACATAGGATACGTTTGACCCTGAAAAATGGAATAGTTTCCGGGATAAAAATATATTTGCCTCTCTGTTTGTTATGCTTTTACAGAAAAACTACTAGACTGATTTGGTTGAAATCCGGTATAAATGTAATTTTAATACCGAGGGTGGACAACGATTACTTTTCATCCCGGATAATGGGATAAGTTTGGAGATAGATTTATGTAAAGATTATCCCAGAAATCGATCGATGTGATCGATGTGGTCGATTTGGTCGATTTGGCCGATTTGGTGTACATATGTAGTTTTAATATCGAAAATTGGCTTAGATACTTGTCATCCGGGAGATGGGATAGTTTGCGATATGAAATGAAATGAATCTTCCGGGGCAAATAGCAGTAACGTAAAAATTTAATACAATGTAACCTGTGTTGTGTTGAAAGACCTAAGTCTTCAAAATGGGCAATAAATATAAAAGATGAGAAAGGAGAAACAACTTTAAATCGAACCGACATTATAAAGGAAGCTACAAACTTTTATCGCAGCCTATAGAGAACAAACGTCTCAGAATCTGTTTCACAGGAAATATTGAAGAATTATGTAATAAAATATGGATACGAAGAACATTTGCTCGAAATATTATTATCAGAAACAGCTTTTGCAATTAACACTCAGAAGAAAGATAAAACCCCAGGTGAAGATAAAGTAACCAACGAGATATTAAAATCAATGCTAGAACCATTGCAGCGTCCTTTGAAACTACTCTTTGATAATATTCTCTAAAAGAAAAATACCCGGTAACAATGGTCAAAGTACACCATTACTTTTCTTCACAAAAAAGGCAATAGAAACGAGCTAAACAATTATAGACCAATTAGTTTGATGAGTAATATATATAAAGTTTTTTCAAAGATACTGTTAAACAGATGCACAAAAATTTTAGATGAAAACTAACCTCGAGAACAAGCAGGATTTCGCAAAAAATTCTCTACTACTGACAATACGTTCGTTGTTTGCCAATTAATAGAAAAGGTTAAGGAATGCCATAAAAACTTGTACATTTGTTTCGTAGACTTTATGAAAGCTTTTGACTCTTTAGAGCATTCTGCTATATTTCAGGCACTGTTAGAGCAAGGTGTGGATATTAGATACGTAGAAATCATAAAAAGCATTTATTCTAATGTCATGGCTAAAATACGTTTAGACAGAGAGGGTACTGAATTTAAAATATCAAGAGGAGTGCGACAAGGAAAGCCGATCTCACCTAAGATATTTTCTTCAGTGCTAGAAATGGTCTTTAGGAAACTTAATTGGGACGAGAAAGGTATAAACATTGACGGAGAATATTTAAACCATCTACGATTTGCAGATGACATAGGAATCTTTGCTCAAGACCCAAAAATATTACAACATATGCTGCAAGAATTGGCTGAGGAAGGCAGAAAAGTAGGATTATCAATTAACTATACAAAAACTAAAATAATCACAAACTACACGGAGGAAAATATTATCATAGATGGAGAAGAAATAGAACATGTGAAAGAGTATATATATCTGGGACAGTTGGTATCCTTCAAGGATCAGACCGAAAATGAAATTAACAGAAGAATAGCCATATCGTGGAAAAAATATTGGAATATGAAAGAAATAATGAAAAATAAAGACGTGTACATAAAAATAAAAAGTAAATTATATTATGATACTGTTATTCTCCCATGCCTCACATACGGAAGCCAGACCTGGGCTTTAAGAAAAAAGGATGAAGAAAATTTGTCAATACCCCTAAGGAAAATGGAAAGAAGTATGTTAGGAATACAACACTACAAGATAAAGTTCACAACAAAATGATAAGAAAAAATACTAGAATAACAGACGTCATCAAAAGAGTAAGGATTCTGAAATGGAAATGGGCAGGACACACAAGTAGACAAGAAGACAATAGATGGACAAAGAAAATCTATTATTGTCTACCCAGAGATGGGAAAAGAGAAAGAGGAAGACCAAGAAAGAGATAGGAAGATGTTTTCGTAAAAATGTGTGGAATGAAATGGAGAAGAATAGCTGGAGATAGAGAAAATTGGAAAGAGTTGGGGGCGGCCTACGCCGCAGAGGCGACTTCCATTATTTAATGTGTACATTATATATTTATATTTAAAAACTAAACTTAAAGGTAGAAATAAAGGCTTTTTTATTTTTATTTTATATTATTTAACCTGTGTTGTAACCTCTTTAAACAGGAAGCACGCACTATAGGTTGACCTGCACCGCACCCGCGGGGTAAACTCTAGTTTTTCATATATAATTATAATACCTTATTTGTTAGATCATGTGTAACGCAGAACAGAGCCTGGAGGTAAGCGAGCGGCACAGTAGCGGCCTCCTCGAGGGTCCAGTGGTCGGGCACCGGCCACAGCAGCGAGGCGGGTGTGCGAACGCGGCTGCTCGCAGCGCCCCCGCGGACCAGCCCCATCACCCGCTGCCCACTGCAGAAGGAGACATCAATCAACGATCACAGATATTAACAAGCTAAATGTAATCTATATACCATACATATAATAAATATTTGGCAAATGCGACCTCTGTGAACTTAAACCAGGTAAGGTTTTGTTCATCCAATAGAATAAACCTTGCAAATGACCTCTCCGAAAATGATTTGGGTATTACTGGGGTCGTCATAAGAGTTGCTCATCGATATGATATTACAAATAAAAATTGCATAACTTGTGCAAAAATCACATGCAGTGTGTGTTTATATACAGATTTAGCTAAATAAGAAATAATTTATTTATGTTAGTCCATCGACCGATCAATGTACTCGTTCGTATATATACCTAGTCTTGCCATAAATATTGTAATAAATATTTTTTTTCTATTTCAAATAACATTTATAAGTTTTATAGTGTGTTAGTTCAATATATAAATATAAAACAATTTAAAACATAAAAAGCTTATTCGAAGTGGTCTCCATTGGCTGCAATACAGTCCTTTAAACTTTGACGCCAGTTATCAACAGAAGCACGCCCATCTTTCTATGGGAAAATTCTTCACTGCCAATCGTATGGATTGTTTTAGGGACTCCAAATTATCATGGCGTTTAGAGCAAGCCGTACTCTCTAAAACTGACCATAAATCATAATCTAGCGGATTAAGATCGGGACCAGAAGACGGCCAGTCTTCAGCTCTGTGATGAAGTCCGAAACGTTCGTTTCCAACCAAGACCGCGTGGACCGAACTTTATGACCCGGCACCGAGTCTTACCGGAACGACCATTCTTGGTTATTGAACATGGTGTTGTTAAGGGACTTAACTAACCTCTCAAGAATGGTATTTTGATACATCTGTGCCGATGTTTTGATACCATTTTCACAAAAATATGGCCCAAACCGTCACTGAAGACGGATAATGCCCACGTAGCACTCTGTCGACTAATTGAGAAGCTTCCTTAAAGCTTTGAGCATAAATACAGTCATTTTGTTTGTTAAAATATTATTCAATTGTAAAAATTTTCTTATCCGTAAATAAAATTGTTCTGTGACCTTCCTTTGCGTACCGCTTCAGTAGTTGTTTCGATTTTACCACCCTATTCTTTTTCAAATTATGAGTTAACAAATGACAGTGCGTCTCTTATAGGCTGCAAGTCCTAAGTCATCTTTTAAAATACGCGACATGGTTCTAGGTGATATCTTCATCTCCCGAGATAAAATCTTTTGATTTCGGACA
This sequence comes from Dendrolimus kikuchii, assembly GCA_019925095.2. Taxonomy (NCBI): domain Eukaryota; kingdom Metazoa; phylum Arthropoda; class Insecta; order Lepidoptera; family Lasiocampidae; genus Dendrolimus; species Dendrolimus kikuchii. The sequence continues at coordinate 6,369,062 of CM034406.1, read as the reverse complement.
GGATTGCTTCGAATTCTTTCCCTTACTGCTTTGACCACCTTTTTCGTACGAACACTACGTGGCCGGCGAGATCTTTTTCTGTCAAAAACAGAGGAGGTCTCATTGTACCTCTTAATAGCCCGGTACACAAACATTTGACTAATACCAAGCGTATGGAGAGTTTTAAAAATTACATTTGGCTCCATACCTACTTTGTGTAATGCAATCACAGCGATTCGGTTCTCTTTATCGCCCCACTCCATTTTAATATCGCAAAATGTTGTACAATGTATTGGCGCCAAAATTAGAAAACACAACGAACAATCATAGTTATAAAAATGTCAGATTCCAAATTCAAATATAATATTTTGTTTCTTGTTAATTGTAACAGTATTTATGGCCAGACTAAGTAGTGTTATTCTTTTAGTTAGGTGCCGGGAAGATATTTTTCTAAGTGATAAAGCCACTAGCCGCCTATTGTGCAGGAGACAGGCAGATGGCCCACCCGATGGAAACCGATTACCATCGCCTATGGATATTTGTAACACCAAAGGTGCTACCAGTGTGTTGCTGCTCTCCACAGTAGTATGATCGTGCGTTTTTGTAGTTGCTTCTTTGGTAAGCAGTAAAGTCTATAAATACTATTGAAGCGTCTGTCTGGAATTTTGAATTAATTCCAGAATTTAACTGAAAAACGCTTTATATATTATGCCTAATCATAAAGGACCGTTTTCCAAACTTTTTCTGTGTTTCGGTCTGGAATTTTGGCATAAATAACCTCGAAAGGAGTACACGGATTTCATTGAAACTCTCGAATAAAATAAGAATTTTGTCTAAGTCTTCACGTAAACAAAAAAATATATGTTGATATTGTTGTAACAATTTGTCTTTGTGGGCGCCTAGGTTATAACCTAGGCGCCGACAAAGACAAATTCCACATACAGATTTGTAGAAGCACATTTATTACCCGTCGGCATTTGAGCCTATAACTAACAACATTGAAACTATTGAAATTTTTTTATGATCGTCTTCTTTTGTTTACTTATTTATTGTCATACGTTTCTAGAGAACAGCCTATTGTAATCATAAGCCAGGTGTTACGGATTTTAAAGTACAAGCTGATTCTAGGAAATTCGGTCCATGTTGCCGGGCGGGCACATTGCACTTGTGCAGTATAAAACGATGGCCTGTTTGAGGGAGGGGGACAGTTGAGCGAGAACCACGATCAAGGCGAGACGTGTGTCCATAACGAGAATCTAACAGTGACGGACTTTGCACGTTTTATTGAATTACGACCTTCTGCATTACGTTTGGATTTGTTGTGTTCGGTTATATTTGTACCTGTGTTATACGTGTTTGTATAGTATTAAACTCTACAAGAATTCCAACTGCATTTTAATTTGAGTCCCGCTAAACTCGTAACAATATTTTGAAGGTATTTATGAACACAAAGTACAAAATAAGTAGGGTAGAAAGTTAATTTATTAATAATATTGGTAGCAGACTATAGTAGAGAATTCATACAATATACAACAGTTAGTTAATTGTAAATAAAATGCTATGAAAAATAAGTTATCACAACATATCCACAATTTTTAGAACAGGAATTCTCCGCTATTGTTTCTTGTGGAAAATTCAATAACATTTGTAGTAATTCATAATATAGATCACCTTTCTGTGATTCCACTGAAGTCCATTCCATAACCCGATCGAAATCCTTTTATAACTGGATTGATTCCAGCTGCGACTTTTACATCGGCATCATTTATCCCAGCATAATGAATCTAAAAAGAATAATGCTCAAGTTATGCTAATCCGAAACACGGTTAAATCTATATATATATATAAATCAATTCCTGTTCGTTAGTCTCGCTAAAACTAGAGAACGGCTGGATTGATTTGGCTAATTATGATTTTGAATTATTTGTGGCGGTCTAGGGCAGGCTTAAAAGGTGAGTAAAGATGAAAAAATGCTTGGAATATAGTAAAAACAACAATTTCGCTTTCCCTTAGAAATTATTCCTACCTGTCAAACATTTGACGTTCGTCCCGTCGTTTAGAAATCAATTAAATTTAAAAGTCGTTCAGAAATCAAATTAAATTTAAAAGTGAAGTGTTTTTCATTTTTTTGGTTTTGAATGTTACACGTTTGATGTTCGTTCCGGTTAAGTATTGACCACATTTTTTTACTAAAGTTGAAACATTTTGCAATTATCATTCAGATTTCTTAGTTATTGATTCTGAGGCGCTACGAAGTTTACCGGGTCAGCTAGTTATTAATAAATATGGTTCTAACTAAAGTAAAACCATATTTATTTCCAGAAAATATTCCTTTGGATATTTATTAATAAATTTAGACATAAAATCAATCAAATTCCTACTCGATCACACCTAATAAAAAAAAATCCATATTGCAACAATTTCATCGTTTTTTTTTTGGTATTTCACCTACACCGAAAATATCCCTTACTTCAAAAACTCTACCAGACGTATGAAGTTCACACCAATTGCTATGAAAGTATCTTTAATTTCTGTCACCCATTTTTCTATTTTTCCACACATTCTCACATAATTATTTAAAAGAAATTTAAAGCGCATATACCTTATTACTATTGACATAAATATATAACCTATTTGCACTGAATTTTTTTCATCCATCAATTGAAGTACAATTTGCTTACAGCAGTTTATAAAATAAAAACAACCTTTCTTAATTTTAACAGACGGAAACGGCTAAATGTTTCCGTCCATTTGGCTACCAAACATTAAATCAGAGGAGTTTTGTATAGCAATAATTTTAATTTAAAATAATAAACATCATACATACCTCTACATCGACTCCTTCATTTGTCAGATCTTTATGTTGGACCCATTTGAGCGAATCTAAATCTCCATATGATAAACTACAAAGCATTTGACCATTATAAGAAACCGGATCGAATACAGTCTTATTGCCGATTTCGCTCTGAAAATTACAGTGCAATTATTAAAAATGTTGTTATCCAAAGTATTTCAAAACGTCGATCGCAATTATCACAAAATCAATAACCGATAAAACAGATAAGTTTTGGAGTAGACATACATACATACTTCACGCCAGTTCCCTTGCGGGGTAGGCACGGACAACAGAGCGCCATTTAGGCCCATTCTTACACACCTCACTTGCTTCTTTGACATTCATAACTCTTGTCATGCACACTCGTCTGTTCTTAAGGCTCCTGACATCACCCTCCGCTAGTACACGATCAATTTGATCATGGAAGGTGTGTCGTGGCCTTCCACGACTTCTGCATCCATCCACTTTTGCATTGTATATCTGTTTAGTCATTCTTTCATCAGAGAGAGAGAGTAGAGATTCTGTCAAATCAAACATCGTTTAGCCCAGTAGATTGAAGACCTGCTGTACAGATTTGTACAATCCTCGAAGGACCATTAATGTTCACACAGTTTGTACATTTGCATCAGTAGTTGATGATAGTGGCGGTTACCGGCAGTAGTCGTTACGAATTCTTTCTTGTAGTAGGAGGTCGAAGCACTACAACTTGAAGTTTCAGGGATTTATACTTCTAGTAGTAGCACTCAGATGCTGGACCCAGGAGTTGCTGATTCAACTTCAGTAGTAGTTGAAATCACATGTTACCACTATATTAGAAACTTAGTAGCAACTCGTGGCAACTCACCAAAAAAATAATTGTAAGAGATATTCATATTAAAATAGTCTAAGTAAGCCGCAGCGTGGGAAAACGCTCTGTTAAACCGTACACCTGCTGACGATCGTTGGTTGGAGCTGCCTAAAGACTGCGGAAGCGGGATATGTAATCCAAAGTTCCTAAGGAATCTAAGATCCTACGTCTATCCTCATATTATCCATTACTAATAAAATGTTTAAGACCCATTTCTTGATATTACAATGACCGGAACATGACCTTAGGTGCGTTACTTTTGTATATAAGAATATTATCCAATCTGTGTCCATTTAGGTTGCATTGAAAAGTAATTTTAATTCTCGAAAGATCATGTACGTGTTATCCATAATCATGACCAAGAACTACACGTGTAAATACTATGTGAAAATTATACTTACATCATTATCAAGTTTTAAATTCGAAATACCATGTCCTTCTAACTTTAGGTCTTCAAAAGTTTCAGGCAATAAGTCCTTAAAGACGAGTTGCTCAATTAGAATACCTCCACATCTGAAATACTACTTTGTTAAAAATTTGTACAATGCTTATTATATAAAAAGTAAAAAATGAAGGCAAACATTTCAAAGTGAATACAAGTGGAGTATGATTTTTATAGCAGGAAGTTTAGGTGTCGTGTTTTGTTTAACAATTTTATTGTAAAAAACACGTTTTTATAGCTTTAGGATAATATTTTTAATAAGCAGTTCGTGATGACTCGATGGCTAAGGCACACACACGTGTTTTACTAAAATGACGTAACTTCAAAATCTGACCAGCTGATGCATCGCTTAGGTTAAGTTTTCCTAAAAGAAAACATCATTATCTCTTTGTAATAAAGTTAAGCTAAACTTAATATTGTAATAAAGCCACGAAATGAAAGATTTTTGATCAATTATTATAAAACATCATTATCTGCATAAAGAATCTCATCTCTCTAAAATATGACTTTATGGGTTGCCTCAAGTAATACGTTGACTGCTATTGTTCTAAGACTGCAAATTAGCTAGATGTATGGAAGTTATATAAGTCCGAATTACACTTACTATATATTATATCAAATTATTGTAAAAATTTAACATTAATAAATTTACGTATTTACAACATTTAGATACCTTGTATAATGAAGATCTTTAGAAACATTTATGTTCATCATATTTCGACCATCGATACAAACTGCGTCCTTTTGAGTGGACGTATTTACATCAATGTATAAGCTGCCAACTCGTGTCAGCTGTGATACGGAATCATGCGCGCGATGCAGCACATGCAGTTGCAGCAGACTATCAATGAGTGTCACCCAATTATCGTTCCATTCCACTACTGCTTCGAACAAGGAAGCGTCGGCGCTATAGATGGAGCGGAATTCGCCACTGCATACAAATAAAATAATTATCTTTCAACTAAGAAATAAAGACATCAATCACGCCACAGATTTTGTTACAGTTAACTAGCAGATCTTTGTTTATTAATTTTCCTTATTTCATTTATTTGAATGTTATACCAATGTTAAAATTTTTTAAAAGACATTATAATAATTGCAATCCACGAAAAGAGAGAGCTTTCCTGGTGGTTGTAAGTGTACATGCCCATTGCGTGTCTGGGTGAATGATCAACTACGAGCGTGCCGTCCAATTATACTCACTTTTGGTCTGACATACCTCGCCTTTGTGAAATGCAAGAACCATAGGAGTTTTAAGTTTTGAAAAAATTTATCCGTACAGAAACAGAAAAAGAATATAATTTCTTCTTGTCGAGAGATCTGTAAGAGGCGACAAAAACAACCCATAGCCAGGCGGTAACCCAGCTATGGGTTGTTTTTTATTAGGGTATTTGCCCATCTGGATGGCTCTGGCAAGTCATAGTATGCCGCCATAACAATCTTGTGTTATTTTCCGGCAGGAGTGGCCAGGTTACAGTCTCCCTTGAGAAAGTGACAACACATTGGCAGCGGCACCGCCTTTGATGTTACAAATGTTCATAGAAGATAGTAAGCACTTTCCATCAGGTTGGCTGTCTGCCTATCTGCTGAACTCATGCAATACAAAGAAAGAGGTTTGATCCAAATATTATGTTTTAAATAAGAAAAAAAGCGAGAGCAGAATTATATATAACATTACCTGATCATGTAAGATTTAGGAGGTTTGAGAGTCCATATTTTTTACTATGCAAATGTCACACTTAGAATTCCTTTGCCAATCGTTTTATAATTAAACCTTATGTGTCGATTAATATTGTCTGTGGTTATTGAATGGCTACCATTTCATGTTGTAATAATTATTCAGTTAATATAAAGTATAACTATCAGTGAAATGCCTTTTCATTATATGGACACGTATATATACACTTAGGCCAATAAATATAGTTTGCTATATAAGTTTTAAACACTTGGGACATAACATTATTCGTTTGCATACCTGTAATTGTAATCTCTTACACGTAACAAATCATAAATATCTTGATTTGATAATGTATTCCCAAATGATTTTTCTTTACTGAAGACTATTGGATCCGCGGTTGTCTTTAAATTGTTTTCTATGACGTATCCTGAAGCAACTCTTGAATCACCGTCCATAACCTATCAAAATATTAAAATTATATTTTATCAAATGGTGTTTTCAATGGATATCTAAAATAAATAAACTAACTTCGAAACTGTTAAACATAAACTAAAAATGACGACTAGGGATTATACAAAGTATACAAAATAAAAAAGTATCATTATGTGTAAAAAACTATTATAGAAATGTGATTTGGAATGGCTTGGACCGTCCTAACCATATTGGGTGCGAAAGTCGCCTGCGCCAGCCCCCTTCCAGTAACAAAAAATAAAATATCAATAAATTTCTATATGTTTGCGATGTATATATATATTTAAAGATGAACTTGAGATGATGTTGAGTAATTTTCAAAACTAGCAGATTTCGTAAGTTAACATGTGTAGGTATGTGTAGGTCGTCGGCTTGCGCCCCCTAGGTCTCTACGCCTGGGTGCCACGCACAACTTACACCGCTGGCTAAAGATGGTGCTGATCATAGCAGATCCTGAAAGTTTTTTATTTTATTTTATTTATTTAACGCACACCATTAATATGTTACATTACAAATCGTTTAATATAAAAGTTCTGAATTGTGGAACCATTAAAGGCGTGCACAGCACTTACAATGCAAATAAATGTCAATATACTAATTAATTAATTAATGTCAATATTATGCATATGTAAAGTACCAATATAGTTAGACGTAAATTAATAAATAATGTTGTCAATATTAAAGTTGGCCTTGGGCTAGCAAATAACTTGGTAGAATGGGTCCACAACAATTAAGATTCTTCTATTGCATCATGCTCATTATAAGAAGTTTAGACGATAAAAAAACATCCAAACACAAAAAAAAATACTTTTATGTTTACGATACATAATAATATAGAAGTATAGAAAATACCTCAAAATATCCAGTACCCCTGTGCAATTGGACGGTGAGCTTCAGTTGTCTCTGATTGTGCATGATTGGTTGTGAGTAAAAATACACATCCCGGAATACCACCGACAATTGCTTCTTGGGTATGTTCAAAGACATTGCCAGCGTATTCCATGTTACCACCAGAGCTCCAGCAAATGGATATAATGTTTTATCTGTTAACAATGATAACACTTACGAATGAGCAAAAAAAGTGACCCCTATATATTAGTCTAGAAAATACTTACTATATTTTGTAATCTTTTGTTGTTGTAACAATGTACATGACAATTTTTATGTTTTGCTTGGCACCGACTTCAACAAGTTGTAGAAAATTTTATTTTTTATTTACTCTGATATTCATAAATTTTGTTAGATTTTTTTTATTTTACAAAAGCGGAAACGATAGCTGATGAAGCAGAAGCGTATTTAGGAAACGTTGTCGATTGCAGCTCGAAAGTATATTATATGTACTTAAGAACCTGTAATAAGTACCGTTAAATTTAAATGCATGAAGTATTGGTAGAACATGCTGTTCAGTTAATTCTATATCAGTTGGTATGGGCACTCGTGGCCGAGGCCGCGTCTCGCAATTCATTTTGGTCCATTGTGTTAAAAGTCCGATTGCTGAAGTGCATGATAAAAAATGTTGAATTAAATGATTACGCCCATCGTCTGGTGTCACATAACGAAAGCCTGGTGAGGCAGCATTTACGTTTGAATTTCATCTAAGATCGTTGAAGTTTTCTAAATACGACGTATCTCGTAACTTATTTGCGTGGTCGTGCTGTTTATTGTCCTATTCGTGTCTAGTACAGCACGTTATTGGTCTTAATTTGGTACCTACTCGTTTTAGGATTGTCATTAACCTAACAATATTTTTCCAATACGTTTTCTATTTGATTTGGCGCAATTTTCTGGTATATAGTCGTAACCCAGAGTCTAATAGCAATGAAATTTGTACGGAACTATTCTAAAGCTATACTGAATCCAATGCAAAAATAATGGTCAAAATCGGTTCAGACACAAAAAAGTTATGTTTGAAATACATGAAAAACTACACATTTTTACCCGAATTTAACGAATGTTGTGCTATACCTTCGAAACCCAAAGTCCTGGTAGCAAAGAAATGTATACCAGACCACTATGAAAGTATACTTTATCCAACAAAAGTAGAATGATCAAAAGTGGTTCAGAAACAAAAAGTTACAGACGTCAATCACCACTACTTGATTTTAAGGAATTTCTGCTATATCTTCGGAACCCAAACTCCGATAATAACAACAATTTTGAATATACTTTATGTCTTGGATTAATAATAAGTCCAGTTATATAGTAAATATTTTGCCCAAATATCTGTAAATTGAATGATAATTTAGTCAAAAATTATTTTATAAGTATAAAATTACGAGTATGTTACAAAATTATTGATATTTTTATATGATACTAGCTGACCCGGCAAACTTTGTACCCCCTCAGAATCAATAAATAAGAAAAACTATACGGGACGAACGAAAAAAAGTTCACTTTTAAATTGAATTTGATTTCTGAACGACTTCTAAATTGAATTGATTTCTAAACGACGGGACAAACATCAAATATTTGACAGGTAGAAATAGTTTCTAAGGGAAAGCGAAATTGTTGTTTTTAATATATTCCAAGCATTTTTTCATCTTTAATCACCTTTTAAATCTTCCCTGGACTTCCACAAATAATTCAAAATCAAAATTAGCTAAGTCAGTCCAGCCGTTCTCGAGTTTTAGCGAGACTAACGAACAGCAATTGTTTTTTATATATATCTAGATGAGCAGAAAGACTTAAAGAGTTAGGACATGTTCTAACTTTCTTTAGCTACCAATCGCGGCAAAAATAACAATAAAAATTATCAACAATTATTTTATACTTATGAATTACTTTTTACTAAATTCGCTAAGTTGAATACCACAGAAAAAGGAAATTTACTTGACGTTTCATAAGTGACGTATTAAATGAGGTCATCAGATTTACGCTTGATTTCATTCATTAAAGAAGTAGTTTTTCTTACCTAATCAGTTTTTATTTAGGTTCTTCTTATTCGAAATGAAAAGCAGAGTGTTAACCTCGGGTGAAAAGCCTATTTATGCACTCGAACTATGAGCACCCTCACCATGCTCGTGCGCTATACCATCTCATGCCTAAACATGTCACTTTAATCCCTCGTGTAACAATCTACTACTTTAAATTTAATTAATTTCATATTAGGATATTCATATACCTAATTTCCTTTAATAAAAAAGTATAATTGTTTTTTAACAAGTTTTAGTCATGACTTAGTTTTAAATTATAGAATAATTGTAGTAATGTAATTAGATAATGAATATTACAAAATAGCAGTCATAAATGTTTATATGACTTTCTATATTTATAACATAGCACATATAATATACGCTGTGTAAAATAAAGTGATTATACAATAATTTATGTTTTTGTTCATTTCTTAGATCTATACAAATTACTCACTTCTAATAACATGTCCTCTCAAATACGCATGCTCATCGTCGTGCAAAGTAATTATATGATTGCAGGCAGCTGCTACCCCTCTATTTGCAGCAGCGTAAAACGGGACAGGCCTGTAAAGATATCAATTTTAATATTCATATAAATAAAATATTTCACATAATATGTGTGATACACTAACATATATTAACTTCATTTATTGAATCATATTATGTTTGATAGCATTTCTATTGTTTTCCATTATTACAAGCTTTTATTTAATTTATTTATCATTTTCACCACATTATACTTACTAACAAGATGGTCTACACCAATCCCCTTCGGGCCAACGGTAGAACAAGAATTACAGTTACAAGCCATTCTTCGGATGTCACATGAACACATATACTATGTGCTCTGTGGCATGAACATTTAAGTTTATATCAAAGATAGTTACCATTGCTCCCTATGATCCCATTCAATCAAATGTGACAGCATTGGGGTTCCGGTCGACACGGGAAATTCCACCTTTGGATATAGTTCACATAACTTCGGGGTCAAACCTTCCATGAACATTCTGTAAAAGGCATAGCATCAAAAATTATGCAACGTCAATGAATTTACAGTCATTCTAGGCTGATATGACATCGGTGAGTAGATATTTAACCTATAAAGTTTGATCACGAATTTAAGAGTTACCTAAACCTATTACGATTACCTAAACTATTTGGAAATAAATTCAAATAATTATTATATATAGTTGATACCCGCGACTTAAACCCTATTTATATTTAAAATTTTGCATGAATTAGAAATGCGTCCGTAACACTCAAAATTATATTTCTTATCTCAGCATAGGAATTTTCTTATCCCTATTACTTATTGAGGTTTCCAATAAAAAAATATACCCTGTATAACTTCTTCAATATTGTTTTTAGAGATCAAATGTAGTCGTGTCCTTTTCAAGGTGAAAATCTATTTTGTTAAATTCCGTTAATATCCGTTCAGGCGTTTCGTAATCGTGAAAGGTTAAAAACAAAGTTACTTTCGCACTAATACAATTAGTTGGTAAAACAATGGAATTTGTTCCATGAGATGTTTGTTGATTGACAATATATGTCGTCATAATGCTACTAAATAGTCTCAGGAAATACTGGACATTTTATCTTTATTGTTCATTAAACGACGATTAAGTCAGAGATAAATATACTCACTTTCCAACTGCCTCGAGAATTAAATAAGCATTATCAGGATGGCCACGTCTAGTTAGCGGTATATGTCGACAACTCTCTGGCAACGACCTCTTTAGGATAGCCTGAAGCAATCCGTGCGGAGCTATTTCCACCAATACCGCGTTTGAAGGTATGAGTCGTGATGTCTCTTCGAATAACACCGGACTCTAAAAAGGTAATTTTTGAAATTCGTTAATAAAGTATGAAAAATCATTGGGGATGATCCTTTAAACAAGAACTATATTCATACTAGTAGATTGTTGGTGTGATATTCGGCTGACGAATACTGCGCTGATTGTTGCTGCCATTTGTTAGAAGGAACAGAGGTAGATACCCAACGCTCGCTTCGAAGACGGGGCGTCTTGATTACTTCTTTTAAATATTTTAAAAGTCCCGGGCCTGCAAAGATTATCAAATTTAATACCAATCCACGCACTTTACAAACCTTCCAATCTATTAATGTATATCAAAAAGTTGTGGCTGACTTTACCTGCTTCAGCAATGTACCGCGAGTGATATGCGATATTCGAGCAAGGCACCTCTTTGGCGAAGACGCCTTTGGCAGTTAAATGAGCAACGAACTCGCGCATAGCGTCGGCGGGACCGGAAATTGTGCAAGATTCAGGACCATTATGGCAAGCCACTTCTATCGCGTCAGGGCATATATTTATGATCTGATAAAAAAAGAAGTTCATTGCAACAGAAATTCATCATTTACAAATCTGTAAAATAAACCAACACAGTTGACACCCAAAGAAGATTTTTCTACTGTTTTATTGTAACAAGAACATTAATAATTTTTTTGAATAAATTTGCATACTTGTTCATATCCCATCCCAACAGCTGCCATGGAACCCCGAATGAAAGGGGTTTGCAAGGATACAAGCCCACGACTGTACGCCGACAAGATCATTTCTTCTGCGGTGAGGCATCCGTCCGCGTACGCACATCCCAATTCACCTACGCTATGACCTAAAATATTATATATCCATATCAGCTTACTATAATATAAAAACAGTACAAAAATGTGTTTATTTAACAATGACTAACACAATATTAATCATACGTATTAGCAACCATTCTCTTATACGAAAAAATTTATTAAGAAACAATAAAATTCAAGATTTCTCCTACACCTCTAAAACGTGGATTAAAACATGTACAAAACTATATCTAAACTCAAGATTGCTAAAGCGTAAAAAAGCGAATATAAAACATATTAATAAAAATAGGAAAGTTAATTAAGTTTCAGAACAATCATATAATAGTCATCATATTATATAAAACATTGTCTGTTAAACCGAAGTAGAGTTTATTTTGTTTAAGGCTTATTTTAATTTTATTTTCTATTCTCAAGCTTGTTTCGGTCTTTTAGTGCATTGTGCACTTTTAAATTGTGTTTTTTGCTCTCGGGTTTTTGATTTTTTCATTATTTATTTTATTTAGACTTTTCGGTGTCACAGCCCACTCTTATTTGTTTTAAATGTGATTGGGCTACGGCTATATTTATAACTATTATAAATTTAATATTAGGTAAGTAAAGGAACGCTCCGCTGGTTCGGGCATGTGGAAAGAATTCATGATGAAAGAATGACTAAACAGATATACAATGCAAAAGTGGATGGATGCAGTAGTCGTGGAAGGCCACGACACACCTTCCATGATCAAATTGATCGTGTACTAGCAGAAGGTGATGTCAGGAGTCTTAAGAACAGACGAGCGTGCATGACAAGAGTTATAAATGTCAAAGAAGCAAGTGAGGTGTGTAAGAATAAGCCTGAATGGCGCTTTGTTGTCCGTGCCTACCCCGTAAGGGAACTGGCGTGAAGTTATGTATGTATAAATTTCATATGATATCACGAGGTCCGACACAAATATGGCCCATTTACTATCCCTAGTTAAATTTAAACATACGAGTATAACATATATATATAAATCTATGTAATCCCCTTTGAATTTCCTTCGTTTTGAAACCCTACTCGATAGGTTTGGTTATTTATTTACTGTATTACTATTTCGCGCCAAAAATATGCCATATTTTTTTTCAAACATCTATTTAAAGACACTTAGGTTTTTAAATCGAATATATCGAAAACTTAATTGTCGAAATCTATCAACCCGTTTGGAAGATATGAGGTAATAAAGAAATATACAAACATGCAAGATCGCGTGAAAAACATAACCCTTCCTGCCCTAATCCTGCCAAGCAAGGCGGGTAAACACCTATAATAACCAATCCAATTAAAGCATTTCTAAAAAAATAATGTTAAAAATGAATGCTCAATTTCAAATTGCAATATTGTTCTGAGATTTATTAGCATAAGGTAATGAACGATTTAACTTTGTTGAATTAGGGTCACTTTCTGATTCGCTGGTGCAGCAGCGATGCGGAATTTGTACAGTTCTCGCGGCGTAAGCTCAGCAGCTTTGCATTTGTGTGAATGCAATAATGTAGCGTGAGATACGTCTTGTGGCAACACACCACCTCCATCCCGCGCACTTTCCGCACTTCATCTCTGGTACCGCAAGTAGCGTGAGATATATCGTATATATGTACGTACGCAATGACTCACACAATGCTATGTATGCTGGTTTAAACGCAGTACCGAAGCTTACCGAAAGCCTTTATTTTTGTGCGCTTTTTCCGATTCGTTAAGTATCAGTGCGGGAGCGACACACACCAAGCGAATTATGAAACACTCATAGACATATAGGCGGTCGGTAAGCTTTAGATACCATATATACCGATTACGCACCGCGCTGCACTGGCAAATCAGAAAACGGTCTAAGTTACATGCAAATCTAATTAATAGTTTTTATTTCTCAATCTTTTATACCTATCAATAGGTCTTTGAATATATTAACATAAGTACCAATAATGTTGTCAGGGATTATTCCCAGTTCCTTAAGAATATCCGTGAGCCCAATCTGCACGGCAGCGATGCCAACGAAGGAGTGGAGTATGTTATCGAAAATTGTTTTGTCCGTTGATGTTATTATGTTGACTAGATCGATACCTTTGGGCTCTAATGCTTTTCGGCATCTGAAATATTTTATATTATATACAGATACATATAGAATTTAGAAGGTATTTTCATAGATGATCTACGTGAAAGTATACCAAACTATACCTACAAAATAAAGTGAAATTGGTAGTATTGAGCTAGTAATGTTAAGTAAGTAAAATTACTTTCTTATTCATACTGAGTTAAAGTCTGTAGGATTCTTTAAGAAGCCTTAAACTAACTCAATACGAATAAGACCGTAAGACTATACCGTAAATTATCTCAATTTTTCCGTCCCTTTTCCTTAAATCTTACTTACATACTTAAATTTCCACTTGTAGAATTGCATGCAATGCTATTTTGTTCTTAGGTGCTACTAGACACTTGTTTAACTTACTATAGAATTTTACAGAATTAGATATTTTAAGGGCACTAGTGTTATACTATTATTATAAATAAGAGGCGACATATACGATTAGTTGAATGATTTGCAATTTTATCTTTTTCCGTGCCATAATAAGATAGTAATAATATACCGTTCGATTGCTGCAGCGAAAATTGGTATCCGCATAAGCTGTGTGCCCATTCCCGGCCACTGCGAACCCATGCCGCTGTACACGAACCACAGAGGGCGACGCACGTCGTCGTAATATCCTGCCTTCTCATATAACGTAACAGTCTCGTTATCCTTAGCGTCTGACAGAACGAAAATTAAATTATTAGATAACATGTCTAACAATGTATATACTTTGTTACTTTATTGTTATTATTAAATATTTGATAATATTAACGGTTATCCGTTTTTATTATTTATATTATGTATGACATAGTTGATCTTAATGATGATTTGCAGGAAGATAATTTGAAACTCTATTCGAAAATATTCAATGTTAAACACTCTTTGCCTCTTCTTTCTTTCTTAAATACACTTAAAATATTTATAATAACATTATTAGAGCTTACTTAATATGGCAAAGCCTCTACTCATGTGGCCAGAGATTTTGATTTCATGTATTTTATGGAGAAGCGCAATCTCTTCAGCGTCGATAGGACGTGTTTTCAGATCATTAAAGATTCGGGTCACTGCTTCTTCTTGCCTTCCAGATATTGTAACCAAGTAAGGTATACTAGATTTGTATTTATTGAGATCCTATAAAAAATAATTACTATTTCATATTAAACTAATTGGTTAAATTCTATTTTAATCGCTAGCTACTTCGTTGGTGAATTTTATTCTTCAACCATAGTTATTGACAAAAGTAGGCTAGGTACATCTGAGTACAGGATTAACTCAGAAACCAGAGCTCAAATCCTGACAATACACAGCGGTTGCTAGTACATAACAGAAATCAATTTGGACAGTTTTATATTGGCCTATTTTAATATAGTACGTACTTATTGCTATAAAAATTAGTAATCAATTGATAAGTACACCGATGACCTAGTACGATTAATAAAAATATTTTTCTGGCACAAATATAGTTACATTTTTAGGCTCCGTGTTTCTTTTGACAAAGCCCGGCCCTTACGAAATCGTCGTATTCATCCATTAGTCTGTTTTTGTACTTCACATACGTTTTTGGCGGAGACTACTGAATTTCATGTAGACGAGTATACCAGGAATGTTATAGATAAAAATAAATGAAAATCAATCATATATGCCGTTTCATAATTTGGTAGTAAACTCGCGAAATAAAATAATATTAGGAATAGCTGCCATTCATGTAACTATGTGTTAATTTCGGTCGATAGTCGTTAATATCATAACAATGTTTCTTAATGACTTTTTCAATTAAACCACTAGCTAGTCATAAAAATGATGTGTATGTCCCTTCCGAATGTTGCACTAATAAGTGAAGGAAGAAGTGTGTATTGGTGTCATCCCTTCTTAATGACACCTGTACACATTACTTCCTTCGATGCTAATTCCTTCACGGTATAGGCTGACTGTTTATGGAACTCGGTATCACTCAACATCAGACAAGCAAAATTAGTACCGTCTTACAAATTCATGCTTGCTAATTATTTTTGGTCCTCTCAAGTCTAATAGTGCTGCTTATGCTGTTTGTATTATGATATGTGTTATAGTATATAAAGTTGATATGTTTAATATTATATATAGTATATTCTGTTATTTATTGTCTACGTCATTACTGTCATCTTTTAATAATTTCCTTAGTCTAGGGGGGATTGCCTGGAAGAGATCACTTTAAGCAACAACGCCGCTCTTTGTTCAAAATTTAGTGTAAATATTTTTTAAAAACGTAGTTTTAATTTTCGGTAAAGAATAAAGTATTTTCTTTCATTCATTCAAGGTAGTAAAGCATCAAAATTACTTTCAACAAAAATTGGCTACAACAACCTGCGTTGAGCGGTTTTTGAAATATGATGTATTTCTAATTAAATGCTTACTAAATATTATTCGGGTTTTCAAAAGCATTTGACAAAAATATTAGCTGTTCATTATTTTTACGAAACCCTTAAATCCGGTAAACCGTATGCCAGGAACAGCGGCAGAGCTAGGACATACACCCGTGGCCCTGGTATTAAGGGCGAAGGACGGAATACCAACGGGTTTTAGTGGATATCCCTAACTGTATAGTGTTGAGTTCTGCCTAGAGATGCTAGTGCCACCCCGACTTGGCGAATCCCACACACCGGCCGCGAGTTTCCTCCATCGCGCGGCTGATGGGCCTCGAGTTTCCTCTCGTAAAAAAAAAAAATTACCTTTGGCTTGTAACGGCCATTTAGTAAAACGTGTGCATTTACACCAGTGACCGACATTGCATTTACGGCTGCGTATGTACGTCGGAAGCTTTGGTGGTCATCTAAAATACGCATCTTGCCCTCACGCAGTGCCAAAATATCTTGCCTGGGCGTCTTAAAGTGCAGATTCCCAGCAAGTTCGCCGCGATGATAGCCCAGTAATACCTAAATAACACGTTTGTATTATTTAAAAAAAAGTATCAGGTATAAATATTTTTTTATGTTAAACACGAAATGTATCCATTAAAAAATAATGCTTAACTATCCAATCTTACTTTAGTTACAGCAGAAATCCCTGATGCAGCTTCGGCATAACCAATGTTAGACATGACACTACCAACTAGCAGAGAGTCAGTTCTGTTCGAGCAAAACACATGATCGATGGCTTCCAATTCAACTTTATCGACTTCCGGGACAGCTGTAACCAATAACCGAATAATATGTTTGATTTTAAGAAAATAATATAAAAAAAATTTAAAATGCACTTTTGGAGTTATATTTTCATGCTATCTGTGCCCCACCACTTCACTCAATTTGAACCTTGAGACTTTTAATTTTACAAGCTACTCAAATTAAAAAGAAGAAAATTTGAGATGAAGTTGCTGTTTTAATATCTACATTTTTTTATTGAAATCCGTCAAGCTCTCTCGGAGCCCACCCAAGATAAACTTGAAGACATACTCAAAGACGAAAATTTAAAAAAAAACGAATAGAATAGAATATCATTTATTGCATAAACTGTCACATACATTTAATTTTAATAAGATGTTGTGTTCTTTGTAGGAACGACAGTTTATCCTTTCAAACATGCATTACAGGCAGTTTATAATGTTGCCTGGCCATTATATAATATTATTATTATCATGTCATGAATTTTTTCTGTTATTCATCACAAACATAATACAAAAAAATATCACATTATTATAAATTAGTCAATAAAAAAAACAAATGTCTAAAAAATTATCATTATAATTCATAAATTAAGGTATAATTATTTATCTGCAATTAATTAATTAATTTAATATTGTTTTTTAGAATTAAAATATTCTGTAAGGGAGTAAAAGCATCTGTTAATTAACCATTCTGAGAGCTTTCTTTTAAATAATTGTATGCTTTTAATTTCTTTAAGATGTGTGCTTATTATATATTAAAATTGCAATGCAGTAAACATTATTTTTGTACAACGACATTCTAATGTTTGGTAAAACTAGCTTTCCTTTATTTCTTATGCTTCGTGTATGTTTACTGTCATTAAATTCAAAATTATCACTATTTTTCTTTACAAATACACATATTCCTTAATATTGTATAAGCATGGTAGAGATAATATAGCTAAAGACTTAAATGAGGGTTTGCAGCTATCTAAAAAATGGATCCCTGTAATTGCTCTGATACATTTCTTTTGTGCAATAAATGCTCTATTAATCTGAATTGAATTCCCCCATATAAATAATTCCGTAACTAAGAACATCCATTTTTTATCATTAAATATCTTACAGCAAATTTCAATTGAATTTTGCGTTTATTATAAAAATATAAACACACTCCAGTTTTATTAATACATATTATTTTACCTGAACCATACGCTTCAACATATTCAATAATGTGAGGTGGAATTCCAGCTTGTTCATAGAAACTCTTTAAGAAATTGCCCATTTTTACGGGATCCCGATAAAATCCATATCTTGGTCCTAGCTCTCCATCCATTAATGATGTGAATTCACTTTTGACATAAACAACATCAGCATATACCCTAAAAAGTTTGAATATTAGTTACAAATTCACAATTTTGTGTTTCCAAGCAAAAATGTTCGCTACATACCGTAATGCATCTTTTGCTTTCTGCAGGAACAACACATTTACTGCCTCAGACTTTGCACATCCATCAGCATCCTGGTCAAAAGATTTAGTTTTTCCATCAGCTGATAATTTCATGATCCTGTTAAAAAAGGAGATAATTAGATTCAAATCCATGTTATGCGAATTATTTTTCTGTCTACCCCTTTTGCAATGAACTTCCGTATTGCACGTAGCCTAAAGGCTTGGCGCCTGGGAGCTTGACCAATAATAGTATAACCGCAATGAAATGCGGATTATGCGCGATATTACTGTATTTTGATGTTGGTTGTATACTAATTATCCATATATATTAGTTCGGGCAACTTTCATAGATGGCGCAGTTTTAATTTAAGTTTCTACAGTATTTACTGTATTTGATACAAGTTACTATTATATGTAGAATGACGTTTTAAGCTACATTTTAATATATATTTAGATACAGAGAAAGAAACTCCGTTGCAACCAGATGTCCCAAAGACACCTCGTGCGTTTTTCTTTTATCATGGAAAAATTCTGCATTTTCCTGGATGTTGTAATTTATTCTTACATTAGCTAGTTAAGAAACCACTTGACGAACCCAATATCCATTATTTTAAATTATTATTCTATTATACTGTTATTTAGCCTGGCCTTGTTTTATCTACGATATGCTGGAACTGGGTTCAATTTAGAACTTATTTTATTTCTATTTTCTTACTATTTATTTTATAATTGTGTGTGTAAAAGTGTGTGTAAAAAAATAAAAATAAATAGATGGTGCAGTCGCGCACTAATTTCTGTACAGCTAGCTGACTGATCATCGTGAAAATTGCTATACATAAATATTTGAGCACAGAAAACATTTTGGCCATATCTATTTGCGCCGTTAGCCTACCTGCTGTAGTCGGGTAATAATATAAACTATAACTAACTTTATTAAATAAATGATAAAAATCTTTACGTCTACCTTGACATATGCACTGAAGACTGTGGATGTAAACTAAGGCTAGCTCCACCGACAATGGCTGCTTCGCACTCTCCTTTTTGAATAGCAAGATAGGCTAGTTCCAGTGCAGCAAGTGAGCTGCAGCAAGCTTGATCTATAGCCATTGAAGGCCCCTTCACGTTGAGCCAATATGATATACGATTCGCAAACATCGCTTTATTACATCTGGAATCAATGCAATAAGTACCCATGTTATTATTGTAACTACGAGACAATGTCTATCCTTGCTACCGAAGCCGAGATAAAAGAACCACAAAATACGGGCAAATGATTCTACTAACATTCTAAATCGTATAGCATCTTTGAAATGTTTGCTTTCATGTACTATAAATATTTATTTTTATTTATTTTTATCCGTGTAGGAACGGAGAAAGAATACAATTTCCTGCGGCCGGGCGGCCTGTCGTAAGAGGTGACAAAACAACCCACAGCCAGGTGGTATGGCATTTGCCCGACTGGATGGCTACCACCCCTGGTCTAAAGTATGTCGCCATAACAAATTTGAGTTGTGTTCCGGCATTAGTGACCAGGTTCCAGTCTCCCTTAATTTTTTTTTTTATTTTTTATTGCAGGAGTTCAGCAGACAAGCAGACGGCCCACTTAGTGGAAAGCGGTTACCATCGCCTATGGACATTTGCATCACCAAAGGTGCTACAAATGCGCTGCTGCTCTCTTAAAGGAGACTGGAACCTGGTCACTAATGCCGGAACACAACACAAGGTTGTTATGGCGGCATACTCTAGACCAGGGGTGGTCGCCATCCAGTCGAGCAAATACTCTACCACCTGGCTAAATTAAATAATTTTAATTAGTATTTTTAAAGGTAGGCATTCTCAGAGGTTCCATTGCATTAAGTTTTAATCTAGGCGCTATTTGCCGTTGGAAATTTTACTTAATTTTAGTTCTGAAAACCATCTTATTTCCTTGGATAAATAAATATCTTACATCCATTCTTACTGTTGCGACTGTCTATAAATATACCATATTCAAGCAAATTCATTACGATGGGTTTCCCGTGAAAGCGTCACAGACAGAAGACAGGGTTACTTTCACATTTAGAATATTAGTATGGAAAATTATATCAAAGAAATAAATATGATGACAGTTACAATTCAGTAAATTATTATGATGTATCTTTTTACGAGGCTGAGGGGACTGATTCTTTCCGACAATATGGAAGTGGGCCCCGCCTCTACCAAGATCGTGGCGCTAGTTGAGCTGTTGTACTGCGACCCCGGTTTATAGAAGATCAACTTAGTGGCTATTTTACAATCGCCGAGTTACTCACTGAGTATGTATCCTTGAATTATGTGGCACTCACAAAGCATTGCCACCTCACAACAAAAAATATATAAATATTGCTATACCTACTCTTCTTCTCAGTTATAATAGAAGAACATACACACGCACCGAAGAATTTTATAATATATATAAAGATATAAAGATGAATAAATGTTAGAGAAGAATTATAGTGGATGTGAATACAACACTGGAGCAGCAATTCCGGAAAGCCTCGCCTAAAGACTGAGCACCTCTCCGTGGCGCTGAAGCTGTCCTAGACGTCCACAGCTGGGGATCGTTTGGCTACAAACTCCAGCCCAATTGGTTTCAGTAATGGGCAACGATGATATGCATGCAATTTCGAAATAAATTTTATTAATTTTTTTTTTCAATGTCTGGAGGTCATCTTTAATGACGGATCGTTCATTATATAAAATGGCTTGTACATTTAAATAATATATAATTTTCTGTATTGTATTTACATTATTGAAAGGATAAATGATTTATATACAATCAGCTTTACTTATAATAATCTATTTAAGCGCGTTTCAAATCATTCTTCAAAGAAGTTTAATTCAAAGTGATACTTAAGAAGTTTATTTTGAATTATAATATGTTTACGGATGTAGGCTAAAGGAATTACATTTATATTAATAATAGTTAAAGAAGAATTTTATCTGTGAGTGTATTCTATGAAATTTCACTTCTACTGCCTGTAAACTGCATACACACACAAAATTTATTTGAAATAATTGACTGGTTAGTTATGAACAAAATCAAAATTAATTTAGAAAAGACATATTATATAATATTTAAAAATAAAAACGCTCAATCTAATTCAATATACATCAATTATAAGGGAACGCTCGTTGCTCAGGTCGCTGCAACTAACTTGGTATATATGATAATATGTCAAATCATGTCTATATTAATCCAACAGATCCAATAGACGTCATGTCTCTTGGATTGACTTTGACATATAGCTTCCTTTGTTGGGCAACCTCTACGCATAAATAAAGGGCATTTAAGGCACAAAAGAAATGTGTTTGCGCCATTTGTGGACTAAAACAAACAAACAGATTCATGTAAACCACATTTCTTGAATATAAAAATACTAACGCTTCCCTCTATATACGTTTATGAAGCTGGCTTATATATCCAGATAGATCTAAAAAGCTATAAGACATTTATAGGTAGCCTACACAACAGCATGTTACGCTATCCAACCTGTCAGACAACTCGTTATAGCAGTAGTATCTTTGCTATGGGTAAATCTATAAACGTATTTAAAAACAAATTAAAAATGTTCGTAATGAAAAAAGTATATTATTCTCTTCAAGACTATTTAAATGATAAACTATAACTTTATAAGAATAAAATTAATGAACATAATTAAGATTACAAACAAATAATAGAGTAGGATTAAATTTCAATTACACA
The DNA here is from genome assembly GCA_019925095.2 of Dendrolimus kikuchii. NCBI lineage: Eukaryota > Metazoa > Arthropoda > Insecta > Lepidoptera > Lasiocampidae > Dendrolimus > Dendrolimus kikuchii. Next base: position 6,346,919 of record CM034406.1, on the reverse strand, counting down.
TATAAATTCATTATAATATTTTATAAATTACATGTCATGTTATACCCCAAAAGAGTTAATGTATAATTATATTTCATGTGAATGTACATTGTACATTAAGCATCGAATAAATGAATGAATGCGTTGCCCCAAATATAGCAAGCCTTTAGGTCCCTAATTACGATTTTAATATTATTCTGTAATGCTTACCCAGCTATACCGAAACCTGTCCTGATAGTGGCTACATAGAAGCATGATTTTTCAGTTTCAGAAAAACATGAACCGACATACACTCCAATTTTTTTACCAGACAGATGATCTGGATTTAACCCTGGAACAATAAAGTGTCGTAAATTAATACAATTTTTAATTACTGCCGTACTAAAAAATAGTTCAATGTTTTATATGATGTTTTATATTATTTTTATTTAATAGCCAAATTGACCGAAATGGACGAAATGATCAAGATGGCCAAAATGGCCGAAATGTCCAAAATGACCGAAATTACTGAAATGGCCGGAATGACTAAAATTGCCGATTTGACCAAAATGACCGAAGTGGCCAAAATTTCCAACATGACCGAAATGGCCGAAATGACCGAAATGGCCAAAATACCTAAAATGGCCGAAATGACCAAAGCGGCCGAAATGACCAAAATGACCGTAATGGCTAAAAATCAAGCATGGTTGCCAGATTACACTTTCATACATTACATAGTATACTCTTCTCTCTCTCTCTACTATAGTAATGTGTATATATGTCTATCTCCCTCCCCCCAACACCGAGTACGCGCGAAATGCAGCGGCGACGGCGCGGCTGCAAGACTTCACTTCGAACCCTGGGACACTAAACTTCTCAACATACTTTTTATATAAAAACAATATCAAAGGCCGGCCCAGTGAACTTTAACTTATATTTCTGTGATTGTGTAAAGTGCAGCGTGCTAGCGGACGTAAACTACGTGCTATGTAAGTTATATGTATTCATATTTATTACCTACTTTTTGAATACACAACAACGGACGCGCAAAGTTGAGCTATTTGCTAACCAGCGGTTTTATTCGGATGCCCGGATACATTCCTTCAGTATTCTGTGGAAATCCGTAACTTTCTATATTGATATAATTATTTATGTATGATGACAAGCATAATTCAATTCACATTCATTCATTAAGCGGCCATCTTGAGATTCATTGTTCGCGCGCTCTGATATTGTTATAATTTATTCGGGATAGGGCCACCTAGCGAATATTTGCGGAAATACGACCATTTTGTTTACCTCAGGGTTCATGGTTCAATAATTTGCACGGGCATTTATTGTACTTGTAATTACCACCTAGCGGATTTATACGTAACTATTTATCCAGTTTGTTATCTTTGGCGGTTGATACGAATTGGATAGAAGCGGCTAGTTTCGTTTAGAAATAAAAGGTGGAATTATATTATTGACTTTACTTTTATTTGTTTGGGTACTACTTATATAAACTGTAACTTAAAATGGCGCCTACTCATAAAGGTGTTAAGGGAAGTTCGATGAATAAATTGCGATATGATATGGTTATTAATTATTTGGAAACCGGTTATGCCCTTTGTCAGGGTGACTTAGTGACATTTGAACAAAAACAAATGTTTAAATTACGATGTGCGGATTTAGACAGTAATTACGAGCAGTTTGTCGAATTGCATCTTTTAATGGAGGCTGAGTTGTCGGATGACTTTAATTCCGATGAACATAAAGTAAAGTTTAATTCGGTTACGGATATTTATTATGCCGTAAAATTGAAATTTTTGTCATTATTTCCACAAAATGTTATTAAACAGGAATGCCCAGAGATGTCTGTCAATTTTAACCAACATACTTTATTACCAAAGGTGCAAATACCTACTTTTACCGGAAAAATAGAGGACTATGCACACTTTATCGATTTGTTTGAATCGATCATTGGAAGTCAAAACACCTTATCCGATACTCAAAAAATGTATTATTTATTTGGTGCATTAGGTGGGGAGGCAAAATCATTGGGACAACACTTATCGATTACTGGGGATAATTATTCGGTACTTTTGGACATTCTTAATTCTAGATATGGTAATAAAAGATTACAAATTTTATGAAAATTTTGAAAAAAGTTACATTATTTAGTTTATTAGATCTTATGCAACATAAAAAAAATTATGAAAAAAAAATTAAGTGTAAGGCTTTCAGGGAAACAGCCGTCCTATATGTAGGACAGTAGGATAATAAGAGGAAATAAAAGACCATTTATGACAAAACAGAATGTAATCAAAAAGTGTAGTTTATTAGATAACTATTGATTATATTACCCATTGTTATATGTAATTTACTAGATTAACACTATTTATGAATGATATGTTTCAAAACACTTGACACACACTCCAACATCACATTTCTTGCAACGTGTCAAACATTTTTTGTGACATTGACGACAGTGTGTTTGCTTCGATTGAGGAATAACCAGATGATTCATTTGGTCTTTACGACTATCAGCATGTTCATGATGGGAGGGTCGGCTAGGCCCTCTTTTGGCATTTTTTCTGTTTGATTCAATCAAAGCAATTGCTACCCTTCTGCGAAAGCCAAGATGATCCAGTTTTCCATGATTTATTTTATATAACTGCCATGCATTATGTTCGGCAAGATCAATCATGTGTGTGAGCAACGGCATGTACCATTTTTTACCTCGTATACCAATTCGGTAATGTGAAATATTTTCATCAGACCGATCCACTCCTCCCATATATTTGTTATAGATGGACACCATATGTGGTTCTTCTATGACAATGTTTCTCTTTTCACTTTGTGAGAAGCGTTTGGCAGATTTCAAAGAGTTTTTTTTTCAAGAAGTTTTCAAACCACTCAATTGGGCGCTTATCTTGGCAAGCGCCTTGAACATCTGGCCAATTCACGGGATTTTTTGCCAAGTCCCGTTTTCTCCATGCGTAGGTACGCCTACGTTTAGTTCGACCTGTAGAATCAGAAGGTTCTTCTTCTGTATCACTCACCATAATCTGCCCTTGAATCATTACTTCAGCCGGTTGAAGCAGAATGTTTCGTGGCAAATTATTCAAAGTTACATTATCTTCTTCACCCGAATCTTCGTCAGTGAGACAGTCAGGATCAACAGGAGGAGGTAGAATACATATCAGTCGTTCTCTATAATCTTCTTCATTATCAGAAACATTTTCTAAAGCATCTAAAATTTCATGCGCAGCTAACGGTCTGTAAAGAAAAAGTTGTATTATTGTACTAAAATCATGTATATTATCCTACTGTCCTATATATAGTACGCTAGTATTTGTAACAAGTTATACGTAATTTATTTATATTATTTTGCTAGAATATTTATTTAGTACAAAAGTTAAGGTTATCAACTAGATATTAACACAGAAAAAAACAACTCACGAGTAAAATATAACTTTTTATACATACCTGTCATTTGCCATGTCTGCAACGCACTTTTATTACACACTTATAAGGTAAAATATAAGGTAAAAACTGTTAAAATAACTGTATTTTTATTTTTTCTAATAAAGCTGACACGTTTCTTACTGCAAATCATAAGACTAAATAATCTTAGTCTTACTTATTATTACACATTAATTTAAATAAATTAAAACGACTGCGAATATCAATAGACCAACCGTTTCAACTAAGTTGCACTCGCATGTAACCACCACGAACCAGGGTGACCATGCGTTTGGGGGCAAATGTTTTTATTGTAAAAACTTACAACATCATTTAAGTAAATGTGAAAAATTTATTAAATTAAAACCTTTTTTATTTCTACTGTCCTAAATATAGATAACAAGCGGTTTAGTTATTATTAAAATTTCACGTGATTTACCAAGTTGCTCTTTACCTTCCAACTTACTAGAGTATTATAGCGGTCTAAATTTAGCGGACAACCAATTTTATAAAAGCCGTAAAATTGACATATTATTAGGTGCGGATACTATAAATGAAATTTTACTTAACGGTGATATAGTACGGGTTCAGGGTATGCCTTTAGCCATGAACAAAATTTTCGGTTATATCCTTATGGGGCCGGTGTTATACACCGATAATAATAATACAAAAGCGGATATTTCCCAGTCGTTTCATGTAAGTACAGACACACTGTTGGAAAAATTTTGGGAAGTTGAGGAAATACCTGGTAAACTTGCAAACCCAAAAGATGATGAGTGTGAAACTTACTTCAAGAATACTTATGAGAGAGATGAAGGCGGGAGGTATGTTGTACGATTACCTTTTTTATCAGATGCTCCCAAGTTAGGCGACTCTAATCAGCAAGCTTTAAAGCGGTTTTTTGCTATGGAGAAGCGGCTCCAGGCTAATACCTTGCTGCGTGAGAAATATGTACAATTCATGAAGGAATATCAGGATATGGGGCATATGACTCCTTGTACTCAGATTCCTCAATATTCGTGCTACATTATTCCACACCATGGTATATTTAAAGCAAACTCGGATAAAATAAGATGTGTATTTGACGGAAGCTGCCGTACATCTTCAGGAGTATCTTTAAATGATTGTTTGCATGCGGGTCCAAAACTTCAACAGGACATTATGAAGGTAATTTGTTTATTTAGGTTATTTAAAGTGGTAATCACTAGTGACATTAAAATGATGTTTAGAATGATAAAAGTTCATCAGGATGATAAAAAATATCAGCTTATTTTTTGGCGGGAATCTCCTGAACTTCCATTGCAACTTTTTAAATTAAATACGGTTACGTATGGTCTAAAGTCAAGTCCGTATTTGGCTATACGTTCACTTAGACAACTTGCGGATGACTCTGAGTTGGAGTATCCTGACGTTGCTCAAGTTCTTAGAACTTCAGTCTATACTGATGACATTTTAGCGGGAGCAAACAATTTAAAAGAGGCTCAGAAGTTGAAACAGAATCTTGTTGATGTACTTTCTTCCGCCGGGTTTGAATTGCGAAAGTGGTTATCCAACGATAAACGGTTATTGCAAGATATCCCAGCGGATTATCGAGAGAAACCTCATATTTTTGATTCTGATACTTTAGACTTTGTAAAAATTTTAAGGATTCAATGGAATCCAGTAGCAGATACTTTTACTTACCACACAACGATAGATTAAGAGAAAAGTTGTACTAAACGAATGATTTTATCGACTCTCGCGCGAATGTTTGATCCTATGGGTTGGATTAGTCCAGTTATTTTGCAGGGTAAAGTACTTATGCAAAAACTGTGGTCTTTACAACTCGCTTGGGATGATAAGCCTCCTCCAAATATTATTGCGGAATGGACTGACATTTGCAAAAGCTTGCCAATGTTAAAAGATTTATCACTGGAACGTTTTGTACTTGCAGAAAACATGACTGCTTGCTCTCTTCATGGATTTTCAGATGCATCGGAACTTGGGTACGGTGCTACGGTTTATATTAGGTCGGTAAATCGAAAGGGTAATGTTAAAGTTTCTTTGTTAATGGCAAAGACGCGTGTCGCGCCGTTGAAATCTAAACTTACAATTCCCAAAATGGAATTGAGCGGGGCTGCATTATTAGTCAAATTATTAAATTATATTTACTTAACGATTAAGTATAGAATTAATATAGAGGAAATATTTTGTTGTTCAGACAGCACTATAACTCTCTCGTGGTTGCGGATGTCACCTCACTTATTACAAACTTTTGAAGGAAACCGCGTTTCGCAGATTATAAATTGTGGTTTAGATATTAAGTGGCGTCATCTACCATCAGAATTGAATCCGGCAGATGTCGCTAGTCGTGGTTGTAGAGCCCACGAGTTAATCTCACATCGTTTATGGTGGGCACCAGAATGGTTATTTGGCAGACCTCTCGTGGCAGTGCCTGAAAAGACTTGGGATAAGGTATCCATTTCGCGTTTGTCACGTTATAAATTATTACATGCGATGACTCAACGCTTCTGGAAAAGGTGGAGTGAGCAATATCTGCACTCTCTTCAGATGCGCACTAAATGGACCTCGCCAACTGAGCAACCCAAGATTGGAGACTTAGTTCTCATTAAAGAGGATAATCTACCTCCACTAAAATGGGCACGCGGAAGAATTTCTGGGTTACTGCCTGGAAAAGATGGTGTAACTCCAGTAGTAACTTTAAAGACTTCGTCAGGTTCTTTCATATGGCCTGTCGTTAAAATTAGTCGACTTCCTATTGATTAGAATATTTACCTTTTATTTTTAAATGTAGCGGTTAGAAGTTAGAATTTTATTTTTGTTTTATTACTTTATATATTCGGATACTTTGACCTCGTCAAAGGACATTTTGTACTTGCTCTTTATTTTGGTTGATAAAGGCTTTAGCCTTTCTCGGGCGGGGGGATGTTTATTATTTAAGCGGGATAATCAAGCATGGTTGCCAGATTACACTTTCATACATTACATAGTATACTGTTCTCTCTCTCTACTATAGTAATGTGTATATATGTCTATCTCCCTCCCCCCAACACCGAGTACGCGCGAAATGCAGCGGCGACGGCGCGGCTGCAAGACTTCACTTCGAACCCTGGGACACTAAACTTCTCAACATACTTTTTATATAAAAACAATATCAAAGGCCGGCCCAGTGAACTTTAACTTATATTTCTGTGATTGTGTAAAGTGCAGCGTGCTAGCGGACGTAAACTACGTGCTATGTAAGTTATATGTATTCATATTTATTACCTACTTTTTGAATACACAACAACGGACGCGCAAAGTTGAGCTATTTGCTAACCAGCGGTTTTATTCGGATACCCGGATACATTCCTTCAGTATTCTGTGGAAATCCGGGCACATACAGAGGATAAATAAAAAAAAAGTAATATACAGCTGCTAACTACTACTAATAGACTGTATAAACGACGGAGAACACGATGTAATTTTTTTAGATTTCTTGTCTGTCTGTTTGTAGGTTTGTCTCTTTGTTCGGGATTCATGTAAAAACTACTAGGCCGACTTCGATGCAGTTTTCACTGATAAACAGCTAATTTTTAGACTTAAAATATAAGCTGCTTTTTATCCCGGGAATCCAGCGGGATTTTTTTCTGGGAACGATTTAAATTGGGCAGATTAAAAAACAAAAACGAATTCCAATGCGATTTTTATACGGATTAATAGCAAATTTTATGTAATAAAATGTGTGATACTTTATATCCCAGGAATCCCGCGGGAATTTTCCCGGGAGTAATTTAAAGTTGTTCGGGTGCATAAAAATTAGCTTATTCCGACACAGGAATGTCCTAGTAGATATATAAAACATAAATTAGTACAATAAAGAAAACTCAGGCTAATAACATTAACCCCTATTAGTTATGTTGTATTCTACGTGTGTAAGTAGCATAATAAGCCTAGGTCATCCAAGTCAAAAGCGTATTCATTCATATAGATACCTGCGTCATAAATCGCTTGGAAAGATTGCTCGAGTAATTTGCGGCTCATCGGATCCATATTGTTGCTCTGCCGCCAGTGCACTTTGAAGAACTGTGCGTCGAAGTGGTTGAGACCTGGCGCTTTACCAGTTTTATTGCACAGCTCGGGATGGTTGTAATTCCATCGCATTTTTTCATCGTTTATCGGGTTTTTCTGTAAATAATATAATAACATTAGTTAAGTCTCAGTTAGATTGCAACACTATAAACTGTGTACCCTTAGACCATAATGGTATAAGCGTATGCCTTGCTTTTTCTTACGAGATAAACAAAATAAAACATTACATTTTTAATTCTAAAACATTTTCTGCGATCTGTAAATAGTTCCCGTATGTACAAAGCGTTTAAAAATGTGGAAAAAATCAAATGGGGCCTAATTCGGACCGGCAGATTCTGAAAATACATTTTCTAGAATTATTGTCTATCTAACTGTCTGTTAAAGCATCACTTGAAAAATACTAAACGGGTTTAAATGGAACTCAACACAGAGCTAACTTATATCCCGGGGTGTAACTTAGGATACTTTTTATACCGATAAAAGACGTCGTTTCCGTGGGATAGACGAAAATAGCGAAAAATATGGCGCTGCGATCGCATCTTTTTTTCGATTCATTCATTAATCGTTTCATTTATCATATTACTTCAAATCAGGTTGGTTTCAACTGTGACCGTAAAGGTATAATAAGTATGTATATGAAACTTAGCTATTTCTTATTTTCACTAAGATATTTAAACATTATTAAAAAGTGTGATTGTTCAATCCTTGCCTAATATAAGGTACGTAAGACAGGTAGGTAATTTTGTTGCTTACCCTCTTTCTGTAGATATGCGGCGACGCTCAACGCGCAGCGCGCGTGGTGTTAGCTCTATACCAACCATCTTAACATTAGACAAAGTGTGAACAAGGAAAACAGTGTTCCTCCAGCTTTATTTTTATTTAACATGTAGGTTGCCTACGAATGTCTCGTTTATTCGTTATATAACAGAAGGCAAGCAAAAAACAAATGACTAAATACGTAACACAAGCAGGGCGTTCCATTTGTAGCTCACAACATGCAAAATACTAAGTAAGCCATTCCACAAGGCAGCAGCCGTCGTTGTGGTCGTGGCGAAAACGTCACTAATGACGTCATCATTTTCGATCACACAACGCTCACAATGAATGTCCATGTCAATACGCGGGTCGAATAGCCGTTCCACTTGGGTTTACAATTGTAACGCCGGCAAGCAAGTAGAACGGGATAAATCGCGGTCGTGAACATGGTTATTGTGAGTCCCTAATGGAACGTACCCAAGGTGATACTTAACAAGAACAACAAAAGCAACAAAAGTATAACAAGAAATAAACGAAATTGTTCTTGAAACCGCACTAAAGATGGCGGATATGTATAACCAGACCGATGACAAAACGACACATTAATATGTGAAATGTTTAATTCGGTAGTATTAAAAAACGTGCTGACTTCTAATTTGTAATTTATATACAATAAAAAAAAATAGATAAAAATTATAAGAGTGATGTGGAGGTTGATTAAGGTTGTGTGCTGCGTCAATGATGGTTACCCCGTTCGATAGGGCGACGCACCACGGCTCAATCGCCCTAGAGGGGAGACAAAATAATACGATGAGATCTTGTACTCTGTATGTTTCCAGGTGGTAGGGTATTCGCTCGACTGGATGGCTACCACCCCTAGTCTAAAGTATGTCGCTATAACAACCTTGAGTTGTGTTCCGGCATTAGTGGCCAGGTTCCAGTCTCCATTAAGAGAGCAGCAGCGCATTTGTAGCAACTTTGGTGGTGCAAATGTCCATAGGCGATGGTAACCGCTTTCCATCAAGTGGGCCGTCTGCCTGTTTGCTGATCTCATGCAATAAAAAAATAAAATGTAATTATTGCTTAAATAATTTAACATTAAAGTTAAGATTTTATATTACAGAAATCTTAAATGCTACGTGATAATATTTGTAACCTGTGTATATTCTGAACATGTTCGTATATGCACCTCTGAAGGTTTTCTATTTCCTGTATTGACGGATTTTGGCACGTAGTACATGGAGTACTCAGTTTTAACCTTGCTAATTGCAATAAATTATTCCATGTACGTGACGTAATAAGTTATTTAGGGTATTCGAATTTAAAATATTTGAATAAATACGGCATATATAGTTTTCCAATTAATATTTTTACAAAATTAATTAATGACCTATGAAATTAATAGTAAAAAAAAACATTTTTAAAATCAATCTTTAATTTAAAGCATAACAAATAATCAAATAAACTTTAAATTAAATCAAACCCATCAATTTATTACATTACACTATTTGTATATGATATAGAAACTTTTCGCGAGATTTACTTCTACAGATGTATTTATCTATTTTATATAAAAAAATTCTAACAAAAAAAAACAGACTTTAAGGGAAACTAAAAAGCAAAAAATTAAATTTTCAATCCGTTCTTTAGGAAGTCCAATTTGTGTCAAAGCTTGACGAAAATTGTTTAATAAAATGATTACACCCATCGTTTGATTTCAGCAGGCAGCATTTTTGTTTAAATCTCGACTCCGATCGTCGATGTATTCTAAATGCCATGGTACTCATAACTCAATTTACATATATCGAGATCAAGTTACATAATTAATGTATTCTTGTTTATCTACACAAGTAAATTATTGTAAATAATATTGGCCTTAGAATGGTCTCAGGGTATTTCTCTGTAAACTGAGCAAGTCCCATGACTTGTTCAGTTTACAGAGGAATACCCTAATGCACATCTATTTAATTATTTTATGAGAACGACTCATTACCTCTTCAGGTGATCAGAAGGCTGGTGCTTACCTCGGGCAACGGATCGGTATGGCGATCCAGTGAGGAAATGTAGCCAGCCTTCTGGGCACCTTACCCGTAGAAGACGGTGATCTAAGCTCAGTATTCTACTTATAGTCTTGAAGGACTATGGGTAGAATACAATATAAATAAGTAAATTTTTCTTTTATAGTAATAGATTATTTATGGAATTTTAATTACTAAATAATAAATTTAATTTACCTTTTCATATAGTATGTTGGATAATTCTTTGACATTGCGTGCGCTCGGATAGATTCCAGAAATTCCAGAAATGACGACCCGCTCCCCGCTTAACGAAGAATCGCACGCGTTGCTCTGGTGTTCTTGGGGTGTTGGTGCCATTTTTATGCGATGAGCTATAATTCACGCATACCACAATTTAGAACTTCTCAATATATATTTTTCTTATTTAAATAGTTTACTTAAACTATGTAAAATAAAATGTATTTTTTATTACAGATTAATATTTCATTATATTAATGTATAATACGCTGGTACAGTAGTACACAAATTATAATTCCGACCGGCAGTTTTCGTTGCGCTGGTAAGGCAGATCCCTTTTTGACTTTTGTACTTTATTCACAAACAAAAAAGTTCTCAATAAATCACTTTATTAATAACAGGTGCGATTTATTTCTCATGTTGTTTTATTTGTAAAGTGAATTTATTTGCTACTTATTACGCTTTCTGATATAAAATAATCCTTGGGTCACTAGTGTATTTCCACTTAGTGCAATTTAATTTGAATTGTCTTAAAAATTTATTTATTTTTTAATCATAAATTGAAATAAGTACGACCCTTTTTTTCTCAAATTACTTTTTTAGTCGTTATCAACTAATAAACTTCATTTTTTTACATGACTATAAATCCTTAGACATTTTTTTTTATAAATTTAACCTCTTTCATGGTTTAAGAAAGAGGGAATTTTTTACTGATACTATGTAATAATTTAGAATAATCTTATTTTTTACATAAGCAACTTTATAAACTTAGTTTTTATTTATTTATCAAAACTCAAGATATTAAATATTTAGGTTCATTTATTGATCAAAAGCTTAGTGTCCAGCATATCAACTCACTTACAATCAAACTACGCAAAAATGCTATTTTGTTGTTGTTTACTAAAATGTATGCATGTTAAAATTTAGAAAGTCTACTGGTAAGATATTCTAAATTTTAACATGCATAGATTACGCAAATAGACGGGTAATCTAAATTTCAGCCTTATACAATCAATTAGTTTTGTTTTATTCACAATTTTGTCCCTTGTGTAAAACTGCACTTTTGTCTGTATGCCCATTTGTTATGAAGCCCTCAATATAATTATATTTAAAACCCTTGGTAAAGTTGCCGATTTTAATGTCATCAAATTATATATATTTTTTTATTATTTTATTGCAGGAGTTCAGCAGACAGGCAGACGGCCCACTTAATGGAAAGCGGTTATCATCGTCTATGAATATTTGCAACACCAAAGGTGCTACCAATGCGCTGCTGCTCTCATAAGGGAGACTGGAACCTGGTCACTAATGCCGGAACACCACTCAAGGTTGTTATGGCGACATACTCTAGACCAGGGGTGGTAGCCATCCAGTCGGGCAAATGCCCTACCACCTGGCCGTGGGTTGTTTTGTCGCCTCTTACGACAGGCCGCCCGGCCGCAGGAAATTGTATTCTTTCTCCGTTCCTGCACGGATAAATATACGCTTCATGTCAATCCATTGTGAGCTATTGTATCACGTCATGGGGGGAGCTGTTAAAACTGCAATGTTAAAATTAGAACGTGCGCAACGGGCGGTACTTAAAGTGAGTTTGTTTCTCCCTTTTTACTACTCCACCAAAGACCTTTACGACCGCTGAAAAGCGCTAACAGTTCGAAAACTTTCTATTAGAAGCTTTTATTTAACTTGCAATGCATGTACCTATGTATTAATGCCTACATGTATGTATGTATGTAAGTTCGGGTGGAATCTTTCAAGTTAAATTTGATCGACTTCCCGGTTTTCGATTGAGCTGAAATTTTGCACGTATGTATATATCGCGTGACAATGCAATAATATGGTACCATGGAGTTGATCTGATGATGAAGTCGGAAGGATAGGAACTCCTGTACGAAACAAGATAGACCCGTCAACTTTGGGCTCGTTTTACTTGTCATAGCTAATACTCTGCTGTTACATGATATCCAGGATCTTAAAAGGTTGTATTTAAAAACTTTTTTAAAAAAGCTTATTCAACAAATAGTTTTAAAACAACATCTCATTACTTCTTGTTTATTCACTAAAAGAAATCACATCCCTTGCAAATAAAAGACTGTTACGACAGCCTTTTGTTGTAGATTCTTTCACTTTTTTGTGCAGTTATTTATACAACTAAAATCAATAAGCAAATTGATTTATACCCCTTTACTAAATCTAAATGTAAGAAAACATTGATTGAGTGGCTTTTAAAACTCGATTATGATTCCACTGAAGCATTGTTAGCTTAGTTACCGAAATATAGTTTCCTAATATTACTACCTATTTGTCATTAATTTATTACATTAATAGCTGCAATAATTATATTATATATACATACATAACTTCATGTCAGTTCCCTTGCGGGGGCACGAACAACAGAGCGCCATTCACGCTTATTCTTACACACCTCACTTGCTTCTTTGACACTCATAACTCTTGTCATGCACGCTCGTCTGTTCTTAAGGCTCCTGACATATAATATATTATATATACTTCATTATATTTAAAATATAGTCTATTTCATTATCATAGGCTGGCTTAACTCTTTGTAATTCTTATTTTATAAACACCTATTACTATTGTACATTTATTATACACGATAACATACTCACACAGTCACACATAATTACACTCAATACACAATATTTATCACAAATTGTTTAGGTGTTTTTTTGCGGGGAGAAAGAGGCTGGTGATCAGTCACATAAGGTTATTCCTTTTACTGACACCAGGCTCTCACCATTTCAGTTTATTAGAAAAATTGTTACTAATTTAATTATTGTTAGTGTGAGAGTAAATAAAGAATTATTATTATTATCCTTATCCATGCAGCAACGGAGAAAGAATACAATTTCCCGCGGCCGGGGGGCCTGTCGTAAGACGCGACAAAACAACCCACAACCAGGTGGTAGGGTATTTGCTCGACTGGATGGCGACCACCCCTGGTCTAGAGTATGCCGCCATAATACCATTGTGTTGTGTTCCGGCATTAGTGACCAGGTTCCAGTCTCATTTAAGAGAACTGCAGTACATTTGTAGCGCCTTTAGTGTTGCAAAGGTCCATAGGCAATGGTAACCGCTTTCCATCAAGTGGGCCATCTGCCTGTCTGCTGAACTCCAGCAATAAAAAAAATTAGTTATTATTTATAAAAAAACACAGTTAAATTATTATACTTAATATTAAAATACTATCTCTAAAATAATTACCATTAAGTTATACGTCTAAACGTGCGTAACTTATTTCACTAAAGACCCCTCCACGAAGGTAAAAAAAGTTTATATACTACTAAAGATAGGTAATTAATACGAATTTCATTAATTTAAATACAATTTAAATACAGCTACATCAAATCTATATATATAAAAAACAATTGGTGTTCGGTAGTCTCGCTAAAACTCGAGAACGGCTGGACTGATTTGGCTAATTTTGGTTTGGAATTATTTGTGTCCAGTCCAAGTCCAAGGAAGGTTTAAAAGGTGAGTAAATATGAAAAAAAAATGCTTGGAATATAGTAAAAACAACAATTTCGCTTTCCCTTAGAAACTTCCTACCATGTCAAACATTTGAGAAATCAATTAAATTTAAAAGTTGTTCAGAAATCAAATTAAATTTACGATTTATTGAAGTTTTTTTTCATTTTTCTGGTTTTGAATGTCAAACGTTTATGTTCGTCCCGTCGTTCAGAAATCAACGTTTTTTATTTATTGATTCTGAGGCTGTACGAAGTTTGCCGGGTCAGTTAGTAACTTATAAATATATAGTGTCAATTATCCAAAATATAACGATTTTCCATTACCACGCGGGTGAAACCGCGGGGCGCAGCTAGTATAATATAAAAGGTCTGCTAAACAATTGACGTCCATAATATGCTAATGCTAATGCTAATAGGGGTGTTAAAGATAACGTTAAAATCCTATATAATTTTATTTAAATATTTTGTATATTTACATACATACATATTATCACACCTGTTTCCCATGGGGGTAGGCAGTGACTATGGTCCTCCACTTACGACGACTCTAACAAACGACTTTCGCATCATCTACTTTTATTAACCTGTTCGTACATGCATGTTTATTTGAGATGCTTTTTACCTGGCTTCTTTTTAACACTTCTGCTATTATCATGATCATGGTGTGTACGTTGCGGTCTACCGGCACCAACTCTACCATTGACAATGCAGTCATACACTTGTTTTGTGATTCTACCATTCTCTCTATATGCCCAAACCACCTTAACAGTTTTCTTTATAATATAATTCATCATTCTGATGTCTTACGGAGGGCGCTTGCGACCACTAACGTGCCGGCTTTATTAGAGCCGAACGGTATTGAACGTAACGATGGTAGCCGTCCTGACGGAATGACTCTAATTCCCTGACAGCGGGGCAAGCCTTTGGTGTGGGATGCGACTTGCGTAGACACGTTGGCCGCAACCCATTTACCAAACACGCCTAGATCAGCCGGTTCCGCGGCGGAAACAGTTGAATCACTCAAGCGGCGCAAATATGCAACCCTCGGTGAGAGTTATATGCTTGTGCCATTTGCTGTCGAGACGCTTGGACCGTGGGGTCCTGAGGCCATGAGCCTCTACTAAAATTTACCGAAATCACTCATTGACTCTGCAGGTGATCAGAGGGATGGTGCTTACCTCGGTCAACGGATCAGTATGGCGATCCAGCGAGGAAACGTAGCCAGGCTTCTGGGCACCTTACTCCTAGAAGACGGTCATCTACGCTCAGTATTCTACTTATAGTCTTGAGGGATTGTGAGTAGAACACAATACAAATAAGTTAAGTTTTCTTGCATTATATTCGATTATATATAATTATATCATTCATCCTTACCTCACAATTTTTTCTCAAAGCTTCCATTTCGACTGCATTTATCCTACTTTCGTGCTTCTTCTGCCGATCCCAACATTATTTGTCTTGGCACCAAGTTTCTGGCTTTTCATAAGAGTTTAGCGCTCCGTTCACCTTTTACCTGCAATTACTTTTCCTTTGATGTCCCTTTCATGCTTTCCATCTTTAAATATGTATGTGGGTATACTGTCTGATTAAGATTTTAAATTTCTCATGGGATTTAAGACACATGTTATAACAAATTTTAAAATTAAAAGGACTAATACAAGAGCGAATGCTAAGATGCCATACTACCATCTCTCTTTTATATGTAACTAGGATAATCCCGCGATTTCGTCCACGTTTGACGTGGAAAATTCCCGCGACATTCCCGGTATACAAAGTATCGCAGAATTTAAAAAAGAATTTAAGTGAAAACTTTATCGTAGTAAGGTAATTTTTACTCATCGGAACAACTAGAAACCGCTCCCGAGATAAAAAAAATATCACATTTTTTTTAATATAATCAATGATCATTTCAAATAATTCCCAGAAAATTTTCCGCGGGATTCCCACGATAAAAAAGTTGCGCAGATTTTAAATCTGAGATAAAACGCAGATACATAGTATTTAGTGTTAACTTACTATTTGTAAATTGGTTTAGTCAAAATAAAAAATTATGTCACTATGACGATGGGTCAAAATATAAATTAATGCATTTGTGTCTTATATGTGCCTATTTTGTTCGTTTGTTAAATTAGATGCATAAGGCAGGGCTCAAAGGATGAATTTACATCCATATATACTATTTAGGTCAAATAAAATATTTATACTACTTACAATGACTGTCTTTCTTTCGGACAGATAAGCTATCATCTGAGTAAACTGTTGAGTTTTGGTCTATAGTTAGATTAGTTGAGCTTTAACAGTCAATTAAATAGTTCCAATCCATATTGCCAACTGTATCTTTAATTAGCATACTGCTTAAATGATTAAATAACGAAAAGCTTCAAAACATTTCCACTCCATCTGTATGCGCAAGTGTTTAAATTATTAAAGTCACGGGGTCAAGCCTTTTTGTTACCATCGAAAGAATTCACTACCGCGGGTAAAAAAGTTTCACTTCAAAAAAAGCATTCCATATGCGAGTCCGATTTCAAACGGTTACTTGTTTACCGGTACAGATTACTTACAGACTTGTCAATTGACATTACAGTAGGAAGTTAATAAATCTTCTTCCATACTTATAGCATACTCGTCCTCACCTTTTCTTTCAAGCCTGTCATAATAATATGTATTGTGTATACAAGCTCATAAATCAGAAGGCTGGTCCCCAGCTCGAACAACGGATCAGTATTGCGATCCAGCGAGGAAATGTAGCCAGCCTTCTGGGCACCTTACCCAAATAAGACGGTGATCTAGGCTCGGTGTTCTACTTATAGTCTTGAGAGAGGGGACACAATATAAATAAGTGAATTTGAATTTATTTTACATAATTTACCTATACTAATAATATCTATATATGTATATAAAGCTTAATTTACCAAAGATAAAAACTACATATAAATAAGTCTACTACTACAACTACAAAATAAATAAGTTATCTTTTATTGTATTAGTTTATAAAGTCAGCTCATAAATACAAAACAATATCATGATAAAGTGACTACTTTAGTTCAATAAACTTAAGCTAATTTTAGTAATGATTCTTTAATTTGGTCGTGTGTCAATGAAACACCTAATATAAGCATTATAAGCCAGGTGTCAATATCTTAATATTCATTATTTTACTGTTACTAAAATATATTTAGTATAGAATAGAATAGAATATACTTTATTGAACAATATTTTTTATGAAACAGTACACAAAAAAACAGCTAAGAATTAAGTACAAATTCATCCTTATCACTGGCAGCGATCTCTTCTCCCTAATGCCTTACCACCTGGCTGTGATTTGTTTTGTCGCCTCTTACGATAGGCCACCCGGCCGCAGGAAATTGTATTCTTTCTCCATTCCTGCACGGATCAAAATTGACTCCTTTTATGTGTAAGCACTTATGACGTCATAAATAGCCACGCTCGTACAAAATCCATGATGCTGCGATTTTCTGTAAGCTTATAATATGTATTTCAGTTGATTTGACTAGATAGTCAATACCCTATTCACCACTTATGGGCGGTTCCTATATCTTACTATTCTTTCACTTGCCTTACCATCGGTTGGATATTGACATGAGATGTACAATTTTTACTCGATACTTAGGCAAATGAACACGGAGTAAAATATAGGAACCGGGCCTTAAATATTTTTTTCTGCAATTTGCGAGGTCGGAACGATTATGCTAATCATAGGAAACAGGATGTAATTAGGACAATATAATGCACAAATCATAAAGTTAGAATTACATTGATAAAATTTGGAATTAATATGATTGTGAACTGGGGTATCGATGTCGATTGTAGAGGTCAGTTGGGGCGGCAAAATTTAAATAACCTACTACCAGCAAATGTGTAAATGCGACATTGACTACATGGGCCATTGAATAAATTTTAACGAAAAAACTCCCTAGGCAATGAACTGAACTTCAATTAACTTAACTCAGTAGGTATGTATTTATTTCTTTATTAGCGTTTTGGCGGCTTAAATTTATACAGCTGGTAAGTATACGCAAACAAGTTTTTTTTAATACTTCACGCTCATGTTCACGCAGTTTTTTCTATACTTTTATTTTGTCTGAGGGTAGAACTTAAAAATACTTCCAACTAGAATTGTTCAAAGATTCCTGTTGTACTTTTTGATTAGGGTATTTTTATTCAAACTTAGGCTTCACTCGGCATAGGATTGAACTGAATACGAAAACGAGTTTATTAATGTTGGAAATGTTTAAAATATTCAATGGTTATTATGCTTTGACCCTCAGTTTAAATGTAGTAACAAAAACGAATGCATACAATGTGAATAATTCGTTTAATTTGAATCAAATATTCGAGTTAAGCCGAAACCTAATGTCAACCGCCTTAAGTCCTACCAGTTGCTTGGTTAAAGTTATTTGATTGAGTTTTCGCGACTTGTATAAACAATAAAACTACGTTTTAACGGTTTTAAGTGCGGTAAATTATTTGTTTTTTGTTTTTCCGACGTTTCGATCAAACAAAAATATCAAGTGTCAAGGTCAACAACAATTCTCGTTGACACTTGACATCTTTGTCTTCCGTGATCACGGCCACTAAAAATGGCCGAAACTTGTGAAAACAAAAATCAAATAAATTAGCGCGCTTTAAAACCGTTAAAACGTACGTTTATTATAAAGGTATTTGGTTTACTTACATAGAAGTCTTGATTTTTGTGAAAAACTTTAACATGTACAGACATAATTTAATGTTCCGACACATCCTTCATTAAAACGATAACTTACATATTTTTTCAAATGATGGAGTTTTTTGTGTCCCGGTAATACCGCGGGAATTTCAAGTCAAGCGTAGACGAAGTCACGGCCATATTCAAGTAATAGTCGTGGTAGCGTAATGGCTAGCGCACGCGTCCCAGGCTCTGTGGTATGAGCGGATGCTGCTCGTAGTTTGAGGTGGTAGTAATATTAAAACTACATTGTCCCAACGTGATCGATGTCTTTATTATTGCGTTTAACAAAATTAAAGCCTTATATACTACATTTATGCTACGTGTGCAAATACTTAATTATTGTGCGCTGACCCCTTTTACAATGAACAATACAAATGCTTACATACAACTCAAAGGGCGCGGATTCGAATCCTGGTCGAAACGCATGCACCACTTAGGCTGTTTTCTAGCGTAATGTGCGTATTGTTACAATTACCACTTGCTAACAGCGATGAAGGAAAACATCGTGATGAAACCTGCACATCGATATAATCGATGCCTCAAACCTGCCCTTTGCCCTTGGACAAGCGTGGCGGGTGTACTGTTCGTTTCCCAATAATGCCGACTCTAGCACCAGTTGTGGGACGTTTATGGGATGTTATTATAATGAATTTAGAAATGAGAAAATGATCAGGGGCACTAATTCGCACCAGCGATTTCTAAATTTATTTATTTGGAAAACCTACAGCTAAATATATTAGATTAGATAACTATAATTAATACAAGAAAGCCAATGACAGGTTTTCACGGATAAGCTATAGCTTAAAAGTAACATGCAAACGTAGAAAAGGCACCGAGATGACTAGTCACTGTTGAAAAATTTAAGGCTTAGACACCGCTTGGCTCCTGAAATACTGATTGCAAATGGGTTAATGTCATCGTATTTACTTACATTATTTAAATAATTGCTTGCTCGCACTAGAAGTAAGTTTTGTCTGTAATTAGTAAAACTTAAAGGCACATTTATGGGTTGATTAAATCGTATAGACTTCGATGGAATATTAAAGTGGACCTTACTTAGGAGATCTGGACAATCAATATCAGAGGTGATAATTTTTAGAAGAAGTAAAAACTCAGCAATATCTCGTCGGTCTTTAAGTGGCAAAAGGTGAAACTTTTTGCAAAGATCAAAATATGAATCACTAGAGTACTGGACCTTTTTTCTGTAACATAAATGACGAATAAAACACTTTTGCACACTTTCAATGCGGTCTATATATTTATGATAGCGTGGGTTCCATATATGAGATGCATATTCCAATATAATAAATTTTAACTTATATAATTTTTGTCTGTCAGTCTATTAGAGCGTCACGTGAAAATTACTAAACGGTTTTCAATGACTTAACACAGAGCTAGCTTTTATCTCAGCTTAACGCTTAGGATACTTTTTGGAGTTTACTTCTTAAGAATCGATTTTCATATAAGGTCCCCGGTAAGGAAAACTTATGAGATGTGAAACTATCTCGTTGAAATCCCCAGACATTATCGTCTCAATCGTAGGTTTGCTTGAATTCGGTATTCTGTTAAATCCAATACCGTGTTCGTGGCACACCACTTCATCTTTATAAATATTATAATCGAAAACTCGCGAAATAAATGTTTAAAATTTCGGTAGCTTTTCAATATTTATTTCGACTAACGCATACCATTTCTGCTAATGTTAATACCAATATTTTTCTATTATTGTGGATTTAGTTAGTTTGTGTTGGTTTCAGAGTACATCGCCGTCTAATAATTTTTAAATACAGAGATTAACGGGTACTAAATTAAATACACAGGTCTTGTACTACATATTATTATGTATTTAACTAATTCGTAGCTATTATTTGAATATAATAAATAACAGACACCTGCTTGAATTGGGTATTTGACATACATTGCAATAATTCTAGAATAGTATTCATAGGTCAAAAATCTTATTATCGTCTTACTTTCAACAGTTCATTATAGAAATAATTTTAATTACAGTTTTAACAACAATTTAATACGCTACTTGACTCGATAAAGTTGTGACGTCACAAGCCTGTATTCTCATAGAAAATCAAGGAGGCTGTGACGTTTCATGCGATGACAAAAAGCGCCTCAGTTGTTTTGACTGTCAAATACCCAATTGTCCCAGGACTAAACTTATAGTTTTGATCAGTGTGTAATATAGGTAAACGGGATTACTAAATTTTTATAAATAAAACCAACAATAGACATTGCTACTTTTAAATTTATTTCAAACAATTCGTTTTACTAAGATACTAATAGCCCATAAATATCCCATTGTGAGGCTCTGATCGGTCTATTTCACGAGTTGGACGCTATACCCACAGCATTTGTATAATACCTACGGGTTGGCGTATTTGACATATTACTAAACTCGTTTTCATCAATGTTTATCTTCACTATGGGCATATAGTAATTGTAATAATATGCACATGTTTTGCACCTAGTATCCAGACTTGATCATTTAAGTAAGCCACACAGATGGGCATTGGTGTATACATAAATAAAACAATATTTCTACACCTATAAAGTAAATTCAAATGTATAACCATTCTTCTAAGGTACAATGTATACTAAGATGATAGAATTTAAGAAAACTTTTAGTCGGTATTTATATCGGTGTTCATAAAAGTATCGTTATTTAATAAATAAGTTTCGCATAGATTTTTATTTTTAAACTCTTCAATAATAGTTGGGTCCAAATGCCGATTGATGATAGATGCACAGCGCAAATCGTTAAGGACAAGCGATAAAGGCGCGGAGAGCTGGTACTGAAGTGGCGTTTGCAGTGTGTAGCTACTTAGGGGCGCGGGATCAGTGCCGGGGTTGGTGGGGATACCTGCACGCAACAACACCAGCCGCGAGCGCAGAGGCTTCAGCCGCCATTCATACTCTCCAGCCCGCAGTATACGTGCGTACGCGGCCTCGATAAGCGCGCGCGCATATTGCGCCGAGTGAGACACTTGTCCCAACAGAGCCCGAACGCACGCCTCTACCTTGTCCCCCCAACTTGACATGCTCTCCAATATCTCCTCCACAAAGCTACAATTCCCTTTAGTCATGAGCCCGTACATGTGCCGTAACACGGCATCTTGTAATTGCTCCTCTGTTTTATATTCATCGAGCTGTTCTTCTATAATGGATTTGAACTCCTCCGGTAGACAACCGACGCAGAATACGGTCCCAGTATAACCTTAAAAAATGTAAACAGCATAAAGTAAACATCATGTTAATAAATCATCACAAATACGTATTGGTCAAATTTTCAGAAACAACTAAATTATAATTAAAATTATGACTCAAAACGAATCATTGACTCTTCAGATGATCATAAGACTGCGTCAGTCGACACGGTGCGCCATACGCTGGAAGAATGTGCCGCATGGGGGGGGGGGGGGGACCCCAACGGCATGATCTGATGTCAGTCATCGGTAGCAATCTCATTCTGTCCGACATGGTCAAACGGATGCTACAAAGCGAGTGAAATGCGGTTGTCTCCTTCTACAAGAACGTTATGTCTCAGAAGAAAGCTGCCGAAAGAATAAGGAAGGAGTATGAGCAGGTGGACCTCTGTCGCAGACGGCGAACAGAGGTTCGCAGGCGGCGTTTTGCTCATCTCCTCCTGATAACGTAGTGGGTCTGGGGGGTCGGGGGCCCCTCCCGGTGAGCCACATCCAGTGCCGTAGGGTGTTCTAATCCCAGGGACACCCCTCCTTGACGGCTTGCACCGAGGTGTCACGGCAGTCATAGTCATGGTTACCCATGGCCATACCATACGATTCCGTGGCG